>BSUD01000004.1:19281433-19367138 GCA_033239045.1 Fagopyrum esculentum | reverse complement strand
AAAAAAAAAAAAAAAAAAAAAAAAAAAAAAAAATTTCGGCGGAAAGACGTTCCCCTTCTTCGTTCTTTGACAATGATTGAAATATTCAGAATTCCCTATTGAGCTTCTAAAGATTTCCACCACCGCCCGATTGCCTGGTTCGCCATCTTACATTGCATGTATGATGTGGGAGAGCCGTATGAGAGTGGTGCAGGAGCAGAGCAGGAGTTCGGCTCGTTTCCGGATCAGCCGGACCAGCAGGATGTACCTAGACGCTCTCCGCGTCCGACTAGAGCTTCAGGCTCGTCATCTCACCGCGCCAGCGTGAGCGAGAGACCCACGTGGATGACCACACCTCCCACCTGGTACGAGACACCTCCTCCTTGGACCACTACACACGCAGCAGCAGCAGCACCACCACCAGCAGCAGCACCAGCAGACGCTCCCGGATGGTATGATCGCACTCCGGGATGGTATGAGAGGATGCCGGAGTGGGCCACCGGACTTTCAGAGAGAGTCGGAGCATTAGAGATCCGGGCAGACGCTAGAGACAGACACATGGACGACCTCGACCACATGATGAGGGACGTCTACCGCCAGCAGTTTGGGCGGTACTATGACCCGAGTTTCTCTCCATTCCCACCTCCACCGGCACCGCAGTGATCGATGACCGGACTTGCTCGTTTTAGACATCCCCGCCGCCATTTGTGAGTTTTCTTTTCCTTTCTTGCTTTTGTTCTTTTTTGTGAACATTAGGGACAATGTTCGTCCTAAGTATGGGGTGGGATGTACTAAATGTTTGTAATAACTCTACTCTATATGTTGCTTCTATTCCGAGACTATTATTGCATGTTCATCATATGTCACACGTTTCATTCTTGCATTGCATGAAAAAGAACTTTAAAAACCCATAAAAATTGAAAATTTTTGAAAAATTTGATGCTTCTAATGAATTGAGATGAATTCTATGATAAACACTACTTGTGAATTAAGTTGATAACGATTGCATGCTTGAGAGGATAGTAATTCGAAAAGAAATTGAATGAATAGATTTTACATCTTTTGCAAGTTTTATAATGTGAAAATGTTACCTAAATCATATAAGAAATCGAAGTTGAAATCACATTATAAGTTCTTATGCTTCTTTTTGAGATGATTAAGGCAATTCGATACTTTCTTTCTTCTTTCCTTTGATCATCTAGCTCCTCATTGAAATATTAGCCTCCTTTACCCATCCGGGAACTTGGAAAGTGAATGAGAAAAAGGCATGTATGATGTGGGAGGGCCATGAGAGCATATATTTGCGATCAATTGAATAGAAAGAAATTATAGGTTTGGGGAAGTCAATCATGACGATGAGTAACTCGGCACCATTCACATAGCCGGGTGTTTGTGTCTTGCCAAAGTCGGATTGAGCGATATTCCTAGCGGATTATGGTATGTGCGCTAAGGGTTTGAGGCATCTCGCAAAAATGAGAAACGCCAATCTCCTAGGCTTCGGTTTTTGTGCACCTCTATCCATAACTCCAAAAGTAAAGTCGAAAAATGAAAAGTAAGAGCGAAGCTCAAAGTGAAGAGTTGCGGAAACCGCAAAAGAAGAAGAAGGTAGTAGTCCATTTTCCCGGATTTATGCACCACTCTCCCTTAAAGTTTCCTTTCCCTTCCATACTCTAGACCTTTTCCTTTGGAAAGTCCTTAAGATCAAAAGAATGTTATATGGCTTGGTGGTCTAAATTGAAGTTCTTATGATTGATTTTGATAATGTTTGAAGGTTGTAATGCTTGTTTGGAAGTTAAATTGTTTCATAAGCTTTCTTTACCTCTTACTCTCTAATTAAGTGCGTGAAAGTTTGAAAACGAATGAAGCAAGGTTTGAGAATGATCTATTCTTTAGGAGTCACTTTCATCCAAAAGAAGGTATACATATTTCATCCTAACTCTTGTTTGAAGCTTTTTGAAAGACCTTGCTTAGGGACAAGCAAGTATTAAGTATGGGGTTATTTGTTAGCATGAAATATTGTGATATTTTAGGCACGTTTATAATCGTATTTGATTCATATTGATAGTCTTCGATGGAGCTTTATGCATATATGAGCTAGTATTACCTATATTGTCGATATGGATGTCTACACGAGTTCTATGTTGATTATAGGTGATTTGGAGCTATTTCCGAACGAAATCGAGCAAGGGAGAGTTGAGTTGAAGTACTTCCAGATTTAGAACACCTTTTGGAAGCAATTTGGAGTATTAGATTGAGGAATGCACGAATGAAGGCAAAAATCACGGTTTGACCCTAGATTACGGCCGTGGATTATGATGCAGAATTCGATGTTCATTCCAGGGGATATTACGGCCGTGGAACACAACCGTATTCCTCTTCACGCCCTAAATTACGGTCGTGGAATCTTCCACGACCGTGATCTTGGCGAATCCTTTCGCCACGTTTCGAAGCCACGATCTTTTGAAGATCGGGCCGGGCCGACGTTTTGCCCTGCATTATAAAAAGGACGGATGAGGCAAGATTCCGTCATCTCGCTTTACCTTGCTACCTAGCTTACGACATTTAAAACCCTAAGGGGAGCGGCAAGAACGCAAGCTTAGCAAGACACAAACCTTCATTCTTGGAGGTGATTTTTGGGAGATCTCATCGAAGATCAAAGTTCGTGATTGGAGAATTGCTGTGAGCGATCTTCGCGTTGAGGAAGATTGAAGTTCTTGGAGGATTTTGCAAGAAATCTCCTCTTCTTGCTTAGGTTTGACTTAGGATCGGATTGACATCCCGTTTCCTTTCTTTCCTAAGATTGTGATTGATTGTTTGATTTGAATCTCTTGACAAACACTTGTTTTCGATTGTGATTTTGAGATTCGTTTGAAAGATTATTGAAGGTTCTTGAAAGTTTCCATCTTTTATCCTATAAATCTTGAATTGATATCAAATGGCTGTTATTGGCTAAAAACCCTTAACAATTCTAAGGTGAAGGGTTGATAGTTGTGGCATAGATGATGATAGATCGATCGCAAACAGATTAGACCCTGAGAGTTAGAGAAGTGTCGCCGACAACCCTAAATTACGGGTTGTTCTTGAATTCCACGGCCGTGGAACCTCAAGATCCAACCGTAATTTCCATGAGTTTACGAGCCTGCTTTTTACCTTAATCTAAAGTTAAAGATTTGCTTTAGCTTAGCTTAGACTTGTCTTTTCTAGGTGGTAGTGAAGCCTCAACAACCTCTACCTCGATTGTGAGCCTCAACAACCTCAATCGGATAAGTTAGTCTTGACCTTTAGATCGTAGGTTTGGGTATTTGATACTAATCCTTGCTTTTAGAACCTCTTTATATTGAGCCTCAACAACCTGTATAAGGAGTATCTTTTAGGTGAGTTACATAAGGTTTTTGGAACCTCAACCGTACGATTACCTTACATTAGTATACCTTTGCATATCTCTACTCTGTCTTTATATCATTAGTATATCTTGAATCTGTTGCCACAACTGAATACCCGGATCTTTAGGATTGTTGTTTTCCCAATATTTGCAAAACTCCCATATTCATTGCTTGATAACTTGAAATCGAATTTGTTCCCACCCAAATCCCTGTGTTCGATACTCTGGAATTCTTGCTTAGCTACCTCGATCCGTACACTGCGGGTTCGCTGCTTGATTCTAGTTTTATAAATTTAAAGCTTATTTGCACACACCTCTAGGGGCGAACAAAAAGCCAGGGGCAATCATCAAATGGAGGAAACAATACGGGAAAGGAAAAGTCGGATCCCATGTTGGAAACGATCTTGGGAAAGCTTCAAGGGTTGGAGAACCGCATCATCAAGGTTGATGATCAAATTTCTAAGGTTGACAAAGCTCAAAAGGTTTTGGAGAATCAAATGTTCAACCATGCGGAGGAAGTCCCTAGGAATCAAGGGAAACTTCCAGGAAAGACGGAGGACAACCCTAAGGGAAGGGTAATGGCGATCACAACTAGGAGCGGAGTGACTACCACCGATCCGCAGCCTACGTTTGTTGAAGTCCCCGTAGAGAAAAGTAAAGAAAAGGGGAGGGAGAAGGAGGACGTCTATGTTCCACCTCCAGCTTTCAAACCCCCCCTACCATTCCCTCAATCTAGAGCGCGAGCGCGCCTAGACAAGCAATTCGGTAAGTTCATAGAACTCATGAGCAAACTGCATATTAATATACCTTTCATTGATGCTATTGTAGGTATGCCGGCTTATGGCAAGTTCTTGAAGGAGCTCCTCTCTAACAAGAGGAAACTAGAAGATTTTGGAGAGGTCAAGATGAGTTCGGATTCTTCGGACCTCATCAAGACTATGAAGGAGAAAATGCCCCCAAAGCTGAAAGATCCGGGGTCATTTTGCATTCCCATTGGAGTGGGAGACGTCACATATGACGCTTTATGTGACTTGGGAGCAAGTGTGAGCATCATACCACTTGCATTGTGCAGGAAGATCGGTTTAGGCGACCCTAAACCAGTGAAGATGACGTTATACATGGCGGATCGATCCATCACCCGTCCCGTCGGCATTGTAGAGGACGTTCCGGTCAAGTTAGGTAACTTCTATTTACCCATAGATTTTGTCGTACTTGACATTCCTGCAGATAGTCCGGTCCCGATCATACTCGGAAGGCCGTTTCTTGCAACTTCCGGCTGCATGGTCGATTGCAAGAATGGGAGACTCGCTTTTGATATTGGGGAAGAGAAAGTAGAGTTCGTTCTTTCCACTCTAGTGAAGGAACCAATCTTTGATGAGGATATTGTTAGCATGAAATATTGTGATATTTTAGGCACGTTTATAATCGTATTTGATTCATATTGATAGTCTTCGATGGAGCTTTATGCATATATGAGCTAGTATTACCTATATTGTCGATATGGATGTCTACACGAGTTCTATGTTGATTATAGGTGATTTGGAGCTATTTCCGAACGAAATCGAGCAAGGGAGAGTTGAGTTGAAGTACTTCCAGATTTAGAACACCTTTTGGAAGCAATTTGGAGTATTAGATTGAGGAATGCACGAATGAAGGCAAAAATCACGGTTTGACCCTAGATTACGGCCGTGGATTATGATGCAGAATTCGATGTTCATTCCAGGGGATATTACGGCCGTGGAACACAACCGTATTCCTCTTCACGCCCTAAATTACGGTCGTGGAATCTTCCACGACCGTGATCTTGGCGAATCCTTTCGCCACGTTTCGAAGCCACGATCTTTTGAAGATCGGGCCGGGCCGACGTTTTGCCCTGCATTATAAAAAGGACGGATGAGGCAAGATTCCGTCATCTCGCTTTACCTTGCTACCTAGCTTACGACATTTAAAACCCTAAGGGGAGCGGCAAGAACGCAAGCTTAGCAAGACACAAACCTTCATTCTTGGAGGCGATTTTTGGGAGATCTCATCGAAGATCAAAGTTCGTGATTGGAGAATTGCTGTGAGCGATCTTCGCGTTGAGGAAGATTGAAGTTCTTGGAGGATTTTGCAAGAAATCTCCTCTTCTTGCTTAGGTTTGACTTAGGATCGGATTGACATCCCGTTTCTTTTCTTTCCTAAGATTGTGATTGATTGTTTGATTTGAATCTCTTGACAAACACTTGTTTTCGATTGTGATTTTGAGATTCGTTTGAAAGATTATTGAAGGTTCTTGAAAGTTTCCATCTTTTATCCTATAAATCTTGAATTGATATCAAATGGCTGTTATTGGCTAAAAACCCTTAACAATTCTAAGGTGAAGGGTTGATAGTTGTGGCATAGATGATGATAGATCGATCGCAAACAGATTAGACCCTGAGAGTTAGAGAAGTGTCGCCGACAACCCTAAATTACGGGTTGTTCTTGAATTCCACGGCCGTGGAACCTCAAGATCCAACCGTAATTTCCATGAGTTTACGAGCCTGCTTTTTACCTTAATCTAAAGTTAAAGATTTGCTTTAGCTTAGCTTAGACTTGTCTTTTCTAGGTGGTAGTGAAGCCTCAACAACCTCTACCTCGATTGTGAGCCTCAACAACCTCAATCGGATAAGTTAGTCTTGACCTTTAGATCGTAGGTTTGGGTATTTGATACTAATCCTTGCTTTTAGAACCTCTTTATATTGAGCCTCAACAACCTGTATAAGGAGTATCTTTTAGGTGAGTTACATAAGGTTTTTGGAACCTCAACCGTACGATTACCTTACATTAGTATACCTTTGCATACCTCTACTCTGTCTTTATATCATTAGTATATCTTGAATCTGTTGTCACAACTGAATACCCGGATCTTTAGGATTGTTGTTTTCCCAATAATTGCAAAACTCCCATATTTATTGCTTGATAATCTGAAATCGAATTTGTTCCCACCCAAATCCCTGTGTTCGATACTCTGGAATTCTTGCTTAGCTACCTCGATCCGTACACTGCGGGTTCGCTGCTTGATTCTAGTTTTATAAATCAAAAACTTATTTGCACACACCTCTAGGGGCGAACAATTCCAAAGATCGAGTTGTTGGAGATCTACTTCAAAGGACTGGACGGAAACACCCAGTTTAATCTCCAACTACTCTCCGCCGGTACATTCATGGATATGGCGGTTGACGAGGCTTGGGACTTCATCGAGAAGCAAGCCTTGCACATGGAAAAGTACACCCACCAAGGAGCTGAAGGTGGAGTTAAAAGAGTCAACTTTCAAGAGACTCAAACCAACAACAACCAACTCACGTCCTTGAAGAACGACGTGAAGCAGTTGAAGGAGCTATTGATGGCTCAAACTAAGCAGGAAGAGCAAGGGCAAAGGAACAACAACAACAACAACAACAAGAACGGGTACCGTAACAACAACAACGGACCCCGAAACAACAACTACAACAACAATAGAGGATCCAATAGCAGCAATTGGAGGGCGAATAACCAAAACAACGGTAACAATCATTCATACTCCAACTCTAATGATTCCTCTAACCCTTTCCTCTCTCCTCCTTCTTCTTCTTCTACTCCATTGAAGAGCCAAGGGCAAGGATCAAGTTCATCTCAGCCGGAAAAGAAGGACGCAGTCCTGGAGGCAATCTTGATCAAGCTTAGTGCTATGGAGAATTCTATGACTTCATTTTCGAGGGCCCAAAAGTCCTTCGAACAACAACTTGCTAATAGGGCGAATGAAGCGCCAAGAGATCCAGGGAAGCTTCCAGCAAAGACGGAAACTAACCCTAAGGGCCAGTGCATGGCCATTACGACGAGGAGTGGACTCAAAACCACAGACCCAGTACCTCGCTCGACGCAGACCACCTCGGTCCAGATCCAGTCGAAGAACACCTCGACCGAGATGCCAACCGAGGCGGCGCAACAGAAAGCAGGAGGAACGACAGAAGTTTATGTTCCACCTCCTGCATATAAACCACCACTTCCATTTCCCCAGTCCAGAGCCAGAGCACATCTTGACAAGCACTTTGGTAAGTTCCTTGACTTGATGAATAAGCTCCATATTAATATTCCTTTCCTTGATGCTATTCTAGGTATGCCCGCCTATGGGAAATTCTTAAAAGAGATCCTATCAAGGAAGAGGAAGCTGGAGGATGTTGGTGAAGTTAGGATGACATCTAAGTCTTCGGAACTCATAAAGATCATGAAGGAGAAGATGCCACCTAAATTAAGAGATCCCGGCTCATTTTGCATTCCCATTCAAGTTGGGGATGTCACTTGTGAAGCCCTTTGCGATCTAGGAGCCAGCGTGAGCATCATTCCGCTGGAGCTATGCATTAAGATCGGTCTTGGAGAGCCCAAGCCGGTCAAGATTCGACTTTACATGGCGGATCGCTCCATCACCCATCCCGTGGGCATTTTGGAGGACGTTCCGGTCAAGTTAGGTAACTTCTATCTACCCATAGATTTCGTCGTACTTGACATTCCCGCAGATTATCCTGTTCCTATCATTCTCGGGAGACCATTTCTAGCAACTTCGGGTTGCAATGTGGATTGCAAGAACGCCAAGTTGAAATTCAACGTTGGCGGCGATGAGGTGGAGTTCGCACTACTTGCAGCTATGAAAGGGGAGCAACTAACTGATGATATCTTCAACATCTACGATGAAGAAGAATCAAGAGAATTGGTGAGCTCTATCCTTATTAATGATCCACTCGAAAGAGTTATTAGCTTCAGTTTAATGGAGGAAGGTATAGACGCTTCTTGTGATGCAGATATACGGAGCTTAAAGGTACTGGAAGAAGATCCAGGAGCCATAACTGAGAAGCTGACCCAGGAAACGAAGATTTCCAGCCTCGGATCCAGTAGCAGTACCTCGACCGAGGCACTTTCTGGACAGAGCGAGGCGTCTGAAGAACACCTCGGTCAACGCCTTTGCGCCTCGACCGAGGTCGACAGCGAGACGATTCAAACTAAGACTGCATCTAGTCCAGTTTCTGACACCACTCCACTGGAAAGAGGAAGCACAGATCCCTCCCAGAAAGCACCCCCAGTTGTGGAGCTTAAACAACTCCCTAGTCACTTGAGGTATATCTTTCTTGGGCCGGATTCTACTTATCCCGTTATTGTTAGCGCTTCCCTCTCCGATTCTGAATTAACTAAACTAATGCATGTCCTGAGAAAGCATCGAAAAGCCATAGGTTACACCACGGATGATCTTATTGGCATTAAACCCTCTTTCTGCATGCATAGAATTCTAATGGAGGATAATCATAAGACTTCACGGGAACCTCAAAGACGGTTAAATCCGATCATGAAAGAGGTTGTGAAGAAGGAAGTTGATAGCATGAATTATAGTCTATATTTTGGGGTTTGTTTGGACGTTTTATCTTTCATAATCTGCATGTTTGTATGTACATTATGTGATTTTACTACCATTTCATCTACCTTTGCGAGAATCGAGGTCTACACCTAGTTTCGTTGTAATTGCAGGTAATATGGTACGTTTTGCATCAAAAAGGAGCAAAAGGAGTCAAGAGTCATTTGGAGCTACATTCAGGAAGCACAACCATGGATTAAAGATTTACTTTGGACCAGTTTTGAGAGATTCTACACTCAGTTATGATCACCTCGGTTGCCCAGAGATTCATCTCGACCGAGGCGATCCAGAGAAGCCGACTCGACCGAGGCGAAAACCTAGGACGCGGCGAGAATATTTTATTCTTGGCTGAGATCTTTTAAAATTGGAAAGTGATCTTATATTTTTGGGCTGAGCTTCTAGAAGGAAGGAGATATGCAGAATCATATATTTTACCTATATTTATGGGATAATATCTTCTTAAGATTTCTTATCTTTGGAGGGTTATTTTTCCTATAAAAAGGGTTGGATTTTCCACAAATCCGATGATGCTTAGAGGCTGCATACACCGCATACGATCTCGATTACAGCAAAGAATACGCAGCAGCCACATCATACTCCAATTTGGGAGAGAGTTGAAGAACCTTTTTGAAGGTTGAAGGAAGATTTGAAGACTATAGCTTTATAGCTTTTTGGAGGGTTTTGTAAGATTGTCTTCAATTCCTTTCCTTGATTGTCTTGTCTTGTTGGATTATTATCCAAGGAACGATTTTGTGTGATATTTGATTCAGTTATTGGAGTGTTTTCATTAAATTCTTCTTTGTTCAAATATTCACCTTCTTCCCATATATTTAATACTTTCATTATGATGATGAGTGGCTAATTTCCTTGTGTGATTCTAGGGTGATTGGCTGAAGGTTGTGGGAAAAACAATGATAGAATGATCTTAATCACAGTAGGATCCTGAAAGTTCGAGTCTTTAACCTTAACCCTAAGCATCTCGTTCAGTCGATGAACATCTCGGCCGGGGTGGAAACTGGCTGACCGAGGTGGCTTATCCGATCCTTAACTGAGAGTTAATGTGTTAGAGTTTGCCAAATCCTATTCTTATTATACCTTTCTGGTTCAAAGCAAGCTTAGGATGAGACTTACCCGGTAATTCCTTAGTTTGTATACCAACGATCATAAGTGTAGGTAATAAAGGCTTGTCCTTTATTGGGGTTTGAGTGTGCTTCCATCCCATCTTTGTGAGTTAGCCTGAGACTTACCCGGTAAAGGTTGATTCTATTCCCTTAGATGGTGTGTTAGTTTGAGGCAATAGTTCTTTATCTTAATTCCTTGAGACTTACCCGGTAATAGGAGTTACGGTTTGGGATTAGTGTGTAGTGAGACTTACCCGGTGATCTACTTCAAAGGACTGGACGGAAACACCCAGTTCAATCTCCAACTACTCTCCGCCGGTACATTCATGGATATGGCGGTTGACGAGGCTTGGGACTTCATTGAGAAGCAAGCCTTACATATGGAGAAGTATACCCACCAAGGAGCTGAAGGTGGAGTTAAAAGAGTCAACTTTCAAGAGACTCAACCCAACAACAACCAACTCACGTCCTTGAAGAACGACGTGAAGCAATTGAAGGAGCTATTGATGGCTCAAACTAAGAAGGAAGAGCAAGGGCAAAGGAACAACAACAATAACGGGTACCGTAACAACAACAACGGACCCCGAAACAACAACTACAACAACAATAGAGGATCCAATAGCAACAATTGGAGAGCGAATAATAACCAAAACAACGGTAACAATTATTCAAACTCCAACTCTAATGATTCCTCTAACCCTTTCCTCTCTCCTCCTTCTTCTTCTTCTACTCCATTGAAGAGCCAAGGGCAAGGATCAAGTTCATCTCAGCCGGAAAAGAAGGACGCAGTCCTGGAGGCAATCTTGATCAAGCTTAGTGCTATGGAGAATTCTATGACTTCATTTTCGAGGGCCCAAAAGTCCTTCGAACAACAACTTGCTAATAGGGCGAATGAAGCGCCAAGAGATCCAGGGAAGCTTCCAGCAAAGACGGAAACTAACCCTAAGGGCCAGTGCATGGCCATCACGACGAGGAGTGGACTCAAAACCACAGATCCAGTACCTCGCTCGACGCAGACCACCTCGGTCCAGATCCAGTCGAAGAACACCTCGACCGAGATGCCAACCGAGGCGGTGCAACAGAAAGCAGGAGGAACAACTGAAGCCTATGTTCCACCTCCTGCATATAAACCACCACTTCCATTCCCCCAGTCCAGAGCCAGAGCACATCTTGACAAGCACTTTGGTAAGTTCCTTGACTTGATGAATAAGCTCCATATTAATATTCCTTTCCTTGATGCTATTTTAGGTATGCCCGCCTATGGGAAATTCTTAAAAGAGATCCTATCAAGGAAGAGGAAGCTGGAGGATGTTGGTGAAGTTAGGATGACATCTAAGTCTTCGGAACTCATAAAGATCATGAAGGAGAAGATGCCACCTAAATTAAGAGATCCCGGCTCATTTTGCATTCCCATTCAAGTTGGGGATGTCACTTGTGAAGCCCTTTGCGATCTAGGAGCCAGCGTGAGCATCATTCCGCTGGAGCTATGCATTAAGATCGGTCTTGGAGAGCCCAAGCCGGTCAAGATTCGACTTTACATGGCGGATCGCTCCATCACCCATCCCGTGGGCATTTTGGAGGACGTTCCGGTCAAGTTAGGTAACTTCTATCTACCCATAGATTTTGTCGTACTTGACATTCCCGCAGATTATCCTGTTCCTATCATTCTCGGGAGGCCATTTCTAGCAACTTCGGGTTGCAATGTGGATTGCAAGAACGCCAAGTTGAAATTCAACGTTGGCGGCGATGAGGTAGAGTTCGCACTACTTGCAGCCATGAAGGGGGAGCAACTAACTGATGATATCTTCAACATCTACGATGAAGAAGAATCAAGAGAATTGGTGAGCTCTATCCTTATTAATGATCCACTCGAAAGAGTTATTAGCTTCAGTTTAATGGAGGAAGGTATAGATGCTTCTTGTGATGCAGATATACGGAGCTTGAAAGCACTGGAAGAAGATCCAGGAGCCATAACTGAGAAGCTGACCCAGGAAACGAAGATTTCCAGCCTCGGATCCAGTAGCAGTACCTCGACCGAGGCACTTTCTGGACTGAGCGAGGCGTCTGAAGAACACCTCGGTCAACGCCTTTGCGCCTCGACCGAGGTCGACAGAGAGACGATTCAGACTGAGATTACAGAGAATAACAATTTTTCTACTCCCTTCTCTGACATTCACCCACAGTTGGCGGATCATTCCCTCCACCAACTTTCTGATAATAAAGGTCCTTGGTATGCTGATATTGTGAATTATCTTGTTTGCCAGGAAATACCACCCGGATTGACGTACTCTCAAAAGAAGAGATTCTTCAAGGAAGTACGACATTACTACTGGGATGAGCCGCTGCTATTCAAGCGCGGACCGGATGGGATGCTTCGAAGGTGCATTCCGGAAGACGAAGTTAATAGCGTCATAAAGCATTGTCACTCACTTCCATGTGGAGGGCATGCTAGCACCGATAAAACATGCGCCAAGATATTGCGTTCAGGTTTCTTTTGGCCTACATTATTTAAGGATGTACAATCTTTTGTTGTTTCTTGTGATGCATGCCAAAGAACAGGGAACCTATCAAGGAGGAACGAAATGCCACTTAACAACATCCAAGAAGTGGAAATATTTGATGTATGGGGGATTGACTTCATGGGACCTTTCCCATCCTCCGGAGGAAACCTCTACATTCTCCTTGCAGTGGATTACGTCTCTAGATGGGTCGAAGCCATCGCTTCTCCCACTAACGACGCCAAGGTGGTTGTGAAGTTCTTGAATAGAACTATCTTTCCACGATTTGGAACTCCACGCATCATCATCAGCGATGGAGGAACGCATTTCATCAACCGGAAGTTTAAGGCACTTCTATCGAAGTATGGGGTAACCCACAAGGTATCAACCGCTTATCACCCTCAAACTAGTGGACAGGTCGAAATCTCAAACAGAGAAATCAAGGCAATTTTGGAGAAGACCGTCTCTAGGACGAGGAAGGATTGGTCCATGAAATTAGACGATGCTCTTTGGGCGTACAGGACCGCATTCAAGACTCCCATAGGCACCACCCCTTATAATTTGGTGTATGGGAAATCTTGCCACTTGCCCGTTGAGTTGGAGCACAAAGCGTATTGGGCTATCAAATGGTTGAACTTTGACATTAAGGAGGCTGGTGAGAAGCGACTATTGGATCTTAACGAGCTGGAGGAGCTGCGTTTGAACGCCTATGAGAATGCCAAGATCTACAAGGAAAGGACGAAGAGATGGCATGACAAGCGTATCGTTCCAAAGGAGCTTAACGAAGGAGATTTAGTTCTACTCTTCAACTCCCGCCTCCGTCTTTTTCCAGGTAAGTTGAAATCTAGATGGACCGGACCTTACGTTGTGAAACATGTTTTCCCTCATGGTGCAGTTGAGATATGGGGCGAAACTAGCGGAAGCTTCAAGGTCAACGGTCATAGACTTAAGAAGTACCAACCGGAAACGCCGGTTGAGGAGGTCGCGCCGATCTACCTCCTTTGAGACGCACCATGGTCCAGCTAGCGACCTTAAATCAAGCGCTTCTTGGGAGGCAACCCAAGGTATTGCTTTCTTTCCCGTTTTCTAGTCTAGTTTAGATAGTTTTTTTTTGTTTTTGGTTTGCTTTGCTTTGTTTTTGGTATTCTGGACAGACAACAGGAAGGAACACTCCAGGAAAGAGAGAAGTTCGAGATTCTGAGAAGAAAGAGGCACCTCGGTCACTGTCAGAACACCTCGACCGAGTTGATTCTTGAAGCAACCGAGGCGACTAGGGTTTCTGCAGAACCGCCTCGGTCCGTACCACTTCGGTCCAGTCGAGACCATCTCGACCGAGGTGACAGCAGATCTCGCGACAGTATAAAAAGGAAAAATTACTTTTCACTTTTTATTTTTTACGCATTTCGACCGCGGCGACAGAGGCACCTCGTTCTCCCTCGTTTCTCACTCTTTTCCGACGATTTCTGCTTCAAAACTGCAATTGAGGAGTAGAGGAGTCGATTGCAACTACAGATCTGCAAGAACTCTGAGTGTTTCGACCGAAACGAAGCGAAAAAGGTTCGAAAACCCTAACCGACTCGTTTACCGCTTATTGGGCTTTGGTTGCCCTTGTTTCTGTTGAGGAAATCTATAAGTACCCCTTAGGAAGCAATTGTAGTGATTTTAGGGGAAAAGAACTGAATTTTCTGAGAATCGAAATCGAACTGTTACGCCTCGGTCCAGTCGGCCTGCACCTCGACCGAGGTGATTTCTGAGATTTGTCAGTCGACCGAGGTGGTCTGACAGACTGTTTTGTGAAGATGAGTTCAGACAGAATACTGGCCCTTAGAGACAGATCTTCACCCTCCCCTTCCCCTTCTTCTTCCCGTCCCTACCGCCCGGTTATCCACGAGAGATGCCGGGTAGATTACGAGAGGATAGCGGGCCGTCCAGTTATCGCACCACGATTTCTGGAGGTATCCGCCTTTGACTGCCTAGGGTTAGAGGCTGACCTTAGGAGGATGATCGCTACAGTCGGGCTGGATCAGTTTTCTGAGATCCGAGCCCCAGCCTACATAGAGCCGACACTCGAGTTCGTCAGCTCCTTCTCCTACCTACCCACAGAGGGATCTGTGAAGTACCGGCTGATGGGCCGGAACTTCCTGGTTCCATTAGAGATATGGAGAGAGATTTTCAGCTTTCCTGCCCCTACCGCTGTAGACTTTCCCTCCCGTTCAGTAGCTAGGGAGTTTTGGGGTCAGATAGCCCACATCACCACTTATGCAGACAGATGGCGCCCTGGAGATTCCAGGGAGAAGGTCATCTTTCACCCAGCTTTCAGACTCGCCCACCGGATATTCAGTGAGATGCTTCTGGCGCGTACTGAGACGCCCCAGAAGATCAGACAGGGGGAGCTCTTTTCACTCTACTGCATGGTTACAGGCGGTTTCCCCGACTTTGGCTTGCTCTTGGCAGAGGATCTGCACAAGATCAAGGCCAAGTCGAAGGGGGATATTTGCTGTGGAGGTCTAGTCACCCACATCGCCTCCTACCACGGGATGGATCTCAGTATTTGCACATTGGCGGCGGCTCCGAAGCCGCTGGGTCTGCAGGAGATGATCACGAGGCGGATTCTGGTTCCCCGTGGGCTGACTACGCCATACGTTGCTATGCCTTGGGAGCGGACAGCGCCTCAGGGCATCAGATGGTCTGCACAGTTTTCGGTCTTCGACCCGCATTTCTGGCAGACAGCATGGGCCCCGCTGATGGAGGACTATAGAGAGGGAGCAGCTGCTGCTGCTGCAGCTGCTGAGGAGGCTGAGGAGGTCGATGAGGATGATGATGACGAGACTGTCGACGAGAGAGGAGGCGGCATCCCGATGGACACAGGGACAGATACTGCTGGGACGAGCGCGCCTCCCATTATTGATCTTGATGAGGACGAGGAGGACACTGAGCCGGCGCCGGCTGAGACTTCTCCAGTCAGGCCCGCTAGACGCAGGAGGCAGAGGGTTAGAGACAGAGCAGCACACCGACGGATTGATGACCTGACAGATCAGGTTATTGACACTTATGCTGCACTTTCTTTGGATATCCGGGAGATGCAGGAGCGGCAGCATCATCAGCACATGATGGCTCAGCTACAGTTCCAACATGTCATGGGCTATCCCTATGACCCTACTCTGTTCCCCTACATTCCACCACCACCACCGGATCAGGACTTCTGAGGAGCTGCAGGGTTTTATTTATTTTATTTTTATGCAGTTCGGCTCTTTATCCGGTGAGTCCTCCTTTCTTTCAGACTTTTATTACACCCACTGGGACAGTGTGTCTCAAGTATGGGGTAGTTGATGTATTATTTGACTTATTTGACTTATGATGTATTATTTGACCTTTGATATATTTTATTGACCGGATATTTTCATATTTATGCTTCATTCTGCATTTATATGTTTATCTGAGATTGCATGCATACTTACAGGTTATTTGATTGAGAAAAACGTCGAAACCGAAAATAAATGGTTTTAAAAAAATAAAAAAAAAAAAAAATTTTTTCGACCTCGACCGGGACAGTTCTGGCAAAACGAGGTGTTTCACCTCGGTTGAACCAAGAACATCTCGACCGAGGTGGGTTAACTGAGAGTTTTCGAAAACGATTTTGTGTTACTTATCTGGATATGATCTCAGTGAAGATCTTGTTTACTGACTGGTTTTAAATTCTTTACATGTTTGAAATGTTTTATGATATGCTTAAGTTGCTAAATGCTTTGTTTGAAATTTTTGGCATGTTTAATACTTTGTTTTTATCCAAATTATGTTGAATTTGAAGGTTGACACCGCATCATAAGTTCTCTCACGTTCTTCTTGGAAAGACCAAGGCAATTCATTCTCTTCTTCTTCTTCTTCTTGATCATGCTTAGCCCCTCATATACATTTTGCCTTCCTTTACCTATCCGGGAATTTGGAAGCAAGCGAAGTGGTGAAAGCAAGTTAAAGTTGAAAAGTGGGCTAGAAGTGAAAGTGTTAGAAAGCAATAATAGGTTTGGGGAAGTCAATCATGAAGATGAGTAACTCGGCACCATTCACATAGCCGGGTGTTTGTGTCTTGCCAAAGTCGGATTGAGCGATATTCCTAACGGGTCATGGTATGTGCATCAAGGGTTTGATGCATCTCAAGAAATTGATGATTGCGGATTTCCTAGGCTTCGGTTATTGTGCACCTCTGTCCATGCATCCCAAAAAGTAAAGTAAAAGAAAAAGTGTGAGATAAGCAAAGCTTATTGGTGGAAGGTGTTGAAAGTCAAAGTGAAAGTGAAGTTCATCCTTTTCCCGGATTCTAGCACCACACTACCTTACATATATCCCTACCCTACACGTTTCTTGACCTTTTCTTTTGGGAAGCCCTTGAGACCTTGAGCTTGTTGATTGACTTAGCGGTTTAAATCGGATTATACATGATTAATTTTGATAATTATGATTTATTATACATTCTATGATTTTATGCAAAGATGAACAACTTTCCTATATTTATAAAATGTTTTGATCATGTTGAGTTTTTAATTTCCAGGAAGTACTCTCTTAGAGTGATCTATGATAGTTTCACACCATAAAATGTTTTTTGAAAGACTTTTCATTGATTTTCTTGACTATTAATCCATTCTATCTTGATTTCTATATGAGGAACTTGCTTAGGGACAAGCAAGGGCTAAGTATGGGGTATTTTGATAGCATGAATTATAGTCTATATTTTGGGGTTTGTTTGGACGTTTTATCTTTCATAATCTGCATGTTTGTATGTACATTATGTGATTTTACTACCATTTCATCTACCTTTGCGAGAATCGAGGTCTACACCTAGTTTCGTTGTAATTGCAGGTAATATGGTACGTTTTGCATCAAAAAGGAGCAAAAGGAGTCAAGAGTCATTTGGAGCTACATTCAGGAAGCACAACCATGGATTAAAGATTTACTTTGGACCAGTTTTGAGAGATTCCACATTCAGTTATGAGTCACCTCGGTTGACCAGAGGTTCACCTCGACCGAGGCGATCCAGAGACGCCGACTCGACCGAGGCGAATACCTAGGACGCGGCGAGAATATTTTATTCTTGGCTGAGATCTTTTAAAATTGGAAAGTGATCTTATATTTTTGGGCTGAGCTTCTAGAAGGAAGGAGATATGCAGAATCATATATTTTACCTATATTTATGGGATAATATCTTCTTAAGATTTATTATCTTTGGAGGGTTATTTTTCCTATAAAAAGGGTTGGAATTTCACAATTCCAACATCACGCTATACCGCTGATCAGGGTTTACAAGCGCAGCAACCGCATCCTACTCCAATTTGGGAGAGAGTTGAAGAACCTTTTTGAAGGTTGAAGGAAGATTTGAAGACTATAGCTTTATAGCTTTTTGGAGGGTTTTGTAAGATTGTCTTCGATTCCTTTCCTTGTTGTCTTGTCTTGTTGGATTATTATCCAAGGAACGATTTTGTGTGATATTTGATTCAGTTATTGAAGTGTTTTCATTAAATTCTTCTTTGTTCAAATATTCACCTTCTTCCCATATATTTAATACTTTCATCATGATGATGAGTGGCTAATTTCCTTGTGTGATTCTAGGGTGATTGGCTGAAGGTTGTGGGAAAAACAATGATAGAATGATCTTAATCACAGTAGGATCCTGAAAGTTCGAGTCTTTACCTTAACCCTAAGCATCTCGTTCAGTCGATGAACATCTCGGCCGGGGTGGAATTCTTCTGACCGAGGTGACTTATCCGACCCTAAACTGAGAGTTAAGTGTTAGAGTTTGCCAAATCCTATTCTTATTACACCTTTCTGGTTCAAAGCAAGCCTAGGATGAGACTTACCCGGTAATTCCTTAGTTTGTATACTAACGATCATAAGTGTAGGTAATAAAGGCTTGTCCTTTATTGGGGTTTGAGTGTGCTTCCATCCATCTTTGTGAGTTAGCCTGAGACTTACCCGGTAAAGGTTGATTCTATTCCCTTAGATGGTGTGTTAGTTTGAGGTAATAGTTCTTTATCTTAATTCCTTGAGACTTACCCGGTAATAGGAGTTACGGTTTAGGATTAGTGCGTAGTGAGACTTACCCGGTGATCTACTCCACTTTAGAAACACCTTCCCCATGCAAAAATCTCAGCTTTGTCCGCTTATCTATAGATCTTGAGTTGGAACCACAACTAGATGCTTTAATCCCTAGAATTGCATGTTTGCTTATTTGACATCTTATTCATCTTTGATTGTATACTTGCTCTTGTGGTTAGCATTAACACTAGCATACCGTATTGGACTTTGTTTCACTAAGTCCCTGTGATCGACCCCTGGAATTTTCTTGCTTTTACTACGATTGACCCGTACACTGCGGGTTCGCATCCTTGTTTTAAGCTTAAGTCTAGGGTTATAAATTTAAAGCTTGCACACACCGTTTGGAGCGAACAAGTTTTTGGCGCCGTTGCCGGGGACAGTTCTGATATGTTTAAGTTGCTAAATGCTTTGTTTAAGTTGCTAAATACTTACAGGTTATTTGATTGAGAAAAACGTCGAAACCGAAAAAAAATGGTTTTAAAAAAATTTTTTCGACCTCGACCGGGACAGTTCTGGCAAAACGAGGTGTTTCACCTCGGTTGAACCAAGAACATCTCGACCGAGGTGGGTTAACTGAGAGTTTTCGAAAACGATTTTGTGTTACTTATCTGGATATGATCTCAGTGAAGATCTTGTTTACTGACTGGTTTTAAATTCTTTACATGTTTGAAATGTTTTATGATATGCTTAAGTTGCTAAATGCTTTGTTTGAAATTTTTGGCATGTTTAATACTTTGTTTTTATCCAAATTATGTTGAATTTGAAGGTTGACACCGCATCATAAGTTCTCTCACGTTCTTCTTGGAAAGACCAAGGCAATTCATTCTCTTCTTCTTCTTCTTCTTGATCATGCTTAGCCCCTCATATACATTTTGCCTTCCTTTACCTATCCGGGAATTTGGAAGCAAGCGAAGTGGTGAAAGCAAGTTAAAGTTGAAAAGTGGGCTAGAAGTGAAAGTGTTAGAAAGCAATAATAGGTTTGGGGAAGTCAATCATGAAGATGAGTAACTCGGCACCATTCACATAGCCGGGTGTTTGTGTCTTGCCAAAGTCGGATTGAGCGATATTCCTAACGGGTCATGGTATGTGCATCAAGGGTTTGATGCATCTCAAGAAATTGATGATTGCGGATTTCCTAGGCTTCGGTTATTGTGCACCTCTGTCCATGCATCCCAAAAAGTAAAGTAAAAGAAAAAGTGTGAGATAAGCAAAGCTTATTGGTGGAAGGTGTTGAAAGTCAAAGTGAAAGTGAAGTTCATCCTTTTCCCGGATTCTAGCACCACACTACCTTACATATATCCCTACCCTACACGTTTCTTGACCTTTTCTTTTGGGAAGCCCTTGAGACCTTGAGCTTGTTGATTGACTTAGCGGTTTAAATCGGATTATACATGATTAATTTTGATAATTATGATTTATTATACATTCTATGATTTTATGCAAAGATGAACAACTTTCCTATATTTATAAAATGTTTTGATCATGTTGAGTTTTTAATTTCCAGGAAGTACTCTCTTAGAGTGATCTATGATAGTTTCACACCATAAAATGTTTTTTGAAAGACTTTTCATTGATTTTCTTGACTATTAATCCATTCTATCTTGATTTCTATATGAGGAACTTGCTTAGGGACAAGCAAGGGCTAAGTATGGGGTATTTTGATAGCATGAATTATAGTCTATATTTTGGGGTTTGTTTGGACGTTTTATCTTTCATAATCTGCATGTTTGTATGTACATTATGTGATTTTACTACCATTTCATCTACCTTTGCGAGAATCGAGGTCTACACCTAGTTTCGTTGTAATTGCAGGTAATATGGTACGTTTTGCATCAAAAAGGAGCAAAAGGAGTCAAGAGTCATTTGGAGCTACATTCAGGAAGCACAACCATGGATTAAAGATTTACTTTGGACCAGTTTTGAGAGATTCCACATTCAGTTATGAGTCACCTCGGTTGACCAGAGGTTCACCTCGACCGAGGCGATCCAGAGACGCCGACTCGACCGAGGCGAATACCTAGGACGCGGCGAGAATATTTTATTCTTGGCTGAGATCTTTTAAAATTGGAAAGTGATCTTATATTTTTGGGCTGAGCTTCTAGAAGGAAGGAGATATGCAGAATCATATATTTTACCTATATTTATGGGATAATATCTTCTTAAGATTTATTATCTTTGGAGGGTTATTTTTCCTATAAAAAGGGTTGGAATTTCACAATTCCAACATCCGCATACGGCCCGCTTACAGCTGAAGAAGTCGCATACAAGCGCAGCAACCGCATCCTACTCCAATTTGGGAGAGAGTTGAAGAACCTTTTTGAAGGTTGAAGGAAGATTTGAAGACTATAGCTTTATAGCTTTTTGGAGGGTTTTGTAAGATTGTCTTCAATTCCTTTCCTTGTTGTCTTGTCTTGTTGGATTATTATCCAAGGAACGATTTTGTGTGATATTTGATTCAGTTATTGAAGTGTTTTCATTAAATTCTTCTTTGTTCAAATATTCACCTTCTTCCCATATATTTAATACTTTCATCATGATGATGAGTGGCTAATTTCCTTGTGTGATTCTAGGGCGATTGGCTGAAGGTTGTGGGAAAAACAATGATAGAATGATCTTAATCACAGTAGGATCCTGAAAGTTCGAGTCTTTACCTTAACCCTAAGCATCTCGTTCAGTCGATGAACATCTCGGCCGGGGTGGAATTCTTCTGACCGAGGTGACTTATCCGACCCTAAACTGAGAGTTAAGTGTTAGAGTTTGCCAAATCCTATTCTTATTACACCCTTCTGGTTCAAAGCAAGCCTAGGATGAGACTTACCCGGTAATTCCTTAGTTTGTATACTAACGATCATAAGTGTAGGTAATGAAGGCTTGTCCTTTATTGGGGTTTTAGTGTGCTTCCATCCCATCTTTGTGAGTTAGCCTGAGACTTACCCGGTAAAGGTTGATTCTATTCCCTTAGATGGTGTGTTAGTTTGAGGTAATAGTTCTTTATCTTAATTCCTTGAGACTTACCCGGTAATAGGAGTTACGGTTTAGGATTAGTGCGTAGTGAGACTTACCCGGTGATCTACTCCACTTTAGAAACACCTTCCCCATGCAAAAATCTCAGCTTTGTCCGCTAATCTATAGATCTTGAGTTGGAACCACAACTAGATGCTTTAATCCCTAGAATTGCATGTTTGCTTTATTTGACATCTTATTCATCTTTGATTGTGTTAAATTGCTCTTGTGGTTAGCATTAACATTAGCATACCGTGTTGACTTTGTTTCACCAAGTCCCTGTGATCGACCCCTGGAATTTTCTTGCTTTTACTACGATTGACCCGTACACTGCGGGTTCGCATCCTTGTTTTAAGCTTAAGTCTAGGGTTATAAATTTAAAGCTTGCACACACCGTTTGGAGCGAACACGGATCTTCTGGGGCGTCTCAGTACGCGCCAGAAGTGTCTCACTGAAGATCCGGTGGGCTAACCTAAAGGCTAAGTGATAGATGACCTTCTCCTTGGAATCTCCAAGGCGCCATCTGTCTACGTGCTCATACACGTGAGCAATCTATCCCCAAAACTCCCTAGCTACAGATCGGGAAGGAAAGTCAACGGCTGTCGGGGTAGGGAAATCGAAAATCTCTCTCCAGTACTCCAAAGGAACTAAGAAGTTCCGGTTCATCAACCGGTACTTCACAAATCTCTCTGTGGGGAGGTAGGTGAAAGAGCTAACGAACTCTAAGGTGGGCTCCAAATAGGCTGGGGCTCAGATCTCAGTAAACTGATCCAGCCCTACTGTAGAAATCATCCTCCTAAGGTCTCCGTCGACCTGGAGGCAATCAAAAGCGGACACGTCCAGGAAGCGTGGTGCAATCACTGGACGGCTAGAAATACGCTCATAGTCTACTCGGTGTCTCTCGTGGATCACCGGTATAGAAGGTCTAGCAGAGGAAGAAGAAGGGGAAGGGGAAGGAGAGGATCTATCCCTAAGGGCAAGGCGTCTGTCAGAACTCATTTTCATAAATTGTCACTGTCAGGTCACCTCGGTCGACTGACAACACTCAAGAATCACCTCGGCCAAGGCACAGCTCGACTGGACCGAGGCGGCGAACTGGATCTAATTTCTTCAAAAAATTCAGTTCTTTTCCCCCAAAAATCACTACAACTGCTTCCTATGGGGTACTTAAGCCTTTCCTCAGCAAATGCAAGGTCAACCGAAGCCCAAATCGAAGCGAAACAGTAAGTTAGGGTTTTGGTTTTCGTTTTACCTCATTCGGCTGAATCGGTTCGATTTCTTCGTAGATCTGCACTTGCACTGGGGTCCTCTATGCTTCAATCGCAGTTTGGAAGCGAAAATCGTCGAGAATGAGCAAGAATCGAAGGGGCCGAGGTGCTTCTGTCGCTGCGGTCGAGGAGGGGTGAAAGTGAAGAGAGAGAAAATTAATCCCCCTTTTATACCCTTTTTGGAATCTGCTGTCACCTCGGTCGAGATGGTCTCGACTAGACCGGGGTGGTATGGACCGAGGTGGACCTTCAGAAACCCAAGTTGCCTCGGGTGCTCAAGAATCATCTCGGTCGAGGTGCTCTGACAGCAACCGAGATGCCTCAGTCAAACTTCGTCTTCTCAAATTCTCGATCTTCTGTACTTCCAGTTATGCTCCTTCCTTAGATGTCTCCTGTTATCTGTCTAGAACGCCAAAAACAAAACAAAGCAAAGCAAAAGCAAAAACTATCTAAGCTAGACTAGAAAAAGGAAAAAGAAAGCAATACCTTGGGTTGCCTCCCAAGAAGCGCTTGGTTTAAGGTCGCTAGCTGGACCATAATGCGTCTCTCAAATGTAATGGGAGGTGTCCTCACCCCATACTTCACCTCCATCGTGGGGTGAAGTAAGTAAGTCAATCAAACGCTCCAACAAGTGTAAATGCTCATCGGGGAATGAGTCGTCTATGGGCGGATCGTCCTTCTCACGTGAAGATGCAAGTAGCCGGCTGAGGTGATCCGCAACAGAATTTTCGGATCCCTTCCTATCACGGATCTCTAGATCAAACTCTTGAAGCAAGAGAATCCATCGAATAAGGCGTGGCTTGGCGTATTTCTTAGCCAACAAGTAACGGATGGCTGCATGGTCGGTGTAGAAAATGACTTTCTCCCCTACTAAATAGGAACGGAACTTCTCGAAAGCATATACAACCGCCAATGATTCTTTCTCGGTGGTAGCGTAGTTGCGTTGTGCTACATCTAGCGTCTTGCTAGTATAGTAAATGGCGATGGTCCGCCCATCTTTCTTCTGTCCAAGCACCGCTCCTACGGCTACATCACTAGCATCACACATGATCTCAAAGGGCAACGTCCAATCCGGAGGTTGGATAATGGGAGCGGAGATCAACGCTTCCTTAATCCTGTAAAAAGCATCAAGACACTCCTGCGAAAACTCGAAAACAACATCTTTATTCAAGAGGTTAGTTAGTGGTTTAGAAATCTTGGAGAAGTCCTTGATGAATCTCCTGTAGAAACCTGCATGCCCGAGAAAATTCCTCACACCTTTAACAGAACAAGGGGGAGGGAGTTTCTCAATGGTCTCGATCTTAGCGCGATCGACCTCAATGCCTCGATTAGAAACGAGGTGTCCTAGCACAATGCCTTCATTAACCATAAAATGACACTTCTCCCAATTCAAAACGAGATTAGTGTCTTCACATCTTTTAAGCACTAGAGAAAGGTTAGCTAGGCAATCATCAAAAGAGGATCCATATACAGAAAAATCATCCATAAATACCTCCATGATATTCTCTATGTACTCGGAAAAGATAGCCATCATGCATCGCTGGAAGGTAGCGGGTGCATTGCACAATCCAAATGGCATCCTCCTGTAAGCAAACGTCCCCCATGGACAAGTGAAGGTGGTCTTCTCCTGATCATCCGAATGGATAGGAATCTGGAAGAATCCACTGTAACCGTCTAAGTAGCAAAAGTGTGAATGTTGGGCCAACCGCTCGAGCATTTGATCGATGAAGGGAAGTGGAAAATGGTCCTTCCGTGTGGCCGTGTTCAGCTTCCTATAATCGATGCAAACCCTCCAGCCCGTAACGGTTCTAGTTGGGATCAACTCGTTGTTCTTGTTTGTCACAACGGTCATCCCTCCTTTCTTCGGAATTACATGCACCGGGCTAACCCACTTGTTGTCCGAGATAGGATATATGATACCTGCATCCAACAACGTAAGAACTTCTTTCTTCACAACCTCTTTCATGATCGGATATAACCGTCTTTGAGGTTCCCGTGAAGTCTTATGATTGTCCTCCATTAGAATTCTATGCATGCAGAAAGAAGGCTTAATGCCAATAAGATCATCCGTGGTATAACCTATATCCTTTTGATGCTTTCTCAAGACATGTATTAGTCTAGTCAATTCAGATTCAGAAAGGGAAGCACTAACAATAACGGGATAAGTAGAATCCGGTCCAAGAAAGACATACCTCAAGTGACTAGGGAGTTGTTTAAGCTCCACAACTGGGGGTGCTCTCTGAGGGGGATCCTTGCTTCCTCCTTCCAGTGGAGTAGATTCAGAAACTGGACTTTCAGAAGTCTCAGTTGAAGTCGTCTCGCCATCGACCTCGGTCGAGGCGCAGAGGCGTTGACCGAGATGTTCTTCGGTCACCTCGCTCGGTCCAGAAAGTGCCTCGGTCGAGGTCCTGTAACTGGAACCGAAACTAGAGATCTTCGTCTCCTGGATTAGCTTCTCAGTTTTAGCTCCTGGATCTTCTTCCAGTGCCTTTAAGCTCCGTATATCTGCATCACAAGAAGCATCTATACCTTCCTCCATTAAACTGAAGCTAATAACTCTTTCGAGTGGATCGTTAGTAAGGATAGAGCTCACCAATTCTCTTGATTCTTCTTCATCGTAGATGTTGAAGATATCATCGCTTAGTTGCTTCCCTTTCATGGCTGCAAGTAGTGCGAACTCCACTTCATCGCCGCCAACGTTGAATTTTAACTTGGCGTTCTTGCAATCCACGTTGCAACCCGAAGTTGCTAGAAATTGTCTCCCGAGAATAATAGGAACAGGATAATCTGCGGGAATGTCAAGTACAACAAAATCTATAGGTAGATAGAAGTTACCTAACTTGACCGGAACGTCCTCCAAGATGCCCACGGGATGGGTAATGGAGCCATCCGCCATATAAAGTCGAATCTTGACCGGCATGGGCTGTCCAAGTCCGATCTTCACACATAGCTCCAGCGGGATGATGCTCACGCTGGCTCCTAGATTGCAAAGGGCTTCACAAGTGACATCCCCAACTTGAATGGGAATGCAAAATGAGCCGGGATCTCTCAACTTAGGTGGTATCTTTTCCTTCATGATTTGAATGAGCTCCGAGGATTTAGATGTCATCCTAACTTCACCAAAGTCTTCCAGTTTCCTCTTCTTTGATAGGATCTCCTTCAAGAACTTCCCATAGGCGGGCATTCCTAGAATAGCATCAAGGAAAGGAATGTTAATATGCAGTTTATTCATCAAGTCAAGGAACTTACCGAAGTGCTTGTCTAGATGTGCTCTGGCCCTTGACTGGGGGAATGGAAGTGGTGGTTTGTATGCAGGAGGTGGAACATAAACTTCAGTTTTCCCTTCCGCTTTCTGTGGCTCCACCTCGGTTGGCATCTCGGTCGAAGTGTTCTTCGACTACACCTGGACCGAGGTGGTCTTCGTCGGTACTGGCACCGACCGAGGCACTGGATCTGCAGTCTTCAGTCCACTCCTCGTAGTTATGGCCATGATCTGGCCCTTAGGGTTGCTTTCTGTCCTTGTTGGAAGCTTCCCTGGATCTCTTGGCGCTTCATTCGCCCTACTTGCAAGTTGTTGTTCAAAGGCCTTTTGGGCCTTAGAAAATGAAGTCATAGAAGTCTCCATAGCATTGAGCTTGATCAAGATAGCCTCCAAAACTGCGTCTTTCTTTTCCGGCTGAGACGAACTTGATCCTTTCCCTTGGCTCTTTAATGGAGTAGAAGAAGAAGGGGAAGAGAGGAAAGGGTTAGAGGAATCGTTAGAGTTGGAGTTTGAATGATTGTTACCGTTATTTTGGTTGTTCGCCCTCCAATTGTTGCTATTGGGTCCTCTATTGTTGAAGTTGTTGTTCCGGGAACCGTTGTTGTTGTTACGGTATCCATTGTTGTTGTTCTTTTGTCCTTGCTCTTCCTTCTTGGTTTGAGCAACCAAGAGTTCTTTCAATTGCTTCAAGTCATTCTTCAAAGACGTGAGTTGATTGTTTTTGGGCTGAGTTTCTTGGAAGTTAACTCTTTTAACTCCACCTTCAGCTCCCTGGTGAGTGTACTTCTCCATATGCAAAGCTTGCTTCTCGATGAAGTCCCAAGCTTCGTCAATCGCCATGTCCATGAAGGTACCGGCGGAGAGGAGTTGGAGATTGAACTGGGTGCTTCCGTCCAGTCCCTTGAAGTATATCTCCAATAACTCTAACTTTGGAATCCCGTGATGTGGGCAATCCAAAAGAATGTCCTTGAACCGCTCCCATGACTTGGACAAGCTCTCCTTGTCCTTCATAATGAAAGCATTTATCTTCCCTCTCATTTCAGCGGTCTTTGAGGGGGGAAAGAACTTGG
This sequence comes from Fagopyrum esculentum, assembly GCA_033239045.1. Taxonomy (NCBI): domain Eukaryota; kingdom Viridiplantae; phylum Streptophyta; class Magnoliopsida; order Caryophyllales; family Polygonaceae; genus Fagopyrum; species Fagopyrum esculentum. The sequence continues at coordinate 19,340,067 of BSUD01000004.1, read as the reverse complement.
TCAAGAATTCTGTCGTCATCTCCTCCCATGTGCTGATTTTTCCTGGAGGAAGAGATTGATACCAAGTAAGAGCTCTATCTTTTAAAGAAAAGTAAAAAGGTCTTAGCTTGTAGTTGTTATTTTCAATTCTCGGAGGTCTCAAGGTCTCCATCAAGATCTCATAGTTTTGAAGATGTTGATGTGGTGATTCCTTCTCTAGCCCTCCGAACTGGTATTGGCGAATCATAGACAGAACTTGCGGTCGAAGTTCGTAGTCATGGTCCGTTGGATCTCCTAGGTTAACTCCTGGACGCCTCAGTTGTTGATTAGGGTCCATCCTTTGACCTAGGGTTTGTAGGATTCCTGCAAGAAGAACGTTTCGGATTGGCATCCGAGGTGGAAGTATCTCGGCCGGGGCGTTAGTTGCTGGGACCTGCCTCGGTCGAGGGTCAGCAACTGGGACCTGCCTCGGTCGAAGTAGAATCTAGTCTCGTATGACCGCCATTTCTGCTTCGATTGCTTCAGTCTTGGTGCGAGTCTCTTCCTTCTCTTGCCTTAGTTCTTCCCTGCTGAGGCGTAGCAGCTCTAACGCCTCTTTCAACTCGGCCTCAAGATCGCGGTTGTCTTGTTGGGCCATCTTCACTTCTCTTAAGCGTCGCTTGTATGTCTTTTCTGGTTCGGGATCGTAAGGAACGATTTCCTTCCCAGTGCGGGTTCTTCACATATACCTAAGAAAGAACCTGCAAAAGTCACTCAAGTAGAGTGGTTAGTAGACACGGGGGCAAGTGCCCCAAGAGCAAACCGTACCGGCTCGGTCTAGACCAAGTCCCCGGCAACGGCGCCAAAAACTTGTTCGCTCCAAACGGTGTGTGCAAGCTTTAAATTTATAACCCTAGACTTAAGCTTAAAAACAAGGATGCGAACCCGCAGTGTATGGGTCAATCGTAGTAAAAAGCAAGGAATTCCAGGGGTCGATCACAGGGACTTAGTGAAACAAAGTCCAATTACGGTATGATTATGTAAATAGTAACCACAAGAGATGATCAAAACAATCAAAGATGATAAACAGTCAATTAAGGAAACATGCAATTCTAGGGATTAAAGCATCTAGTTGTGGTTCCAACTCAAGATCTAAAGATAAGCGGACAAAGCTGAGATTTTGCATAGGGAAGGTGTTTCTAAAGTGTGAATAGATCACCGGGTAAGTCTCACTACTCACTAACTCCAAACCAAAACTCCTATTACCGGGTAAGTCTCAAGGAAATAAGGTAAAGAACTATAATCTCAAACTAACACACCATCTAAGGGAATAGAATCAACCTTTACCGGGTAAGTCTCAGGCTAACTCACAAAGATGGGATGGAAGCACACTCAAACCCCAATAAAGGATAAACCTTTATTACCTACACTTATGATCTTTGGTAAACAAACAAAGGAATTACCGGGTAAGTCTCATCCTAAGCTTGCATTGAACCAGGAAAGGTGTAATAAGAATAGGATTTGGCAAACTCTAACACTTAACTCTCAGTTTCGGATCAGATAAGTCACCACGGTCAGAAGAATTCCACCCCGGCCGAGATGTTCATCGACTGAGTGAGATGCTTAGGGTTAAGGTTAAAGACTCGAACTTTCAGGGTCCTATTGGAATCTAAGATTATTCTATCATTGTTTTTCCCACAACCTTCAGCCAATCACCCTAGAATCACACAAGGAAATTAGCCACTCATCATCATGAAAGTATTAATCAAGTATATGGGAAGAAGGTGAATATTTGAACAAGAAGAATTTAATAAAAAGACTTCAATAACTGAATCAAATATCACAACAAAAGCGTTCCTTGGATAGAAATCCAACAAGACAAGACAACAAGGAAGGGAATCTAAGATAATCTTACAAAACCCTTCGAAAAGCTATAAAAGCTATAATCTTCAATCTTCCTTCAACCTTCAAAAAGGTTCTTCAAATCTCTCAACTGGAGTATGGCTGCTGTGGTGTAAGCACGGTACAATGGGTGTTCCGCCTATAACAGGGTGCCGGATTTGTGGGAAATCCGACCCTTTTTATAGGAAAATAACCATCCAAAGATAAGATATCTTAGAAAGATCTCTTCCCATAAAAATAGGTAAAATATATGATCTAGCATATCTTTTTCCTTCCAGGAGCCAAGCCCAAAAATATAAGATCTCTTTCCAAAGATAAAAGATGTCAGCCAAGAATAAAATATTCTCGCCGCGTCCCAGGTGTTCGCCTCGGTCGAGTCGGCTCCTCTGGATCACCTCGGTCGAGGTGACTCTGCAATCAACCGAGGTGAGTCACAACTGAATGTGAAATCTCTCAAATCTGGTCCAAAGTGAACCTCTAATCCATGGCTATGCTTCCTGGATGGTTCCTTATGTTCCTGAATGTAGCTCCAATGACTCCATAGCTCCTTTTGCTCCTTTTTGATGCAAAACGTGTCATTTTACCTACGATTACAACAAAACTAGGTGTAGACCTCGATTCCCGCAAAGGTAGATGAATTGGTAATATAATCACATATAATACATACAAACAAGCAGATTATTGAAGATAAAACGTCCAAACAAACCCCAAAATATAGACTATAATTCATGCTATCAGAAAACAAACAGAGGTTGTGGCTGCGTGATGGCGAAAAGAGGCTGAGGGAACCAGAGGAGAGAAGCAGAAGAGGTGCTGGGTTGAGTTCGAGAGAACAGACAGACGAGAAGCACAAGAGGAGGCGGGATAGGGGAAGTTGAGAGATCAGTTGAGAGGTGAGGGACGATGAGACGGCACCAGTGGTAGAGGGGTCGAGAGGATGAGCAGATGAGGAAAGCTTAGACTTGAGAGGTGAGTTCACGGTAGCGTGAGGGAGGTGTGAAAAAAATGACAGGGGATGGGATTTACCAGCTGTAGGTCAGTGGAGCGAGGAGCCGGAAGTGAGACATCAAGGGGCCGGCTCTTCACAGCCAGGAGAGAGAAACCCAAAAGAAAAAAAAGAAAAAGGAAAAAAGAAAAGAAAAGAAGGAAGAGACAAATAAAATAAACTCGATCGAAACGAATCGAAATAGGAATGTCGGATCGGAAAAATTTTCCGAAAAAGAATAAATATACGGGAAAAATATATGTAGATCAAATACATAAACTTAAACTCACAAAAATGTACTTTGCGACGTATAATTCAATCTCGTAATTAAAATTACGAGATTTCAATAATACTTAAAATACCGATCATATACCACTATAAATGTATACACGTAAAAATTAAATTTTATGACATAAAATACTCGTATAACATACTCAAGATATATAAAAAGAAATACTTATAATATTTTTAATAAAATATTTAATCTAATAAAATATCGATAGAAGTCGGAGATATAAATATCAAAACGCACCAAAAAAAAATTTGGGGCTTTACATCAGATTCCCCTAAAAATAAGTTTCGTCCCGAAACTTGCTATATCCCGAACTTCTCGGTCCCTAAGGCCGAGGTATGAACTCTCAAACTACGAAGGCTTAGACCTTATAATCTACCTACACAAACTGCTCCAACTACCATCGCAATATATATATATATATATATATATATATATATATATATATATATATATATATATATATATAGGGTGTGGTTCCCATGAGAACACCCCTAACGTGAGAACATGAGAACAATCGTACACCGTTGGATGTGAGTATTAAGGGTTGAGATTTAAAGTAGATATCAAAAATAATAATAACTACGAATAATAATAATTAGGAATCCAACAATAACTACGAATAATCCACTCAACCAACAATAACTACGAATAATACATTAAACGATATGACACATTCGTAACAAAACTAATAATAATTACGAATCTGTTCTCATGTTCTCACGTTAGAGGGTGTTCTCATAGGATCTATACTTTATATATATATATATATATATATATATATATATATATATATATATATATATATATATATATATATATATATATATGTATGTATGTATGTATGTATGTATAACCGGTTGTAAAACGCATTCCCGCATGGGACACAAACAACATATAACAATACACATATACACAACTCACCCAAGGGAAGAACTAGGTCTAATATGTCGATTCTATCGATGCTACTAGGTCCTCGTAAAACGCCACCAAAGATACTATCCTACGTCTTCAATTTAACCTCATTGGTCTCTCGTCCACTACTAGATCGTCACGACGGACCACATGTCTCGAGTCATGTATGTACTCCCTCGACTGATGCACATGAACCCCGGGTGAACACCCTCTACTCTCGGCGGTCATGCCAACCGGTAAACCACTTTCCCGCGCTAAGATTTCAAAAAGGTTCGATGTATCGGAATCTCAACTTTCCTTCTCGAGTCTTTCTCAATGCAGCATTTTCACTATTGTTATCTTTATTAGTCTCAAATAATGAAGATCGAACCTCCAATTTACGGCGTTGGCCCTGGTTCTTGTCAACCCAACTTATATGTTATGTTTCCTTCAATTCTTGAAGTAAGTCCCCAATAATGGAGAAAGTACATCACTTCCCACTGATTCACTAACGAGACACGTATGTTATTACTTTTACATTGCTCCTCAATACTCGATCAAGACCTTGTCTTGAAGAATCACTTGTCCACTTTAAACCAATCATACCTCAAAGTATATCAAAACAATTGCACCAATGAATCACCTCTTAAATCTCAACAACTCTATCGTCAATTCTTCGTCTCATTCAATACTTCATTGTCATCCGTAGTAGGTTACCATCAAAGGTGTTACCCAACTTCTTCCTTCACAAATCTGGTAAAGCTCAGCACATCTAAGATAACTTGTAAGTCCTTCCATATCTCTCGGGGTTTTCCATCCCGAGACATCTTGTCATACGACTTCTCACTCTATTGGCTCTCGTTGGTCCAAAATCCCGTGTTTGCAATATCTAAGTCTCGAATTCTCAATTGGTGACAATAAAACCTTAAATCATTTTTAGAATAGACCGCCGACCCTGACAACTAGTCGAGTGGATCATCAATACGTGGAAAGGGGTGTACATGTTCTTCATTTCATCTTGTTCAGCTCACGGTAATCGATGTACAAATGGAGATTAACGTCTCACTTTTCGCAAACTGGTGTTCTCCATAACAATTTCTAATCAAGAGTTTAAGATATATTCCAATATGAACTTCAAATCAAGAGTTTTTAAGATAACGCCTGGTGTTTTCTATGGCATTTCACTAATTCTAATGAAATCTTATCACTAAGTTCTTGCAATTCCTCCTTCACTTGCTTCCACAACTCATGTATCTGCACAAATGTTATTCCATACGGCGCCTTAGATATCACGATTAAATCAAGCTCGACCTTAGTAAAAAATTCCACATTCTAACGTATTGGAATCATTGACATCTCAGGTTTTATCTTTTATCTTCCCGTCACATATCGTAATAACCGACACAATCTTGTCTTATCACTTTACAAGTGGTCATGACACTAATGATCTACCCCGATCTGTTGGGTGACGTCCTTCGAACACGTGATTTGTTCCATCTGTAGCTACAATTTCGACCATCCTCTTTCCAAGATCCTTCATCTCCTGAACTCAAGGGGCTTGCTTGAGTCTTCTGACTCTTGAAGCCATGGTTAAGTAATATTTCTACTTAATCCCCTTTTCACTTCAAAGGAATGGCGATAATAATATTTCTTGATCTCGCACATATATTCAGTCACGAAGGTCCTAACTACAAGACTTATTCTTGCCTTATAACAAATCGATCTTATCTTTTTCGCTTTCCCTGACATCCCAACATATGGGAGGAGCTCTTCGTATTCTACATAAGCTTTCACCATGGACATCCTTTCCTTAAGTATGTGTAGAAATTAATACTTTATTTTCTTATGTGACGTCAAACCGACAGTAGAGGCTCTAACCTCAATCTTCCATGTACCTCTTGTACATCTCATATAGACAACAAACGTCAAAACTTCGGTCTTCTCTTACTCATGTTGGTCACCTTAAGCATCTCTTGGTATTTCATGAACAATCTTCAGAACCATACTAGCATGCCCCGTGGAAAAACGCTAAGCGAAATATATCCACAATCACTAAAAGATCCACTCATTACTTCACCAAGTACTAACATCATAACTCTAAGCTCACATCGTTGCCCTAATCTAGGTTCTCCCTTTCACGCTATAGCTACCATGACTCTTCCGTGTGAGTCTGAAGCATCTGACTCAGCTTTTGCTCGCGAAAACATACTATCCATTTCATTAGAACGAACATATTATGCATCATCGTATTATACTCCCATCTACACACCGCAAACAATGAAAACCTTACCTTTCTCTTGATCTACTAGTTACCTTTACCATGATCAAACCTTAAAACTTCAAATCCAGGTCGTTCTCCCTTATGCCATTTTCATGACCTACAAAGGTCGCATAAGGTCATTCAAATCCCTCTGTATGCCCATAATCTTGTTTACTCATCCCCTCTACACTCACCAATAGACAACCCGCACCTGTGCGTTCTCAGTTGTCACCGATTAACTTGTATCTGACCTTCTCCGAAGTCAACGACTTATTATTCTACTACACTTCCCATGTTACCATTCTCAGGAAGGCTACCCTCCTTGGGGTACTTTACCTTAAACTCCGTTAGTTCTTTCTTCATTACATGCTTCGTCTTCTTTATAAGGTAACTATATCTTCCTTGCCTTGTTGTTTCATATAACTTCCTTTTATAGACTTAGCCATTCTTCCTTGATGTCTTTCAAGAGCACCTTCCCAAAGATTATAGCCCTAGCTAGCATCCACTCGCGTTCCTCCTGGTTGGTATCTTAAGTCTCTCGATCAAAGCTCTTCATTTCGTCTTTCATCTTCTTGGGGTCATCATTTATACCCACTTCCTCCTTCTTGGCATTTCTTAGTTTTATCATCATAATGAAAATCGGTCAACTCCACGTGAATCCCCACCATGCCCTTCTTCTCATAACTCTAGTAATGTTGTAACTTTAATTTTTGGTACCTCGTAAGCTTAACATATGGTATTATAAATCTTTAGCAAATGGTTTGATCACTCTTATTGTCTTGACTCCAATGCTTAGGAGCGCCTAAAAATACTTTCCATCTTAATGGAATATCACCTGTAACCTTGCTAGAATGTACCCATCTCCTCCTCGATTCACATCTTTTGTTGTCCACGCGTCTTCTTAAAGAACTTAAGTTAGTTATCCCTATTAGTTTCATTGTCTTTCTAATCATGACTTCTTAGGAACCACTTCTACACCTTAATGTCGCTCCTTTTTCTTGTATGGTCTCCATCTCGCTTTATCTTTAGTTGTCTCGAGTTCTTCTTTGTACTTGTTCGTCCTTTGTTTATGTCATCTCTAGTCCTCCTCTTCGATGTCCTTTTATAGGAATCTGAGAAACACCATGGTGTCCGTTAACACGAAACGCTCAACTCGATACTTCAGCGTACTCCTTCACGTATGAATGCTATCCCAAGCCAACAACGTCGTCTTTAAGGTGATGCTATCTTTCCGTCGTCCTAACTATAAGGTCCCATACTATATACTACTACTATATATAAGAGTCCGTATATAAGCCTATATATGTCCTATGTCCACATAACTACTAATATAACACATCCGATAATTCATTACAACACAACAAGGTCCAAAGCATATATTATAGTCCAGATATATACTATACATACAAATCAAGTCCATCATACAACTAAAAATCCACATATACATTACATATCTACATGTATACAAATATATATATGTATATATATATATATATATATATATATATATAAAATCAATAAACTAAGCTGCCGAGATCCGCGGAAGGAGTGGTGGTCCGTACATTCTACCCCGACTGACTATGCTCGTGATTTTAAAAACGAAAAATCATTTTAAACTTAGAACCCTTGATGGTTCTATTTCCCTCTATTCGGCATTTAGAAGATTACGAGTGCCATTGATGTCAACCTAGGGCTCTGATACCACTTTTGTAATACCCCGAATCCGCGGGACTCAGGATGCTACGGGTTGGGACCTCACAATTGGTCCCGACCCTTAGCCTGACAACAATTTCCCCGGATCTTTCAACATGGCACAAATAAAGGCAAAACCGACATTCCTTTTAATGCAAATGATAAGAAACCCGGAGGAAAACAACAAAAGACTTCAGCCGATAAACAACACCAAAGACCAAAACGCCATACACGCGACATACCAACATAATAAACGAAGAATAAAACACAACCCGACTCCAACCAAAACCCACTCCTAAAATGTACGGAACTCCGGCTGCCCACTCTTCCGGATCTCCCGGCCGCATTCTTAACCTGCAAGACAATCTACAACAATCGGTATAAAACCGTTAGCTAATATTCGAGGCATTAGAATCAAGGTGAAAGGCACAAACACAAGTAAATCAACATAACACACAATGTACACCAAATCACACAAGTCCGGTTTATTATCTTTTTATTATTAAGTCGTATCCCGTTCTAATTCAACTTCTTTTGTGACACGAGAATCTCCCGAAACTCGCCTCGGTCCCCACTTACCGCATGGAACGGTACGGATGCCTCCGACCGTCTAACCACACGGGCTAGTCGCCAAGAACCTCCTAGCTCTACACAAGAGCTAGACAGTGATGTCACCGCCCGTTATCATACATTTGGGCCAAATAATATAAAGGTCGGTAGTCCTATTTCCGGTTTAGTTGTTATAAATAATAAAGAATAAACACATACCACCAAACACACATCAATGCTAATACAAGTAATACAAGCTAAGTAAGTCCGGAGACTTACCTCGTCACCACACTCAACTCACGACACTCTCGCTTCCTTAGGGAGGAAGCACATAACCTGCTCACAAGAAGATAACTATATCAACAACAACCCACTCACAATAGAAGTCTTAAACTTCTATACAAATGATCTACGCAAGACCATTTGACTCTCAATTCTACGACCGCATCCTAGAATCCCTCAAGCTCACATCACACTCAAAAGAAGCTAGAAGTCCTAAGACTTCCAAACCCTTGGATCTCGCAAGATCATAACTCACAACACCACTAGGATACTCTCGTACTAGTCTCCACAATCTCAACCATCATACAACCTCAACCCTTAAATTCTCACAAGCTCAACATACAACTTAAAGCCATAAACTAACTCATAAGATTACAATACTACCTCAAGCTTATAACAACAATCCATCAAACAATATCAAATCCTTAAAACTCACCTAAGGGTTCACAACCACTACTTGACATTCTCACTAGATTATGCTAGATCCAACCTAGCATGATACTACCATATAACATAACTAGATCGAGTAAGATCATAAGCTCGGGAGAGAGGGTACTCACAAGATATCAAAAGATGGAAGACGATCTATGGATGTCGATATGGACTCGTCGGGCCTTATCGGAGTCGTTTCCGAACCTAATAACAAAACTAAATAAATTTAGCTTTATACGCTAAATTTGGGCATACTATGTAATATCTGTAAATATAAGATAAAACTCGTATATAAAAATCCAAGTTTAAAATTGTAAAACACAATTTTAGGTCAACTTTGCAAACTCATAAAATTTAGGTCATAAACTGTAAATAAAACTTTGAGCCAATTTTAGTAATTATCTCACAAGGGCAAAATTGTAGAGAACACAAATTTGGGGCCAAAAAAGTAAATACAAAGATAGGGTGGTTTGTGTAATTTTACCAAATTTGGGGGAGTCCCGCTTCTAATTAAAAGGTAAGGGTTTTCTTCAACCCATTGGATGCAGACTTTGGCGAGGAGGGACGCTGGGGATGGCGGCAGCAATTGATGGCCCTCCGGTGGGCTTCAAAGGCGGCTTTGATGGCCGTTCTTCCGACGGCAACAAACGCGAGCTCTCCGGCGGTGACAGACGGCGGAGCTCCCCTCTGTTCCTGCGACGATCTCCCCTATAACTGCTCTCCCAGTGGAGGTCACAGGCCAGCAATCGGCCGGATTCTAGGCGTGCAGTCGGAAAAGAAGGGCTGAAGGCGACGGCAGTGGGGACGACATCGAGGGGTGCAAGGCTCGCCGGGCTTCGGTGGTGTGAGAAACAGAGAGGCGAGCTCAAGGTACCTTCCGAGCACAAGGAAAACAAACAGAGGTGGTGGCTGCGTGATGGCGAAAGAGGCTGAGGGAACCAGAGGAGAGAAGCAGAAGAGGTGTTGGGTTGAGTCCGAGAGAATAGACAGACGAGAAGCAGAAGAGGAGGCGAGATAGGGGAGGTTGAGAGATCAGTTGAGAGGTGAGGGACGCTGAGACGGCACCAGTGGTAGAGGGGTCGAGAAGATGAGCAGATGAGGAAAGCTTAGACTTGAGAGGTGAGTTCACGGTAGCGTGAGGGAGGTGTGAAAAAAATGACAGGGGATGGGATTTACCAGCTGTAGGTCAGTGGAGCGAGGAGCCGGAAGTGAGACATCAAGGGGCCGGCTCTTCACAACCAGGAGAGAGAAACCCAAAAGAAAAAAAAAGAAAAAGGAAAAAAGAAAAGAAAAGAAGGAAGAGACAAATAAAATAAACTCGATCGAAACGAATCGAAATAGGAATGTCGAATCGGAAAAATTTTCCGAAAAAGAATAAATATACGGGAAAAATATATGTAGATCAAATACATAAACTTAAACTCACAAAAATGTACTTTGCGACGTATAATTCAATCTCGTAATTAAAATTACGAGATTTCAATAATACTTAAAATACCGATCATATACCACTATAAATGTATACACGTAAAAATTAAATTTTACGACGTAAAATACTCGTATAACATACTCAAGATATATAAAAAGAAATACTTATAATATTTTTAATAAAATATTTAATCTAATAAAATATCGATAGAAGTCGGAGATATAAATATCAAAACGCACCAAAAAAAAAAATTGGGGCGTTACACTTTTCCCAACCGTTTCCTATAAATTTCCGCCGTCTCTTCCCTTTTCCTCTTCTTACTTACGTTTTCTTCAACCTCGAGCAAAGTTGCGGCCTTTCCTCGTGATCTTCTGCAGAACGTGTAAGTTCTTTACCCCTTGTGATCTTTGTAATGTTCATGAATTTGTTGTATGTCTCTTCTCCTCCTCCTCCTCCTCCTCCTCCCTCTTCTTCTTCCTCTTTTCTCCTTCTTATTCTTCTTCTTCGCATGAATCAAGATCGAGTCTTGATTCTTATTTGTCCTTCATTGTTGATGAGTATGTGTTTTCAGGCTCCTTTGGTTGAGTGTTGACGTGTGTGGATCGAAGAATCAAGCCTTGTTTCCCTTGTTGTGTTGTTGTTGTCAAAAGAGCCCGACGCCGCTTCTATCACTCAACCGCCCATGTGCCCTAGTTTGTCCACCGATGGGGCTGCAAGTTGTGCAGCCCATGCGCCTCATGTCGGCCGCCCTGTGGATTTCCTACAGTAACTCCCGTCTTTAGTAAGTTGCTTTCATCCTTGCTTCCTTTGCCTTTTACTTATGCTAAATCATGCTAGGACTGGACCTAGATGATTAGTGTGTATGCCGTGTTAGGGGCTTGTTGATCCCCATGAGTGTATATGGTTTGAGTATCTCGAGTTGTGTTGTAGAGGATGTACCTTGAGACTAGGAATCGTTCTTCCTAGCAGGTTGAGATCAGTTAGCGATCATCGAGACTAGAAGTAGGAAACTTCTAGCACGTTGCAGTAGATCTACTAGAGATCATGAGACTAGAAGTATGTAGACTTCTAGCATTCGTATAGTCTGTGATTCGTGATGCCTTGTCTGTGTAGGCTTTTATCCTTTCCTTCGGGAAGCTGAGCAGTTAGCTGATTCTTGAGTTACCTTCGAGTGAGGTAAGTCCCTTAGGATTACTTAGTTGTGTTCCGTATATTAATTTTACCGTTTTGGTCGTGTTTGTTTGCTTTACCATTATAATGGAAAAACCGGACTAGGACGACTTTATACCGTAATTGGCCCAAATTTATTATAACCGGGTGGTGACCACTTGTCCGGTTCATAATGGGGAAACTAGGAGGTGCTCTTGCGACCAGTCCAACAGTTGACAGAGGGATGCATTTGCTCTATTCCTGTTGGTGAAAGGGGAGAGAGGCAAGATCACTGCGATTCTCGTGTGACAACGTAAGTTGAATTAGTAAAGGGATTAACTTATTAAAAGATAATAATCGGTTATGTGAGAGCATGCTATGTAATTTCCTTCTTATGTGTGTTTGTGCCTTTACTGCCTTTTTGATATCTAGAATGTTAGCTAACGGTTTATATTAATGTTGTAGATGCCCTGTAGGTTAGAAACGTTGTTGAGTGATCCGGATGGTGTGGTCATCCGGGGTTCCCGTAAATTATAGGACGGGATCGGGTTTATATTTATGTTTTTGTTCTTTCAGTTTTTTGTTAAACTCGGTTGCGAGTCTTTTTCTTTTCCTTTTGTTAAACCTTTGGTTTTTATATAAGTTTTTGTTTTCATTTATTTGTGTCTTTTCCAAGATCCGATGTTATTGTTGTTACTCTGAGGGTCGGGATCCATTGTGAGGTCATAACCCGGAACGCTTCAAGTTCCTAGAAATTGGGGTGTTATAATATGGTATTAGAGCTCTAGGTTTACAACAATGACACTCTAAATCTGCTAAAGGTCGAATAGATAAATAAACAGAACCCGCAAGGGGTCTACGTTTTTATAAAGGGGGTTTTGTTTTTAAACTTGTGGGTCTGAGATAGATGTATGGGCGACAACCACTACCTTTGTGGATCTCAGCAACTTAGTTTCTTTTATATTGGCCTTTATGTGCTTTTTTGGATTTCTACAGTAGTTGATAATTTGGCCGTATATATATCTATCTCTATCGTAGATGGCACATACTAGAGCTACATATGCAATAGGGTGAGGAATGGGTCAACAACCTTTTCCACCTGTAGTCCGTGGACGAGGACGTGCAAGAAGACCTCCACTAGCTAGAGGTCGGGGTCAACCCCTTGTTGTTGATCCGCCTGTCGCCGAGGCGTTCGCTGAAGAAGTTGTTGAGAGTGTTGTTCCCGAAGAAGGGAACGAGACCGTTGCTAGGTCCAAAGCACAAAGAGCATAGTCGACCGAGTCCGGTCGAGTGTCCATCGGAGTATTTGTATATCACGACTATGTGCAAAGAGTTGAGGAGGCTATCAGGTCTAGAGGACCTGCCCCAACACCACCAGTACCCGCGAGATCAGCAGAAGTTTCGCAAAGAGTGACACAGGTAGTTGTTGCACCGCTAGAGTTGTTGAGGTTGCCAAAGTACCGGATGAGGCGAGAGAGTCGAAGCCCAATTGTTGGTTGAAGTCTTTCAACCAGTTGAAGGTTCCTTCTTTCAAGGAAAAGACAAGATTGGAGGTGGAGCTTTGGATAGGTCACGTGGATTCTACTAAGGAAACGATTCGTTATCCAGAGGATCGTTGAGTAGATGTAGTACAGACGTTGCTGAGAGATTAGGATTATCACTAGTGGAGGACCATCCGTAGAAAGGTCACGATTTATGAGCAGATGAAGACTATGATCAGAGATCGCTACTACCCCACAAAGATGAGGAGAGATCAACTACAAGATTTCCCCGAGGTTGGATTCGAGGATATCTCTGTTGTTGAGATTGTCAGCAAGTTCCAGGAGGAGCTATCTTTGTTGGGTCCATCTGCACCACCCAAGTATCAGCATGTATAAATTTTCTCTCGGAGGTTGAGAGAGTCTACTCGTTCTTATCTTGCTGGTTTTTGTTGCGACTCATTGATGGACTATCAGGATAGAACATCTGGTTACAAGAGAGACTGACTGGGTCAGATGAGAACTTCTCAGGCAGGAGGTCCTGAGAAGAGACAAAGGACTGGACCAACTAGTGCTGGAGTTGGAGCATCCGGATTTGGGCGTAGTCAGATGTCGGGACGCTTTGGTTTTCAACAAACTATGTAGGGTTTTGACAGAGAACGATAATGTCATAACTGCGGAGGTGTCAGACATATGAGAGCTGATTTTAAGGAGACTGTAGTGACTTACTTTTCTTGTGGCAAGCCCGGAAACAGAGCCACATTTTGCTGTCAGGGCAAGGCGCCATCACAACAGGGTTCCTCACCTACTAGCGTTGTAGGAGGTGGGTAGAGACCACCTCAATATCAAGCTCAACAGCAGCAAAGAGTTCCTGGTTATACCGCCCCTCAGGGTTCCGCACAGGGACAGGGGAGGGGTAGAGGATGAGTTGGTGGTACGATAGACACCAGAGATGCTTCAGCCAGAGTTAATGAGTTGAGGAGTGCAGTGGAGCCGACAACTCCAACGACCACAAGTACCATTGACCTTAATGGTTTTCCTATCAAAGTTCGTTTCGATATCGGTGCTACGCATTCTGTTATATCCGATGCATGTGTAGATATATTGGCCTTAGTTACCGTTGAGGGGAGACCTTTCTTTATAGGGTTACGCGATGGAGTTAAAAATAGATGCCGGTACACGAGAGGTTCGCGATTGCTCTATTAGATTGGGAGTTCGCGATTGGTGACCTGACTTCTTCGTCATGTACTAAGTACATGAAGAATTCATCCTGGGCTTGTATTGGATGGATCGACATCAGGATATTCTAGACATCGGCAAGAGGATAGTGACGGTGACTACGGAGTCAAACCATGTAGATATTTTATGAGGATAGGATCTCGGAAAGACCGGTACAATCACCAGCGCAGTCCGAGATGCGAGACTTATCGGTCAGGGTTGTGAGGCTTTTTGGTGCTATGTCATGAAGGATAGTACGAGCCCAGCATTGGAGGAGATTCCGGTAGCATGCGAGTTTACCGACGTATTCGGAGAGTCATCAAGTTTGCCTCCGCAGAGGAGTGCAGACTTTGACATTGAGCTAGAGCCCGAGACGAGACCGATCTCGAAGGCTCCTTACCGCATGGTGCCTATCGAGATGCTTGAGCTTAATAAACAACTCCAAGAGTTAGATGAGAAGGGCTTTATCCGCCCTAGTGTATCTCCTTGGGGTGCACCACTCTTCGTCTGAAAGAAAGACGGGTTGATAAGGTTATGTATCGACTACCGAGAGCTAAATAAGGTGTCAGTCAAGAATAAGTACCCATTGCCCCGTATCGACAATCTTCTGGACCAGTTGCACAAAGTTTCGGTGTTTTCACGAATAGATCCAAGATCCGGATATCACTAGGTGAGGGTGAGAGAGCAAGATATATCCAAGACAATATTTCAGACCAGATATGACCACTACGAGTTTGTAGTGATGCCATTTGGGCTCACAAATATGCCCTTCATTTCATGAAGCTGATGAACAGAATATTCATCGACTTCCTAGACCAGTTTGTGGTGTTCTTCATTGATGATATTCTGGTTTAATCTCGCAATAGAGAGGAGCATGTAGGACATTTAAGGATCATACTCCAAGTCCTACATGATAAAGAGCTTTACATTAAGCTATCTAAGTGAGAGTTTTGGATGTCTGAGGTGGCCTTTCTTGGTCACATTGTTTCCGCCGAAGGGATCAAGGTAGATCCGGCGAAGTTTGAGTCTGTTGCATCCTGGCCGCCTCGTAGGAACGTTAAGGATGTATGCATCTTTTTAGGATTGGTTGGCTACTACCACAGATTTGTGGAGGGCTTCTCGGTTATCGCCCGACCACTTACTTCCTTGCTAAGGAAGTCTAAGAGATTCGTGTGGTCCGAGCCGTGCCTTCAGAGTTTTGAGGAGCTGAAGAGGAGGTTGACTTCCTCTCCTATCCTGGCGCAACCGGAGGGTGTTGAGGATTTTGTGGTTTACCGCGATGCATCCAAGCTAGGCTTGAGATGTGTTTTGATGTAAGGCAGTAAGGTGATAGCATACACATCGATACAATTAAAGACGTATGAGGAGAATTACCCTACCCACGATCTCGAGTTAGCTATTGTTGTTCACGCTTTAAATGTGATGTAATAGCTAGGATTTACGAATTCTAACTAATGTTGATTAACTTAATAATTGATAGTGTTTGGCACATAACTCGTGAATATTTCATAAGTGATGAGTATAAGTCTCATCGTTATGTTCCTAGAGTAATTTTGGATTTATGGGGAATTTTTCACTTTTTCCCCCAAGTAATTATTTTTACCCTCCGGTGTTATTTGGAGCATTTGGGAGCTCCAATTAATAAAAATGCAGTTGAGTGAAATGATCAGGACATCAAACATGTCCTAGATATGAAATAACATGGAAAGACAAAACGACCAAAAGAGTCGCTATTTCATTTCTTAACGGCTAAGAAAGACGGCTTAAGAATACACATTTTCTGAGGAAGTTGTGGAATAATTATTCTCACAATATTCCAGATTTATTATTCCATTTTCGAGAAGTTTGGAGAAGGGGGGTTCAACCCGCCTTTGGATCGGTTAAAGGGTAATTATCGACTTCTCTAAAGGATAATTATCGTCTTCGCTATAAATAGCGGAAAATCGTTTATTAATTCATTTCCTTTCACATTTCCTCGTAAAAGCTCTGATTTTTCCCAACCTTCAGACTCATATCTACTCTCCATTTCTAATCCGATTTAAAATTCCGTTTGAGTTTCTGGATTCCTCTCTTCATTCTCTTCATATCGGTATTGAGTTTCTGCATTTCCGAGCATATGAAGATCTGGTCGAGCATATATCACCAGGACGGTTCCGTCGCTCATATTCCAGTGAATTTGATGTAGTCCATGCGTAGCCTGCGTCGTTCTGATTCCAAATCTTCTTTCACATCGTCAACCGGGTTAGTAACGAATAAGTTATGAATTTATTCGTTTTCTGTACTAAAATTTTGCCTAAATTGACCTTAGACTTGCCAAAATGGATAATTGGAAATTCCATTATGGTCGTTATATTTTTCTGGTGTTGAGTCCGAGCAGGAGTTTGTGATGGGATTGAGTCCGAGCTGGAGTTTTGATGCTATCTAGGTTGTAGTTGACAGACTGACGAAGACGGCACGGTTTATTCTTATCAGGGAAACGTGACAAATGAGTAGATTAGGTGAGGAGTTCACTAGACAGATAGTGAGACTCCATGGTGTGCCAAGGACGATAATCTCATATCGAGATGGACGATTTACCTCGAGATTCTGGCAACATATTTAGACTACCCTGGGGACCAGTTTGCACTTCACGACTGTGTTTTATCCTCAAACAGATGGCCATTCAGAGAGGACCATTCAGATGCTAGAGGACATGTTGCGAGCTTGTGTGTTGGACTGGGGACAAGGATCGTCAGATCACTTCCCATTGGTTGAGTTCTTATACAACAAAAGCTGGCATGCATCGAATGGATGACCCCATATGAGGCACTGTTGATACCATGTATTATAGTCTATATTTTGTGATTGGTTCGAACGTTTTATCTTCATAAATCTGCAAGTGTGGATGTGTATTCTTGATAATTATGTTGTTTTGTTTACCTTTGCAAGAATCGAGGTCTATACCTAGTTTTGTTGTGATTGTAGGGAATATAATACATTTTGGAGCGATATGGAGCTAAGGGATCTAAGGAGTCATTGGAGCTACATTATGGAATATTGAGAAGCTACAAGAAAGGCTTAGGAACCATGAAAGTTGCACAAAAGTTTGATTTTGGACGAGATTAGAGATTTACATGTAGCTGAGGATCACCTCGGATGGCTACAGTACCATCGCTGCCGTGGTGATCCCGCTGAGCTAGATCGAGACGCGCGGCCCATAGCCCATATGATCTTTTTTTTGGTCATGTAATCTTTTATTTGAGGAAAGTGATTTTCCTATATATAGGGATGTGTTTTCTGGATGTAAAGCATGTGAAAAAGATCATAGAAGTCTAGTTTTTGGACAGTTTTGGAAGATTTAAGGAAGGAAGATAGTGTGAAGGTGAAGGCTTTCACGGAAGTTGTAAGGTTTTCTTAGATTCCTTGTTTGTTGTCTTTTGGTTTGTGATTGAGGAACACGGTTTGCTGTTTGTTTGATTGGTGATTATTGAGACCTTTGTGTTAAGGTTTTCTTTTTTGGATATTGCTTCGTTCCTTATATATTTGATTATTGATATCATGATGATTATTGGCTAAATTCTTGTGCGATTCTAGGGTGATTGGCTTAAGGTTGTAGGAAAGACTATGAAAGAATGATCCTTTACCTTAGTCGATCCTGAAAGCTCGAGTTGTACCTTAACCGAACCTCACCTTTGTCGGTTCGTAGAACATCTCGACCGAGATGGAACATTAATTGAACGATGTGATTCCTTTCCTCATCCATATCTGAGTTGAGGTTTCAGTTTGCCAAATCCTATCCTTGTTATACCTTTCCTGGTCCATACACAACCCTAGGATGAGACTTACCCGTTGATTCCTTTGCTTGTATACCCAAGATCATAAGTGTTAGGTAATAAAGGTTTATCCTTTATTGGGGTTTGAGTGCGCCTTCATCCTACCCTTGTGACTTAACCCGAGACTTACCCGGTAAATGTTAGTTCTATTCCCTTAGGTGGTGTGTTGGTTTGAGATTATAGTTCATTTCCTTAGTTCCTTGAGACTTACCCGGTTAGAGGATCTTTGGTTTGGGATAGTGAGTAGTGAGACTTACCCGGTGATTTATTCCCACCTTAGTAATACCTTCGTTTTGCGAACCTCAGCTTTGTCTACGCTATGCTTTGAGATCTTGAGTCAGAACCACAACTGGATGCTTTGACCTCTAGAATCTGTATTCCCTTTAACTGATTATTACATCATCTTTTTCATCTTTGTCTTATTGCTTGCTTGTGATTGACAACCTAATATATCGTGCTTTGTTTCACCATAGTCCATGTGTTCGACCCTAGAGTATTTATTATTATTACAATTGATCCGTACACTGCGGGTTCGTATTTTGTTTCAGACTTATATTTTAGGTTATAAATTTAAAGTTATTTCGTTAACCTTGTACACACGTCTGAGAGCGAACATCTGTATGGACGGAGATGTCGTACACCGTTATGTTGTGATGATCCTAACAATGTCAGTGGTATAGCGCTTGAGAAAATTCAAGATGATATTGCACGAGTAGCGCTGATTAGAGAGAGGATGATGGTTGCAGAGAGTCGCCAAAATTCGTATGTAGAAAAGAGGCACCGACCTCTAGAGTTCAGGGTTGGAAGTCATGCATGGCTGAAAGTTTCACCGACGTGTGGAGTTATACGATTTGGCATAAAGGAAAAGTTGAGTCCCCGATATGTCGGTTAATAGCATGTATTATAGTCTATGTTTTGGGATTGGTTTGGACGTTTTTGTAAAGCCCCGTTTTTAGCCTTCACCGCCCCCACGGTGAAGGGGAGCCACAGGCGCGGCTCAGCCTCCCTGCCGCGGTCGCGGCATGGCCCAGCCCGTTTACGGGCTGTTTTATCTTCATCTTCTCCTATCTTATTCCATCCATGGGCTTTTGGCCCGTCTTCCTTCTATCCTCCTAACCCTGGACGTCCTTTCCTTCTATCTTTCTAGCCGCCTCTTTATATTCCCATCTTTCATCTTTTTTCCCATTTTCCATATACGTTTCTTCGAACCCTTGAGAGCTGCAGCCGTTACCTAGCTTCCTGCGACCTTGTTGAACGTGTAAGTTCATCTCTTTTGTTTCTTCATCATGTTCATATGCTGTTGATGCATGCCTTTCTCTTCTATTTCGCATTTTCCCTTCGTTCTTCCTTTTCTTCTTCTCCAAGGGTGAAGATCGAGTCTTGATCCTTCTTGTTGGTCCTGTTGTTGACGAGTTAATGATCACAGACTCCCTTGGTCAAATGTTGATAAGTTGAAGCAAAGGATCGAGCTTTGGATCCCTTGCTAGGAAGTTTCTGTCGAGAGAACCCTCGACAGCGCCTTCTGTCCCGCAGCCGTGCCCGCGCCTCTACAGTGCCGCCCTACGGCCGTCTGCCCCTGCCCCTCTGTCTGACCGCCCCCGCGGTTCTTCTGCAGTAACTCCCGTCTTTGGTGAGTTGCTTCCTTCCTTGCTTCCTTTGCCCTTTACTTATGTTTGATCATTCTATTACATCTTTGACCTCTGTTGTTGATGACGTTCCTTGAGAAACTTGAGACTAGGATTCCTTATCCTATCATGTTGAGATCTTTAGCGATCATTGAGACTAGAAGTAGGGAACTTCTAGCACGCTGAAGTAGATCTATTAGAGATCATTGAGACTAGAAGCATGTAGGCTTCTAGTAGTGGTTCCGTGTTTGTTTCCCGAACCCCTAGAATCCGCTTTTCTCTCTCTTTGATCACATATCTCGTGTTTGTTTTGCTTGTTTGTGTTGCTAGCTTAGTTGTTCGTTCGATTTGTTAATCTTGCATGATTTGTGATCCTTGCTTGATCACCACAAAACTAATCCAAAAACATTGTGATTTTCTTTTGTTTATTCCTTTCTCTTTTCTTAGACTAGATTTACACTATCCTTAGTCACTTATTTGATTCGATTTCACCTTAGTCTTTGTGTTCGACATCGGAATACTATCCTTACTACAAAACGACCCATACACTGTGGGTTCGCTAGGAGTTAGGAAAAATATATCGAGTTATAAATTTAATACTTTTGCGTGCTGCATTCTTAGCGTAACACCCGTACATCTATCCCAGTCCGACAAGTTTAAAACAAAAAAACCCTTTTTAAAACGTAGACCCCTTGCGGGTTTTGTTTATTTACCTATTCAACCTTTAAAAGATTGCGACTGCCATTGCTGCCAACCTAGAGCTTTGATAACACCCCAAGTTTTGGAAACTCGAAGCGTTACGGGCTAGGACCTCGCAATGGGTCCCGACCCTCAGAGTAGCAACAGTAACATCAGATCTTACAACAAGGCACAAATAATGAAAACCAAAACTGTTATAAAAACCAAAGGAACAACAATGGGAAGCGTCAAAGACTCGCAACCGAGTTCAAAACAAAAGGAAAGAACAACAACTGAAATATAAACCCAATCCCGTCCTATAATGTACGGGAACCCCGACTGACCACACCATCTGGATCACTCAGCAACATCTCTAACCTACGGGTAGAGCTGATACACTCCGGGCCGTCCGGATCGGGTCTAAAAACCCGGCCCGGCTGGACATTCGGGCCGGATCCGGACAGACTAAAAAGCCTGGTCAGGCTCCTTGTCCGGTCCCGATTATTAAAAAAATTAAAAAATAAAGTATATATATACTTCTTAGAAAAGACCAAAAAGAAACCTTAAGTTATCTTCAGCCTTCGACAAGTCAACTCGCCTCTCTACACTCCTCTCTTCAACCTCACCGTCGTCGCCAAGTGCCTATTCACTCTTAAGTCTTCAACCTCGTCGAAGGGAGTCTTCAACCTTCCTTCCCAGCCTCGCCGACTTGCCTCTTCAATCTCTCCGACTCATTTATTCTGCCTTCCTTCCCACTTGCTCCGTTCTCACTCGAGTGACTCAACCTTGCCGTCATTCAAGAATCAGAAGGCAAGGGTCTTTGTGTCTCACTTCAGTCACTTGCTTCTCTGGGCGTCTCTTGCTTCTCGGCGTCTCACTTTAGTCACTTTCTTCTTGAATCTCGACCAGAGTTTCGACCATTCTTTAGTTCTCTCGCCAGATTCGGTAAGGTGTATGATCTCGCTAGATTCGGGTACACGCCGGGCAGGCCATCCCGGGCATCCGGAGGGGTACGGTTATGAGTAGAAGCCCGGATCCCAGGTTTAGCCCGGATCCAGCCCAACTATCTGGACAAAAAAAAAAAGAAAAGTCCGGTCCGGATCCGGCCCGAACCCGGATAGAATCAGCTCTACCCGCGGGACATCTACAACATCGGTATAAACCGTTAGCTAACATTCTAGATATCAGAAAGACAGTAAAGGCACAAACACACATAAGAAGGTAAATACATAGCATGCTCTCACAAAACCGGTTATTATCTTTCAACAAGTTATCCATTACTAATTCAACTTCTTTTGTCATACGAGAATCTCCCGAAACTCGCCTCCTCTTGCCGATAGGAATATATCAGTACTATCCGTTACCTATGGGTCTGGGTCGCAAGAGAACCTCCTAGGCTCATGTAGAACTAGACAAGTGGTCACCGACCGGTTATCATACACTTGGGTCAATTACAGTTATAAAGGTCAATCATAGTCCGCTTATCCGTTATAACGATAAAAAAAACACAAACACCACCAAAACGGTCAAACCAATATACGGAACGCATCTAAGTAAGTCCAAGGGACTTACCTCACTCGAAGGTAAACTCAAAAATCCGCTACCGCTCAATTTCCCGAAGGAAAGGATAGATGCCTCCTCAGATAAGGCATCGGAAATCAGAAATTGAATAAATACTAGAAGTCTACACACTTCTAGTCTGAATGATCTATAATAGATCTATTGCAGCGTGCTAAAAGTTCCCTACATCCAGTCTCAATGATTAGAAACTGATCTCAACATGCTAGGATAAGGATTCCTAGTCTCAAGGTTCACAAGGAACGTCATCAACAACATAACTCAAGGTGTAACCAACTCATGGGGATCGATCAAGCTAGCAATTAACTGGCATTTACACTAATCATCTAGGCCCAGCCTAGCTAGCATTATCTAGCATAAGAAAAGGGCAAAGGAAGTAAGGAAGAAAGCAACTCACTAAGAACGGGAGTTACTACAAAAGAACCGCGGGGGCATCCAGACAAAGGCATAGGGGCGGCAGAACGTGCAGCCGCAGGGGCGGCGATGTGCAGGCGCGGGGGTGGCCGCGTGACAAAACTACGTCTTCTCCTTTCGACAACAATCACGTAGCAAGGGAACAAGGCTCGATTCTTCGATCCACACACGTCAAAACTCAACCACGGAATCCTGAGAATATATCCCCGTCCCCATCAGGGAATGCCCGTCCCCGTTTAATTTTTCACATTTTAATGTTTTATGGGTTTTCCTCGCAAAATTTCTTTTCTTTGTCGGCTATTCGTTCCCATCGGGGAAGTCCCTGTCCCCATATTTTTCATGACCCACAACTATCATGTGACCATATTTTGCCCGCAAAATGTACTTTGTAAAATGGGTTTGATTTTTCATAAATAAATTCTAACCGTATCAAAGTGATTTAATTATCACGTCACCACATTATATGCATGACGAATCAAAATTTCATAAATAACTTCTAACTTTACCAAAGTGATTGGTAGGTGGCACATGAATGTATAAGATATTTAATCATTAAATACACTCATCGGGAGAAAAATTGAACCTGCTTCTGGATGGCTGACGGATGTTTGCTTCGTCCATCAAGAGTGTTTGAGAATGAAGCTTTCTTAAATCTTCATAACGTGCGAGTCGTGACACAATGGAAGAACTTTCACGCGGGTAGTAACCTCATATGATCAAAAACTAATTTAATATAGATTAGCATTAGCATGCATATAATTTACGTATATAATATACATTTTAATTGAATTGTTATCCTCTTATAATTCAAAATGTATCTTGTGTATGTACAAAAGTATATATAGTTTACTACTAATATTTAGTTTATGGTTAGAAGATAAATGTCAATTCATATAATATTAATATACATTTTTAATTGAAATGTTGATGTGACTTAGGTTGTTGTTAACACATCACCTTATCCAATATGTCAAAGTATAGTTATGTATATTGTGTGTGTGTGTCTATATATATATATATATATATATATATATATATATATATATACATATATTAGGTTTTGTTCATTCAAGTTAGAAATGTAGGATTAAGACTCATAGTACAAACTAGTATAAACTAAAATAATTATATCCCACTAACATTTAGATTACGGTAGATAAAGTGTTATATTATTTTATTATATAAATTATATGAGTATAGGATTTAAGTTGCACAGTCAAAGCACGTATCACAGAGACTAAGACACATAAAGAACACATATAGCGTGTCATTCATGTGATCATCGTGATTTGACTTTTACGACTTATGACGTATTCAAGAATTTCATTAGGGTTTTGTTATCCTCATATGATTAAAAACCAAATTAATATAGGTTAGCACTTACTCTACTTAGCATTAGCATAATTTACACATATAATTATCATACATTTTTTAAGCTTATAATATAATTTTCAATATAAATTTTGTGCAAATAGGATTGTAAGAATGAGTATGATACTCTTAATTCTTAAAGTATAAAAGTGTATATAGTTTGAAACTTTAGTCATCATCGACAATTTTTAAATTTAAACAAAATTTCAGAATTAAATTTTGATTAAACTTGAAACTACAATGAAAGTATAATATAAATACAATTTGTTTAATCGGTTTTTCCCGTCAGATATCCTTTTGGGGTTCCCCATCGGATTCCCCAACGGGCTCGGGTTTGGATCGGGGAGCGGGGCGAATACCTCTATCTTCATCCCCGTCCCCATCCCCAAGTAGGTAATCAATTATTAACTCATCCCCATCCCCTATTAAAATTCTCATCTCCATCCCAATGGCGGGTAATACCCGCAAATTTAGGAGAATCACCAACCCGTTTATACCTCAACGTGTAAGTCAAGGTCTACGCTTACATCCAAGTCTTCATCAATTTATCCTAGAAAACAAAAATTGCCGATTCATCTGAAATGGAACGAAGTGACAAAATTGTATTTGAAAGAATGTTCTTATATCGTCATAGCTCTTCATACAAGGGATCGAATATGTTAGGAAGTAAACAATAATGATGGTCCCCGTTCTCATACAACCATGCTTTTTAAGTAAAAATTCTAGGAACAGCTCTCACACTTATTGACATTTTTTAAAAAAAAAATTGGTCAAATAGACTCTTTTAATTTCATTTTGTTTTGTGTACCCATTTAACTTTGACCACTTTCATTAATGTTAGGGAAAATTAATTAACTCCCTCTATTTTGAAAAAATCAATGGAATGGAAGCATGGTTTATGTACCAGCCGGTTTTTAGCCTTCAACGCCCCCGCGGTGAAGGGGGCCACCACTACAGCTGACCCCAGATCGCACGCAATATGTTTTTGTTCGTTTTTATTTCGGTCATTTCTTAGAAGATCCTATCTTCTATCTTTTGGGCCGGCTTTCCTTCTATCTTCTAACCCTAACCTGGCCTTCCTTGCTCTTTTCCCAACCGTTCCCTATAAATTCCCATCGTCTCCTCCTTTTTCCTCTTATTGCTTACGTTTTCTTCAACCTCGATCAAAGTTGTTGCCTTTCCTCGTGATCTTCTGCAGAACATGGAAGTTCTTCACCGCTCTTGATCTTTCTAGCATTCATGAATCTGATGCATGTTTCTTCTTCTTCTTCTTCTTCTCCCTCTTATTTTTCCTCTTTTCTCCTTCTTCTTCTCCACATGGATCAATATTGAGTCTTGATTCTTGTTTATCCATCATTGTTAATGAATATGTGTTTGAGGCTCCTTTGATTGAGTGATGACGTGTGTGGATCGAAGAATCAAGCCTTGTTTCCCTTGTTGTGTTTTTGCTGTCAAAAGAGCCCGACGTCGCTTCTGTCACTAAATCGCCCATGCGCCCTAGTTTGTCTGCCCCTGCGCCTCCTGTCGGCCACCCCTGCGGTTTTCCTACAATAACTCCCGTCTTGGGTGAGTTGCTTCCATCCTTGCTTCATTTGCCCTTTCCTTATGCTAGATCATGTTAGGTTGGACCTAGATGATTAGTGTGTATGCTAGTTGTGGCTTGTTGATCCCAATGAGTGGTTTTGGTTTGAATATTTCGATTTGTGTTGTGGAGGATGTACCTTGAGACTAGGAATCGTTATTCCTAGCAGGTTGAGATCAGTTAGCGATCATCGAGACTATAAGTAGGAAACTTCTAGCACGCTGAAGTAAATCTACTAGAGATCATGAGACTAGAAGTTTGAAGACTTTTAGCATTCGTATAGTTTCTGATTCGTGATGCCTTGTCTAAGCAGGCTTTTATCCTTTCCTTCGAGAAGCTGAGCAGTTAGGTGATTCTTGAGTTATCTTTGAGTGAGGTAAGTCCGCTGGACTTAATTAGATGCATTCCGTATACTAGTTTGACCGTTTTGGTGTTGCTTGTTTGCTTTATCGTTATAACGGAAAAATCGGACTAGGACGACCTTATACCGTAATTGGCCCAAGTATATTATAACCGGGTGGTGACCACTTGTCCAGTTCAAAATGGGGAAACTAGGAGCTGCTTTTGTGACCAGTCAAATAGGTGAGGGAGGGATGCATATACTTTGTTCCTGTTGTTGAAAGGGGACAGAGGCGAGATCACGGTGATTCTCGTGTGACAACGTAAGTTGAATTAGTAAAGAGATTAACTTAATATAAGATAATAATCGGTTGTGTGAGAGCATGCTATGTGTTTACCTTCTTGTGTGTGTTTGTACCTTTACTGTCTTTCTCATATCTAGAATGTTAGCTAACGGATTATACCGATGTTGTAGATGTCCTACAGGTTAGAGACACTGCTGAGTGATCTGAACGATGTGGTCAGTCGGGGTTCCCATACAATATTGGATAGGATCGGTTTTATATTTTTGTTATCGTTCTTTTAGTTTGTTGTTTAACTCGGTTGCGAGTCTTTTGCCTTTCCCTTTGTTAAACCTTTGGTTTTTATATAAGTTTTGGTTTTTATTTATTTGTGCCTTGTTGCAAGATCCGATGTTATTGTTGTTACTCTGTGGGTTGGGACCCATTGTGAGGTCCTAGCCCGTAACGCTTCGAGTTCCTAGAACTTGGAGTGTTATAGTTTAATTGTAACATATTCTCAAATTATAACAACTTACACAACGGGCAACCATGGAGAGAAGATTTGACATTTCCAACAAAACTTGGAGTCGGAATTCTATTGCCAATGGCGACGGTTTGATTAACATATCAATGGCTCTTTGGTTCCTCTTCTAAAGGAACTTGGTGCTCTTTGGCTTTAAGTAATGACGTAATTAGCTTACTATTATTATTAATACAAAAAGGTTTGATTAACATATGAATTTCTGGTATGATTTTTGTTATGAATTTCTAGTATGAAGTTTCATACCAGAAAATTTATACTAGAAATTCATACCAGAAAATTTATACTAAAAAATTCATACCATCAATTCGAAAACAAAGACATCGCCTATAGCTTGAGACATAAGTAAACAGTTCTTAACCATAATTCATCAATAAATAGTTCATAATCATTACCCTCTAAACTATCCATCAAATTAGATAAAAGTTTTGCTTTGAACATATCAAGAACAATACTTTCCAATCTAAATCTCAAAAATATATGTATTTCATTTAAAATCAATTCGACTTTTGACCCAAATCTTCAACTCCGATGATGAAACTATAAGATTTACAATAACAAATCAAAAATATATGACCATTGTGATATCATTGGCTAATTTTTGGAGTAGGTCATTCTCATGGTGTTTCATATCAATACGAACCGTATTTGCGATACGTGCCTCACAAGTTCAACCGGTTGAAACTTCTCCGTCAGTTAGATGTAAGAAAACACGGTTTGCTGGGAAATTCACTATTGACTAGGGTTGTTCTCTCGCATCCGAGATTAAAATTCCTAGATATGAGATACAACAAGATTAAATCTGGTGTAAGTGGTGTTGTCGTCGTGAACAATTTCCACAGTTGTGTGCCGCCAGCATTAGGAATATGTCTAGGCTAAATGAGATTACCCCCATGGATATACAGTGGACTCAAGGCTTGCCTGCCGCCGGAACTCAGATCGGATACCTTCAAAGCCATATCCATGTGGGGCATAGGGAGTGGGCAGCGAAACATGGTAGCAGCCGTCGGTATCCAAGCTCCGTCTAAACTGAAACTCGAACTCCATTCCCTATCCTCCAGCCAAACCCTTCAAGCAGTAAAGAATTTCAGATTTCTAGATGAGTCGAGGTCATTTGAGGGTGCGAGCAGGCTCCTCGGCTCCGGTGGAGGAGGAGTCGAAGTCGCCGAAGTTGGGGTAGTGGAGAGGAGGCTAGAGTTGTTGTGACAGTGGTGGTGAGTGGGAATGTCAAGAGCAAGAGGAGGTCTAGCGAAATTAGGGCTTGGGAAAGAGGGATGAGATTTTCAAAACCTTTCAATAGTAAAAAAAATTGGGGTACATTTACTTAATAGGAAAATGTTTTGACCATAGTTAGTAGAGAAAAATCTCAAAATAGCCTACTTAGCAAATTGACCTTTTTTTAAATGGAAAGCAGTTAGAAGATACCATATTTTAGAGATAGTTCACCATAAAGCATCCTTACGAATGAGAACATGAAGTTTGGGATCTTGAGGGTTCGAAATTCACAAATATGTCAATCGATCGGCAACACAGTTGATTTCTCTAAACACATACCTGATCTGGACTTCCTCCAAGAAGCGAAGATTCAGTCTGGAGTCGGATACGATCATCTCGATCTCTCAAGGACAGCTCCAAAGACCTTGGAGTGCCTTGATAACACATAAGTTAACACCCTCAGTTTCGATCATTTTGATATTTGGCCTTATTGCTTCTTGTAGTTCAACTTTTAGAGCGAAGGCTTCTACTTTAATTACCGAGTTAAAGTTGTTTTTCCTAGCGTCCAAACTAATAACTTTGCCATTATGATTTCAAATAACATAACCAATAGACGTTATGCCCTAATCAAGTTTTGATTCATCAAAATTAAGTTTATGGAATCCAGGTTTTGGTTTGTCCCATTTGATGTTATTTTTCTTCCTTGTGATGGATTTGTTGTTTTTAGGGATGTGTTAAAGTCGTAGTCGTCCTCATCCATAATATGAGTTTTCCAATGATGCAATTGGTTTTTGATGAAGTTTACGATATCATGGTCCGTTACAATAGTATGTTATTAAAGATGGTTTTGTTCCCGAAGAACCAAATACTCCACCAGATAGTTGCAATGCGAGTAAAGTTATTATTTACATTGATTAGTAGTACTATGTATTTGGTTACTATGCTTTCATTTCCCTTTTTTAGTATTTTTGGAAAAGATAATAGGGAAATTTGATTCTATAATAATACTCATTTATAGAAAGAATTTTATCATATGAGAGAGATCAACAAATATTATAATTTATGACAAATATCAATGATGTTATTGTTGGAAGGAATTTTGTTGTGAAGCTTTCATATATGGGCAACTAATATTAGGTGATTTGCTTATTTTTGAATTTAGCGAGAAAAATAGTGCAAATATGGCTACTAATATTAAATGGTGGGAATGAACTATATGTTGTTACGCGATTTACTTCTCACGCGACGCAAATTTTTGTTGGATGAGAATGAACTATTTTCTTCTAAAAAATTTGATTGGATGAGAATGGGTTACAAGATAACAAGATCCAAAATGTGTTAGGATGATGAAATGGGCACAAAAGTTGCTTGGAGAAACCGTCACTTTTTCTTGTTGAAGCGTTGGATATATGTGAGCCCTCCAACCCCAAAAGTGTTTGTTATTGGTACTCAAATTTACAGAATGAACCTGAAATTTTAGATCCAATTGAAAAGAATGTGTTGCATTTCTTGTGTCAGTCTCTCTCTCATGTTTTCACGAGATAGATGAGTTGACATGTTTTCACGAGATAAATTGTTGAATCAAAATGAACCTGAAATTTTAGACCCAATTGAAAAGATTGTGTTGCATTTCTTGTGTCAGTCTCTCTCATGTAAATGAATGGCCATACAAAATCAAATGATGCATAAAAATGTTGAACTCTTTAATATTGGTGGAGATGATAGGATAAAACCTACCACGTAAGTATGACGGGATCAATCATAGTAATGGAGTGTTGAATTCACCAAGACTAGAGGTGTCAACCGGGGCCAACGGGTCGGGTTACAATAGGCTGGGGTTGAAACGAGTCGGGCAAAAACAAGCTTGGTTATAAATCGGTCTTATTTGGGTCGGGTACCGATTTTTCGTGTTGAAACGGTTTACCGGGTAGCCTCAGTTCTCAGGCCATAACATATCGGTTTATCTCGGTTCTTTGGCCATTAACAAGTCGGTTTAGTTCGGTTCTTGGTAACGGTGTCAAACGGGGTTGATGGGTTGGCTTCGGATCGGTCACAACAAGCTCATGTTCAAACGGGTCGGTCAAAACAAGCTCTCCTTTTACCGGTTTGTTTTAGCTTGGTCATTAAATGTTCTGGTTAATACGGGTTATCAGATAGCCTCGGCCCTTGGATCATAACACATCAGTTTAATTCAGTTCTCAGTTCATTTGGGTTGGGTTACTTTGGTTTATAATGGCTTCGGGTATCGGTGACAGTTAGGGCGAGTCAATCGGATTTGAGTCTAGTCAAGTTATGTTTAGGTTTGGTCTACAATGTTTAGGGTTCCCTATCATCTTAATTCGGGTCGGTTTTCGGTTGGGCAATTTGTTGGGTTGAACTTAGGTTACTAGGTTAGGACGGACGAGTTCGAGTTACTCTTAGACATACATTTTTTACATTAAAATTTAGAAAAAATAACCCAAAATAATGCCAACTATCAACAAGCAACCCAAAATAATACCAGTTTTAAAAATTACTATGAGCGATACAAACTCTCAACGTAGTTACCAAAAATAATGTCTTATTTTTCCACACAAAAATACTAACTATAGGGATGATGTGGCAACCGCAATCTTACATGTCATCAAAAAATGGATTATTTGTGTGATGTGGATTTTATTTTTGTAAGTCAAGTTAGTAATATAAAAATGTTAAAAAAATAAATTAAGTTCTATTTTTAATTGTTATATTTAATTTATAATTTTTGTAACTGTATTTTTTTAATAAAGTTTTTACAATACTTTAGTAAAATATAATTTTTTTATAAAAAACAATTAGTAAAATATATATTTTTTTAAATAAATTGTTTTCTTGTGAATTGTTTAAAACCTTTTTGGGGATTTTATTTAAATTTTTATATATTTTAATTAATTTTTAATATAAAAAGATAGTTTAAAAAAATAGATTTATTTATTTTAAAATTAGTTACAGTATATGAAAATAAAAAAAAACTTACAAAAAAAGTTTATAGAAAATTCATAAGGATAAAATATTTTTTTTAACAAGATTTGGTAAAAAAAAATTCTAAAAAGTTTTAATAAAAAAACTTTTACAAAAACAAATTATTTTTAAAAAAAAAAGTTAAAAATTTTTATTTAAAAAAAACTAATTTAAAATTTTGACATATTAAATGGTACTAATTTGATTAAAAAAATTCATATCACATAATTATTTTTTGATGACATGAAAGATTCCGGTTGCCACATTTGTAAGATCCTAGTTTTTTTGCCTTCACCGCCACCGCGGTGAAGTAGGCCGCCCGAACGGCAAGTTGTCTGTCACCACCCCGCGGTGACAAGGGGGCACCCCTACGGCTGGCCGCCCCTACGGCACGGGCAATCCGCCCCTGCGGAATTGCCACATATCGAAGATCTTCTTTCCTTTTTCGGTTCTATCTTGTTCCTATCTTAAAAAAGATCCGATTTTCTTATCTTTGGACGACTTTCCTGGATCTTCTAAACCCTAGAACGTCCTTCCTTTTATCTGTTCTTCCTCTTCTATAAATCCCCCTTTTCCCCTCTTTTTTGTGTTTCTTGCATAATGATAACACGATTTATGACGTTAGTTTAGGCATCCATTTAGATAGTTTTTCCCGCTATTCATGCATAGTTTGACATTCGTTCATGACGTTTACGTTTAATTCATGCATATTGTCGAGATAGACGTCTACACGAACTATTGTCGGTTTTGTAGGTATTTTGGGAGATTTTGGAGCTTAATCGATGTAATAACCGAAAAATTTAAACTCTGTTAAATACTAGATCAAATCGGATTCCGATCCGCCAATCTTTATTCCCTTAAATAAAAAGAAAACGATATTAAATTCTATCATTTTATGTGACTTCGATTCACATAAAATGATAATTTTGTAACCGTAAATAATCCCGTCAATACTTCCGGTTTTTTTTCGGTTACGGACGATGTTAGTTTATTCCTTCAGCTCACCTTTGAATATGATGAGCAGCCCAATTCATGGGCCTAGTATTTCGGCCGGCCCAATACGTGAGAAGAGGAGCTGGTCCAATTCAACTCTTCAACCTTTTTTTTAATGGGTGAGCATACCCACTTTTAATTGGCCCATTTAACCTCAACCACCGGCCCACATCACTAATTTGCCCTAATCCATCCCTAATGACGATTAACCTAACCTAACCCTTCAGCCTCTGCGTAGTCTTTCCCTTCTCTGCTGCTCTCCACACGAACAACTGGACCAACGACCAACCTCGACGTCGGAACTCCCAGGCAACCGCAACCCGAGTCACAGACGACCCTCCACCGTCCTTGCGCCGGGACCTGCGTCGTCCGTCCCTTTCCGGTGAGTAACAACCCTTCCTCCCTCCTTTCTAAGCACGTTAACCACCATGCTGAACACCACTGTTGTTGCACAGCGGGGTGAAGCCACCAGCGCCGGTCCCCTCCCGCTGGGTCAAGTCGCCGCCACCGTCGGCGCTGCTGTAGTAAGTGAGTCGACCGACTTCTTCCCTCCTATTTCCCTCTTCTTTCTCCCTTCGTCCCCTTCTGTTTCATGTTGTAATGGACAGCAGGCTCGTCCTCTCTGATTCTTGCAGGGACTAACAGGGAAATAGAGTGCACCTGTGGGAGTGAAGACGGGTCAGTGTACGAGCCGGTCCAAGACGCCCCTGCTACGCCCAACAGCCGTAAAACCGGACCATCGGCAGCCTGTGTAGGTAAATCCATTCCCGTGCACTGCTGTATGTATCGAGATGGAATTATAAGTTGAGGGTACTGAGTATGTATGTGTATATACGTATAGGAGCATGATAGGTAAACCGTATCTACAAAATAGAATAAGAAGTGTATGCATATTAGATAGGATTGCAGTGCGTAAGTATATATTTGGAGGGTAAAAGTTAGAAAGGCTGTGAGTGTTTGTAGAAGTAAGAGTCACTAAGTATAAAATATATATATATATATATATATATATATATATAGGTATGAGATGGGAGTATAAGTGTATATATTAAAGGTTGAGAGAGATGAATAGATTTAGATAGGAATAAGCTAAGTGGACATATATATAGATGCAAAGATGGACAGGTTTGGAGATGTGTAAGTTGCATATATAGGTCATAGTAGTATGCTTAGGAGAGTATATATATAGATATATATCTATAGGTATAAGGATAGTATATATATATATATATATAAAAGTATAAGTGTAAGATATATATAACTGTATATATATGAATAGGTAGAGTGTATATATACATTAGTATATATACATAGTTGGGTAAGAGTAACGCATTATATACGTACACACATATGTATAGGAGTAGAGTAACCGGTAAAGGGATAGTGTGATTCTCTTTGACGAGTGTTTGAGATTAACCTTATATCCTCTAGTAAACTATCCTGGAATAATCAGATTATGGAAACAGGTTCTAAAAGAAAATATTATGAGTTAAGAATAAACTTTGAGAATTTTCGGGACCGGGGGTAAAATAGTCATTTTACCTTAAGAGGGCATTTTAGTAATTTTTTCTCTTGATGAGTTTGTGCATCTTAGAAGTTATAGACTTCTACGATTATGGGATGTATTTTGATCCACGTGCCTTGTATGACAAGCATTTGAGTTGCTACGGTTGTAGAAGTGTTGAGATTGTGAGAGTTGTGGTTTGATTTAGGTAAGTCCTTGCGACTTAGCTGGTTTCTGGATGTTAGTTGAGTGATAATAGTGGTGTGTGCAATGTGTGTTTATAATAATAATAACTTGATAGGACGGCGGTTATTATTCTGTTTTAAGGCCCAAGTGTATGTATAACGGGTCGTGACATCACTGCCCAGCTTTGCCAGGAGACTGGGAGGTTCTCTATACCCAGACCATACAGATACACGGTGAGATGCATCGGATCCCCTCCTGATGGGTACACGGGGCGGAGGCGAGGTTTGGGAATCCCTAGTGTCACAAAATAAGTATCATTAGTAAGAGTGAATGACTTAAATGAAGATAATAAATGGATTGTTTGAAAGCATGATGAGTGTTTATTATTTTATGTGTGTGTGTGCTATTATTATTCTCCTAATGTTTAGATAACTAGCTAATAGTTGTTTTGTTGCGTTTTTAGATTTACCGCAGGTTAGAACAGCAGTTGAGTGATCCGGAAGTAGTGGTCAGCCGGGTCTCCGTACTCCTTCGAGTGGGGGTTTGAGTTGTTGCTTTGTTGTTCTATTCCTCTTGTTAAGATAGTTAGTCTTTTCCGTCGTTTAAGTATTATAGGATGTTAGACTTTGTTACATTCATCCTGTTAAAAATACATTTTTATGAATTTCGGTTTTTCTTATTTGTGTCCTGTTGCAAGATCCTAGTAAAATTGTTGTCAAACTGAGGTCACAACCCATTGTGAGGTCCTAACCAGTAATGTTGTAAGATCCTAGGTTTTTGCCTTCACCGCCCCTACGGTGAAGAGGGCCGCCCCCGCGGCCAGCCGCCCCTGCGGCTGTGGGATCCGCCCCTGCGGATCGTGCGACAGATCGCGCCGATCTGTTTTCGTCGTTTTATCTTTCTTCCATAGATAGAATATCGTATATTTTATCTTATGGGCTGGTTTTCTTATCTTCTTCCTAAACCCTAGACGTCCTTCCTTCTTTTCTTTCCAGCCGTTCCTATATATTCTCTTCTTTCTCCCTTTTTCCCGTTCCCTGATATCGTCTTCTTCAACCCTAGAGAGCTGCAGCCGTCCTTGCTTCCTGCAATCCCGCTGAACGTGTAAGTTCATTCTTTTCTGGTTCTTCCTCACGTTCCTTTAGCGCTGCATGCCTTCCCTTTTGTTTGTTTTGGATTCTCCCTTGCGTTCCTTCTTTTCTTCTTCTCACTAGTACAAATACCCCCTAGACCTGGCTTATGTTGAAGCGGTTTATAAGAACCGTAGTCAATGGTATTTTCGGACCACGGTTATACGTATAACCGTGGACAACTTATTTTTATTTTTTTAAAAAAAATTTGGACCCCGGTTATTTAAAATAACCGAGTTATAATATTAATTTTTTGCGCAAAACCACGGTTATTTATAAAAACCGGGGTGATGCATCACTCTCGGACCCCGGTTTTTTAATAACCATGATATTTTATAAAAAAATCCCTCTATCAAAACTCATCGTTTTGAACATAAAGAAGAAAACCCTAGCCGGCCTAACGATGTAGTCGACCACATCCAACAAGCCGATCGATCGACCACATCCTCCAGAATTTCGAAAGCATCCCCGGCGCTACGCTCCTCAAGATCTCACTCGATCGATCGACCAGAACCTCCAGAACCAGGGTTCCTCAGCCCCGCTACAGGCCGGCGTTCCTCAGCCCCGCTACAGGCCGCCGTTCCTTAGCCCCGCTCCAGGCCGGCGTAAGTAAAATGTCTTAAGTTTCCGCTTCATTTTTATCAAAATATCCTGCTTTTTTCGTAAACCTGGGATGCAGAATGTGTCAGCTCACATGATTTAAACTTATTCCTGGTTCTCGATAAAGTAATCATCAGGATTACTTGTTGGTTTGAATTCCAGTTTCTTAGACTAGTTATATGAAAAACTCATTCTTAATATTTAAGTCTAGTAAAGATTGAATCTCTGTTCATTCATGTTCGCATAAAATGTGTGGAATGAACATCAGATGTGTGAGTATTTGATTATATAAGAGGTTTAGAGGAATGAACATAAAATGTGTGACTTAGTCATGCTGCTCACGAGCCCTGTCTTTCAATGTGACAACCAGCAATATTCACGAGTGAAGTGCCCCAACACTTGAGGTTCTGTCTAAAAATTGTTGTTGCCTCTTAAATCTTAATGTAGCTGTTATGCTTCTAATTTGATTTCTGATTATGACATTCTCATTTCTTATGGACTTTGGCTCAATGTTCTTTCTCTGCCTCTAAATAGTTTATATAAATATTATATGACAAATCTATTTGTGATACAGGAACGTGAAATTCCCGCAGAAGACCCTAGACTTGTGCAGGTCTCTTAAACTTTGGCAAGCTTCGTGCCCTATTCGGACCTGGACCACCTTCTTACTAAGGTGAAAAACCTGCTTGGTGTCGTCCTATATTGTGTTGATGCTGAGACCTTTGCTTTGAAGGTCTGTCTGGAACTGATAAACATTCGAGTTTCATGTACCAGCATGAAGCAATTGTTGCTTGTTAGGATGGAGATAGAAGAAGCTTTAACATATTATATGGTTATACCCTTGAGTATCTAACCAATCCTAAGCCTCTACAAAACCTCTACAAAACCATACAAGAGTAGTACCTTTCACTTTGTAATGGATCTTATTAGTGTTCTCATGTGTAACCTTAATCGCCCGATCAATATTGTGTTCTTTATATTGGTAGGAAACAAAAAAGGGCTTCTTTTGCCTCACACCACTACTGATCAAGGTGAGAGAATACATTTACACGTGATGCTTTCTTGTCTATGTCATATCATTTTTGTCCTGCACTCTTGCTGTGTGTAAACCTAATATTCATTGAGCTTAGCTATAACTAAATGGAGCACTGAGCTGTTGTGTTTCAAGATTAATGCGGATAATTTAGCTATCAAGAATATCATTTATGCTTAAATACTCTTGTATGGTTTTGTAGAGGCTTAGGATCGGTTAGATACTCAAGGGTATAACCATATAATATGTTAAATGTTGTTCTCTTTGTCTGTGAAAGGTACTACGATACCTGCAAATCAATGTGTGTCTTGATTATATTCCCTTCATTTATAATATGTATATTTGTTGATATTGAAGAGCAGTTTATTCTTTTTGTTAATGGTTCATAAGTGAGGCAGTACAAGATAACATATTGCAAAATTTTCTTTTTTATCGATTAAAGGCTTCTTTGGTAGTGGAGTTTGAAATGAGGTTGGCACTTTTCTGAGATGTCCCTATGGAAAATGTTATATCCTTTTCAATTACTATTGCTTCCATTATGCCTTACATTTTATGCATATGACTGGTGATTGGTCTTTGCTTGAAGAATCAAAATGTTGATTTGGTTCTTACAGCTCATCCTACCCAATTTGTACGTAGGTCTTTGCTTCAAAAGCATGGAAGGTTTGTATTCAAACTGATTGATGTTTTCAGCTATTATATGACTGGTGACTGGTATGCAATGGTAGTCGTAATGATGACAACATATCTATGATGTTCTTGTTAGAAGTATCTCAAAACTGTTTGCTAGATGGTACTCAAATGGCTCTTTGATTTGTGTTTCAGGATAAGAAATTGCTTGACGCAATTGTATGCAAAAGATATTACTCCTGATGATAAGCAAGAGCTAGACGAGGCTTTGCAAAGAGAGGTATGAGCTTTGGATTATTGATGTTAAGATGATAAAACAGTGATAAAATTAAATCACGATACACTAATGTGTTAGATCAATAAAATCAATGTCACCATTTACTAGCATTGAAATTATGTTACTGAAAATGAAGTTCTGACACTGTAAAATGAAAAAAAAAAAACTAAGTAGTAATATTGTTGCTTTTGAAGTTATGAGTTCATATTGCCTTGTTTAATCGAACATCAGCAAATTTCATTAATCCTGTCAACTGAATATTATGGAATTGTCAACCTTATAACTTGGAATTCATCTTAATTATGCATGATGTGTCTTACTGAAGTAGGTATGGAGATATAATTTTACTACCTATTGATCTGTGACCCGTTGTGAGTAACACGGAAGGGTCCTTGTCAACTCGACTTATGTATAAATTTTGTGATGTTTTGAATAAATTTTAGGTGGTGGTTGAAATACCATATGTATTTGTTCAAGTTGCATACTAAACTGTCATTGTGTATGCCATGGTGAGCTTTGAGTTGACAGCCGCAAAATTCCTTTGGTTCTTCTACATATCATTCTTCTCCTACCTTTACGGGACATACTATGGGATGATGACAACTCCATCACACAAAACCACGAGATAGCATCAGTCTTTGCATCGGCTTTTTACGCTTTGTTCAACCTATTATCTAGGTTCTTCGTCCCTAGACCGATGAGCGTCAGAATCGATTTTCTTGCTTTGGGATCTTGTTAAGCATGTCCAACTCATTATTTTGCCGTGAACTGTTGTTTTAGTATGAAGTTGTGTCTCAGTGATTGCAAATTTAATGAAGTAGTAGTGTTTTGATGCAAATTGATATATGCTAGAAAGCCCATGTACTATGTTATGTATTTGTGAGTTGTGAAAATACAACTTTGCCTCAAGAGATAGTTTTTGTATGATATGCTCTTCAGCTTCAATTGGATATAATTTTTATTATGAAGTTTGTGCTGAATTAGATCATGCTTTGAGTAAAAATGTGGTGTTTTTTTTATTCAAACCTTGCAGCCACGGTTCTTAAAGAACCGCGGTGTTTTTTTAAAAAAAATTTTTGGACTGGGACCCCGGTTATTATAAAATAACTGGGGTAATTTTCGGACCCCATTTTTTTTATAATAACCGGGGTCCGAAAATTACCCCGGTTATTAAAAAACCGGGGTCCGAAAAAATTAACCCGGTGACATTTTTCGTGGTGCGAACGCCCGGACCTCGCTCCCGTTAACCACACTTCCTTAACCGGGTTCCCATGTATAAAATAACCGTGGTCTAGGGGGGTATTTGTACTAGTGTCTCTAAGGATCAAGCGTGAGCCTTGATTCTTGTGGAGTGTTCCGTTGTTGACCCTTCGTTGTTCTCAGGCTCTTTGGAGTTCAGTCTTGACGTGTTGGAATCAAAGGTTCGAGCTATGGTTGCCCCTACTGTGAGATCCGTCGAAGAGAAGCCCGACAGTAGCTTCTGATGAAGAGCCGCCCCTGCGCCTGCACAGAGCCGCCCCTGCGCCTCTCTCTAACCGCCCCTGCGGTTTCCCTACAGTAGCTCCCGTCTTTGGTGAGTTGCTTCCTTCCTTCCTTTCCTCGTTCCTTCCTTGGCTCCTTATGGTTGTTCCTTGTTCCCCTGAGTTGTTGTAAGACTAAGGTTGAGCCCTTAGAATGTGTTGATCTCTTAGAGATCGTTGAAACTAGAAGTCATAGACTTCTAGCAACCGTTTTGTTCCTGATTCGTGTTGCTTGTTCGTACAGGCTTTCCTTGCTCCTTTCCTGAGGGAAACTGAGTCCTCTTGAGTATTTTTGAGTTGTTATTCCTGAGCTTTGAGTTACCTTCATGTGAGGTAAGTCCGATTGACTTACTTAGCTTCATTCCGCGTATTAGTTGGATTCTATTGGCTTGTTTGTGTTGCTATCATGTTTATAACGGATAATTGGAAATAGGATTCACCCTTTGATAACCTTAACTGGCCCAAGTGTATTATAACCGGGTGGTGACCACTTGTCTAGTTCTCCAGGAAACTAGAATATGCTCTAGCAACCCAGACCTGTAGGTAACGGATAGTACTGATCTATTTCTATTGGTAGACGGAAGCGGAGGTGAGTTTCGGGAGATTCTCGTGTGACAAAAGAAGTTGAATTAGTAATGGATAACCTTAATGAAAGATAAATAACCGGTTGATGTGTAAGCAAGCTATTTGTTTTCTTTACCTTATGTGTGTTTGTGCCTTTACACTCTTGCTTATACCTAGAATGTTAGCTAACGGTTTATACCGTCGTTGTAGATGTTCCGCAGGTTCAAGATGCTGCTGAGTGATCCAGATGGTGTGGTCAGCCGGGGTTCCCGTACATTATAGGACGGGATTGGGTTTTTGTTTCGTTTGTTGTTTCCCTTTTGTTTTGACCCGGCTGTTGAGCTTTTGTGTTTTCTTCTAGTTTGAACCTTTGGCTTTTATATTGAGTTTTATTTTCATTCGTTTGTGCCTTGTTGTAAGGTCCGTTTGCTGTTGCTACTCTGAGGGTCGGGACCCATTGTGCGGTCCTAGCCCGTAGCGCTTCGAGTTCCCAGAACTTGAGGTGTTACAATATGGTATCAGAGGCAGGTTGGCAACAATGACACTCAAAATCTTCTACAGGTCGGATGGATAAATAAAATAGAACCTGCAAAGGGTCTAACGTTTTCAAAAGGGGAGTTTTGTTTTTAAATCGTTGGTTTGGGATAAATGTACGGGCAACCACCACTACCTCCGCGGATCTCAGTAGTGTAGTTCTTTTGTGTTGGCCTTTATCTGCGTCTTTCTTGGATTATGCTTTAGCTGTAGTGTGGCCTTATACCTATATATATATATATATATATATATATATATATATATATATATATATATATATATATATATATATATATATATATATATATATATATATATATATATATATATATATATATATATATATATATATACTCAGGACGTAAGTGTACCCAACTCCGTACAAGATGAGAAATTAAATATGTAGATATATATATGAGTACCGAATAATTACACAATTAAATAAGTGGGTGATAAGAAAGTTAAGAATAAATTTGAGAAGCCTTCAGCTGAGGGTAAAATGGTCTTCTACCGTAAGAACTTGTTCCGTAATTCCTTAGCATGAGGTTGGACATCGGAATGTGATTTTGATACACATGCCTTATTTGACAGGCATCTGAGTTACCACGAGTACGGATTTTTGAGACGTGTTAGAGTATATCTTGACTCAGGTAAGTCCTTGCGACTTACTTAGCCGGTTTCTGAGTGTTAGTTGAGTGATAGTAGTGGTGTGTGCTATTGCTTGATTTAATAATAATAACTTGCTAGGACGACTGTTGTTATTTACGTAAGGCCCAAGTGTATGTATAACGGGCCGTGACATCACTGCCCAGCTCTGACAGGAGACTGGGAGGTTCTCTATACCCAGACCATACAGGTACAAGGTGAGGTGCATCGGATCCATTCCTGATGGTTACACGGGGGCGGAGGCGAGGTTTGGGAATCCCTCGTGTCACACAATAAGTATCATTAGAGTGAATGAGTAATTTAAAGCAAGATAATAAAACGGATTTGTTTGAAAGCATGCTGAGTGTTTATGTTTACCTGAGTGTGTTTGTGCTGCTATTATTTTGCTAATACTTAGATAACTAGCTAACGGTTCTTGTTGTTGTTTGTTCGCTCCAAACGGTGTGTGCAAGCTTTAAATTTATAACCCTAGACTTAAGCTTAAAACAAGGATGCGAACCCGCAGTGTACGGGTCAATCGTAGTAAAAGCAAGAAAATTCCAGGGGTCGATCACAGGGACTTAGTGAAACAAAGTCCAATACGGTATGCTAGTGTTAATGCTAACCACAAGAGCAAGTATACAATCAAAGATGAATAAGATGTCAAATAAAGCAAACATGCAATTCTAGGGATTAAAGCATCTAGTTGTGGTTCCAACTCAAGATCTATAGATAAGCGGACAAAGCTGAGATTTTTGCGTGGGGAAGGTGTTTCTAAAGTGGAGTAGATCACCGGGTAAGTCTCACTACACACTAATCCTAAACCGTAACTCCTATTACCGGGTAAGTCTCAAGGAATTAAGATAAAGAACTATTGCTTCAAACTAACACACCATCTAAGGGAATAGAATCAACCTTTACCGGGTAAGTCTCAGGCTAACTCACAAAGATGGGATAGAAGCACACTCAAACCCCAATAAAGGACAAGCCTTTATTACCTATACTTATGATCGTTGGTATACAAACTAAGGAATTACCGGGTAAGTCTCATCCTAAGCTTGCTTTGAGCCAGAAAGGTATAATAAGAATAGGATTTGGCAAACTCTAACACTTAACTCTCAGTTTAGGATAGGGTAAGTCACCTCGGTCAGACGAATTCCACCCCGGCCGAGATGTTCATCGACTGAACGAGATGCTTAGGGTTAAGGTTAAAGACTCGAACTTTCAGGATCCTACTGTGATTAAGATCATTCTATCATTGTTTTTCCCACAACCTTCAGCCAATCACCCTAGAATCACACAAGGAAATTAGCCACTCATCATCATAATGAAAGTATTAAATATATGGGAAGAAGGTGAATATTTGAACAAAGAAGAATTTAATGAAAACACTTCAATAACTGAATCAAATATCACACAAAATCGTTCCTTGGATAATAATCCAACAAGACAAGACAACAAGGAAAAGAATTGAAGACAATCTTACAAAACCCTCCAAAAAGCTATAAAGCTATAGTCTTCAATCTTCCTTCGACCTTCAAAAAGGTTCTTCGAATCTCCCAACTTGGAGTAGGATGCGGCTGCTGCGTCGTATGCGGGATGTTCTAACTGTAAGCGGATTTCGATGATCCGAAGATGGATGAATTGTAGAAAATCCAACCCTTTTTATAGGAAAATAAACCTCCAAAGATAATAAATCTTAAGAAGATATATTCCCATAAAAATAGGTAAAATATATGATTCTGCATATCTCCTTCCTTCCAGAAGCTCAGCCCAAAAATATAAGATCACTTTCCAAAATTAAAAGATCTCTTCCAAGAATAAAATATTCTCGCCGCGTCCTAGGTGTTTGCCTCGGTCGAGTCGGCGTCTCTGGATCGCCTCGGTCGAGATGAATCTCTGGTCAACCGAGGTGACTCATAACTGAATGTAGAATCTCTCAAAACTGGTCCAAAGTAAATCTTTAATCCATGGTTGTGCTTCCTGAATGTAGCTCCAAATGACTCTTGACTCCTTTTGATCCTTTTTGATGCAAAACGTACCATATTACCTGCAATTACAACGAAACTAGGTGTAGACCTCGATTCTCGCAAAGGTAGATGAAATGGTAGTAAAATCACATAATGTACATACAAACATGCAGATTATGAAAGATAAAACGTCCAAACAAACCCCAAAATATGGACTATAATTCATGCTATCAGTATGTGACACGAGGACCGATACATCCCCGCCTCTGAGTGCAATGTCCAGCTGTATGAGTATCGGTCACACAATCCGTGTACCCTATGGGAGTGGATTGCGCCCTTCCTGTAAACCAGTCTGGCCCGACATCAGAGAACCTCCCAGACTTCAAGGCGGGATGAAAGGGAAAGGTTATCACAGCCACGCAGTGGGGCAGTCAATAGAACATAGGTCGATAAAAACGACAACTCATGCTATCATAGCAAACATATAAAGCACACACCACTCATGCAAACACCCAATATAGGGATGGTAGCTAAGTAAGTCCTACAGACTTACCTCAACCTCGTACTCAGCTCAACCACAACAACCTCCAATTCTGAGAGAGGGCACTGCCTAATAACAAGGCATAAAGAGATGTCACATCTCTTATCAAGCAAAGGGTCACACCTAGACCCAAAGGGATCCATAGGGATCATATACATCCTATAACCTCGAATAGTATGCTAAACCTTAAAGCCACATTAGGGCATATATCCAACTCATTATATCATCATCAAACTAAAAATCCCATAATTACCAGAATAATGTAACGAGCATAATAGAATTTCCAATTATCCATTTTAACCAACTTAAGGTCAATTTATACTAACCCGCAATACGGAAAACGAATAAATTCATAACTTATTCGTTACTAACCCGATATACGATCCGGAAGAAGGTACGGACTCCTGGCGATACGGGGAGTAAGAGCACAATATGAAACCTTACGTTTGATGACTTGCGGTGGTCTGTCGGTGTTCCGATAGCGGTAAACGGAAGCTTTACCAAAAAGCTAACAAACGGAAAATAAATTGGTACCACGTTGAAGAGTACAAGATAAGGGACTCGTTGATACAAACGGATCTGAAAATGGATCGAAGATGGACAAATTATGGAAGGTTGAAGATTGGTTAATACGTTCGCTCGGTTGTTCTCGCTTGTTCACTCTGTAAATGAAACCTTACAAATGAAGGAGATAGGATAAGTGGCAGCAGTCCTCACTACTCATCTATTATATATATATAATATATTATATATGAATGTGTAAGTGAAGAAGGTTGTAGCCGCCTTTTCATTCATTTGTATTTGCAATTCACAATTGCAATTGTAAATATATCCACAGCCGCATATATATATATATATATATATATATATATATATATATATATATATATATATATATATATATATATATATATATATATATATATATATATATATATATATATATATATATATATATATATATATATATTTTTATATATATATATATATATATATATATATATATATATATATATATATATATATATATATATATATATATATATATATATATATATATATATATATATATATATATATATATATATATATATATATATAGTCTTATATATCTATCCTTATAGCATATGACACACACTAGGGCTACCGCTGCTATAGGGTAAGGAAGGGGTCGACCACCACTTCCACCTGCCGTCCGTGGACGAGGACGTGCAGGAAGACCTCCACTAGCTAGAGGTCGGGGCCAAGCCCCAGTTGCTGATCCGCCTATCGCCGAGGCGTTTGCTGAAGAGGTTGCTGAGAGGATTGTTCCTGAGACTGGAAATAGGACCGCTGCTAGGTCTGGAGCACAAAGGGCGTCATCGACAGAGTCCGCACGAGTGTCTATCGGGGCTTCTGCATTTCGCAACTATGTGCAGAGGGTTGAGGAGGCTATCAGGACTGGAGGACCAACACTAGTGCCGCCATTTCCTGCGAGATCAGCTGAGGTTTCACAAAGAGTTAAAGGAGTTGTTATCCCGCCTGCTGGAGTTGTTGAGGTTGTTA
Source organism: Fagopyrum esculentum (assembly GCA_033239045.1). Taxonomy (NCBI): domain Eukaryota; kingdom Viridiplantae; phylum Streptophyta; class Magnoliopsida; order Caryophyllales; family Polygonaceae; genus Fagopyrum; species Fagopyrum esculentum. The sequence goes on along the minus strand of BSUD01000004.1, from coordinate 19,295,460 downwards.
GAGCGCCGGCTGAGGCAAATGAGCCAAAGCCCGACAGCTGGTTGAAGGCTTTTGATCAGCTGAAGGTTCCCGTCTTTGTGGGAAGGACTGGCTTGGAGGTGGAGCAGTTGTTAGGACAGGTTGATTCTGCTATGGAGGCTATCGGTTGCCCTGGGGGACGTCAAGTCAAAATAGCACAGACGCTGCTGAAGGATCAGTGATAGAATAGGGGCGATTTAGATCGAGGAGAAACTTCAACTACTCCTTCTTGATTTTTTGAATCGGATCAAACTAATACTTTGGGTGGCGGAAGCGTTTGGTTGATCCTTCAAAAGGATCCTCGAATGTGGAGGCTTGGATCAAAGACTAGATCCAAGATAGAACTTTAAGAGGGTGGAGGAAGTGATGATGCCTAAACTAAGTAAGGGGGTTTTCCTTCTCAATACTTAGTATTCAACTTAAATATGGTTTTACAAATGAGTCAAGCCATCATTATATAGTGGATGGAGGCCATACAAAGAGTTCAAACATAAATGACGGAATTAAAGTCGGAATTAAGTTCCGAATATGAAAAGCCTAAAATATGAAAGGTCGGAATTTAATTCACGGAATTAAGTTCCGGAATTAAAGTTCCGAATATAAAAAAACTTATTATTAAATAGTCGAATAATAATAACGGTCTTCAAAATGTGCGGGTCCTTCTAGCCAGAAACACGGATGGCATCGCCATCCGGGGGCGTATCATTCTCCTCCTCTTAAATGTGAAACGTCCTCGTTTCACTGTCAAAAAAGAAAAGAGTCACTTGAGGAACAAGACCCTTGAAATGCAGCAGTGGATGCACAATGTCGGAGTCAGGCGGCTTCGACTTGTAGTCCTTCAAAAGATCAGTGGTGCCACCAAGATTTTCGAACATAAAGAGGAAAAACTCCGGATCGGGAGGCTCAAACTTGTAGTTCAACATGGTGGTGACGCTATGGACTTTACCTCTTATGCCGTAATTGGTCTTGACTTTGAATGGCGGAGGCATACTGAAAATTTTGAACGGCAATTCGTGAGGTAAGTTAGTTGGCAATGTAAAGACAAACCTCGGATCATACGACTCAGATTTGTATTCCATCAACACCATTGTGCCGTTGTCGGAGTCGATGATTTCTTCTTTCTCAATGGTGATATCATCTTTGTCATCTTGAAAGTACTCTCCACATAACGGATTGATAAGATGAATTGGAATAACCGGGCCATATGATTTAATGACGACCTCTTCCTTGGCCTCTTCTAATGGATCATCACACAACGATTCCTCTTGTTGCGTGGATGTCGTGTGGGCAAGAAGTTGTGCCCTCAAAATCTGAATCTCACGCTTTAGAGCGTCATTTGTTTCCTTGAGCACAACATAGTCATCTTTGGGGGCAATGTCATCAACTTGAGCACGCCGTTGGGGAACAAAGTTGACAACGTGTTCATGATTAGCACGCCGTCTTGGGGCGCTATAGGTATCCTCCAAATAAGCTTGTCGGTGTGGATACCGTTGGTGCCCTTCCATGGAACAAGTCGGTCGTGGTGGGTCCGGAGGAGGCAACCACTCCTCATCCTCAAAATATTGTCTCGTTCGGTACCTCCGGGAGGTTTGTTTGGCCGCTTTGAGTTTTAGTTCTTGAGGAGAAGGAAACCATTCTCCATACAAGTCAAATTGATCATCATCGCCATAGAATATGATAAACGATGAAGAACACTTGAAGAACACAATGAAGATCTTCAAAGAACTCCGAAGAACACTTAAAGAAGGATGAAGATCTTCAACAAACACTGAGGAGAAAAATTTTTTGATGAAGAACAATCAAGAACACAAGTAAAGAACTTGACCTCGATCCCGAGCTCTGATACCAATGATAGAATAGGGGCGATCTAGATCGAGGAGAAACTTCAACTACTCCTTCTTGATTGTTTGAATCGGATCAGACTAATACTTTGGGTGGCGGAAGCGTTTGGTTGATCCTTCAAAAGGATCCTCGAATGTGGAGGCTTGGATCAAAGACTAGATCCAAGATAGAACTTTAAGAGGGTGGAGGAAGAGATGATGCCTAAAATAAGTAAAAGGGTTTTCCTTCTCAATACTTAGTATTCAACTTAGACATGGTTTTGCAAATGAGCCAAGCCATCCTCATATAGTGGATGGAGGCCATACAAAGAGTTCAAACATAAATGACGGAATTAAAGTCGGAATTAAGTTCCGAATATGAAAAGCCTAAAATATGAAAGGTCGGAATTTAATTCACGGAATTAAGTTCCGGAATTAAAGTTCCGAATATAAAAAGACTTATTATTAAATAGCCGAATAATAATAACGGTCTTCAAAATGTGCGGGTCCTTCTAGCCAAAAACGCGGATGGCATCGCCATCCGGGGGCGTATCAATCAGGCTCATTCTTGGTGGAGGACAATTCGCATTAAGGTCACCAGTTATGAGCAGATGAAGACAGTGATCAGGGATTGCTATTGCCCTGCACCCATGAGGAGAGACCGTCTTCAGGATTTCCTTGAGGGTGGATTCGAGGATTTGCCTATTGCTGAGATAATCCTCAAGTTTAAAGACGAGTTGCCATTGCTAGGTCCTTCTGCACCACCAGAGGATCAGCATGTTTACCTTTTCTCTCGAAGGTTGAGAGAGTCGACACGCTCTTATCTTACTGGTTTCCGTTGTGAATCTTTGACGGATTATCAAGATAGAGGTTCTGCTTATAAGAGAGACCGACCGGGTCACAGAAGAGCTTCTCAGACTGGAGGTCCTGAGAAGAGACAGAAGGTTGTATCAGCCAGTGCTGGAGCTGGAGCAGCTGGTTTTGGGCGTAGTCAGACGCCTGGACGTTATGGGTTTCAGTAGAGTTCTGACAAAGCACGATTATGTCATAACTGCGGAGTAGCTGGACACATCCAAGCTGATTGCAAGAAGCCAGCAATGACTTGCTTTACTTGCGGCAAGCCTGGACACAAAGTTGCGTTTTGCCGTCAGGGCAAGGTGCTGTCTCAGCAGGGTTCTTCCCTTGCCAGTGTTAATGGAGGAGGATAGAGATCTCAATACCAGCAGCAGTAGAGAGTTTCAGGTTCTGCCACTCCTCAGGGTTCCACTCCGGGACAGGGGAGAGGTAGAGGACGTGTTGGTGGATCTGCAGACACCAGAGATGCACCATCCAGGGTTTATGAGTTGAGGGGTGTTGTAGAGCCGATAGCGCCAGCAGCTACAGGTGTCAGAGTTCTTTTCGATACTGGTGCTACGCATTCTTTTATATCTGATGCTTGCGTAGATAGATTGGCCTTAGTTACTGTAGAGGGTAGACCCTTCTTTATAGGATTACCCGATGGGGGTAAGATACGAGGTACGCGAGAAGTTCGCGATTGCCCTATTAGATTGGGAGGTCGCGATTGGCCAGCTAACTTCTTCATCATGTACTTAGTACATGAAGAGATTATTCTGGGCATGGATTGGATGGATCGACATCGAGCAGTTCTGGACATCGGCAAGAGGACAGTGACAGTAACTACAGATGCATGCCATGTTGAGATCTTCCGAGGATGGGATCTCGGGAAGACTGGTACCGTCATCAGTACAGTTCGAGCTGTGAGACTTATCAGTCAAGGATGTGAGGCTTTTTGGTGCTACGCCATGAAGGATAGTACTTGTCCATCTTTGGAGGAGATTCCAGTAGCTTGCGAGTTTGCTGACATCTTTGGAGAGCCATCAAGTTTATCTCCACAACGGAGTGTAGACTTTGGCGTTGATCTAGAGCCCAGTGTATCTCCTCGGGGTGCATTTGTTCTCTTCGTCAGGAAGAAGGATGGGTCAATGAGGTTATGTATTGACTATCGAGAGCTAAACAAGGTGACGATCAAGAACAAGTACCCATTGCCCTTATCGACGATCTTTTGGATCAAATGCATGGAGCTTCAGTGTTTTCAAGGATCGATCTGAGATCTGGATATCACCAGCTGAGGGTGAGAGAGCAGGACGTAGCTAAGACAGCATTTCGGACTAGATATGGACACTATGAGTTTGTAGTGACGTCATTCGGGCTTACAAACGCGCCCGCAGTCTTCATGGAGTTGATGAACAGCATCTTCATCGACTTCCTCGACCAGTTTGTAGTTGTCTTCATCAACGACATTCTGGTTTACTCCCATAGTAAGGAGGAGCATGTAGGACACTTGAGGATTGTTCTTCAGGTCTTATAAGATAGAGAGTTGTACGCCAAGCTCTCTAAGTGCGAGTTTTGGATGTCCGAAGTAGCATTCCTTGGTCACATTGTTTCAGCCGAAGGGATCAAGGTAGATCCAGCAAAGATTGAGTCAGTAGCCTCTTGGTCGCCACCTAAGAACGTCAAGGAAGTTCGCAGCTTCTTAGGATTAGCAGGCTACTACCGGCATTTTGTTGAGGGCTTTTCTGTTATCGTCCGACCGCTCACTTCCTTGCTGTGAAAGTCAACGAGGTTCGTATGGTCCGAGTCGTGCCTGCGGAGCTTCGAGGAGCTGAAGAAGAGGTTGACCTCTCCTCCTATCTTAGCTCAGTCAAAGGGCATTGAGGATTTTGTGGTTTACAGTGACGCATCCAAGCTGGGCTTGGGATGTGTTTTGATGCAGAGGGGAAAGGTGATCGCTTATGCGTCTCGATAGTTAAAGACGCATGAGGAGAATTACCCTACCCATGATCTTGAGTTAGATGCCGTTGTTCATGCTTTGAAGATTTGGAGACATTATCTATACGGAGCCACGTGTCAGATTTTCACAGACCATAAGAGTCTGGAGTACATATTCACTCAGCGGGAGTTGAATAACCTCCAGCGCAGATGGTTAGAGTTGATCAAGGACTTTGATCTTGAGATCTTATACCACCCGGGAAAGGCTAATGTGGTAGCAGATGCTCTCAGTAGGACGACTTCCCGGGAGATGGCAATCGCTAGGCTGACAGCTCAACCATAGTTACAACAAGATTTGGCAAGGCTAGAGATGGATATCTACTTCCTAGATTCCGACATCGAGTTATCCACCTTGGAGATAGTACCTGATCTGTTGGCTGAAATTCGACAGAAGCAGGGAAGTTGCCCAGCTTTGACACAAATCCGAGACCGGATGTCTCGAGGAGAGGCACCACAGTTTATAGTTGGTGCTGACGGAGTTTTGAGACGCCAAGAGCGTGTTTGTGTACCGTCAGATCGAGAGTTGAGACAAGGGATCCTTCAGGAGGCTCACTCTTCACCTTACTCTGTACACCCTGGTGCGAGTAAGATGTATCAGGATGTCAGACGTTCTTTCTGGTGGGGAGGTCTGAAGCCAGATGTGACAAAATATGTAGCTTAGTGTGCGACTTGTCAACAGGTCAAGATCGAGCATCATAGACTAGGAGGCGAGCTACACCCACTTCCCATCCCTCAGTGGAAGTGGGAAGACATCTCTATGAATTTTGTGACCGGTTTGAGAACGAGTCGTGGTTTTGAAGCTATCTGGGTCATAGTAGATCGATTGACGAAGACCGCACGTTTCATTCCGATCAAGGAAATGTAGCCGGTGAGTCGGTTAGCGGAGGAGTTCACGAGACAAATAGTTAGACTTCATGGGGTACCTAGGACCATTATCTCTGACAGAGACGGACGGTTCACTTCGAGGTTCTGGCAGCAAGTTCATGCCGCCCTAGGTACGAGTCTACAGTTTACGACAACTTATCATCCTCAGACCGATGGCTAGTCCGAGCGGACCATCCAGACTCTCGAGGACATGTTGAGAGCTTGTGTGTTAGACTGGGGACATGTGTGGCCAGATCACCTTCCCTTAGTTGAGTTTTCGTACAACAACAGTTGGCACGCATCGATCAAGATGGCTCCTTATGAGGCTTTATATGGACAGAAATGTCGTACACCGTTGTGTTGGGACGAGCCTAGTGGTGCCAGCGGAGTAGCACCCAAGCAGATTTAGGATGACATGGCTCGTGTGGTAGTGATCCGAGAGTGGATATTAGCAGCACAAAGTCGACAGAATTCTTATGCTGATAAGAGGCGTAGACCTCTAGAGTTCAGAGTTGGAGCTCAGGTTTGGTTGAGAGTATCCCCGACACGAGGCGTCAGATGTTTCGGTGTCAAAGGGAAGCTGAGTCCTAGATACGTTGGACCATTCGAGATTCTTGAGCGAGTTGGAGAGGCAGCATACAGACTTGCGTTGCCACCGAGACTCAAGGGTGTTCACCCAGTTTTCCATGTGTCTCACCTACGGGAGTACATACCCGACCTGAGACACATCGTCAGTCATGAGGATCTAGTGATCGAGCCAGACCACACGTTTGTAGAGCACCCGGTGGCTGTCTTAGAGCGTTGTACGAGACGCTTGCGTTTGAAGGACATCCCGATGTTGAAGATTCATTGGTCGATGCGAGGAGCTGATGAGGCGACTTAGGAGACAGTGGATAGTATCCAGAAGAACTATCCGGAGTTTTACACTAGGCTGGATGCACCTTTAGCGTAGTCGTTGTTTCTGTTTTTCCTTTGTTGCATTGCTTACGCTTTTGTGTGACGTTTTGTGTTACGTGCCCCGAGTGGGAAGCTTTGAGTTCAGTTCAGTTTCAGTGTGTTGTTGTGCTCGTGAGCTTTTGCAAGTTTCGGGACGAAACTTCTTTTTAGGGGGATTTGATGTAAGATCCTAGGTTTTTGCCTTCACCGCCCCTGCGGTGAAGAGAGCCGCCCCTGTGGATCGTGCAACAGATCGCGCCGATCTGTTTTCGTCGTTTTATCTTTCTTCCATAGGTAGAATATCCTATATTTTATCTTATGGGCCGGTTTCCTTATCTTCTTCCTAAACCCTAGATGTCCTTCCTTCTTTTCTTTCCAGCCGTTCCTATATATTCTCTTCTTTCTCCCTTTTTCCCGTTCCCTGATATCGTCTTCTTCAACCCTAGAGAGCTGCAGCCGTCCTTGCTTCCTGCAATTCCGCTGAACGTGTAAGTTCATTCTTTTCTGGTGCTTCCTCACGTTCATTTAGCGCTGCATGCCTTCCCTTTTGTTTGTTTTGGATTCTTCCTTGCGTTCCTTCTTTTCTTCTTCTCCAAGGATCAAGCGTGAGCCTTGATTCTTGTGGAGTGTTCCGTTTTTGACCCTTCGTTGTTCTCAGGCTCTTTGGAGTTGAGTCTTGACGTGTTGGAATCAAACGTTCGAGCTTTGGTTGCCCTTGCTGTGAGATTTGTCGAAGAGAAGCCCGAAAGTAGCTTCTGACGAAGAGCCGTCCCTGCGCCAGCACAGAGCCTCCCCTGCGCCTCTGTCACAGCCGCCCCTGCGCCTGCATAGAGCCTCCCCTGCGCCTCTGTTCAGCCGTCCCTGTCCCTCTGTCTAACCGCCCCAGCGGTTTTCCTGCAGTAGCTTCCGTCTTTGGTAAGTTGCTTCCTTCCTTCCTTCCTTTCCTCGTTCCTTCCTTGGTTCCTTATGGTTATTCCTTGTTCCCCTGAGTTGTTGTAAGACTAAGGTTGAACCCTTAGCATGTGTTGATCTCTTAGAGATCGTTGAGACTAGAAGTCATAGACTTCTAGCAACCGTTTTGTTCCTGATTCGTGTTGCTTGTTCGTACAGGCTTTCCTTGCTCCTTTCCTGAGGGAAACTGAGTCCTCTTGAGTATTTTTGAGTTGTTATTCCTGAGCTTTGAGTTACCTTCATGTGAGGTAAGTCCGTTTGACTTACTTAGCTTCATTCCGCGTATTAGTTGGATTCTATTGGCTTGTTTGTGTTGCTATCATGTTTATAACGGATAATTGGAAATAGGATTCACCCTTTGATAACCTTAACTGGCCCAAGTGTATTATAACCGGGTGGTGACCACTTGTCTAGTTCTCCAGGAAACTAGAATATGCTCTTGCAACCCAGACCCGTAGGTAACGGATAGCACTGATCTATTCCTATTGGTAGACGGAAGCGGAGGCGAGTTTCGGGAGATTCTCGTGTGACAAAAGAAGTTGAATTAGTAATGGATAACCTTAATGAAAGATAAATAACCGGTTGTTGATGTTCCGTAGGTTCAGGATGTTATTGAGTGATCCGGATGGTGTGGTCAGCCGGGGTTCCCGTACATTATAGGACGGGATTCGGTTTTTGTTTCGTTTGTTGTTTCCCTTTTGTTTTGACCCGGCTGTGGAGCTTTTGTGTTTTCTTCTAGTTTGAACCTTTGGCTTTTATATTGAGTTTTGTTTTCATTCGTCTGTGCCTTGTTGTAAGATCCGTTTGCTGTTGCTACTCTAAGGGTCGGGACCCATTGTGCGGTCCTAGCCCGTAGCGCTTCGAGTTCCCAGAACTTGGGGTGTTACAAATGTCCCGAGTTTTGAGAATTCGGGGTGTTACAACATGGTATCAGAGCCAGGTTGGCAACAATGGCACTTGAAATCTTCTGAAAGACCGAATAAGTACTTAAGCAGAACCCGAAAAGGATCTGAGTTTCAAAAAGAACTTTTGGTTTTCAAATGCATGCATAGTCTGGTTGGGATAGAAAGTACGGTTGACCACCACTGTTACCGCGGATCTCAGTATGCTTAGTATGGACTTTAGGTTTTACTCTCTTTTGACTTACTAGCTTGATTATTAAAGATGTGTGATATAGATAAGTATATGCCGAAGATTAGTAGAATTTATAGTTATATTATGCCCTTAACGGAGATAACAGAATGAGATCCTCACTCCGTTGACACACCTAAGTATATTGGAAGGGTTTCAACGTAAGGATAAGTATGCTCAGCTTATGAGCATTAGGGTAGACGAACGTCCAGACAACTCTGTCGAACTTGTTGAGGAACGTCGAGACGGAAAAATGAAGACTAAAAGACAACACCAACTACGATGACAAGAAGGGAATCCCGAGTCAACTCAATAGGATCAAATGAACAGTATACATGAGAGTAGTTCCGGCAACGCGTTGGATGACTGGCAAGTATACAAATTAGGAGAGACAACCCATAAGTTCTTTCAAGATGGTGTAACGCAACGTTGCAAACAAAGGGGATGCCTTCCAAAACACACATAGGCATGAACGTCAAGGTGAGATATAGTAGCGATCCAGACAAAAGGCATTGAATCTAAGCTTACTGACGGACCAGAAGGTGAAAGTTTGAGGCTAGGAGCAGAGTGGAATATTATCACACATGACAAGCTACTTGCCGCCACAATCAAGATGGGAAACCGAGACAATCATAAGCGTAGGAGTCAAGATAAGATACATTGCTCATCCCGATACGAAGAATTCAAGAGCCGAAAAATGAAAGCTTACAGGTTACTAGAAAGGGGGAGGCCAATTTCACCAACATGGAAGTGGTGTGACCTCCAAGAAAACACAAGAATTACAACAAGGATCGGGATACAACAAAGCCCGGATTTCTATAAAGGCGGAAGTACAAGCAGCATCCTAAGGAAGGAGAGTGTAGGAGAACGGTCTCGGGGAAAAAGAGGATCTCTAATAACTTCTCGTTCACGAAGGGATTTAAGTTAATAACACTAGCGGGTCATAACAGAGAACCACAAGTGGACAATAACTCGGGTAAAAGGAATCATGGAGAAATGCCTACAAGTTATCATAGAAGAGTTGATAAGCCCGTTGACAGATAAGAAGAATAACCACCAGGTTATAAAGGAATTTTATCGACATCTAGTGGATTTCTTTCAGAGATCAACGATGGTAATTGTGAAGTTAAATCAATACAAGTACTAGTAGCCTTGATGGTAACGTTGAATGAGGCCAATATGAAAACTCTAATAAGGAAATTAAAGAGAAGCTCGTGGCGGTCGGTAATGACCATTGATGACAGTAATGGTGTAAAGAGAATTGTTGTGGGCAGTTGCTTAATACTGACTAAGGAGAGATACATATCAAAGTTAGTAGGGAGGGATCCCTGTAAGAAGAACTAGAAGGTTAAGAGGAAGTAGATGATTGTGAACATGTCCTATGCCTTAGCATTCTACACAAGTAGGACTGATGGTGCTCATCCGAGAAAAAGTGGGGTCAGACTGTCTAGATTGACAAGGAAAACCCTTGTTATTAAAGATGTGACACAGAATAATTGAAATTTCATAGGCGGCACAAACATAGAGAGTATGATTTAAAGCCTTGGTGAAATGTGTGGTCAAGTTGTGAGGTGATTGCAGATGGAATCTACAAGTTGGCTAAAACAGACATGAGAAGAAGTAAAGTTGAAGGACTAAAGGCTGTTATATGGATCCGATATTACACCAATAAGATGATTACCGAAAGGAATAAAGGCCGTTATTTAAGGAGAAATGGAGGTACTCCATTGAAAATTTCAGCTGGACTGATGACCTAAAAATTGATGAAAGTAATAAGACCAACCAGGCGGTTCGTAAAGCAAGTACGAGAAAACTCAAAGGGGTAACTATCCTACTAGGGGGTAAAGATTTAATGAAGGTAAAGCGACACGAGCATAAGGACAACATAATAAATGCGAGTCAAGAACTTTGATTTTTGAGAAAATCATATACAACTGAGGTTCTTATGCAAATGGCACCAATAGATGTTTAATAAAAGTCATACATATCGGACCGATAATGCTAGGATGGATAAAGTGTAAACCAAAAGAATAACTTGACCAATAAGAAGGAAAGTCATGTATCAAAAGGCGGGTCTTGCTAAATTGGAATAAAGTGTTGAGATGAGGATGCCTTTGTAGAATCTATGCACGAGTACAACGTAATTGAAATTCTAACATGAAATGGGCGATAATGATCCACTGAAATTTGAGACCGATTCAGGGGAAGAAATTGTTATAAGACGAGTCACCTAGTAGAAGAGTTCACAAGACAAGCTTGAGAGACCAAAAGAGATAAGATGTCGACCCGGATATGAGGGTCTAAGGTGCATGGAAGGGATACCTACAATAGAGTGTAGAAGCAAAATGTAGACTTTACAAGTGTGGAGAGGTTTTAACCTCCTCAAAGAAATCGCAATGCCGGTATGAAAGAGTCGAAGCCCGGTAGCGGAAACAACGGAGTTTCATAAAGGCAATATTTCCGGTAACACCAGCGAAGGAATGTATATATGAGAACGGCCTTGGTGAACTCGAAAGTCCAAAGTAATCCCAATTATCATGGGACCTAAGTCATCAACACCGACGGTCCATGCAAAGGGAGTTGCAAGGGGATGATAACTAAAGTCATCAGAACTACAAAGACACTTACCAGCTATCGTTGAAGACTTGGAATGACTATTTAGGTCAAGATAAATGACCCAGTTGGGCTCGAGAAGTAGAGTTAGCCTAAGGAAACAGAAGTGTGGAAGATAAAACGAATTAGCGAAGCATGAAAGGATTAATCGAGCAGATGATGCTCACCAAGAATTTAACGCAGTATAGGTATGAGAAGAACAAGTCTGGGATAGTGAGATGAGTCAATTATACACTGACCGACGTCAATTGAGGACGTGTAAGTGTTGGTTGATATTGACGAGTAGGTACCGTTAAGAAGAGATATTAGTGACTGCGAAGTTAAGAGATAACTTTACCGATGCCTTGGAGGATTCCCCAAGTAGGCAACGACAACCTTTTGGGGTGATCTAAGGATATGGAGAGAATCGGGTTAGAAGTTGCTTGGTGGTTGGTTAAGAACAGACCACGGTTGAGTAAGAGAGTAAGGGTCTGTTTGAAGAGGATCTTGCTAGTATTAGAAGGGAAGTATAGGCGAGAGTTGGGTAAATCATGTTGACCCTCAGAAAGACACAATTATGACTAATGGGTGTTACACCAGAAGCGTGGTAGGCACACAATCCACAGATAAAGAAAATCAATGTTAGGTTAACTATGATTTCAAGTTAAGGAATTAGAGATCTATATGAAAAGGTTCACTTGGGTGTGTGTGTTATTTTGAGTTATAAATTTGAAAGCTTGACAATAAGTAGGTAAAAACCCATTAATTAAGGAACGATCCGATTAGGTCACATTGAGGAAACCGGGCCAAGCAGTTTGTATTACAAAGAGTATTAGACACTTAGTAAAGTGCCGACAGAAGTTTAAGATCATTAATTCGGAATCGATAGTCGGGAACTTTCGAAAGGAAAAAGCAAGTGGGCCCAATGGAAGGAAAAGTTTGGTAGAGTCATCAAAAGAGCTGGAAGTAAGTCTTGAAAACCAAACCGATGAGAGAGTACCTATAAAACCCGAGACACATCCTTAGTCATGAGGATCTGATAGTTGAGCCGACCATATATTTGTGGAGTACCCAATAGCTGTCCTGGAGCGCAGTACTAGACGTCTACGGTCCAAGGAGATACCGATGTTGAGGATCCAGTGGTCTAGACGAGGAGCCGGTGAGGCCACTTGGGAGACAGAGGAGAGTATTATACGTAATTACCCCGAGTTCTCTACAGGGTTAGATGTTACTTTTGTATTGACGAGTTAGTACTCGGATGTGTGTTGTTTGACCGTTCATGTTTTATATTGGATTGAGTGATTATGTTTTATGTGATGTGTGTCTGAGTATGATGATTGAGTAGTTGCATGATAGAAAACAGAAATTTTTATGAAATTAAGATTTACAAAGAAAGTTGACTAATTAGTTACATTATTCTAAGTTTCGGGACGAAACTTCTTTTAAGAGGGCACTGATGTAATAGCCGAAAAATTTAAACTCTGTTAAGTACTGGATCAAATCAGATTTCGATCCCCCAATCTTTATTCCCTTAAATAAAAAGAAAACGATATTAAATTCTATCATTTTATGTGACATCGATTCACATAAAATGATAATTTTGTAACTGTAAATAATCCCATCAATATTTCCGTTTTTTTTTCGGTTCCGGACGATCTTAGTTTTTTCCTTCAGCTCACCTTTGAATATGATGAGCAGCCCAATTCATGGGCCTAGTATTTCGGCCGGCCCAATACGTCAGAAGAGGAGCTGGTCCAATTCAACTCTTCAGCCTTTTGTTTAATGGGTGAGCAAACCCACTTTTAATTGGCCCATTTAACCTCAACCACCGGCCCACATCTCTAATTTGCCCTAATCCATCCCTAATGACGATTAGCCTAACCTAACCCTTTAGCCTCTACGTAGTCTTTCCCTTCTCCGCTGCTCTTCGCACGAACAACTGGACCAACGACCAACCTCGACGCCGGCACTCCCAGGCAACCGCAACCCGAGTCACAAACGACCCTCTACCGTCCTTGCGCCGGGACCTGCGTCGTCCGTCCCTTTCCGGTGAGTAACAACCCTTCCTCCCTCCTTTCTGAGCACGTTAACCACCACGCTGAACACCACTGCTGTTGCACAGCGGGGTGAAGCCACCAGCGCCGGTCCCCTCCCGCTGGGTCAAGTCGCTACCACCGTCGGCGCTGCTGCAGTAAGTGAGTCGACCGACTTCTTCCCCCTATTTCCCTCTTCTTCTTCCCTTCGTCCCTTTCTGTTTCGTGTGGTAATGGACAGCAGGCTCGTCCTCTCTGATTCTTGCACAAAATAACAGGGAAGTAGAGTGCACCTGTGGGAGTGAAGACGGGTCAGTGTACGAGCCGGTCCAAGACGCCCCTGCTACGCCCCTGCTTCGTCCCCTTCTGTTTCGTGTGGTAATGGACAGCAGGCTCGTCCTCTCTGATTCTTGCACAGAATAACAGGGAAGTAGAGTGCACCTGTGGGAGTGAAGACGGGTCAGTGTACGAGCCGGTCCAAGACGCCCCTGCTACGCCCAATAGCCGTAAAACCGGACCATCGGCAGCCAGTGTAGGTAAATCCATTCCCGTGCACTGCTGTATGTATCGAGATGGAATTATAATTTGAGGGTACTCAGTATGTATGTGTATATACGTATAGGAGCATGATAGGTAAACCGTATCTACAAAATAGAATAAGAAGTGTATGCATATTAGATAGGATTGTAGTGCGTAAGTATATATTTGGAGGGTAAAAGTTAGAAAGGTTGTGAGTGTTTGTAGAAGTAAGAGTCACTAAGTATGATATATATATATATATATATATATATATATATATATATATATATATATATATATATATATATATATATATATATATATATATATATAT
>BSUD01000004.1:19250219-19281185 GCA_033239045.1 Fagopyrum esculentum | reverse complement strand
TATATAGGTATGAGATGGGAGTATAAGTGTATATATTAAAGGTTGAGAGAGATGAATAGATTTAGATAGGAATAAGCTAAGTGGACATATATATAGATGCAAAGATGGATAGGTTTGGAGATGTGTAAGTTGCATATATAGGTCATAGTAGTATGCTTAGGAGAGTATATATATAGATATATATCTATAGGTATAAGGATAGTATATATATATATGTATGAGTATAAGTGTAAGATATATATATAAGTGTATATATATGAATAGGTAGAGTGTATATATACATAAGTATATATACATAGATGGGTAAGAGTAACGCATTATATACGTACACACATATGTATAGGAGTAGAGTAACCGGTAAAGGGATAGTGTGATTCTCTTTGACGAGTGTTTGAGATTAACCTTATATCCTCTAGTAAACTATCCTGGAATAATCAGATTATGGAAACAAGTTTTAAAAGAAAATATTATGAGTTAAGAATAAACTTTTGAGAATTTTCGGGACCGGGGGTAAAATAGTCATTTTATCTTAAGAGGGCATTTTAGTAATTTTTTCTCTTGATGAGTTTGTGCATCTTAGAAGTTATAGACTTCTAAGATTATGGCATGTATTTTGATCCACGTGCCTTGTATGACAGGCATTTGAGTTGCTACGGTTGTAGACCGTGTTGAGATTGTGAGAGTTGTGGTTTGATTCAAGTAAGTCCTTGCGACTTACTTAGCTGGTTTTTGGATGTTAGTTGAGTTATAATAGTGGTGTGTGCAATGTGTGTTTATAATAATAATAACTTGATAGGACGACGGTTACTATTCTGTTTTAAGGCCCGAGTGTATGTATAACGGGCCGTGACATCACTGCCCAGCTCTGTCAGGAGACTGGGAGGTTCTCTATACCCAAACCATACAGGTACACGGTAATATGCATCGGATCCACTCCTGATGGGTACACGGGGGCGGAGGCGAGGTTTGGGAATCCCTCATGTCACAAAATAAGTATCATTAGTAAGAGTGAATGATTTAAATGAAGATAATAAATGGATTGTTTGAAAGCATGATGAGTGTTTATTATTTTATGTGTGTGTGTGCTATTATTATTCTCCTAATGTTTAGATAACTAGCTAATGGTTGTTTTGTTGTGTTTTTAGATTTACCGCAGGTTAGAACAACAGTTGAGTGATCCGGAAGTAGTGGTCAGTCGGGTCTCCGTACTCCTTAGAGTGGGGGTTTGGGTTTTTGCTTTGTTGTTCTTTTCCTCTTGTTAAGACAGTTAGTCTTTTCCGTCGTTTAAGTATTATAGGCTATTAGACTTTGTTGCATTCATCCTGTTAAAAATACATTTTTATGAATTTCGGTTTTTCTTATTTGTGTCTTGTTGCAAGATCCTAGTAAAATTGTTGTCAAACTGAGGTCGGGACCCATTGTGAGGTCCTAACCAGTAATGTCCCGAGTTCTGAGAATTAGGGGTGTTACAATCGATACATTCGAGGATCATTCCTCGCGATGACACACTTCGGGACTCATTAAGAAGCAAGCTAGGAACTAAGGAGAACACATAGGACCTTGTTGGTACATGTCTTGCACCAACTCATGGCTTAACGATCAAAAGAGTGTTGTGTGAGCAAAACCACGGTCCAGACCCAGATTCCACGCCCGTGGCTTTGACCGTGGTTCTCTCTGGACAGTTGTGACAGTTGTCCCACGATCTCCATAACCGACTCTTGCCTTTGATGGAGGATATAAGTGGTCATGCAGGCTGATTCTCTAACGGATTCTCTCCCACACTCTCTTACACACATCATTCCATTGGAGGCTACTCTTGGAGGGGAACAAAAACACTCTCATTTGGAGAAGAAGAAGAAGAACATTAGTTTTAGAGTTTTCATAGTTTTTGAGAGGTTTTTGAGTGAACTAGTTGAAGACATTTGCAAAGGTTTTGTAAGGAACGATTTGGACCTTCTTTTGAAGGGTTGTAAGTCTTTCTCAACATTTATTCAGCTTGGTTTTCTTGTTATACTTGTTTCATTTCACTTTCACTTCACTTACTTGCTATGGAAGCCATGAATGTATGCTTGTTGAGTTTAATTGTTAAGATGCATGTTGTTGGCTAAATAGATGTGATTCTAGGGTAATGGAGTGATGGTTATGGCTTGGACTATGATAGAATAGACTTAAATGTATCTTTGGATGATTTGCTTGCTCGAACTTAACTACTGTTATAAATTACGGTATATTCTAAGACAACCACGGCCGTGGTTCTGAATATCAGCTCGTGGTTTTGTTCTGTCGTGCTTGTATTGATAAATCAGAATGGTAGGATGTTAGATAGTTGAAATCCTAATGTTTCTTAAGAATAATCTATCCTAGGGTGACCTAATGCTAGTAAACTAAGTGTGCTAGGTTTGATGTTTAGGACTTGTCTTTCCGAGACTTACCCGGTGAGGAGAGGTTAGATCCCTAGATAACAATCCGGTTTGTGTAGATTTCCTAACCTTAGGTTCCTAGAGACTTACCGGGTGATAGAACCTTAGGTGCGGGATTAGTGGACCATGAGACCTACCCGGTGATTGATCCCATTTGAGAAACATTCTTTCCCAACATATTATATCTATTCCAAGATTGATTAGAAGTTTGAGTCCAATGCCATAACCGGAATTCCTAAACCCTAGAATCCGTTTTTCTCTCTTTCATCACATATCTTGTGTTTGTTTTGCTTGTTTGTGTTGCTAGCTTAGTTGTTTGTTTGATTTGTCAATCTTGCATGATTTGTGATCCTTGCTTGATCACCACAAAACCAATCCAAAAACATTGTGATTTTCTTTTCTTTATTCCTTTCTCTTTTCTTAGACTAGATTTACACTATCCTTTGTCACTTATTTGATTTGATTTCACCTTAGTCTTTGTGTTCGACCTCGGAATACTATCCTTACTACAAAGCGACTCATACACTGTGGGTTCGCTAGGAGTTAGGAAAAATATATCGAGTTATAAGTTTAAGACTTTCGCGTGCTACAATCTTAGCGTAACAAGTTTTTGGCGCCGTTGCGGGGACTAGGCCTAGATTGAATCATTGTTTGTGATTGTTTATAGTGTAGGTCTTTCTTGTTGCTTTTGATCTTGTTTGGTTTGTGTCTTTGCATTTTCAGGACATCTCTCATTCTTTAGGTGCATGTGAAGATCTCGTGGCAAGGATTTAGCTCCATTCGATCCCGAACCGGAGAAAACCCTTAAAGCTAGATCTAAGAGCATTAAGAAGAAGAAGAAGGAGATGGTCGCAAGAGATCTTCAAGCTGAGTTGGATGATGCCTTAGAGTAAATTAGGTTAAGAGATGAACTCTTGGAGAATGAGAGGAGACTTTCCAATGAGAGGCAAGAAGCAACTAGGAGGGAGATTGAAGAGATTAGGCAAGATCTTGTGCAAAGAGAGCTTAATCGTCAAAAACCTCCACCACCACAACCATCGCAGCCGGCGGTTAATGTTCGGTTCGAACCGATCATGATTGAGGAGCCACAAACGTTAGGGCAACGTATGGATCCAGCCCAAAGAGTGCATGGTCCGGGTGTAAACTTAGGAGATCCCGCAGCTCATGACTATGAGCTCCGCCCTCAAGTGCTACAAATGATCCGGCACAATCAATTTGGAGGGATGGAAGGAGAGTCTCCTCATCAACACTTGATGAATTATGAGATCTTGATGGAGAGTCTAAGGCCGCCTAGATTGGAGAACAACAACCATAAGCTTAGGGCTTTTTCCTTCTCACTTAAGGATAAAGCCTTGGTTTGGTATCAATCGATTCCATTAAGCCTTGTTAGTACTTGGGAGGAAATGACAACCGAGTTCTTGACAAAGTTCTTCCCACCTTCTAAGACAACCGAACTAAGAGGGAAGATCAATACCTTCGTGATGAAGGATAGAGAGAGCCTATTCAAGTCTTGGGAGAGGTTCAAGGACCTCCTCCTAGATTGTCCACACCATGGTATACCGAAGATAGAGCTATTGGAGATCTACTTCAAGTGGCTTGATGAGAATATCCAAATCAAGCGCCAATCGCTTTCCGGTGGAACATTCATGGAGAAGAATGTAGATGAGGCTTGGGAGTTTGTAGAGAAGCAAGCCTTGGTGATAGAGAAGTTCTCCATAGGAAGAGTGATGGGAGAAAACCGGGAGTTTATGAAGTGAGTGAAGTCACCATGAGCAACTACAAACTCGATGCAATCAACAATGAGCTTAAGTCTTTGAGGGAGTTGTGTGCCACAACCTTGAAGAATCAAGCTAGTCCTCAAGTGCAAGTGCAAGCCAACTTGGCTTCTAAAGAGGAGGACATCAACTACATGGGAAGAGGCAATTTCAACAATTATCAAGGCCCTAGAAACTTCAACAACAACAGCCGGCAATTCAACAATTACCAGCCTAATCACAACCATCCGGGTTCTCTTATTCTAACCCGGAAGGTGCCTTGAACCCTCCCGCTTCCACAAGCGTAGCACCACCACCTAAGGCTGCACAAGAGCCTCCACCCGGTTTCGCTCAACCTCTAAAGGATAGAACCGAGATGATGTTTGAACAATTGCTTGGAAGGTTGAGTGGACTTGAGAGCACGGTGACTTCCATTTCGAAAGCTCAAAAGGTGCTAGAAGCACAAGTGTTCCAAAAGGCGGGTGAAGAACAAAGGGATCCGGGAAAGCTTCCCGGAAGGACCGAAGATAATCCAAGAGGCCAAGTGTTGGCCATTACAACAAGGAGTGGGCTGAGCATGAAAGATCCCTTACCTAAAGGGAATGACAAGGAAAAGCAAGTAGTGGTGGAAGAAGAGCCATTACAAGAAGAAGGAGGCAAGAGCAAGGATGATGAGCCAACATATGTGGCACCACCTCTATAAAAGCCACCACTACCGTTCCCACAATCAAGAGCAAGAGCTCGCTTGGACAAACATTTCGGTAAATTTCTTGAACTCATGTTTAAATTGCATATTAACATTCCGTTCATGGATGCTATTCTAGGTATGCCGGCCTATGGAAAATTTTTGAAGGAGATACTCTCCAACAAGAGGAAGTTAGAGGAGTATGGAGAAGTAAGGATGACAAAGAGATCCTCGGAGTTGATTCAAACTATGAGGGAGGAGATGCCTCCTAAGCTAAGAGATCTAGGATCTTTTTGTGTGTCAATTGGGGTTGGAGAAGTGCAATATGAAGCCCTATGTGATCTTGGAGCAAGTGTAAGCATTATCCTACTTGCACTTTGCAACAAGGTTGGACTAGGAGAGCCAAATCCGGTCAAGATGACCCTCTACATGGCGGACCGTTCAATCACTCACCCCGTTGGAATCTTAGAGGACATACCGGTGCAACTTGTGAAGTTCTATGTGCCAATTGACTTCGTTGTTTTGGAAATCCCGGCGGACTACCCGGTTCCTATCATTTTGGGGAGGCTTTTCTTAGCCACATCCGGATGCTTAGTGGATTGCAAAAATGGAATCCTCTCCTTCAACATAGGAGAAGAGAATATCAAGTTCAAGCTGTCCACAATGATGAAGGGGTCAGCCCTTGGTGAAGATATCTTCAACATTGTCGAGCAAGAGGAATGTAGAGAAGTTGTGAGCTCCATCTTGATCAACGACCCCTTGGAGAAGGTTCTTAGCTTGACTTTGATGGAGGAAGGAGTTGAGGATGATTGCAATAAAGAAATCAAGGCTTTGGATGCATTGGAAAAGGAGACACCTGCTGAATTTGAAGTGCACGAAGTTATGCTGAACCACTGTAGATTCCACGGCCAGGGAGAGGGAACCACGGCCGTACTTTTGCCCGTGGAACTCTTTGGAATGCTCAAATGTGCCAGCTTCTCAGATTCCACGGCCGTGGTTGTGCCAGAGGCCGTGATTTTGCCCGTGGTTTCTCCAAAAAGTGCCATAGTTGTTGATCAAGCTTCAAGGAGTCTTGGGGAGTCTTCCATGGCTTTGGAATCATCTCAACCTACATTGTATGGAGCGTCTCCAACCGATAAAGGTCCTCCTAAACTTGAACTTAAGCCCCTCCCCTCTCATTTAAAGTATGCTTTTCTTGGTGAAAATTCTACTTATCCGGTGATTGTTAATACATCTTTGAATGATGATGAGCTTGATAGATTATTGCATGAGTTGAGATTGCATAGGAGATCTATCGGTTATATCATTGATGACTTAGTTGGCATTAAACCTTCCTTGTGCATGCATAAAATTTTGATGGAAGATAACCATAAACCTTCAATTGAACCTCAAAGGAGATTGAACCCTATAATGAAAGAGGTAGTCAAGAAAGAGATCCTTAAATTGTTAGATGCGGGAATCATTTTCCCGATTTCGGATAGTAAGTGGGTTAGTCCCGTGCATGTTGTTCCTAAGAAGGGTGGTAAGACCGTAGTAACTAATGAGAGCAATGAACTAATCCCAACTAGGACGGTTACGGGGTGGAGAATGTGCATCGACTATAGGAAACTAAATGTGGCTTCTAGGAAAGATCACTTCCCTCTTCCCTTCATTGACCAAATGCTAGAGAGATTAGCTCAACATTCATACTTTTGTTACTTAGATGGCTATAGTGGATTTTTCCAAATCCCTATTCACCCCGATGACCAAGAGAAAACAACATTTACATGTCCTTGGAGAACATTTGCATATAGGATAATGTCATTTGGGTTGTGTAATGCACCCGCCACCTTCCAAAGGTAAATGATGGCCATTTTTTCTGAATATATTGAAAACATCATGGAAGTGTTTATGGATGATTTCTCAGTTTATGGATCTTCATTTGGTGATTGCTTATCTAACTTGTCTTTGGTGTTAAAAAGATATGAGGAAACTAACCTTGTTTTGAATTGGGAGAAATGCCATTTCATGGCGAGTGAAGGCATTGTGTTGGGACACTTGGTATCCAACCCGAGGCATTGAGGTTGATCGGGCAAAGATAGAAACAATAGAGAAGTTGCCACCACCTATCTCGGTGAAGGGGGTAAGGAGTTTCTTAGGGCATGCCGATTTTTACCGGAGGTTTATAAAAGATTTCTCTAAAATTTCTAAGCCTCTCACTAACCTACTAATGAAAGATGTTGAGTTTGTTTTCTCCAAAGCTTGTCTTGAAGCATTTTGTAGGTTGAAGAATGCCTTGATCTCCGCCCCTATCATGCAACCTCCAGATTGGAGCCTTCCGTTTGAGATAATGTGTGATACAAGTGATGTGGCCATTGGGGCTGCTTTGGGACAAAGGAAAGATGGGCTTACACATGCCATCTATTATGCTAGCAAGACGCTAGATGACGCCCAACTCAACTATGCCACAACCGAGAAGGAGTTGCTAGTGGTGGTGTATGCCTTTGAGAAGTTCCGGTCATATGTTGTGGGAGCCAAGGTCATTGTGTACACGGATCATGTTGCGATCCGTTATCTCCTCACAAAGAAGGATGCCAAACCTCGCCTCATACGGTGGATCCTTCTCCTCCAAGAGTTTGACTTGGAGATTCGGGACAAGAAGGGTTCCGAAAATTCAGTGGCGGACCATCTTAGTAGGCTACCATCAATGGAGATTGAGAGAGATGACATCCCGATTGATGACGCATTCCGGGATAAGCAATTGCAAATGATGGAGGAGTGCTTACTTCAAGTGTCTAGAGGGAATGAGCTATGGTATGCGGACATAGTGAACTACCTTGTGTGTGAGGAGGTGCCACCCGGTCTATCATATGCCCAAATAAAAAAGTTCTTCAAGGATGTGAGGCATTACTATTGGAGCGAGCCTCTCTAGTTCAAGAGAAGACCGGATGGAGTCTTTAGAAGGTGCATTCCGGAGGATGAGGTGGAGAGTGTGATCCACCATTGTCACTCCTTGCCATGTGGAGGCCATGCTAGCTCACACAAGACGTGTGCAAAGGTATTGCAATCCGGTTTTTATTGGCCTAACTTCTTTAGGGATGTGCAGAATTTTGTGGTAGCCTGTGATGCTTGCCAAAGGACGGGCAACATCTCAAGGAGGAATGAGATGCCCTTGAACAACATACAAGAGGTTGAAGTGTTTGATGTGCGGGGTGTGGACTTCATAGGGCCATTCCCCTCTTCATGTTGCAACCTCTACATTCTCTTGGCGGTAGACTATGTGTCGAGATGGGTAGAGGCAATCGCCTCTCCCAAAAAGGATGCCAAAGTTGTGGTGCGGTTCTTCAACCGAGTCATTTTTACTAGGTTTGGAACACCAAGAGTGATTATAAGTGATGGAGGGAAGCACTTCACCAATAGGAACTTTGGGACACTTTTGGCTAAGTATGGGGTGACTCATAAGGTGGCAATACCTTACCATCCCCAAACTATTGGCCAAGTCGAGATCTCCAACCGGAAGATAAAGGGGATACTTGAGAAGACGGTTTTTAGGACGAGAAAAGATTGGGCTATGAAGCTCGATGACGCCTTGTGGGCATATAGAACCGCTTTCAAGACACCAATTGACACCACTCCCTACAACCTAGTTTAAGGCAAGTCTTGCCACCTTCCGGTGGAGATGGAGCATAGGGCGTATTGAGCCATAAGGTGGCTGAACTTTGACCTCAAGGAAGCCTGTGAGAAGAGATTGCTAGACATCAATGCTCTTGAGGAGATCCGGTTGGATGCCTATGAAAACGCCCGGATTTACAAGGAAAGGACCAAGCGTTGGCATGACAAGCGTCTCATCCCAAAGGAGTTGAGTGAAGGCGACCTTGTCCTTCTCTTCAACTCAAGGTTGCGGCTCTTCCCCGGAAAGCTCAAGTCAAGATGGAAGGGTCCTTATGTGGTGAAGAAGGTTTTTCCCCATGGAGCGGTTGAGATAGGAGGGGAGCATTGTAGAGATTTTAAGGTGAATGGGCACCGTTTGAAGAAGTATATCCCAGGAGCTCCGGTGGATATGATTACCCCACTTCACCTTGAGTGAGACGCCCCCGAATTGGGTCAAGCTAATGACCTTAAAGAAGCGCTTAATGGGAGGCAACCCATTGGTAGACATCTTTCCCTTTTCGTTTTTGTTTTGGTTTTCATTTTTCTGTTTATGTGTGTTTGTGTGTGTTTGGTGCTTGTGTGCTAGCGTCTAAGTAGCATGGAAGTCTTTGCATGGCATGAGGATGATGATGGTGATCCCGCATCAAATGTGGGTGGAGCGGACGTGAGACTTGGACGGCTAGCGGTGCTTAGCGCGGGTCCCGATGCCATAATGAACATCAAGGGCTCTCTACCATCTTTGATTGATCATCCACCATCACTCCACATGAGTGAACCAAAATACCAAAGCAACACCACTTTTACATTGTGAGGACCCTCTTTCACTCTTCTTTACTTGATTTGCACATTAGGGACAATGTGTTTCTAAGTATGGGGTGGGGTTTTCATGATCACTTGCATGATTAGCATCTATGATAATTTAATATTGTTACATGTTTCATTATGCTTTGCATTGTACATATATATTTCGAAAAATCCAAAAAATCAGAAAATTTTAAAAAAAATTTAGTGCTTCTAAGTTTGGGTATGACCCTTATGATGATATTGTCTTGTGAATTGGCTATGGATGGCCTTATGTGTTGAATGGATGTATGCATATGTGGACTTGAATTACTTATCTTGAATCTCATGTATGAATTGTGATCATGATGTTTGCCTTGATTGGATTGAGGATTGATGGTCGAAATTACATGCTAGTTCTTGCACATCACCTAGGAGTGATTAAGGCAATTCATCTTTCTCTACTTCTCATCTTGATCATGTTGTTTGAGCACCTCAATTGATATAAAATTTGACCTCTTTTGACCCATCCGGGAATAAGAGCATGCTAGTGTGTTGAGAGTGTGAAAAGCAAGTGTGGATGAAGTTGTTGATGAATGAATGTTGTGAATGAAGTGCTGAATTTGTTGTGAAAAGTGTAGAAAAAAATATAGGTTTGGGGAGTTTGGTTTTGACGACGAGTAACTCGGCACCATTCACATAATCGGGTGTTTGTGTCTTGCCAAAGTCGGATAAACTGAATGTCCTAACGAGCCTTGGTATGTGTGCCCAGTGTGAGGCACCTTAGAAAAATCCCGAGGTCCGCTAATCACCAAGGTTTCGGCTTTTTTACACCAATGTCATTGTCTCAAAAATAAGTGAAAGAAAAAAAAAGTGAAAAAGAAAAGAAAACAAAGAAAAGATGGAGAAAAATATACACTTGTGGGGAAGTTGATCAAAATGAAATTGTGGAGTTAGTTCTTTTCCCGGATTAGCATCACATGACCTAAAAATTCCCACCTATTCACAGCGTTTCTTGGCCTCTTCTTTCATAAGTCCTTGTGACCTATTTGCATGTGTGTAAGACTTAGTGATCTAGATTAGATATGCTCATGATCATCTTGACTTCTTCATTTTCACCTTGCATGCATGCTTTTGAGTTAAGTATAATTGTCTTTCCATCCCTTCATTCATTTGATACATGATTGCTTGTCCACTTGCCATGAAACATGACTATGAAGGTGATCCAATGTTAGAAGCACAATTCCAAAAAAGATTTTGTTGTTTTTCTGCACGCATAAATCATGTCATCTCTTAGCCTATAGATGCATCTTGCTCGGGGACAAGCAAACCTTAAGTATGGGGTATTTTGATAACACGATTTATGACGTTAGTTTAGGCATCCATTTAGATAGTTTTTCCCGCTATTCATGCATAGTTTGGCATTAGTTCATGACATTTACGTTTAATTCATGCATATTATCGAGATAGATGTCTACACAAACTATTGTCGGTTTTATAGGTATTTTGGGAGATTTTGGAGCTTAATCGATACATTCGAGGATCATTCCTCGTGATGACACACTTCCGGACTCATTAAGAAGCAAGCTAGGAGCTAAGGAGAACACATAGGACCTTGTTGGTACATGTCTTGCCCCAACTCATGGCTTAACGATCAAAAGAGTGTTGTTTGAGCAAAACCACGGTCCAGACCTAGATTCCATGCCCGTGGTTTTGACCGTGGTTCTCTCTGGACAGCTGTGACAGTTGTCCCATTATCTCCATAACCGACTCTTGCCCTTGATGGAGGATATAAGTGGTCATGCAGGCTGATTCTTTGACGGATTCTCTCCCACACTCTCTTACACACATCATTACATTGGAGGCTACTCTTGGAGGGGAGCAAAAACACTCTCATTTGGAGAAGAAGAAGAAGAAGAAGAAGAAGAAGAAGAAGAAGAAGAAGAAGAAGAAGAAGAAGAAGAAGAACATTAGTTTTAGAGTTTTCATAGTTTTTTAGAGGTTTTTGAGTGAACAAGTTGAAGAAATTTGCAAAGGTTTTGTAAGGAACGATTTGGACCTTCTTTTGAAGGGTTGTAAGTCTTTCTCAACATTTATTCAGCTTGGTTTTCTTGTTATACTTGTTTCATTTCTCTTTCACTTCACTTACATGCAATGGAAGCCATGAATGTATGCTTGTTGAGTTTGATTGTTAAGATGCATGTTGTTGGCTAAATAGATGCGTTCTAGGGTAATGGAGTGATGGTTATGGCTTGGACTATGATAGAATAGACTTAAATGTATCTTTGGATGATTTGCTTGCTCGAACTTAACTGTTGTTATAAATTACGGTATGTTCTAGGACAACCACGGCCGTGGTTCTGAATATCAGCCCGTGGTTTTGTTCTGTCGTGCTTGTATTGATAAATCAGAATGGTAGGATGTTAGATAGTTGAAATCCTAATGTTTATTAAGCTTAATCTAGCCTAGGGTGACCTAATGCTAGTAAACTAAGTGAGAGAAGAGACCTACCCGGTGATTCTCGATCTTAGATACCGATGATAATGAACTCTAGGTAGTAGTGAGCCTCATAAGCCGCTATTGGACTGAGTGTGCTAGGTTTGATGTTTAGGACTTTCCTTCCCGAGACTTACCCGGTGAGGAGAGGTTAGATCCCTAGATAACAATCTGGTTTGTGTAGATTTCCTAACCTTAGGTTCCTAGAGACTTACCCGGTGATAGGAACTTAGATGCGGGATTAGTGGACCATGAGACCTACCCGGTGATTGATCCCATTTGAAAAACATTCTTTTCCAACATATTATAGCTAGTCCAAGATTGATTAGAAGCTTGAGTCCAATGCCATAACCAGAATTCCTAACCCCTAGAATCCGTTTTTCTCTCTTTGATCACATATCTTGTGTTTGTTTTGCTTGTTTGTGTTGCTAGCTTAGTTGTTTGTTTGATTTGTCAATCTTGCATGATTTGTGATCCTTGCTTGATCACCACAAAACCAATCCAAAAACATTGTGATTTTCTTTTCTTTATTCATTTCTCTTTTCTTAGACTAGATTTACACTATCCTTAGTCACTTATTTGATTTGATTTCACCTTAGTCTTTGTGTTCGACCTCGGAATACTATCCTTACTACAAAACGACCCATACACTGTGGGTTTTCTAGGAATTAGGAAAATATATCGAGTCATAAATTTAAGACTTTCGTGTGCTACAATCTTAGCGTAACACATATGTTTCTTCACCCTTGAGAGTTGCAGCCGTGTTTCCTTCATCTCTTGCTGAACGTGTAAGTTATTCCTCCCTTGTTCTTCATCACGTTCATATGTTGCTGCACCTTGCTTCCCTTCTTTTTCGTTTCTCCCTTCGTTTTCTCTTTTCTTCTTCCCCAAGAATCAAGGTTGATCCTTGATTCTTGTGGAGCATTACGGTGATGATCCTTTGATGTTTACAAAATCCCTTGGCTGAGTTGTGAAGTGTGTGAGTGTTGGAAGAGTGAGCTTTGGCCTTTGTCGTGGTTCTGCTGTTGTCGAGAAGTCGACAAATTCTTCTGTCTAGGATCCACCCCTGAGCCTGCACAGAGCCGTCCCTGCGCCTCTGTCACGTGCCGCCTCTGCGCCTTTGCCCAACCGCCCCCGCGGTTTCTCAGCAGTCTTCCCGTCTATGGTGAGTTGCTTTCCTTCCTTGCTTTCCTCGTTCCTTTCCTTAGCTCTTTTGGATGTTGTTGACCCTTGTTGATTTGTAAGACTAGGGTTTGTGACCCTACCTTGTGTAGATCTCTTAGAGATCATTGAGACTATAAGTTGTAGACTTCTAGCAATCGTTTCGGTTCTTGATTCGTGATGCCTTGTTCAGCAGGCTTCCCTTTGATCTTATCATGAGGATATCTAAGAGTTTGCTGAGTGTTTAGCTTACCTTCGAGTGAGGTAAGTCCCTTGGACTTACTTAGCTTCATTTCGCGTATTGGTTTGATTGTATTGGCTTATTTGTGTTGTTTATCATGTTATAACTGATAACCGGAATAGGATTCACCTTTGTTATACCTTAATTGGCCAAAGTGTATTACAATCGGGCGGTTACCGCTTGTCCAGTTCAGAATGGGGAAACTGGGAGGTACTCTCGCGACCAGTCCAACAGGTGACAGAAGGATGCATACGTTATATTCTTGTTGGTGAAAGGGGGCGGAGACGAGGTCGTAACGATTCTTGTATAACAACCATAAGTTGAATTAGTAATTTTATAACATAATGAAAGATAATAACCGGTTGTTGTTTGAGCATTTTATGTGTTTACTTTACATTATGTGTGTTTGTGCCTTAATTGTCCTTCTGATATCTAGAATGTTAGCTAATGGTTTATACCGATGTTGTAGATATTTCACAGGTTCAAGATGTTGCGGAGTGATCCGGATGGTGTGGTCAGCCGGGGTTCCCGTACATTATAGGACGGGATCGAGTTTATATTTCTGGTGTTGCTTTTCCTTGTTTGAACTCGGTTGCGAGTCTTTTACGTTTTCCTTTGTTTAAACCTTTGGTTTTATTTTGAGTTTTTGTTTTTTTTCATTTGTATGTGCCTTGTTTTAAGATCCGTTGTGTCGTTGCTACTCTAAGGGTCAAGACCCATTGTATGGTCCTAACCCGTAACGCTTCGAGTTCCCAAAACTTGGGGTGTTACAACATCATCGCTGGAGTTAGTATTTTTTCGGAAAAGTAAGACATATTATTTTTGATAAATATGTTGATAGTTTGTACAACGCCTAATAATTTCTAAAGTTGGTATTATTTTGGGTTGAATGTCGATAGTTGGTATTATTTTGGGGTGTTTTTCCTAAAATTTATAATAAACTACATAAAACCACCTCTTATTTACTCTTTTTTTTACTTAGCCACCTCTTATATTTTTATTTTCATTTAACTATCCAATATTAACAATCTAACATTGGTATGTACAAGAACACTAACAAGTTGTGAAGATGATATTTCGGTACTTTAGAGGTACATTTGATATTGGACTTATTTTTGGGAATGATACGCAGTATTTGGTCATAGGGTACTCTAGTTCTGATTATGCAAGAGATGTTGATACTAGAAGATTTACGACCGGTTATATTTTTACTCTTGGTGGTTCTCTTGTGAGTTGGAAGACAACCTTACAACTAACGGTCACTTTGTTTAAAAGAAGGCAAATTACATGGCATTGAGAAAAGGCGCTAAAAATGGAATTTAGTTGGAGGGATTGGTTTGTGATGTAGATATACATCATGATTAGGCTATTTCATATATTGTGACTATTTGAGTACAATATGTTTGACCAAGGATAAGGTTAATCATGAGAAGACTAATATATTAACGACAAATATCATTTCTTGAGAAGTGAGAAGAGGATCACGATGAAGAAAGTAGGGATCGTTGATCTGGATATTTTGACCTAAATAGTTACCTCCCCACAAAGATATGGGATCGGATGTAGTAGATTAGGGCATCGAATGTCAAGGACATGTCCGTATTGGTTAGAACAATTGAACAAATATATTAAGTTGAAAGGAAATGAAATAGAGGAAAACAAGTTGTAGAAATCAATTGGCGAACATAAAACTAATGGTAACAAAGCGTGAGATGATATAAAGGGGAGAAGTGATTCAACGAAATAAGTATCACCACTATAATGAATCAAATAGCAACTACTATGTGAACAATGTGAACTTTTGCAACAATTATAAAACCAGAATCTTGTGGTTTTTTTCCTTGGGACATTCATTTTTTAAATGTTCTTTCTCCTAAACGTAGTTGTTCTACGTTTAGAAGGAAGGGATGCCACTTACTAAAGGGGTCAATTATAAAGCTCGAGTTGTTGCAAGAGGTTTTTATCAAAGAGAGGGAGTTGATTACTATGAAAATTTCTCGTCGGTAGTCAAGTATACCTCCATCGTAGTGTTACTAGAATTTCGAGCTCAAATAACTTGCTTTAGGCTCTTCAGTATAGCACATTCAACCACCGACCAATGGAGTAGGGAATGTCAAATCCCCATTCACCGTCGACAAGCTCCCGAACTTAGTTCCACTTGTCTCAAAACTGGATCTCCTGTAGTCATCTCCTTAGTCTTGATTCTCTGAGAATCAAGACGCGGGGTATGATAATTATACACGCCATGTTGCAAGAGAAGAGCAATCCACTGAATGGAGTACCCGTGGGGCTCCCAAACGCTCATAATCGAAAACATAGACAAAGGTAACAAGGAATGGAGTACCGGTGCTCGTGATGTAGCATTTACAATGAATCAATTGTTCAGTAATCCTGCAAATTTGAGCATCAACTTCCCTGCCTTCCCATAAGACTCATATACGTAAGATCTTATTTTTGTTCATACTTTTACGAAGAGATGATCTTTTAGGGGATAAGTTACATCCCCTAATATTCCAACTGGACTAGGAGAAATTATCCATGGGAAGGGCACACATAGAGGCCATTCCCAAATCCAAAATCATCCTCTTACAAAAGCACCAAATTGTGCTAGCTTAATTACAGGATGCATTTGACCATGGTCAGCATGGCCAACATGATCAAAGGTGTGAGAGATATTCTTGCATTTCTGAACCCAAATTCTCATAACTTTCTTCGCAAAGGATGATGAGTCCAGATTAACGAAGGACTGTTGGCAATCGCCTTCCTTGTGACCAAACTATCACAACAGAGTAATGCCTGGGCATCACCTTATATTTCAGCGTATTTAGGGTTCAAGACCTCAGGCCAAAAAAGAAGAATGTATCCCCATCTAAAGTTTAAACATCTTTTCCACCCATCTGAGAACTACCAATTATAGAAGAAGTCGAATGCTACAATTCAATCTCGAGCAAAAGTCGCAAAGAATTTCAAGGAAATACATACAAGAATGTGCAGATGAGCAAATAATCAATTCAGTGTCGAGCAATGACAGAAGTGGTCAATTTTATATTTACCCTAAAAAAAATGTCACAAGGGCAACCTACCAGCCCTAAAAACAGCAAACTTGGAAGCCTTGGAGTAGGAAAATGGAATCCGATTACTAATCAGCAACTCCTCAATCAGAGCCTTAGCATCAAGAGGTGTATCACTCTCGCACTCAACCTCATAATTGGTGCCGAAATCAAACAAAGTCTCGTCAACCTCAAGCTTAAGGCCTTTCCAATCAAACACATTTCTGACATTCCTAAATCCCCCAAGACAAACCCAATTGTCAAATCCAGCACCATCTTCGTCATAGCCAACAATCTCCCTGACCCTCTGAATCACCGGATTGGGCTGAGTCGGGCCAATGCGGCCCAATATGCCTGGGTCGGACACACAGGATCGGGCTACGAGTGGGTCGACTTCGAGCTGGAGCTCGAGGGAGCGGCTGACGCCAGAGGATATGGTGGGGGCGGACTTGAGGGAGAGAACAGCTCGGATGTCGGAATCGTAGAAGCGGAGTCGGAGGGCGGAGCTGCGGGTGGCGAGGTCGCCGGAGGGAGAGTCGAAGAAGAGGTTTTCTTGGAGATGGGTGGCGACGAGGAATGGGGAGAGGATGGAGGTGAGTTTATGGTGCGAGTTGGAGTCTGTGAGCTTGATTTTGACCTCGACTTCTTGGTCTCCCATGGATATGTAGTTGGAATGTATGGATTGGGGTTTAGGGTTTCTTCTGATTCTGAAGATGATGCGAGGAGGGCGGTGGAGATGTGAGAAAAGGGATGCAATTGCAGTCATTGGGTTCGTTTCGGATTTGGATTTGTGGGTTTACAGTTAAAGGCAATTTTTTTTTTTTTTTTTTTGATACAAGGTAAAAGACTTAGGAGGATCAATTTCGAGAAATCGATCTTCTAAAGTATCCTTTCGGATGAGGTCTTGAACATCTTCTGGGATTGCATTCGCTTCCATCTCTTCATGGTATCCGTGTGACGCAATCTTGTCCGCGACCGTGTTAATTTCCCTGAAAATATGATGTGCGGTGGAATATTGGAAGTCAGTCCTAATGATTGAAATGTCGTTGATCATCATATCAAGATCCCAAGGTGGTTTCCAAATTCGATTAATCGAATTGATAAGCGTTAGGTTGTCTCCTTCAATCTCAATAGAAGTGACTCCACACTTCTTAGACTTCTGAAGTCCAAACCGCAAAACAATTGCTTCTGCTTCCAAGACTGAGTTGACATTACATACGCCACTTCCTACTGCCATAGGGATCGTCTGGTGGTTCCGAATGATAAATCCGTGGGCATATTTATTTGATGAATTATGCGATGCGTCAAAATTAAGTTTGTAGGATCCTTCTGTAGGTCGTTGTTTACAGTTAAAGGCAATGAATGGTCATTCGAAATATTTCCCCATTTTCCTCTACTTAGTTTGATATGCCTCTAAAAACGAGATAAATCCATTACATACATACTAAAACAGAGTACAAGTTGATGACATGACGCGTTGTGGATGTAATATTTTTGAAATGGAGCTCCCACAATTAAAACCAATAAATCTTTATTTTTAAGCCAAAAAATCTTTTATTATTAAATTAACAATTTTATAGGAACCAAATCACTTTTATTCGAATCTATTATACATACTAAAACAGAACACAAGTTGATGACGTGACGCGTTGTAGATGCAATATTTTTGAAATGAAACTCCCACAATTAAAACCAATAAATCTTTATTTTTAAGGCAAAAAATCTTTTATTATTAAATTAACAATTTTATAGGAACCAACTCACCTTAGTTCAAAGGACTCTATTTTGTGTGACAATTTTTTTATAATAAAAATTAAGCCAAAAAATCTTTTATTATTAAATTAACAATATTATAGGAACCAAATCACTCTCAATAAATATTGTATTATTAGAAAAACATTGTTCATGATGATATTAAAACATAAAATTTTATGTTCTTAAGTCAATTTAACCTGAACTAAATGTACTATAAATAAATATGCGGTACATAAATCATAAAAATAATAATAAAATACTTTTTATTTTAAATAAAACTCGTACAAGGTGCGGGGATTAAACTAGTATAAGAAAAAATTAGTGTAGGTAAGCCCTTTTTGGATCAATGATACAATCTAGGTCCCTCCAATTTTCTTCCTAAAAATAAAACTAAATTAAATTATAAAGAGACTATTAATTGTGGAGAGCACTCTAATTAAAAAGATTTCCTCCCTTAATTAAGGAGGATAAATATCTATTAAAAATTAACAAGATAAACTAAATTAAAAAGATAAGTGAATATTAATTGTGGGGACCACTCTCATTAAAAAGATTATATCCCTTAATTAATATGGTTGTTTTTAATTAAATAAGAAAAATGAGAGTGGTCCCCACAAATTTTGTACATAATTTCGCACGCAGATTATGTACATAATTTCGCACGCAGATTATGTACATAATTTCGCATGCAAATTATGTACATAAAATTATGTAATTAATTTTAATGCCAACAAATAAGAGACTCTTTGAAAAAATAAGCAATATTAATTAAGGGAGAGAATCCTTTTAATATTAAAACTAATTCTTTAATTATAGAGGACCACTCTCATTTTCCTTTTTTATTTTAAAAAATTAAGAGAGAGAATCTTTTTAATTTTGAATAATTGTAGGGGACTACTCTCATTTTCCTTTTTAATTTTGAAAGTATCTTAAATTTTTTTAGATTTTATCTTTTTCTCAAAATTACAAGGGGCCTAGTTAATACACATTAAAACATAAAAACCTACTTAATCTACATTTATACAATAAAAGCTTACTTACCCCTTTTACTCTAAATATAATCATAAGGTGACAATCAGGGTGTTTGTTGATATGCCTTTATATTGTAGTGTTTTTTTTTTCTAGTTTCAAATAATTTGGTTATAATATGTTATTTGTAAACTAAAATTTCTTAACAAAACTTATTTGAGAGAAGTCATTATTACGCAAAACCACTATAAATCTGTGCGTGCTTTTATGTTTGTTGGATTTTGTTCTTTCTCATAATTCCGCACAACAAACTGGTATTAGAGCTTTGGGTTTTTTGGTATTCTGTAATCTAGGAGAAATATGTGTTCCTTCAACACGGAGATCGACAAGTTCACAAGGAGGAACAATGTTAATTTATGGCAGATCAAGATGCGAGCGTTGTTGAAACCACATGGCTTATGGGGCCGTTGTCAAGGAATGAATCTGATAAGGAAAAGGGCGATGTTGTTGAGATGATTACTCATTGTGTCTCGTAGATGATGTTTTATGCGGGGTTTCGGATTAGGATATCGCAATCAACTTGTGGTTGAAGTTGGAGAGCCTCTGCATAAGGAAGTCTCTCACCAACAAGTTGTTTCTAAAGCAACATCAATTCAGCATGCGAATGCAAGAAGGTACGCAACTTTGTGAACACTTAGATCACTTGAACACAATTCTTCTAGATTTGTGTAATATTGAGGTTAAGATTGACGACTAGGATGTTGCATTGATTTTGTAAGTATATCTGTCGTTACCATATGAAAAGTTTATTCAGTAATTTGTTGTTGGAAACGATGTTATTACTCTAGAAGACGTCGGGATTGTTCTTCATACAAGGGAACTACGTCATAAGATGAATGAAAGTAGTGTAGGTAAGGACAATCAAGCATCTCACATGTATACAAGTGGAGGCAAGGGACAACGAAAATCAAGGAAGAAGGACAAGAAGTCGTCTTCTTCAAAAGGTCTGAAGCCTAATGACGTCTACAACGAAATGAGCATTGGAAGGATGAATGTTCTAAGAAAAGGAAACCACGTGACTATGGTTTTGCAATTGTTGCAAAAGATGAATTTAAAACAAATGAGGATGTAGCTTTGGTTGTTGGTGGAACACATATCAAGTTGATGTGTGGGTTCTTGATTCCAGATCTTCCTATCACATATGACCTAACATAGAGTGGTTCAAAACTTATAAGCTAATTCATGGCCAATAGTTCTATCTACAAGACGGTTGGAATTGGCTCGATTAAAATCAAGACACATGAAGATAGATTTTGTACATTAAACGAGGTCAAAAATGTCCCATTTATTACTAAGAATTTGATATCCTTGAGTATGTTGGATAGTAAGGGGTTTTATTTCAAAGGTAAAGGTGGAAAGATGAATATATGTAAGGGTTCTAATGCTATTTTAAAAGTTGTCAAAATGAGAACTTAATATTTCCTTCAGGGTTATACTGTTTTTGGAGTTTGTTTTGCTGCATCTTCAGAGATTCACAAGGATGAAATAACTAGTTTATGGCATATGAGACTTGACCATATCGGTGAAAGTGGGATGCAAATTCTAAAAAAGGAAGATCTTCTTGGTGGCCACAAGTTCACGAGCCTTGATTTTTGCAAGCATTGTGTCCTTGGGAAGCTACACCGCAAAAAAGTTTGCAAAGGATATTCACAAGACATAAGGCACACTTGATTACATCCATTCGGATTATTGGGGTCCGACTAGCATTGAGTCTCTAGGAGGTCAGATGTATTTCTTGACTCTCGTTGATGATTATTTAAAAATGACTTTGATGTTTGTCATGAAACACAACTATAAGCTTTCAAGAATTTCAAGGAATGGAAAACGTTAGTGGAGAATCAAATAGGGAAGAAGATCAAAAGGTTTCTTACTGATAATGGTCTAGAGTTTTGTTCGTCTGAGTTTGATCAGTTCTGCAAGGATGATGGAATTCCTCATCATCATACAATAAAACATACACCACAACTGAATGGTTTAGCTAAGAGGATGAGTCAGACTCTACTAGAGAGAGCGAGATGCATCATATCTAATGCAAAATTGGATTGGAAGTTCTAGGCAAAATCAATTAATATAGCATGTTATTTGATAAACTACAGACCTCACATACATAAAATATTAAACACCTTATGAGGTGTGGTCTAGTAAGTCTGTTGACTATGCTGATCTTAGGGTTTTTGGTTGTATAGTTAACTATCATGTTGGTGAGGATAAACTAGAGCCTCAGCGAAGAAATGAGGGTTTGTAAGTTATAGAGATGGTGTCAAGATATACAAATATTGGTCTTCATCCGACAAAAGAGTTATTTTGAGTAGAAGTGTCATCTTTGATGAGATTTATACGCTTAACTCAACAATTAAGCCAATGAAATCAGGGGAGAGTAGCAATGTAGATAAATAGGTGGAGATCTAGTTTCTTCATCAAGAAGAAGAGGAACATCCACAGTCAAAAGTTGAGCTACCCGAATTTACAACATCAGAAAATCAAACCGAAATTTATTCACTCGAGCTTAGTTGAGGGATTCTCAAGAAGAGTTGGAGTAAGACCATCACAAAAGTATGGTTTTGAGGATATGGTTGGTTATGCTCTACATGTTGCTGAAAACGTGGATACTCATGAACCATCCACCTATAAAGAATGTCTGAAGTTGTGTAGTGGTTTGCAACAATGGGAGATGGGATGGATTCACCTAGAGAGGAATGTTATTACTTGGAAATGGGTTTTTAAAAAGAAGGAAGGGATTTTACTTGCTGAAGGGGTAAGGATCGAGTTGTTGCAAGAGGTTTTCATCAAACTGAGGGAAGGATTACTATGATATTTTCTCGCCGGTAGTCAGACATACCTTCATCAAAGTGTTACTAGCAATAGTGGCACATCAATATCTAGAGCTCGAACAACTTGATGTAAAGACAACTTTCGTACACGGTGAGTTTCCAAGTCGGAGTAAATATATACTCAATGTTGCGCTATCTCAACTGACTTGTCTTCCTTGGTCGAGTGTGTTTCTCCTGAGCATCAAGTGGTTCCACCGACATAGTCTTGTCTTCCTTGCTCGAGTGACATGTCTTCCTCTCTCAAGTTTTTGTGTCTTCTTTGCACGATTGATGTTATAAACTCAAGAGACGGTGCCATTTTGAAATTCTGGATTCTATGCTCGAGTGTACATGTACTCTTTGCTCGAATGAAAGATCACTCGAGGGTCCACACTCGAAACGTTGAAACTTCTTGCAACTGGGTCTTCTTTGGTCGAGTGAGATGTCTTTATTGTTGGGGTTTTCTGTTTTCTTTGCTCGAGTGATGAGGTAAACTCGAGCATAGTTGACACTTCACTCCAAATGCTTCCTTGCTTGAGTGAAAGCCTTCCTCTTTTATCAAGCGAGGCTTCACTCGAGGCTCCATCCTTGAGTTTCCTTGACTCTTTTGGCTTCGTGTAAACATCCTAGCTTGCTTTCCTTCCTTCCTTTGCTCCATGAGGTTGATGGTGAATTGATGAATGATCCTTAGAATGGTTGGGAAATTAAATGTCTTTATTTAAGCTCCATTTGAGGATAAAAACACCTATAAAGACACAAGACAAAGAGAGTAGACATTGGTTTGACATTTAAAATTTTAGCTAAGATATTAATGTCCAAACCATGCAAAATAAGTGAAAACCACACAAAAACACATCTAAAAACATAACATGAAACACATCTAGAAACATAGCATATAAACATGCTATCACACCCCTCTTCTTAATTAAGACATGATATCGTTCAAGAGTCGATCTAAATAATTGTTGATTATGAAATAATTTTGAACTAAGTATATGGTCTGAAAAAGGATGTGATACCACATGTAAACATTTATTATATAAACTCATAAATTGAAATACGTAATGCTAAACCCAATATGATTATGATTTTGGATCATTATGGTGCACTTAATACAAAGGTTTAAAGACATACTAGTAGACATTGTGATTTCATGAGAGACATCGTGATTTCATGAGAACGAAGAGGATGAAATGCTACTAGTGAAAAACGTTAATCTTGCAAACCGTTGACAAAACATTCTCTCTTTCCTACTCTTTAATTTGTGTTTCGTAGTATTAACCCTAATGATGGATCTCGGGTTATATTAAGTGATATTTTGGTACCCGTTTTGATCTGGTCCGAATTCGATCCGATCCTTGATATTTTTTCCGGATCATCGGACCGGATACGGTCCGGATGTCTTCGATTATCCGGATGATAAGTGGATATCCGGATACTCACGGATTTACCTGAAATCAATTAATATACGGATCATCAAATATTTGGATATCTGCGGATATCCGAATAGTCCCGGATATCCGGATATCTCCGGATCACTATATATTCCCGGATATCCGGCTATTAATATTTTTTATTATAATATTAAATGTATTTGTTTTAGGAAGAATAAATAAAATTTATATATTAAATTTTTTTACAAATATTATATTCAAAAATATAGTAAACGGGA
Organism: Fagopyrum esculentum; assembly: GCA_033239045.1. Taxonomy (NCBI): domain Eukaryota; kingdom Viridiplantae; phylum Streptophyta; class Magnoliopsida; order Caryophyllales; family Polygonaceae; genus Fagopyrum; species Fagopyrum esculentum. Next base: position 19,257,702 of record BSUD01000004.1, on the reverse strand, counting down.
AAATATTTGAGTTAGTAATGAATTGATAATGTTAGTTTGTTACAACTTAAGCATACTTAGTTACTTTATATCGCTATACAATTTGTACTAATATTTATATTTGACATATATTATAATATTACATGATAAATTATTTTAGTTAAGCAAAGGAATGAATTGATAATGTTTATTTGTTTATAACTTTATATGTACTACGTAGTCACATTGATCTCATTTAATTTATTTAAACATATATACATCTATATTATATATACAACTTTGTGCATACTCACATATTCATAACTTTCAGAACAAATTTCATAATAATCTTTTTATTATCAGTTGATCTCGTTGTAAGATATATATTTTTATAAATATGTTCATAATGGTCGCAATCTTTTATTAATAAGTTAGTTTCATTTAAATGAACAAATGTTCAAAATAATCTTTTATCATAGGTTGGTCACTTTGCAAGATATAAAATATATATATACAACTTTGTGCATACTCACATATCCGCGAATAATTATTCGATCTGACAAAAACTCCCGAATATCCGATCAGATCCATATCAGACTTTTTTACTAAACAAATTTTCGGATATCCGGCCATTCGAATCGGATCGATGAGATGCACATCCTATTAGATAAGATGTCAACTCTCCATCAAAACTGATCAATAATATATGAAATATTTTAGGTAATAGGAAATTATATCCTTTATTATCAAATCAACGGTTCCATAAAAAAAATGTCCTGGCCCTCTTATTTGGTGGCCATAGGAATATATGATTACTAAACATTGGTGAAACGTAGAAATTTAAAATATTGTTAACAAGTGTTACTATAAAAATTACATGACCTGTCCAATACAATATTATTAACCATAACTGCTATGCATTAAGCTAGGTTAATCGATCTTACAATGATTTAGTTCACAACAAATACATATCCTTGCAACAAGCTACATCAAACATACTAGATAGTTGAAAATCATACAGTGTTAGCCAAATAGGCATGCACATCCGCGTCTGGGGGACTGCTAGCACCAACAGGTAGTGTCCATGACATGAGCTCCATCTTCATTATATCACCATCTACAAAACTATCAAATTCATCATTCCAGACAGGAAAGCCTTCTTGTTCTTGGTACCATCTGGACACTTGAGCAGGTGATTTTAGTATCATCTCCAACGTCATTGTTACCTCTTTCATTGTCGGTCTTAATTTCCCTCTCGAACTTATGCAACGCTTTGCTAGCTCAATAACGGATATCAACTCATCTTCCTTGGCGTCTCTCACAACGCTAGGGTCTAAGATATCAGACAACCTAGAATTTTGAGATAGAAACTTGAACTCGTTCACCAAGTTCTTTTGTTCCGTAGTACTTCCGTCCGAGTAAATTGACTTCTTTCCAGTTAGAAGCTCCAACAAGACAACTCCAAAACTATACACATCGCTTTTATCTGTGAACTTGTATGATTTGAAGTATTCCGGATCCAAATACCCTAATGTTCCTTGGACGAGAGTTGTCATGTGTGTTTGATCAACTGCAATGGTCTTTGAAGATCCAAAGTCGGAAACTTTTGCTCTATGCTTTTCATCCAACAGTATGTTTGACGATTTGATGTCCCTATGATAGATAGGAATGGATGAAGATGAGTGTAGATACGCAATAGCGGCAGCCGAATCTGCAGCAATTTTCAAACGCATTTCCCAGTTGATGATGAAATCTTCATCGGGGACATGGATACGCTGAAAAAGTGTTCCATTTGAAACGAACTCGTAAACAAGAAGAGGGACTTCCGTCTCTAGACAACATCCTAACAACTTAACCACATTTCTATGGTTTATTTGAGATAAAATCACCACCTCATTTATGAATTGCTCCAATTGGCTTTCGTCTATCAGCTTAGACTTCTTGATTGCAACGATCCTCCCATCACTCAACATGCCCTTGTAAACGGTACCTTGACCACCTTGACCTAATATTCGACATTTATCGAAGTGGTTCGTGGCTTTGCTTATTTCACTGAAGGAAAATATCATTGTTCTCTCCACAGTACCTCCATTAGACGACAATTGTTGTTGCAACAACAAACCACCATTACGCTTAAAATACTTTGATCTTTGTTTCCTTATCATTCTCCTTTTAACGAAACGATAAAACGCATACGACCCAATCACCAACACGAGTATGCCGAAACTAATGCTAAGTCCTGCATGCATAATATACGATAAATCTTTGCTATGTAGCATTATGTCACTAATTTAACATATATTACAATGGTAAATAAATAAACATATATCATCTTTATTGATCAATGAATTAATTTGCCTTTATTTAATATATCAATTTTCCTAAATGTGTTATATATAAGATTTTGTATTTAATTCGGTATATGAATTTCAAGTACAAGAATAATCAAATTATTTGTGTAAAATAAAATTAATCTAATAATATTTTTGAGTCATTTGTATACAATACAATAATCGTGTAGAAGAAAATTAGTTACAATAATTCTTATACAATAAACTTAGTATAAAAGAGAAAATTCAAGAATCATAATTAACGTATATTTATAAAATTGTAGTATACAACTTGTGTAGTTGGTATTAGGGTGAGACCGTGGGAGTTATACAGATTTCACCATATCTTCCATTTTTTATTTTTAAATCTCAGTGTACCATTGAACTCGCTATTCTATAAAAATTCATCTACGAAAAGGCATTGCATTGCATCCAATTCTTTCTAAATCTAAAGTTATTAACCACAATAAGAACAAAAGCAACTGAGAAATGAATTCGGAAAGGTAATCATCTCACCAAGAATGGCACCAAGCTTCAAGATTGGTTTCTGTAAGCAATAATATGTACCAGGAGTAATCTTTCCATTTACATCCCATTCTCCATAACAAAATCCATGGCAGTCCATGCATTCTTGACCAACTGAGAAATGAGAATAACAAATTAAAATAGTTAACAGAAAAGTTAAAGAGGTAAGTAATTAATAGAAAAAAGATTAGATTTTTATTACGTTTGCATCCATCGGGGACATATGGGTTCCCATAATAGCCATTCTCGCAGCTACATCGAGTAGACATAGAACCATCACTATTACCGTCGCAATAAGCATGATCACTCCTATCATTCAGAAGCTTCGAATCGAAATCCCAACTCAAAACCACAGGGTTTAAGCTCGACAAGCCTCCGGCATAATATTGACTCATTGAGCCACTGTCAATTAAAGCGGCCACAAGGCAATGCTGATCACCTGACGATGAAGACTGATTACTAAAATCAATCTTGTAAGATTGTAGAGGAGATTCATTGTAACTCAACGATGCTTGACAACAATTATCTCCATAGCAATTGTTGGTATCATGCATTCTATAGTTGTTGCCGTAGTTGTTTTTGTCGCAAACGGTAGCACACCCAGCCATGATCGCATCGCTTTCGTTGACCAAGATTGCCCCACCTGGGCAACCCTTCATGACCAAAACATTGTTGGGGGTAGAGATTTGGTAAGGGCTTCCTCTCCAATCAATAGTATGCGCGTCTGCAACACACGCGTTCAACAGAGGTAACCCTACTTTCAGGTAAAATGAATCTAGGTTTACCTCCATGACTTCAACTCCGAAGTTTGATAATATGGGTTTGTTGTGAGATTCGTTGCAGTTGATCTCGAACCAGCTGTTATGGAAGCAGCCAGGGCCTATTCCGAACGGGAAAGGGATACTCACATTTCCACAAGTGTCGTTGCAGCCGTATTTTGCAATACGTGCATCAGCAAAGTGTGGTTTTAGGAATATTGATAGTGAGAGAAGTAGTAAGTAGATTGGGTGTTGCATAGCTCTCCGCATATTAACAGAAAATTGTTGATGCTTTGATTTGTGTTTTCCTATTCAGATGCCGTGTTTAGAGCTCTCCCTGGATATATATAACCTCACTCGCCCCAGCTGTAGTATGAAAACATAATTTGTTGACAGCAGCTAGCTGATTAACATAGTAGCGTAGACCACGTGGTATAGTTTTATTTAATCATTAATATATATTATAAAAATTAAAAGCTTGTGTAAGATGAAAGATCAACTTATTCCAAGGAACCATCTTTGTATCAGCGACTTGAGACTACGACGAATGATGAAGTCAAACAAATAATTAGCCACAGAGGATGAATCTGCCATGGAGAATAAGATATATATGTTAATTAATCATGTAACGCCGATGATGATCAGATAAAATATAGTCAAAACAAAAAAAAAAAAAAAACAGTCACGCATTTTCAACAAGCAATGAAATCGAAGGATGTTTGTTATTGAATGATGTATAAACAAATAAAACGTAGTGGGAACCAAATGAAAAAAGTGTGTGAACCGAAGCTTTTCAATAAAAGCTTTATCAATTACTACAATGCGGGGCAGGTTGACAGGAAGTACTGTTATTAAAAAGTATTTGCTATAAAAGTACACTACTCCATAATTAAGTAAAATTATTAAGTAAGGGTTCAACAAAGAGAAACGAGGGAGACTAACACTCCGAACATCATCTATTTTAATAGCAACAACATAGGAAGAGGAAGGCGGAGAAACCAGCCTATGTACCCGAATCTTATAACATAAAACAAGCTTGGCTAGCGAATCTACCCCCTTATTGCCTTCCTGAAAGAAATGATTGAGATCAATAACCCAATTGTGGGTGAAAATGTCTTGACAACGGGTTACCATGCTCGACAATGGATGTGACGGGCACACCCATTATTAATAAAACCAATCACTGTCTTTGAATCAACCTCCAAGTTCATTGTCTGGAACCCACAGTCTCAGGCAAGGTCCAAACCATCACTACTCTTCCTAGTTCCACTTCGGGGATTCTATCACTACTGCAAGTTCGCCAACACTCCATGAATCCAATCACTAGAATCACTTCTAATCGCTGCCCCCACCAATGCCCTACCTTCCAAGCCTCTCACAACACCATCGGAATTCACCTTGACCCATCCAAGCTTGGGTCTGCTCCGTATTGATACCAGTCTCTCGGTCTTAGTAGGCAACACCAATAACCTTTGTGCAGCACGAGCATTCTCACCACACCTTGCATGTAGAAAACTCAGCTTAATTATCCAGCCCTATACCCTTCACAACCCCCACACAATGCATGTAATGTGTTCGTTCCAAAAGGTGCACACAAAAGTCTTAAATTTATATGTCACAATAATCTCCTAATCTACCTAGCAAACCCACAGTGTACGGGCCGTTTCGTAGCAAGGTTAGTATTTCGAGGTCGAACACAAAGACTAAGGTGAAATCAAATCATTCAAATGATCATGGATAGTGCAAACCTAGACTAAGAAGAGAGAAAGAAATAAAGAAATGAAAATTATGATATTTTTGGTTGGGCTTTTGTGGTGATCAATTAAAGACCAAGATCATGCAAGGTTATCAAGTAAGAAGTAATCAAGCAACACAAACAAGAGATATATAATCAGTGTAAGAAAAAACGGATTCTAGAGATCAAGATTTCCGGTTATGGCATTGGACTCAAACTTCAAAACATCTAAGGACAAAACTGTGGATTGTTCGGGAAAGAGTGTTTCTCCCATGGGAACAATTACCGGGTTAGTCTCATATTCCACTAATCCCTCACCAAAGTCCTATTACCATGTAAGTCTCAAGGAGATAAGGTTGGGAATTCTACACAAATTGGTCCACTACCTAAGGTTCAAACCCTTCCTTACCGGGTAAGTCTCGAAAAAGACAAGTCTTATGCAGCAATCCTAGCACACTCAATCCAATAGAGGCTTTTGAGACCTCTATTACCTAGAGTTCTTCATCTTCTATACCTAAGATTGGAAATTGACCGGTAAGTCTCATTCCTCACTTAGTTGCTAGCATTAGGTCACCCTAATCTAGATTCAACTCAACAAACACTAGGATTTCAACAATCTAACATCCTAACATACAAATTCATCAACATACGAATAACATAAATAGAATCTTGGGTGGATCATGAGCATCTCGGTCGAGATGGTATGAAGAACTGGCCGAGATTTTGGTCAGAGCTAGATTTTGAACACACTAGTCATTCTAAACTACATTCAAGTCCATTCTATCATCATCCAAGCCATAACCATCTATCCATCACCCTAGAATCGCAACTACTTAGCCAATAACATTCATTTCAAGATCAATAACCATCATACAAACACACATGCAATCCATAGATGAATATGAAGTAAAAGACAAATGAAAGCAATGAAACTTAACTGAATAAGAGTTTAAAACAAGTCTTATAATCTCCAAATGTAGCTCGAAGTCAGATTCTTACAAGCTTTCACAAGTTTCTCACTAAAATAACTCAAAACTCACTCTAGATCTAAGAATTGATGTGATTTCCCCTCTCACAAGATGAGAGTCTTTCTTTTCTCCCCTCCAAAAGTCTATGGAAATTCAGGATTCCTCTGGGACAAGCTGCAGTCTGCACAAACAAACCCACACTCAACCTATGAAAAGCAAAGGTCGGACATAGAGGTTGTGTGACAAGTGTCGAGCTCGCCATAACAGAAATTTAGGACCAAATCTAGGCCGAGATTCTTGTGCATGGACCAAGATTTCTATCAATTCCATTTGGATCATAGTTCACCCATGAGTTGGTGCATGGCTCGCATCAACTAGGACTCTTGTGCTCTTCTTTCTCTTAAGCTCGCTTCCTTCGGAACCTCGAGTTCGAACTGCCACGAGGCTTGATCCTCGAGTAAATCAATAACGTCCAAAAGTTCGCCGAAATACCTACAAAATCGACAAAAGCTCGTGTAGACATCTTTTCTAGCACTATGACTCGATTAAGCATAAATGTCACGAACTAATGTCAAACAGGTACTTGCTCTTGCTTAACGGGTGTCTGCTCTTGCTTTATGGTCAGTGTAGTATGTCGATAACACTTCGTCAATAGGTACATGCTCATGTACCTCTGGAATATGTACCTGATCCTACTCTACAAGTACCTATTCTTGCTCTATAGGTACATGCTCTTGCTTAACAGGTCCTTGCTCTTGCTCAACATGTTTATGCTCCTGCTCACCATCCAAAATGTCATCTAGATGCAGATCACCCTCCGAGGAGTCCTCCGTATCATAATCCAGAACAAGTGATGATGGTCCCGCATCCTCCTCACCGATAACAAGATCATATGCCTCAACGGATGTTGTGACAAATCTATCCTGTCGAACTTTGACCTCTCGACGAGCGGATGTTGTGACAAGTCTAACTTCTCGCTTCTTCTTCTCTCTAATGTTTTTCATCACAATCTGAATTTTGTTTTCATTAACATTTTGCGTTTTTAAATTTTAAATATGTTTAAATTATAACATAAAGATTTTTTTTATTAAAAATATTCTTTTTTTGATCATCTTCTTCGCCAAATCTCACCAATAATTAGAGCCCGTTTGAAAGCTTATAACAAAAATCATAAAAATGCAAAAAAAAAAAAAAAAAATTAAATCTCGT
>BSUD01000004.1:19158318-19239983 GCA_033239045.1 Fagopyrum esculentum | reverse complement strand
AATTAAATTGTTATCCATTGACCAAGAAAAAAATCCTCAAAATCATTACATAATCGGAAAAAAAAAAACAAAAACGTTGTTATATATATATATAATAATAATATTATTATTCTATTAAGTATGTCCATAGTATAATCTCATTTAGTAAATTTATCCTTAATAAAGTAATGTTGGTAAGTCGATTAGATTAGAGAAGTATACAAAACAAAAGCACGTAAAAAAACCAATTTCACAATATTCTTTCTCATTTTTTTTAAAACCCGCACAAGGTGCGGGTATTATACTAGTACTTTACTAAAACAAACGACATAAAGCTGATGGGACACTCTCACATTTTTTCTCGAATTAATTTTTTTACTAAATTACAAATTAAGCTAAATTTTTTTATTTTATTAAAATAATATTTAAAATATAAATGAAAATTCGGTAATTTTTTTTTCATTTCGTAATAAATAAATCTAAAATTTAAAATATAAGTTGAATGATTCAGTATAAAAATTCGGTAAAACAAATCTTAAGCGAATCAAACAAAACTTATCAGATAAACTTCTTATATAAATCTTATCGAGCAAGCAATACACAATTTTGTCTTCGAATTTTCTATATATAAGGATCACCTAATTGCTCAGTATTCATCTATCTCGCACGTTTTTACCAATCTGAAAAATCATAATCATTTTGTCATTGATCGAAGGTAATTCTTTCAGTTTTAGATTTCATCTTCTTTATTGATAATATTCATATGTTTATTTTTGTTTCGGAAAGATCTATCGATAGATGCCAATATCGCATAAGCAGTAGATGAGTGTGAATTGGAGATCGGGTAGAGGGCAAAGTTTCACAGATCGACTCGAATCACCCATTAAACCTTTGGATTATCTCACAATTTCTCTTTTTTAATAAATAATGAGCTTGATAAATTGGTTAGATATTTTGCACAGTACCAGTATTTTAATGAAAATTATTTTTTCTTTGCAGGCGGGAGTAATTCGGTGACATCGTATTCCGCCCGGGATCTTCCTTTAAAAATCTCGTGGAACTCAATATGTAAAATCTCGTGGAACTCAATATGTAGTATAATTTGGCTTGCTGTTGCTAAATGTCTCGGTAGTTGGTATTCTCCGCCTTACACTCCAAGCTTCTTTTTCGCACACACCATTCTCAAACCCCTTTTCGCATCCATTTCCCTTCCTAAAGGCAATACTTCTTCAAATAGGGAAGAGTGGTTGTCACTGGAACGAGGGATAGTCGACTTGATATTCTTTGATGGAGACAAATGTTGGGTTGAACTTGAGAAAAACGAAATTTTATATTCCTTTGATTTCACAAAGTGCATGTTCTCTTGGGAAAATTTTTAAGAGAAGCTCAGAATGGGACATCTAGATTGCAAAGATGCGGTCATTGTAGACCTTTTGTTGGGATTAGATACTCTGTGTTGCCTTTCATTGTTAGTAACCATGAAAGCATATCAAGAATATGGTGTACATGTTCTGTATAATCTCTACTGCCTTTTAAATGGATACGTAGAGGAGCACTTGATTTTCTTAACCAAAAACCCACTTTCTCTTTGATGGAACTTTTGTAGGCAATGTAATTGCAACCCGCGATATCTTGCCGGTTTACGAACTCGTGTTCAAGAAGAGGAAGTAAATTGAGGGAGATAAGAGGTAGGCAACCTCTACTATCAGACCCTCAGTTTGACCCGGAGGTAAGCGTTTGCGGGTGAAGAGAAGAGGAAGTAAAGTGCATCTTCAGTGAGGAGTGTTTGAAAAAGCAAGGCAATCTCCATTTCTGAGTTTGTTTTTGGCGTAGGATTTTAAGTGTTTGGTGGGTTTCTTATCCTTCAGAAGGAGAGGAAGATGAATAGTCAATCGAGCTTTAGTGCACTATTCGTCTTCGTCCTATTTGAAACACTAAAACTCGATCGCAATTTTGATGACCTTTGTATCTTGCTTGAATTGAATCAACATTTTGGAAATCACTTCTCGGTCTCAGAGATGTTCTCACCTGCCAGACTCCTGGGGAGCCTAGGAACGCCATCCTCATCAGTCTGGATGGTTCCTTTGCTCGGAAGAAGATCTATGATCATCTCAGACCCCCTCCCCATGCTACTCACCCCTCCCCTTACAAAGCAATCTGGTTATCCTCCAATTCCCCCAAGCCTCCTTTATTGCCTGGCTCGCTGGGCTTAACCGCCTCCTCACTCTCACAAAGATCCGGGAATGGAACCTCACCAATGATGATACCTGTAAACTATGCAACGCTGCCCCCGAAGATGGCAATCATCTTTGGAACCTCTGCAGCTATAGCGCCCTGGTTTTGGACATCGTCTCTCGGTGGTTGAACATTCCCTACCCTGCTCCCTTCCTCGATGACGTTTGGGTTTGGATGGCTTCCTGGTCCAGGAAGAAGCCTCGCCCACTGGATTGTGCTAAAATTGCTGCAATTGTTGCTTACATATACTACATATGGACTGCCAGGAACAAGCTCCTCTACTGCCAGATCTTCACTTCACCTATTGATTGTGCCTGGATGATCATCCGGAGCGTCAAGACACATTTCACCCAAAATTGGAGGGATAGATCGACCCTCACCCGCGACATGGCATCCACCCTCAACATTGCCCTTCAATTCGCCTAATTCTCATCGTTCGATTGATTTCCGGCCCCTCTTCTACATTCTCGCCGCTGTGTGCTTGTCTTGTTTGTTGTTGCTGTTGGGTTGTGGTTCGTGTGTGTAATTCTCTACCGAATGTAACCTTCTCCTCTCCATTCTAATACAATTAACATTTCAAAAAAAAAAAAAAAAAGAATATATGAAAATTGACGGGAGATCTAGGGGTGCGTTTAGTAAAATCGGATTCGTTATTGTGGTTGTGGTTAGGGTCGTGGTTGTGGTAATGGTTGTGGTTATAAACGAGTGTTTGCGGTTTATAAAAAACTCCGTACACGTGTTTAGTTAAAGGTTTCGGTTCTAGTTTTGATTTTGATCAATGACCAAAATACCCTCATTGTCATCTTCACCACGCTACTGTCTTCTCACTTTTTGCCCACCTGATGCCATTGTTGGATACCCATTACGAACATACATCACACACTTGCAAGGTGCACTCAAATGAATCAATTCTCAGTTTGTGAGTACAATAATTTCTCCATACTAATTTCAATTGAAGGTTAGGGCAGAAAAATCCCTAAATTTTATACTTCAATTCATCTCCCTTATTCAGATCTAGGTTTTCGCATTTACAAAGCTTCACAATCACCATCAATGGAGATAATGTTAAGATACACATCTGGGTTAAGAATATAGATTTGGAAGGGCCTCGCTCCGTCACTCCCAACCTCCTCAAGCCAGAAACGCTCTCCATTGTCGAGGATGAAGAGTAGAGAAGATTGATGCTCAGGTATCAGAAGTTCATCATGAAAAGCCAAAAACGCTCCATTGTCGAGGATGAAGAGCAGAGAAAATTGATGCTCATGTTGAATTTGAAGATTGAGAGGATGAAGAGCAGAGAAGATTGATGCTCAGGTTACTAAGACAAACCTAGGATCTTGAGCAGTTCGATTTCTCGTACACACCTCCATTGTCGCTTTGAAATCGATGTTCAGAGAGCAAACTCGATGTTCAGATTGGAAAGGGCTTGAATGGAATAATCCTGTAGAAAATCCCCAAAATCTTCCCATATGAGATTCCAAAATGAGAGTTTTGAAACCCTCAAAACCACAACCACAACAATCACAGTAAAAACCAAAACTCTAACTAAACGCCCCTAATTTTTCAAAACTCTAACCATGAATCTAAATGAACCTCTCAACTCTCTAACTAAACAGGGCCCTAATGTTATTTCTTGAGAGGAGAAGGAATTGTTATAGCCGAATAGATAGGGTATTATTCTCATCGATCTAATCGCGAAAATGGATATAGGGATAAGCTAACTAATTAAGATTTTTAATATATTTTATTACCAGTTTCAAATTGTGTACATCTTAACCATTGAATAAATTAATGGTCATGATTTAACGAAATCTCTACATTTAATGATCCATTTTATGAAAACTGAACTAGAAGAATGTATATGGATTATTTTAGGTTAGTATTAATTTCATGTTAGCTTTTCCCTTCAAAAAATCCAAATTAAAATTTTAAGTTAAAAATCAATTGTTTACTTTTGAAATACTTTAGGTCAAATAGTATATAAATTAACTTAAATTATTTATTAAACTTTACAAATTAAATAAATAAAAGTTTATAGGTTGAGTCACCAATTATTACGTTTTGAAGAATAATGTTTATACATTATCTAATTAGTCAATAGAAACTAAAATCTTTGTATATTATAATGGGTTTCAAGTTATAAAAATAAAAAAAAAATTATTGAAATATTCCGAAAATCTACAAATTTTTTTATTAAAACGTCATAACGTAAAGTTCTTACATACACTTATCCGGTAATTTTCACTATATATAAGACATCTAATATTTATCTACCTCGCACATTTTTGTGGATAATTTAAATTTTTATTAAAACGTCATAACGTAAACTTCTCATGTACACTTATCAGATAATTTCAACTATATATAAGACATCTAATATTCATCTATCTTACACATTTTTATAGTCATAATGATTATTTTCCATTGCCTTTTCAGGGTTCGAATTCTGGTTCAAAATTTATGGTTTCAATAGCTTCTAATTCTAATTTTAATGTCCCGTTGTATTTGATCTAGGTAAAATCACACACTTTCTCATAAGAAAAAATGTCCAATTTAATCTATATTGATTTTATCATTTAAATACTATGAACTAATACGTGAGGTCGCACTTTGAACCAATTTAATCTATATTGATTGTTTCTTTCAATTTCTCTATGTAGTTTCTTTCAATTGATGACTAATACGTGAGGTCGCACTTTGATACTACACATTTTTGAATTTCGCTTCTATTTACCCACATTCTTTTTTTTTATTTTTTATTTTTTTTTGTGTCTAAATTGTGCATTGTATAGTCATAATTAAAGCAATTTATTTGTTTAAATTTCAAGACAACAACATCAATAAGTATGGTCATAATTAAAGTAATTTATTTATAAGTCCATCACAAAGTTATAAGACTTAAATTTATGAAGTGTAGAAATAATAATAAAATTTTTATTCGTGACTATTTTATTACTTTGAGAAAAATTAAAGGTGAATTATAATAATAATGTTTCATAAATATGTTTTTAGTTCGCACGCTCATGACATATTACTTAAAAAATTCAATATATAAACATACCCGCACAAGATGCGGGTTATGAACTAGTTGTAATTAATAACAACCATATTTCCCACATCTATACGAATTTGCACATACGACTATCTTGATTCTTGAAAGTAAGTGCGTTTTGGCCGGTTGGCTAAAGCAAGAGTTTCGTATATTCAAAAATGTAAGTATCAAAGATTAATTAGTAACAATCCAATTAGTTATCCTCTTAATGACGGCAAGAATAAGAGCAAGTTCCTATGGAATAGATTTATATATTACTATGAATGGAAATGCAACATGAACCAATACTCAGTTGGTCTAGTGGGATGTGGTGCTAGACTCCTTAAGTGGTTAGCCTGGAGATTCGAGTTCGAATCCTCCCGGTTCCATGTATGGAAAAACTGCAGCAATGGGTCACGATTTAGTACCCGATCCGGACGTAGATCGGCTACCGGGTGTTCTAATTAACCTTTCAAAAAAAAAAATGCAACATGAAAAACGCTTTTTGTGGTGCTCGTAAATTGAGTTTCATTGAGGGAACCATCACCGGATCAGAAACAACCTCATCCAACCATACACATTGACGCACGATGAATTCAATGCTTATCGGGTGGATGATTCAAACTATCGATCCATCCCTCCGATCCACTATTATTTATCTTGACGTTGTTCGTGACATATGTGCATGGAACAATGATTTTCGGTGGGCAATGGTCATCGCATCCTCAACCTCCTTTCTGAACAATAAGGCCAAAAACATTGCCGCTAATAATTTCCATTTTTATCGTTTATGGGAAGAACTCGGCTCTTGTCTTGCTTCACACAAGGACACATGCACTCCTTATTCCACAATCCTCGTCACCGCAAGAGAACCAGCTTTCGTATTTGGTAACTTGACAACACTTGCGTATTTGGACCTCTATGAGAACCAGCTTTCGGGAAGCATTCATGTATCCAATGGTACTAGGTCACGACTTGACAAGCTACTCAACGCTAGACACTTGTATCACTACTAAATAAATGGCCTGTTGTAACGAAATATTTGTAACGAATTTTTATTGTGTTACTATAAGTAATTGGCAATGTTTTATGTAGTGGTTTTACAAGATTCACTTACTTATGTTACTATAGATGTGCTATGGTAATGTTCATGTGTAGCGGTTATAAAAAGTTTCAAAACTAACCCCTAATGTAATGATAATTGTAATGGTAGGCTGTAAAATATTTGGCGCAAAGAAAAAAAATATAACGCGCGCAAAAATGGCACCAATTCACCACGTTAAAATTAAAGTTACCCAGGAAAAATACGAGAGAACCCTAAAAAATTCAGATCTGAAACCATATCTCGTCTTCCCCGCTCCTCTTCGTCTTCATTTGGGATCTCTTCCGCTTCATCTTCGCCGGTCTCCCTCTTCGTGTTCATTGGTTTGTCAGTCCTACTTCGCAAGTCACAATCTCCACTTTCGTCTTCACTCGGGATCTCTTATTCTTCACCAATACTCTTCAGATTTGGTGTGAGTTATTCAATTTATTTTCAATTTCTTGATATTCTTGTGAGAACTAAGGGATCTTTCTCATTTTTGTAGCCATGGGGTGTACGACGTGGTTCTGCTGTGTATCGGCCTCTTCCTCCTCCGCCTCCTGACTGGACTTTATCTGGCGTTCTCGTCGTGTCCGGCATCGGGTTCATTGGTGTTGCGCCGCTTGCTCCGGAATTGAAGTGAGTATCTTTTTTCCTTCTTCTGTTGTATCTATTGGCACTATTGCGTTGTGTTGTGTTGTAGTTGATTTTTGGATCCCTTTCGATGTTTCGTGTTCATCTCCTTCCCCCTCTTTGTAATTTTTCATCTTCTGAATTATAAAAACGTCTATTAAGAATTTGCTCTTACAAATTTTGTATGGAATAATCAAATTTACATAATTCAGTTATTATTTCATGCATTTAAATGTGCTGCTATATGTTTTTAAGTGCGTCAGACCAAGCTGAAACGTAATATTTATAACGAATTGGGTTTGGCAAATATATTCACTTTAGGGGCAAACTTTTTCGTATGGGATAAGCTGATTGGATTATTCTCGTGTTTGTTGTTGTTTCTTGATGTTATAAGAGGCGTTTAGGCAATTTAGAGCAAGCAGGATATCAAACTGAAAGTGAACGCAGAATAGAATAGGAGAACATTTGACAATTTATTTTATTAGTTTGCATGCACCTTGGCAATATAATAACCAAATTGCAATGGCATGTAATGGTTACACTTAGTTGGATTAAAACAATGCCTACAAGTTAGTTGAAAAGCTTAACAGTAGTTTTAATGACCTTGTTATGAGAATTCCAACCTTTTTTTTTTTACTCTTTTAGCAAGTTAACAACTCAGATGGTTTATTTTCTTTTTATTGTGTTGTTGACATATCAAACATTCATTTGTCAGACCCAATTCCTTATTGGCTTGGGGTTCAAACTCCTCACTTATGTGCTCTTCTTCTAGCAAACAACAGTTTTTCTAGAACAATTCCAAATTCTATAGGATGGGGTTGCAACGATTTTCAATCCTTCCTTGTGCTGAATTTAAACAATAATAATTTATCCGTTCCACTTCCATCTTTTTAAAAAAATTGCAGTCAATTGACTATCCTAGACTTGGGTGGGAACAAATTCTCAAGTTTCATCTCAAGTTTCATCTTGACAATTGTTAGTAGAGATGATAACCCCAAAAGAAAATTATAAAGCGAACACTTGATCCTCTTAATGCAATTGTTAGTAGAGTAATTAAATTGACTGTAGAGTAAATAAACTATTTGGTCATACAAAGATATTTGATGAATTTATCTTAGGACTTGTGCAAACATTGGAATTTGTGTAAGTATTCCTTCAACTTATGCACTTTGTATTGTTTCATGTAGTAATTTCTTGTTGATAGTATATCAATATTAGTTAAACACTGAATGTGCATTTATACTATGTGTTTATTTAAAATATAATGCATTTAATACTGTAGTACTTTCGAGGTTCACCTGATGTCTACAACGAAGAACTTATTGATGAGTTACGAGAGGAATGACTATATTATTTGGACACACAACAATAGTGTTTATTTCAACCAAGAAGTTAGAAGGTTGAAAAAACATATGATTCTTTTGTTGCTAATTTTAGATATTTTGTATTTTTTAACCATATATATTTAGACAATATTTGAGTGTATGTATTGTTGAATCTTTGAACAATCGAAATAGTGCATTTGATTGTTATCGTAAGTGTATTTGTTGTTGAATCATGCAACACCCAATAAGTCTGAAGAACTTTTTTTGTTGCTAAGCATTGACAGGAAACAAACCACTGTAAATATGTGTGATAAAAAATAGCTTACGGCATTTTTATAAAATAAAATCTCTACAAAATGTCCGTATAAATGTCTCTCGGGAGTTTTTAAAAAAAAACTCGCTAGAGATGTCTTTAGGGAGTTTTTTTTATAAACTCCCGAGAGTATTTTTGTTCTCAAGACTTGTAGATAAAATCCCGAGAAAAAAACTCTCGGCCAAAGGTATAACGGTACTTAAAAGAGTAAAATGGTTAAGTAGATAGTTTTTGTATTACTGTGTATAAACAAGGCACTTATATTTTTTAGTTGACAAACTAGGCCCTTCCATTTTAAAAAAATCTTATATCTATTAAAGCAGAAGCCTCTATTGCCACGTGTCAACGCCATGCTTCTCGAAGCCTAAAAAATTATTGTAAAAAGTGATTTCTAAATGTTAATATAAATTGGAAACTGATTTTTAAATTTTGTAAAATTTTTTTAAATAAATAGTTTTATAAAAATAGTTTTTTAACTTTTAAGAATTTTTTTTTAACCAACGAGCATATCTTAACAAATTAGCTTTAATATATAATTAATTAGAAGTGATAAATATTTAAAAGAGAATTAAAAGTCATAATAATGATAATTATAATTTCATTCTCCGGATTTTTATTTTACAAAAATATACATATCTTATATATCTATTAAAGTAGAAGCCTCTATTGCCACGTGCCAACGCCATGCTTCTCGAAGCCTAAAAAATTATTATAAAAAGTGATTTCTAAATGTTAATATAAATTAGAAATTGATTTTTAAATTTTTTAAAAATTATTTAAATAAATAGTTTTATAAAAATAGTTTTTAAACTTTTAAGGATTTTTTTTTAACAACGAGCATATCTTAACAAATCAGTTTAAATATATAATTAATTAGAAGAGATAAATATTTAAAAGAGAATTAAAAGTCATAATAATAATAATTATAATTTCATTCTCCGGATTTTTATTTTACAAAAATATACATATCTTATCTTATATATATTAAAGCAGAAGCCTCTATTGCCACGTGTCGTCTCCAGAATTAACCTCCACAATTAACTTCAGCCTAAACTTCTTTTAAATATGTAATTTAATAAAAAAATTTATAATTGGAACTTAAAAAAAGTTGTTACCTACTTTAATTATTATCTAAATATTTTCTAACTGTATCATACTATCATTGCCATAATTAAGGCCAGTAAAAAAAACAAATCCAATAATATCTATTCAATAATTTAAATTAATTTTATTTTAAAAAATATAAAAAAGTTAAAGATTTGAATTACAAGATTTACATCAACATTTACAAAAATTATTAATTAAAATATGTTGAATAAATTGTTCAGATTTAATTGTTAAAAATAATTCATAATATCCTAACTAAATTTATTGTTAAAGATTTAAATTAGTTTGTTATAAAACTCAGCCAAATTATTTAATCAAACAATATTTCTTTAACTAATTTAATCAAACAATATTTTTAATAGATATAAGATTCAAATGTAGATTAATTTGGTATATTGCTTAACTATCTCGACTAGGTAGTTGAATTGAGAAATTTTAGGAGAATTTCGACCTAAAATTTTGATGGGATTATTCACATCAGAAATTCCCTCGAAAAATTATCACCAGTAAATTCTGATTATTTCATATTGATTAGGGTTATTTTCAACTAGGAATTTTTTTAAAAAGAGGTTTATACTATATGATATTCTGATTATTTTATTTTATAACGTACATGTTAATGTTTTATAATTATTATTTTAGTATTTTTATTTATAAATATATACTTAACATGATTTATTATCACGTATAACTGCATTTTATAATCACCACATTCTATATATTTTGGCAACCAACGCTTTTGCCATTTTCATTGTACAATATATGTTTTTTTTAATTGATGTAAAACTATGTGTGATAATGATAGTAACATACCTAAAAATGAATACAATAGAGAATATATATAAATATACTACTTATAAATCAGATAATTGAACTGAATGCATGAATAATATTACACATTTAATATTTTATATTGTATTTCAACCTTATATTTAACATATTATAATATGTATTATAAAATTAAATTTAAAACGCAAACCCGCACAAGGTGCGGGTATTACACTAGTTATTTATTATGGAGGAAAAAAAGGATTTCGTGATCATTCTCTCTCCTAATTAGTATTATCTATTTCTTTTATTAATTATGCTAATAGATCCTATTAACCGTTTAAAATGACGTGTTCTGTAACTTCTTTTTCATTTTTTTCGGATCTGTCAACCTTCTTCCTCATTTTTTGGAGCTCTCAACAACACAATAAACCTTCTTCCATTGATAACCAAAGACGGCTTTTTTTGTTACCTTGGGCTCGATATCCGTCATTCAGACAAGGCGAATTGATCGAGACTTGTGTTCGAGTAGACAAATCAACGAATGAACGATAATTTTAATTTCAAAAAATTTGAAAGATTTGATATTTCTTCGATTTTAACTGCTTCAATGGTGTGTGGTTGTCAAATATGTGGTTTACAGAAATGATTTGGAAATGATAAATAACGGCGTTCCTGTGTACATATTATATTCATAAGCGTTTGCCAAAAACTCTGCACAGATTGTTTTCGACTTATTTATGAGATTTCAAATGTATTGTTGAGTATATGTACGTTTATATGAATATGTAGGTAAAATATTTTGTTTTATGTATACATTAATTGTGTTGTTAACTTCAGTTTATGTTTACATAATTATATATGGGTGATTGTTAAAAGTTATGTACACGTTTGCTTATATATGTTACATATGTAGTCGATTAGTATGTACCTAAATATAGATTATCTTGTCATGGTAATTCAGATGAACCTACTATTGTGTAGTTTTGTGTACATTTTACTCGTTGAAAACTCGAATAAACGGTATTGTGTTGTGTGTAGTTATGTATGTATTTACCATTTAGTGATTTATGTACATTTTACTTGTTGACTATTAATACATATCTAAGCGTTTATGTACATACTGTATTGTATGTACATGTAGAGGATGAAGACGGCGATTACTGAAGATAAGTTGAAGATGACAACGGTGTTGAAGATAGCTTGACGAATTTCAATGGAGTAGATGAAATGAAGAGAGAGAACTGCTTCTGAGATTTGAGGATTTACTTTTACGGTTGATAGATAGTGTAAAAGATTTGCAAAATCTTTCTTATACAGTTTCTTTTTTTATAAAACGGCTGTGAAATATTTAGCAGTTTTTAATAAATATAATTAACTACCTACTCTAACTTCTTTCCTTAATTTTGGCCTATTTTAATTATTTTATCTTTATTGTTAATTAGAAATTTAATAGGGGCCTAGTTAGTATTCAACGAACAAAAAGTGTCTTACTTGCTAAATTTTCTCTTAAAATATCCCTACCGTAATTCAAAAAAAGTCCCGAGAAACTTAAGATTTGTACTAGTGCATTCATTTCACAACAAATATATAGCGTTTCAAGGTTATCGGGTTTTTGGATTGGTGGTATATAGGCAAAGGGTCACGGATCCCATCACTTGTAGTGTTATGTCCAAGTATAGGGCACATTTTGCTTCAAATTTACTCTAAGACTAACCATACTAAATGCCGAGACGGTGCAAGTAATGCAATCCAGCCAACACACCGATTTTGCCTCAACTTCGAATCCAATGGGTCGATCTCTTCTAAACAAAATTCCAAACATATCAATCATACATCTATTCAAGATATAATGTCAAGTATCCATTCTACCCAATGTATATTATTTATTGGTGCTTCGTCCCACATGACCTTGGATTTCAAGTTACTATCTAATGTTATTAATGTTGATCACTACAACATGCAACGTACTTTAAAATGGAGTACTCACTAGCACAACTAAGGCGGGTTTGGATTCTATGATATTTATGATTTGTCTTTATTTCTTGATTATATGTCTTAAATCATATGTTATGGTAGTCCAATGATTATTCCGACAATATCTGAGAGAGTTGTATGGGGATGAATCTTGGTTATATTTATTTTCCAGATACCAGAGTTACGTGAATCTATACTTTAATTTCCTACAAGATGCGAGAGTTGTGTAGGATTAGTAGCATAATTATATAATTTGGATGCAATGTGAATTGAGAATTTATTATGTATTGTTGTGTTCTCACCCTTTATTATTCACTGTGAACATTTCACTTCTCCCCCTCCTCTTCTTCTTCTTCTTCTTTTATTTCAGAAGCACAACAAATTTTAGCAAAAGGACAAAGACACCAAGACATTCATCTTCAAGAGCAGAATTTCAAGATAATCTAACAACATGTTTTAGTTTTGATAGTGAAGATTCTTTCGATATTTTGGATTGGTGGAAGAAAGTAGCCCCGACATATCCAACATTAGTGAAAATTGTACAAGTCATGAGTGTGTCCGCATCAACGGTTGTTGTCGAGCAAGCATTTAGCCAAAGAGGGTACATGCTGAATTAGAAGAGAACCCAATTGAAGCCCGAAAAGTTAGAGGCGCGAGTTTTTATTCAAGATTATATTATGGCGGAAAAGAGAAAACAACGGAATGCCCCGATGTATGACTCAAAATTGGATTCCAACACCGATGATGGTGCCATTACTTCTGAGTCCGAGGCCGCAAGGTAAGCGGGGTAACAAAAACAACTCAGAAGTCCAAAAAAAGGTAAGTAAAGGTAAGAGAACTATGTGAAATTTGATTTCCTTAGCCCTGAGAATATACATAGGCAACCAGTTAAGCCTTTTTTTTTTAAATTACAGTACCGATCGGCCCGATTAGTAGCAATTGATCGGGCCGATCACTGTGCAAATCACATATATGCCCAGTTTTGTAAATACTGATCGGCCCAATTGCTATTTTTATCAACAAACCTATGCTAAACTACAAACCTCCGGTTTTCCAGTTTTGAGACCGAAGGTAAGGCCAAACCTAAACCAATGGTTCATAAACCTAAACCGGCGGTTTAGGTTTACGACCCAAGACTACTACAAGCACATCCACGACAACCTCAATGGCAAGATCTTTCTTTAACTTGTTCGTTATAAGCACTACAACAAAGCGGTATTTGTATAGCATTGAACGATAACGTTTATATCATAAATGATATATAATACATGGTTTGATTTACTGAAAGTGTTTCATAATGGTATAATGGTATTAAAAGCGAGTGCCCCTTTTAATTTTTTCCCAAGCGTGTTTCCAAATTATTTTTAGGTTGACCGCCAAAGAGAACGCGATCGAAAGCTGGACGGACAAAAAAAAGCAACCCTCTTCCCTTCTAACCTTACACATCGTCTCGATAATTTCTTCATGGGTAGTGGAAAAGAACGACTATAGGCTCAAAATTTTCTTCATCCTCACGGCGGAAACAACTCATTGAACTTGTTTCTTCCTCTATTTCTAGGGCTCCATTCAAGTAGTTGAACTTTTCTACATCCTCGAATAGCTTTTTGCCTATGTAAAGTTATGTCTAATCTATTTTTTCTTCCTTTGTATTAGAGTTAGGGCTAATCATGTAGTCGAATTATGGATGTAGGATGCTTCTATTGTGAATGGTTACGGTGTTTCTATTATGAATGTGTGTCAATACTTGCAGTAGTTGTTGAACAAGAGCTCGAATTGATTAATTTCTTGGTGTTGTTTTTACTTGATTTCTTGGTGTTGTTCATATCGATGTTTTTGTAAATCACTAGGAACATAATGGTGTGGTTGAATACAAGGATAATATAGTATATGAGATAATTATGTATATAATAAAAAGAAGGGTATTTTAATTTAATGGTGTGAAGGATGAGGATTGAATTCGTAGAAATCCAGTGAGCCATGAGTAAAGTAGTTAAATTTTACTTTGATCGATTAACTCTCCATCTATTCATATGTTTGAATGAAAAATATGCACAAGGCTAAGATAACCTAGCTTGTTAGTGTTTGATTATAGACAATGATATCAATATCATCAATAGCAACATTACATTAATGGCTCAAATTCTTAAATTCTTTCCTTTGGCAAATCATATAAAAAGGCCACAACTTAATTACTTTGATGTGCATGGGTCACAAATTCACAATAGTTCACCATCCAGTCAACTAAATTTGTGTAGAAGTCCACACTCTCAGCAAACTCATAATTCTCAAATTGAAAAGCCTTCTAGAGTACTAGGAAATTCAATGACTTTGTTTGGTGTTTGATCAAGGGTCACTTGAATTGGACTTTGACTCTGAACCTCATGTAAGTTTACGACTATCTCAATTCCTAGTCATTTTTTCCCATAAACTTGATTTAATTATCATCATGACATGGGTGTTGCATGATATTCAAATCAGGGGTATCAATAGGGATGAAAATAATATCAAAATAGCAGCGGAGTTTCCAAATTTTAAGCACTTTTTAACATACAAACATTCTTTGAGGGTAAGCTGAATTTTGTTTTATGGTTGGTTTGTTATGAAAGAGTGGTTCGATGACTATACAACCCCCACTATCATAAGTTGGTGTATAATAGTAAGAGATAATTGCATGATCTATATTAGTTCACTATCTCGGATGTTATTAGTTGGATGATAGAGTAGTGTGTTAAACCTGTCACTTTGAAGGCCATAGAAGAAGTGTGGTATTATATGATGCAATATTCTAGGAGTTAGATCTACAAAATGAATATAGAGGCGTTGATCTATTGGAAGAAAATGTTATTGGGCTCAAATTGGTTACACCTAAGAAAGTACCTCCATGATGATACGCTTCAAAAACATGCAACTCACTTAGTCATAAACTATTTATTCAGCTTCTTCATTTCTTTTTTAAAAAGGGCATTATTCTTCAGCTGTTTGCAATGATGTAATCATAAAATTCATGCCTTAGTAGTAGAAATGAAAGGATCTAAAGTAAAAGCAAGTTACTTATGACTTTTTAGTATTATTGTATGAATGACAAGAGTAGGGAACTCTATGTTAAAAATATTGATGTTGAGATGGCAAATATTAGTTAGTCTACTTGGTGGTGCCCTTCTCGATGATTGTTGACTCAACATTTGTAACACCCCGAATTCGCGGGATATCGGAATGCTACGGGCGAGACCTCACAATGGTTCTCGACCCTTAGTCTGACAACAATTTCACCGGACCTTTCCAATAAGGCACAAATAAAGGCCAAAACAAAATCAATTCAATGCAATGACATGAATCCAGAAAACATCAAGAAAGGAATAACATCAGCCGTATATACAACAACGCCAACAATACACAATATACAATAACAATACACGGACTCAATTCCGCAAACTCGGCCTATGATGTACGGAACTCCGGTTGTCCACTCCTCCGGATCACTCGGTCACACCTAACCTGCACATCAACTACAACATTCGGTATAAAACCGTTATCTCACATTCTAGGCATTATAAAGATAGCAAGGGCACAACACACACATAAGTACACATAACACACATCATGCTCATATATATACATATCCGGTTCTTATCCTCTTTTTAAGTTATTCCATTACTAGTTCCATTCGTTTAAAGTGTGACACAAGAATCTTATAACTCTCGCCTTTGTTCCCGTGTAACCAACAGGAGTGATGTGAAGCTCAACCCGTAGACCATGTGGAGTGGCAAAGAAGCCCGCCCATATACCATGTATGGCCTGGTCGCAGAGAATCTCCCAGTCTCCCTCGGGAGCTGGGAAGTGATGTCACCGCTCGATAATAATAGAAATGGGCCAACAATATATATAACCAAGTTATCCTAATCCGGTTTCATGATTAAACCAAAAGCAAAGCACACACCACCATCACATATCCAAATAATGCATAAATGTGAGTTAAGTAAGTCCGGAGACTTACTCGTCCCATCGATCAACCAAATCTCATTTCCCGTAGGAATATAACCAAAGATTGTTCAAGACAAGGCACGATAATCAATAACACTCTCGTATGCTAGAAGTCCGTAGACTTATAGTCCTAACGCTCTCGCAAGATCAAAAACCGAAGCACAAGATGGATATACTCGTCCTAATCCCTACCACCTCAACCGATGTGTAACCCTAATCATCAAATCCTCATAAGCCTCAGGAGTCTCACAAGGACAGCCCTACACTCACCACATGATAAACAACTCAAGCCCCAACACTCAACAAGTCTAACAACATCGATAACCTCAAACGCTCATCTAAGATCCAAGGCCACTAATGGCATTCCACAAGGTTATCTACGCCATACTAGCATGCTTCTAACATGTGTACACTCTAGGATAAGCATAGAACACATGCTCAAGGGAGGATACTCACTAGGGCAAAGGCGCAAAACGGAAGGAAGGAAGCACAACCGCGAAGAGGAGAAGAAGGCCGCACGAGGTGGCTGGCTGAGCCAGTGGCCGCCCCTGCGGCCTGGTGTTCGCTCCAAACGGTGTGTGCAAGCTTTAAATTTATAACCCTAGACGTAAGCTTAAACAAGTACGCGAACCCGCAGTGTACGGGTCAATCGTAGTAAAAAGCAAGAAATTCCAGGGGTCGATCACAGGGACTTAGTGAAACAAAGTCGGAATAGGTAAGCTTTAGCAATTACTAACCACAAAAGCAATTAAAACAATCAAAGATGATAAAAGTCAATAAAGGAAATATGCAATTCTAGGGATTAAAGCATCTAGTTGTGGTTCCAACTCAAGATCTAAAGATAAGCGGAGAAAGCTGAGAAATTTGCATAGGGAAGGTGTTTCTAAAGTGGAATAGATCACCGGGTAAGTCTCACTACTCACTAATCTCAAACCGTAACTCATATTACCGGGTAAGTCCCAAGGAATTAAGATAAAGAACTATAACCTCAAACTAACACACCACCTAAGGGAATAGAATCAACCTTTACCGGGTAAGTCTCAGGCTAACTCACAAAGATGGGATGAAAGCACACTCAAACCCCAATAAAGGATAAACTTTTATTACCTATGCTTATGATCTTAGGTAAACAAACAAAGGAATTACCGGGTAAGTCTCATCCTAGGCTTGCATTGAACCAGGAAAGGTGTAATAAAAATAGGATTTGGCAAACTCTAACACTTAACTCTCAGTTTCGGATCAGATAAGTCACCTCGGTCAGCCAAATTCCACCCCGGACGAGATGTTCATCGACTGAGCGAGATGCTTAGGGTTAAGGTTAAAGACTCGAACTTTCAGGGTCCTACTGTGATTAAGATTATTCTATCATTGTTTTTCCCACAATCTTCAGCCAATCACCCTAGAATCACACAAAGAGATTAGCCACTCATCATCATGAAAGTATTAATCAAATATATGGGAAGAAAGAGAATAATTGAACAAGAAAACCTTAAGAGAAAGGCTTCAATAACTGAATCAATTATCAAACCAACAAGCGTTCCTTGGATAGAAATCCAACAAGACAACAAAGAAGAAGGGAATCTAAGATGATCTTACAAAAACCCTTCAAAAGCTATAAAAGCTATAGACTTTCTTCCTTCAACCTTCAAAAAGGTTCTTCAAATCTCCCAACTGGAGTATGACTGCAGCGGTGTATTTGGTGTAAGCGGCTGTTCCGGCTATATGCGGGATGATAGCGGGTGTCGGATTTGTGGGAAATTCGACCCTTTTTATAGGAAAATTACTCTCCAAAGATAAGATATCTTAGAAAGATCTCTTCCCATAAAAATAGGTAAAATATATGGTCTATCTTATCTTCTTCCTTCCAGGAATCAAGCCCAAAAATATAAGATCCTCTTTCCAAAGATAAAAGATCTCAGCCAAGGATAAAATATTCTCGCCACGTCCCAGGTGTTCGCCTCGGTCGAGTCGAATCCTCTGGATCACCTCGGTCGAGGTGAATCTGTAGTCAACCGAGGTGAATCACAACTGAATGTGAAATCTCTCAAATCTGGTCCAAAGTGAATCTTTAATCCATGGCTATGCTTCCTGGATGTTTCCTTAAGCTCCTGAATGTAGCTCCAATGACTCCTTAGCTCCTTTTGCTCCTTTTCGATGCAAAACGTGCCATTTTACCTACGATTACAACAAAACTAGGTGTAGACCTCGATTCCCGCAAAGGTAGATGAAATGACAATATAATCACATAATATACATACAAACATGCAGATTATTGAAGATAAAACGTCTAAACAAACCCCAAAATATAGACAATAATTCATGCTATCAAAATACCCCATACTTAGCCCTTGCTTGTCCCCAAGGAAGTTCCGCATATAAAATACAAGATAGAATGGATTATAAGTCATAAAGATCAATGAAAAAGTCTTTCACAAACATTTTAATGGTGTGCTACAATCATAGATCACTCTAAGAGAATACTTCATGGAATTTAAAATCAAAACATGCTTAAAACATTTTATAAATATAAGAAAGTTGTTCATCTTTCCATAAAATTATAGAATGCATAATAAATCATAATTATCGAAATTAATCATGCATAATCCAATTTAAACCACTAAGTCAGTCAACAAGCTCGAGGTCTCAAGGGCTTCCCAAAAGAAATGTCAAGAAACGTGTAGGGTAGGGATGTATGTAAGGTAATGTGGTGCTAGAATCCGGAATAAGGATATCACTTCACTTTCACTTTGAATTTCAACATCTTCCACCAATAAGCTTTGCTTATTTCACACTTTTTCTTTTTTACTTTACTTTTTGGGATGCATGGAAAGAGGTGCACAATAACCGAAGCCTAGGAAATCAGTAATCATCAATTTCTTGAGATGCATCAAACCCTTGATGCACATACCATGACCCGTTAGGAATATCGCTCAATCCGACTTTGGCAAGACACAAACACCCGGCTATGTGAATGGTGCCGAGTTACTCATCATCATGATTGACTTCCCCAAACCTATTTATTGCTTTCTAACACTTTCACTTCCAGCCAACTTCTCAACTTTTACTTCACTTGCTTTCACCACTTTGCTTGCTTCCAAATTCCCGGATAGGTAAAGGGAGGCAAAAATGTATATGAAGGGCTAAGCATGATCAAGAAGAAGAAGAGAGAAGAATGAATTGCCTTGGTCTTTCCAAGAAGAAAGTGAGAGAACTCATATTGTGGTGTCAACCTTCAAATTCAACATAATTTGGATAAAAACAAAGTATTAAACATACCAAAAATTTCAAACAAAGCATTTAACAACTTAAACATATCATAAAACCTTTCAAACATATAAAGATTTCAAAACCAGTCAGCAAACCAAATCTTCACTGAGATCATATCCAGATAAGAAGCACAGAAATCGTTTCAAAAACTCTCAGTTAAACCACCTCGGTCGAGGTGTTCTAAGTCAACCGAGGTGAAGTACCTCGTTTGGTCAGAACTGCACCGGTCGAGGTCAAATTTTTTTTTTTTCTGTCCAGTTTTTGACGTTTTTCTCAATCAAATAACCTGTATGTATGCATGTAATCTCAGATAAAACCATAGAAGCGAAATGAAGCATAAATATCCGATAATGTCGAGTCATACATCACATAAGTCATAAAATACATAAACACCCCATACTTGGGACACACTGTCCCAGTGGGTCAAAATAAGTCTAAAGAAATAAAGTACTCACCGGACAATAGCTGAGCTGCATAATAAATAAGAAAGAAAATCCTACAGGCTCTCAATAATCCCGATCCGGTGGTGGTGGTGGTGGCATGTACGGGTACTGGGACGGGTCAAATGGATAACCCATAGTCTGCTGAAACTGGATCTCCATCATCCGGTGCTGATAGTGTTGGCCCTCTAACATCTGATGAGTCCAACGGTCGATCTCTCGGTGCTGGGCATCAAACCTCTCCTGGATGTCCACAGTAAGGGCAACATAGGAGTCTATCATCTAATCCGTCAGATCATCGATCCGACGGTGAGCCTCTGGATCTCTCTGTCGACGTACCCTACGCCTAGCAGGTCGTACTGGTGATGCAGCCGGCGCGGTCTCAGTCTCGTCATTGTTTAAGTCAATGACCGGCGCACTAGTCCCAGCAGTATCAGTCCCTGTATCCATAGGAACTCCACCATCTCTATCATCAGTAGTCTCCTCCTCCACCTCATCCTCCTCAGCTGGTGCAGCTGCTGCCTCTCTAGCATCCTCCATCAGTGGGATCCAAGCAGTCTGCCAGTAGTGTGGATCATAAACTGAGAACTGGGGTGACCATCTGATCCCCTGTGGTGTAGTCGGCTCCCATGGCATAGCTACATACGGTGTAGTGAGTCCTCGGGGAACCAGAATCCTCCGATTGATCATCTCCTGAAGTCCTAGCGGCTTGGCAGCCGCCACCATGGTACATGCGCTGAGATCCATATCCTGGTAACTCGCAATGTGAGTCACAATGCCTCCGCAGCAGATATCGCCCTTCGCCTTGGCCTTGATCTTATGCAGGTCCTCTGCTAGTATCAAGCCAAAGTCCGGAATCCCTCCAGTCACCATGCAGTAAAGGCTAAACAGCTCCCCCTGTCTGACCTTCTAGGGCGTCTCAGTACGCGCCAGAAGAGTCTCACTAAAAATCCGGTGAGCTAACCTAAAATCCGGTGACCCCAGAACTCCCTAGCTACAGCTCGGGAGGGAAAATCAACAGCAGTCGGAGCCGGGAAACCAAAGATGTCTCTCCAGTACTCTAAGGGAACTAAGAAGTTCCGGTTCATCAACCGGTACTTCACAGAACGCTCTGTGGGGAGGTAGGTGAAGGAGTTGATGAACTCCATAGTAGGCTCTAAGTAGGCAGGTGCTCGGATCTCAGTGAACTGATCTAGCCCTACCATCGAAATGATCCGTCTCAAATCTCCATCCACATGGAGACAATCAAATGCTGATACGTCCAGGAAACGAGGTGCAATCACTAGACGGGCCGCGATGTGGTCATAGTCGACCCGGTGTCTCTCGTGGATCACCGGTCTAGTAGGTCTGGAGGAAGAAGAAGAAGGGGAAGGAGAGGATATGTCCCTCAGGACTAGCTGTCTATCTGACTTATCTTTCAAACACCCTGTCAGATCACCTCGGTCGGCCTGACAACTCTCAAGAACACCTCGGCCGAGGCACAGGCCGACTGGACCGAGACGAGTAACTGCGCGACGAATTTCCTCAAAAATACAGTTCTTTTCCCCCAAAATCACTACAACTGGTTCCTATGGGGTACTTAATCTGTTTCTCAGCAAATGCAGGGGCAACCAAAGCCCAATTTGAAGTAAAACAGTGAAGAGGAGC
Source organism: Fagopyrum esculentum (assembly GCA_033239045.1). NCBI lineage: Eukaryota > Viridiplantae > Streptophyta > Magnoliopsida > Caryophyllales > Polygonaceae > Fagopyrum > Fagopyrum esculentum. The sequence goes on along the minus strand of BSUD01000004.1, from coordinate 19,218,199 downwards.
GAGGTTAGAGTTTTTTCGATGTTTACCCCGATTCGGTCGATTCGGTTCGTTTTTCTTGCAGATTAGCACTTGCACTGGGATCCTCTACCCTTTCTTTGCAATTTGGAAGCAAGAATCGTCGAAAACGAGCGAAGAACGGCGAAGCGAGACGAAAAGGCTGCCGCGGTCGAGAAGAAGGTAAAGGAGGAGAGAGAAATTCAGCCCCCTTTTATACCCTTTTCTGGAACTGCTGTCACCTCGGCCGAGGTGGTCTCGACTGGACCGAGGTGGTACGGACCGAGGTGGTTCTTCAGAAACCCTAGTCGCCTCGGTTGCTCAAGAATCATCTCGGTCGAGGTGCTGTGACAGCAACCGAGATGTGCCTCAGTCAAACTCCGTCTTCTCAAATTCTCGAACTTCTGTTCTTCCAGTTATGCTCCTAGTTCGTATTCCTTCCTTAGGTGTCACCTGTTGTCTGTCTAGGATGCCAAAAACAAAACAAAGCAAAGCAAAAACAACTATCTAGGCTAGACTAGAAAAAGGGAAAAGAAAGCAATACCTTGGGTTGCCTCCCAAGAAGCGCTTGATTTAAGGTCGCTAGCTGGACCATACGGCATCTCTATGCGTGGTGGGAGGTGCCCTCACCCCACACTTCACCTCCATCATGGGGTGAAGTAAGTAAGTCTATCAAACGCTCCAACAAGTACAAGTGCTAATCGGGGAATGAATCGTCTATGGGTGGGTTGTCCTTCTCGCGTGAAGATGGAGGTAGCCGGCTGAGGTGATCCGCAACAGAATTTTCGGATCCCTTCTTATCGCGGATCTCTAAGTCAAACTCTTGAAGCAAGAGAATCCATCGAATGAGGCGTGGCTTGGCATCTTTCTTAGCAAGTAAGTAGTGAATGCCTGCATGGTCGGTGTAGACAATGACTTTCGCCCCTACTAAGTAAGAACGAAATTTCTCGAAAGCATATACAACCGCTAATAGCTCCTTCTCGGTGGTAGCGTAGTTGCTCTGTGCTACATCTAGCGTCTTGCTAGCATAGTAAATGGAGGTGGTCCGGCCATCCTTCTTCTGTCCAAGCACCGCTCCTACGGCTACATCACTAGCATCACACATGATCTCAAAGGGCAAGGTCCAATCCGGAGGTTGGATATAATGGGAGCGGAGATCAACGCTTCCTTGATCCTGTAAAATGCATCAGGACACTCCTGCGAAAACTCAAAAACAACATCCTTATTCAAGAGGTTAGTTAGAGGTTTAGAAATCTTAAAGAAGTCCTTGATGAATCTCCTGTAGAAACCTGCATGCCCGAGAAAACTCCTCACACCTTTAACAGAACAAGGGGGAGGGAGTTTCTCAATAGTCTCGATCTTAGCGCGAATGACCTCAATACCTCGATTAGAAACGAGGTGTCCTAGCACAATGCCTTCATTAACCATAAAATGACACTTCTCCCAATTCAAGACAAGATTAGTGTCCTCACATCTTTGTAGCACTAGAGAAAGGTTAGATAGGCAGTCATCAAAAGAGGAACCATATACTGAAAAATCATCCATAAATACCTCCATGATCTCCTCTATGTACTCGGAAAAGATAGCCATCTATCATCGTTGGAAGGTAGCGGGTGCATTGCATAATCCAAATGGCATCCTCCTATAAGCAAATGTCCCCCATGGACAAGTTAAAGTGGTCTTCTCCTGATCATACGAATGGATAGGAATCTGGAAGAATCCACTATAGCCGTCTAAGTAGCAAAAGTGTGAATGCTGGGCTAACCGTTCAAGCATTTGATCAATGAAGGGAAGTGGAAAATGGTCCTTCCGAGTGGCCGTGTTCAGCTTCCTATAATCAATGCAAACCCTCCAGCCCGTGACGGTCCTAGTTGGGATTAAGTCGTTGTTCTTATCCGTCACAACGGTCTTCCCTCCTTTCTTCGGAATTACATGCACCGGGCTAACCCATTTGCTGTCCGAGATAGGATATATGATACCTGCATCCAACAACTTAAGAATTTTTTTCTTCACAACCTCTTTCATGATCGGATTTAACCGTCTTTGAGGTTCCCGTGAAGTCTTATGATCATCCTCCATTAGAATTCTATGCATGCAGAAAGAAGGCTTAATGCCAATATGATCATCTATAGTATAACCCAAAGCCTTTTGATGCTTCCTCAGGACATGCATTAGTTTAGACAATTCAGATTCGGAGAGGGAAGCACTAACAATAACGGGATAAGTGGAATCCGGTCCGAGAAAGACATACCTCAAGTGATTTGGGAGTTGTTTAAGCTCCACAACTGGGGGTGCTTTCTGAGGGGGATCCTTGCTTCCTCCTTCCAGTGGAGTAGATCCAGAAACTGGGCTTTCGGAAGTCCCAGTTGAAATCATCTCGCCCTCGACCTCGGTCGAGGCGCAGAGGCGTTGACCGAGATGTTCTTCAGTCGCCTCGCTTGGTCCAGAAAGTGCCTCGGTCGAGGTACTGTAACTGGAACCGAAACTGGAGATCTTCGTCTCCTGGATTAGTTTCTCAGTTTTAGCTCCTGGATCTTCTTCCAGTGCCTTTAAGCTCCGTATATCTGCATCACAAGAGGCATCTATACCTTCCTCCATTAAACTGAAACTAATAACTCTTTCGAGTGGATCGTTAATAAGGATAGAGCTCACCAATTCTCTTGATTCTTCTTCATCATAGATGTTGAAGATATCATTGCTTAGTAGCTCTCCTTTCATGGCCGCAAGTAATACGAACTCCACTTCATCTCCGCCAATGTTGAATTTCAACTTGGCGTTCTTACAATCCACATTGCAACCCGAAGTTGCTAGAAATGGCCTCCCGAGAATGATAGGAACATGATAATCTGCGGGAATATCAAGTACAACAAAGTCTATAGGTAAATAGAAGTTACCTAACTTAACCGGAACGTCTTCCAAAATTCCCACGGGATGGGTAATGGAGGGGTCCGCCATGTATAATCAAATCTTAACCGGCTTGGGCTCTCCAAGTCCGATCTTCACACATAGCTCTAGCGGAATGATGCTCACGCTGGCTCCTAGATCACATAAGGCTTCACAAGTGACATCCCCAACTTGAATGGGAATGCAAAATGAGCCGGGATCTCTCAACTTAGGTGGCATCTTCTCCTTCATGATTTGAATAAGCTCCGAGGATTTAGATGTCATCCTTACTTCACCAAAGTCTCCAGTTTCCTCTTCCTTGATAGGATCTCTTTCAAGAACTTCCCATAGGCGGGCATCCCTAGAATAGCATCAAGGAAAGGAATGTTAATGTGTAGTTTATTCATCAAGTCAAGGAACTTACCGAAGTGCTTGTCTAGATGTGCTCTGGCCCTTGACTGGGGGAATGGAAGTGGTGGTTTATATGCAGGAGGTGGAACATAAACTTCAAGTTTCCCCTCCGCTTTCTGTGGCTCCACCTCGGTTGGCATCTCGGCCGAAGTGTTCTTCGACCGCACCTGGACCGAGGTGGTCTTCGTCGGTACTGGCACCGACCGAGGCATTGGATCTGCAGTCTTCAGTCTACTCCTCGTCGTTATGGCCATGAACTGGCCCTTAGGGTTGCTTTCCGTTCTTGCTGGAAGCTTCCCTAGATCTCTTGGCGTTTCATTCGCCCTACTAGCAAGTTGTTGTTCAAAGGCTTTTTAGCCTTCGAAAATGAGGTCATGGATGTCTCCATAGCGCTAAGCTTGATCAAGATAGCCTCCAGCACTGCGTCTTTCTTCTCCGGCTGAGACGAACTTGATCCTTGCCCCTGGCTCTTTAATGGAGTAGAAGAAGAAGAAGAAGGGGAAGAGAGGAAAGGATTAGAAGAATCGTTAGAATTGGAGTTAGAATGATTGTTACCAGAATTTTGGTTGTTCGCCCTCCAATTATTGTTGTTGGATCCTCTATTGTTGTTGTAGTTATTGTTCCGGGAACCGTTGTTGTTGTTACGGTATCCATTGTTGTTGTTCCTTGGTCCTTGATCTTCCTTCTTGGTTTGAGCAACCAAGAGTTCCTTCAATTGCTTCACGTCATTCTTCAAAGACGTGAGTTGATTGTTGTTTGGCGGAGCTTCTTGAAAGTTAACTCTTTTAACTCCACCTTCAGCTCCTTGGTGGGTATATTTCTCCATATGCAAAGCTTGCTTCTCTATAAAGTCCCAAGCTTCGTCAATCGCCATGTCCATAAATGTACCGGCGAAAAGTAGTTGGAGGTTGAACTGGGTGCTTCCGTCCAGTCCCTTGAAGTATATCTCCAACAACTCTATCTTTGGAATCCCATGATGTGGGCAATCCAAAAGAATGTCTTTAAACCTCTCCCATGACTTGGACAAGCTCTCCTTTTCCTTCATAATGAATGCATTAATCTTTCCTCTCATTTCAGCGGTCTTAGAGGGGGGAAAGAATTTAGTCAAGAATTCCGTAGTCATCTCCTCCCAAGTGCTGATTTTTCCTGGAGGAAGAGATTGATACCAAGTAAGAGCTCTATCTTTTAAAGAAAAGTAAAAAGGTCTTAGCTTGTAGTTGTTGTTTTCTATTCTTAAGGGTCTCAAGGTCTCCATCAAGATCTCATAGTTTTGAAGATGTTGATGTGGGGATTCCTTGTCTAGCCCTCCAAACTGGCATTGGCGAATCATGGAAAGAACTTGCGGTCGAAGTTCATAGTCATGGTCCGCCGGATCTCCTAGGTTAACTCCTGGACGCCTCAGTTGCTGATTAGGGTCCCTCCTTTGACCTAGGGTTTGCGGGATTCCTGCAAAAGGAGCGCCTCGGACTGGCATCCGAGGTGGAAGTACCTCGGCCGGGGCGTCAGGTACTGGGACCTGCCTCGGTCGAGGGTTTGGAACTGGGACCTGCATCGGTCCAGGATCGGGAACAGGGTCTTCCCTCGGTCAAAGTAGATACTGGTCTCGTATGGTTTCCATATCTGCTTCGATCGCTTCAGTCCTGGTGCGAGTTTCTTCTTTCTCCTGCCTCAATTCTTCCCTGCTGAGGCGTAGCTGTTCTAACGCCTCCTTCAATTCGGCCTCAAGATCGCGATTGTCTTGGTTGGCCATCTTCGCTTCTCTTAAGCGTCGTTTATATGTCTTTTCTGGTTCGGGATCGTAAGGAACGATTTCCTTCCCAGTGCGGGTTCTTCGCATAAACCTAAGAAAGAACCTGCAAAAATCACTCAAGTAGAGTGGTTAGTAGACACGGGGGCAAGTGCCCCAAAAGCGTACCGCAACCGGCTCGGTCTAGACCAAGTCCCCGACAACGGCGCCAAAAACTTGTTCGCTCCAAACGGTGTGTGCAAGCTTTAAATTTATAACCCTAGACGTAAGCTTAAACAAGGACGCGAACCCGTAGTGTACGGGTCAATCGTAGTAAAAGCAAGAAATTCCAGGGGTCGATCACAGGGACTTAGTGAAACAAAGTCGGAATAGGTAAGCTTTAGCAATTACTAACCACAAAAGCAATTAAAACAATCAAAGATGATAAAAGTCAATAAAGGAAATATGCAATTCTAGGGATTAAAGCATCTAGTTGTGGTTCCAACTCAAGATCTAAAGATAAGCGGACAAAGCTGAGAAATTTGCATAGGGAAGGTGTTTCTAAAGTGGAATAGATCACCGGGTAAGTCTCACTACTCACTAATCTCAAACCGTAACTCCTATTACCGGGTAAGTCTCAAGGAATTAAGATAAAGAACTATAACCTCAAACTAACACACCACCTAAGGGAATAGAATCAACCTTTACCGGGTAAGTCTCAGGCTAACTCACAAAGATGGGATGAAAGCACACTCAAACCCCAATAAAGGATAAACCTTTATTACCTACGCTTATGATCTTAGGTAAACAAACAAAGGAATTACCGGGTAAGTCTCATCCTAGGCTTGCATTGAACCAGGAAAGGTGTAATAAGAATAGGATTTGGCAAACTCTAACACTTAACTCTCAGTTTCGGATCAGATAAGTCACCTCGGTCAGCCAAATTCCACCCCGGCCGAGATGTTCATCGACTGAGCGAGATGCTTAGGGTTAAGGTTAAATACTCAAACTTTCAGGGTCCTACTATGATTAAGATTATTCTATCATTGTTTTTCCCACAACCTTCAGCCAATCACCCTAGAATCACACAAAGAGATTAGCCACTCATCATCATGAAAGTATTAATCAAATATATGGGAAGAAAGAGAATAATTGAACAAAAAAACCTTAAGAGAAAGGCTTCAATAACTGAATCAATTATCAAACCAACAAGCGTTCCTTGGATAGAAATCCAACAAGACAACAAAGAAGAAGGGAATCTAAGATGATCTTACAAAAACCCTTCAAAAGCTATAAAAGCTATAGACTTTCTTCCTTCAACCTTCAAAAAGGTTCTTCAAATCTCCCAACTGGAGTATGGCTGCAGCGGTGTATTTGGTGTAAGCGGCTGTTCCGGCTATATGCGGGATGATAGCGGGTGTCGGATTTGTGGGAAATCCGACCCTTTTTATAGGAAAATTACTCTCCAAAGATAAGATATCTTAGAAAGATCTCTTCCCATAAAAATAGGTAAAATATATGGTCTATATTATCTTCTTCCTTCCAGGAATCAAGCCCAAAAATATAAGATCCTCTTTCCAAAGATAAAAGATCTCAGCCAAGAATAAAATATTCTCGCCGCGTCCCAGGTGTTCGCCTCGGTCGAGTCGACTCCTCTGGATCACCTCGGTCGAGGTGACTCTGTAGTCAACCGAGGTGAATCACAACTGAATGTGAAATCTCTCAAATCTGGTCCAAAGTGAATCTTTAATCCATGGCTATGCTTCCTGGATGTTTCCTTAAGCTCCTGAATGTAGCTCCAATGACTCCTTAGCTCCTTTTTCTCCTTTTCGATGCAAAATGTGCCATTTTACCTACGATTACAACAAAACTAGGTGTAGACCTCGATTCCCGCAAAGGTAGATGAAATGACAATATAATCACATAATATACATACAAACATGCAGATTATTGAAGATAAAACGTCTAAACAAACCAAAAATATAGACAATAATTCATGCTATCACCTGGGTTGGCCGCTCCCGCGGCTCACTGGGCCGCCCCTGCGGCTCAAGTGCAGTGGCCGCCCCCGCGGCGCTGTCCAGCAGCGGGTGCGGTCGAACTCCAAAAAGGCGATTTTGAGCTCTTCTTCGACTAGTTTTTTTAAGTATGGGGGATCTCCTAGCTCCCTTGCTCCACCATGGATGTCCCACATGCAACACCATCATCCAACAATGTCCATCTAAATCCACACACATGCAAGCCAAAGAAGGAAGATCTTGAATGAAATCAATGGCTTCTACCACTGAAGCTCAAAGAAGAAGGAAGAAGAAAGAAGAAGAAGGAAGAATAAGATTACCTACATCAGCTTGACTAGGATCCTCTGTCTCCATCTCGTATCTAAGAGGAGCAGCTCATACAAACAAAGGTGGAAGGCCATGGAAGATCCAATGAAGAAGGTGAAGCAAAAGAGAGGAAAGGAGAGGAGCTAGAGGAGAAGAAGGATTCACGTGAAAGTGAAATGGGAGGAGAGAGAGAGAAGCAAAGGTCGTCTTATGCCCAAGGAGAACGAGGGGTTGGTTCCCTAAGATGAAGGGTCACACACCCAACGAAGGGTCGGTACAGGATTTTGGAAATAAAATCCGGCACTCAACACCTCGTGTCTGCGGGAAAATTGAGCCGCGTCTGCGGGAAGGTCGATAAACCTCTCACACCCGGAATAAAAATTCCGGATGCTACAACATTGATTTCGTGCGGGTTCCAAGCAAACCAAAAAGCATATGAGATCTTTACATCTCAAAGTAGATATGCAGCTTATTTGTTAAAAAGGTTTAAAAAAAAGGCACTATTCTTATGTTGCTTGCCATGTTTATACTTGTAGTGATTCGGCAATATTTGTTTATATCAAAAATCACTTCTATTTATGCTTGTAGTGATGTTTTATGGATATGAAACAATAGTTTTTATATAAAAAAGCATATTAGATCTTTAATTCTCAAAATAGATATGCAGTTTGTTTGTTGAGAGTATTCTTCTTCCTGTGGAGCAGTTTGTTGTAGCATTGTCATCTCCATGTGATTAGATGGCATATTGTCTATCTTTAATCATCTTTTGTCTTAGCAAGATTCAATAACAAAATATTATTATCCAAGGATATCAAATGAAGACAATGACAAACTTAACTTTGAAAACTTGTTAAATAGTGCAAATAGAGCAATCTAATTAGTAGTTGCAACTGTTGTTGAATCTTGTCCGTTGAATCTTGCCTCGCAATATGTATGTACACTAACATTTGATTGTTTCTTAAACCTTATTTCATCTTCCAAAATTTTTTTATGTATTTTATATGCATCTTTATTTTGAAGCTTCTCGTCATCTGTAGCTATAACAGTTGATAAATTTTGTCCGTTGAATCTTGCCTCCCAATTTGTCTATACACTGGCAACAAAATGAAACAACTGCAACTGTTGATGAAGGCCGGTGGTCTTCAAGTGATCCTTATCAACTTGTTCATTTTGTTCCTTTAGGTCCTAATGTTGTACGAGTTTGGGTTGAAATACCTAAAATTCTTGATGCAACACTTTGAAGGACAACATCTGAGTTAGATTGCATTGAAGATGTTGGTACAACAATTCCATGGCCAACATACAAAGTTGTTATTATATGAAATAACATTAGATTATTGCACCGAATTTGATGCGCGAAGGTTCCACCGGATCTGAAGGCAACAATGGTCGGGATCGAGTGAATCTAGTCTCGCCTGATTTGGATTTGGGTTAGGTTTTGTTGTTACGGTTTGAGACCGCTCCGAGAAATTGTGTTGGAGAAGACCGAGAAGGTCAAGATAGTTCCGAGCAGTTGCAGGCGGTTGCGAGTTGATTTAGACACCAGCAGGACGGAGAAGCTCTCAAGTTTGGCGCATATGAAGACTAGGGTTTCGGACTCGACTAGCTAGGGTTTCGTGCAACCAAATCTAAATCGTAAATGAAAAGTTATTGAGTTTTTATTTTAACATCCCTATCAAATTCTGTTTTTACCCCTTTTATTGATTAAATTTAGAATTAATTTTTTTCAAATAATTAGAAGGGCCAAATTTATATCAACGATTAAAACAAAGGCCAAATTTGCTAAGTAGACTTTTAAAAGATTTTGTTCTACTAACTAGGCCTATATCATTAACGCATTTAGAAATGTACCTTTTTTTTTTTTTACTATCCAAAGGTTTTGAAGATCTCACCCTCTTTCCGAAACCCTAATTTCCCCAAACCTCGCTCTCGCTTTCGACATCCGCACAGCACTACCACAACAGCCCCTCCGCCGCCTCCTCCTCTCAACCACCCCAAGTCTGGCGACTTCAACTCCTCCATCACCGGAGCCAACGAGCCTGCTCGCCAAATCTCAAATGTTTTCCATACTGCTTCGATTTTTCGATTCTTTTTTACATATTGTCTGGACCAAGAATTTGAGATTTGGGGATCTGAAATGTTACTTGCTCGATTTTTCCATTTTTGTGAGGTGTTTTGAATCATATATGCATAACTGTTCTTCCATATTGTTTGGATTTTTCGATTCTTTTTTTCATTAAGAAGGCAATTGCTAAATTAGGCATATACTTTGTGTTTAGATTTTACTCATACTAGAAACTCAAATAGAAATTCATATCAGAAACTCAAACAAAAACTCATACTAGAAACTCAACCAGAAATCATACCAAAAATCATACCAGAAACTCAACCAGAAACCATATCAGAAGTTCATATCAGAAACTCATACATAGAAACTCAACTAGAAACCATACCAGAAGTTCATACTGGAAACTCAACCAGAAACCATACTAGAAACTCAACCAGAAACCATACTAGAAATTAATACCAAAAACTCAACAAGAAAACCATACCAAATACTCAACTAGAAACCATACCAGAAATTCATACTACAAACTCAACCAAAAACCATATACTAGAAAGCATACCAGAAATTCATACAAAAAAATTGTATCAGAAACTCAACCAGAAATCATACAAAAAAACTCATATCAGATTCTCATATTAGAAACTCAATCAGAAACCATATATGTCGTTTTTTTTAATAAAGAGTTGATTACATTTAACTAACATTAATAAAAATCCAGGATACAAAAAAAAAAAAAAAAACCTCATTTGAACAAATTCTTTCGTTGAAAAAAACTATACTCATCCAATCATCCCACTATTTTTCTTACCGTTTTCAGCAAACAACACGTCTAATGAATTTCTACTCTTCTTACCCCAAAATTCCCATTTTGCATATAAATACCTCCTGCTCGCCTGCTAAGTGCAAACACCGTCCTACCTTCGTTCCTCCATTTTCGCCGATCTCTCATCGTCTCAGTCTCAGATCTGTTCGTTATTTCTACTTTAAACGATAATTAGCAGGTAATTGTGCTTCGTCTCCTTAGATCTTATACACGTCAATGTTGATTGCTTGAGAAAACGCTTCACTTGTTTTAGTCGTTCAATTTTGCATTGGTTGCTACATGATCTGTTCCTCCGCATTTTTGTGTAGCTTCGACGTTTTTTGTGCTTAATTTGGTGTTTTTTTTTTTTATCTAGATCTTCAGTTCTTGCAAGTTCGTGTTGATTTCTTGACAGAACACTAGTTTCAAGAGTTCAATTTTGCATTTTGCTGCCCAACTTTGATCTTTTGTACCGCATTTCTGAGTAGCTTTGAGGTTTTTTGTTCCTAGTTTTGTAAATTTTATTTCTAAACATGCTTTGACTTCGCTACAGGTGGTCAGATCTGGTGGTATTGGTGTAGTTTTAATGTTGAAATTTCGTTGCTGCGTCTTTGCTATGATTGCCTCATTTGCATGTGGTGAATTTTGATCTCGGATTTGGAATTATGGCGGATCGCGGTTGTTGAATGTGGTTTTCCTTTGTTATGTGGATCATATGTGGTGTCATTGCCTGTGCGGGGCGATTCCTTTGCTGCTTAATTATTTTCACTTCCAGATCTGATCTGCTTGGTTTTGTCTTGCAATTTTGTGCAGAATAAAAAACCAAACGACCTATTTGTAGTTTATATGGATTTGAATCATTACCTTATTGGATTTGACAAGGGCCGACATTTTTGAGATCATCTCAGTTAAGAGTTAAGACTTCGGAAGGTCAAAAGCAAAAGATATTTTTTGGTCTTCGTAGTCATTGTGGGGGTCTGATTTACAATTTTTTTTTTTCAAAGTTAACTGTAAGCCTTGACCATGTGCTTGGTGAAAAGATATGAGATACGCCTTGATTGATTATTTGCTCTCTGATTGCACCCTATCTGATGAATGTAAGTGTGTTAATCAATTTAATATTGTCTTTTCTGAACTTGATTTCCATTGTGATAGGTTTTTTCTGGTGAGAAAAAAGATATGGTGAAGATCTGTTGCATTGGTGCCGGCTACGTCGGTGGTCCCACGATGGCTGTGATTGCGCTTAAGTGCCCAGAAATCGAGGTTGCTGTTGTTGACATTTCTGTCCCAAGGATCAATGCCTGGAACAGTGACCAGCTCCCCATCTATGAGCCAGGTCTTGATGATGTGGTGAAGCAATGCAGGGGGAGGAACCTCTTCTTTAGCACTGATGTCGAGAAGCATGTTGCCGAGGCAGACATTGTTTTTGTGTCCGTTAACACCCCTACCAAAACCAGCGGGTTGGGTGCTGGCAAGGCAGCTGACTTGACATACTGGGAGAGCGCAGCCCGTATGATAGCTGATGTTTCAAAGTCCAACAAGATTGTGGTTGAGAAATCAACTGTGCCTGTCAAAACAGCTGAGGCAATTGAAAAGATATTGACCCACAACAGCAAGGGCATCTCTTTCCAAATCCTCTCAAACCCTGAGTTTCTTGCTGAGGGTACTGCAATCGCTGATCTCTTCAATCCTGACAGGGTTCTCATTGGTGGTAGGGAGACCCCTGAAGGCAATGCAGCCGTGAAGGCACTAAAAGCTGTATATGCCCATTGGGTGCCGGAAGACCAAATCATTTGCACAAATCTGTGGTCCGCTGAGCTCTCCAAACTTGCAGCTAATGCCTTCTTGGCACAGAGGATTTCCTCTGTTAATGCCATGTCAGCTCTATGTGAGGCAACTGGTGCTGATGTCACAGAAGTATCTCACGCAGTTGGCAAGGACACTAGAATCGGCCACAAGTTTTTGAACGCTAGTGTTGGGTTTGGTGGATCTTGCTTCCAAAAGGATATCCTGAACTTGGTCTACATCTGCGAGTGCAACGGTCTTCCTGAAGTGGCCAACTATTGGAAGCAAGTCATCCAACTAAATGACTACCAAAAGAGCCGGTTTGTAAACCGGGTTGTTGCATCCATGTTTAATACTGTAGCCAACAAGAAAATTGCAATCCTCGGGTTCGCCTTCAAGAAAGACACTGGTGACACCAGAGAGACACCGGCTATTGATGTCTGCAAGGGACTTTTGGGTGACAAAGCTAAGCTCAGCATCTATGATCCACAAGTCACAGAGGATCAGATCCAAAGGGATCTATCGATGAACAAGTTCGACTGGGACCACCCGGCTCATCTTCAGCCATTTAGCCCCACCACCAAAAAACAAGTCACTTGTGCTTGGGATGCATACACTGCAACCAAGGATGCTCATGGCCTATGCATCCTCACCGAGTGGGACGAGTTCAAGACACTTGATTTCCAGAAAATTTTCGACAACATGCAAAAGCCTGCTTTTGTATTCGATGGTAGGAATGTGGTAGATGCTGAGAAGCTAAGGAAGATCGGGTTTATTGTATACTCGATTGGTAAGCCCCTGGATGCTTGGCTTAAGGACATGCCTGCTGTGGCATAGTTGAGACATGGTAATTTGTGTTATGGCCTTTGGGAGAAGCAGGTACATCCTTTCTACTACTAAAGAAGAGTCACATTCTACATTAAAAAGTAATCCCTTTTCGATTCGTATTTTAGTTTATACTGTTGTTATGCTTTAACTCTGGTGATCAGATATGTGAGATCTAGCAGATGGGTAACCTGGAATTTTTATTGTTTAATTCGATATGATATGTTTGTAGTGATTGCTTAATTGTAAGTTGAGTTATGAACATGCCCATCATTTTGCTCTGTCTTCTCCTTTCTGCCAGGTTGTGATTTTTGTTCATTTTCAGCTTTTTAATCGGAATTTATTTGCAACTGAAAACTATTCATATACTAAACAGATGGACTCACCCAACCCATAAATTGTCCTACCCTTGTAGAGATATAATACGAGACAAGCTACTCAGGTTCGGGTCGTGTTGGGCTTGTTCATTTTCTAAATGGGTCGTATTGGGCTCGTTCATTTTCTAAATGAGCCGAGTATGAACTCATTTTAAAGCTCGTATAAAATTTAGGCACGGATTGTTTATAAACTAGCCGAGATTGAGGATATCAATGCTCGGCTCGTCCGGGTAAAACTCCGCTAAAATTTAGGCACGTATAAAATAATATTATAGGAGCATTATTTTAGTCAAGCTACTCGGACTTGGCTCGAGCTGAATATGAATACATTTTAAAGCTCGCATAGAATTTAAGCTATAAACAAGCCGAACTTGAACATGCAATGTTCGGCTCGTATTACACCCTATCCAAGGATGTGTAAACCGTCCGGTCTAGACCGAACCGTAGTATTGTGGATCAGACCGTACCATTAGCTTGCATTCCTACAAGCTATCAGTCAATGGATCGGATCGCACCGCAACATGGTCCAGTCAAGAACATTTTTTTTCATTTTCATTTATTTTTGAAAAATCCAGGTATACGATTCAATCCGGGTTTGGACCGGACCATATTGAACCCATATAATATATATTATAGAAAAATGAAAATTGATCAATATGATCCTGACCGGACAATAAACGTTAGCTTGTAGGAATGCTAACGGTCTGATCCGGACTTGCACAACCTTAGTCGAAACATCTTGAAAGGTTACTAAATGATACATGAAGATACTACACTAACGGTTTGGGACCAATGAAAACATCATGAAAGGTTGAAGATTGTGGGAGTCGGTGAAAACCTGATTTTCACAATTTCCTGAACCTAAGAATTATGTTGAAGGAAACCCGATATTCACAATTTCCGTATGACACCATTAGCAGGAAGAACTCGCGCCAATGCATCAACTACTCTATTACATGAACGAGTGGTACAAACCAAGCTAAAAAGAGAGGAACGAAGCACTCAGGTGTTTGATATCCTCGATGAACAAACCCATGAGAACGTATGAACGAATGACTATTATAGTAATTCTCCACCTACTGTGAGTCTGTCTCCACGATTATATGATCAAGTCCCCTGCGGAGGGCCATCTCTCAATTATCCTTTGCACCTTAGCTCCAGTGAGCTATCACAATTCCTTAACACAACAATTTTTCCCATTGTAGACAGTAGTTGAATGAGGATGCGCCAAACCACACCTCCTTACCATCAGGACATAAGATGACAGTGTGGGCAACCGTTTCTGTAAATTGTGCACACCTCTCAAACAGAGAATCTTGGACCACCCTTTTCTCATCGAAAGCAGCCCTCATAGCTAACGTACCGAAGCATAGTTTCCATGCGAAGTTCAGACCTTGTAAGGAACATTTAGCTTCCAAATTAAACAGTGAGCATCTTGAATTTCCCCAGAAAGTCTTTCTTGCCATGTAGAAACACTCCTGCACCTTCCCATCCAGTACGCACTTTTAACCGTAAGGGACCGATCATTATTTGGCCACCACACTTGTGCACAATTGCTGCCTTCTAGAGCTTTTAGGCATATATATATATATATATATATATATATATATATAAGTCAACCGGCATTAATATAACTTAACAAGTTGTAAATCTGTAAGCCTACCACACCAAATTCAACCAAAGATAAAGAGATACATAAAAGATAAACATCCAGTTAATCTTATTATGTAGTTATATTCCTTTTCACTTAGATATTCACAACTCCTTAACATCTAAAGTGTTTGCTACTGGATTAATGACCCGAGCCCGGAACCAATTACCCTTAGCCTTTTGCATGTGATTTAGACAACTTAGGTGATCAAACTAAGTGGAAAACAATCATGCAAACAAAGTTATATACAAGGAAAATAACACAAGTGTAACTGAATATAAACTTCTATTAAAAAGACTTACAACCAACATATATGAAGCTTCAATCAACCCAATGTAGCAAGGAGACTTAACACTCCATACAAAGAAAACAAATGACAAAGTGAGGTTTTTGTGGTAAAATGAGGTGATTCTAACGTCAGCCTAGGACCTCTATTTATAATAAAATGCTAGAGAGTCAAGTGGCGATACAAACCGATCATCCTCACGGCCAACTTCCCTAATCAACCCAGAATAATCACAAAGGAGTGGTCCCTTCACCATAAAATGCATAATCAAAATATTTTAAGGAGCAGTAACATGAGCATTGAACTAGTTTACTCTTCATAAAGAGGAATGAAAATAAAATACTCTTTTCATGTTTCTATTATCATATAAAAGAAAAAGAATTAGGTGAAGTAGACTCTTCTCTATGAGCTTTTGTTTGATAGACCCCTCTAATTTTTATTGCTCTAGTAGACTACCACTATTACTCTATTAAGGGTTTTTTTTCCTTAATTAGTTTATGCTATGGGTACTGTTAATCGAGTAATAGTGATAAAAAGCCTAGTTAGCCATTTTACTCAATAAAATATAGGTAATAAATTATATATACAATTTCAGCTGCGGAATTGCTAATTTCACGGACATAAATTTACAATTTATAACGCAATTGCATGTTAGGTAGCAGATAGTCGCTATGAGCTTCGCGTTGTAAAAGATAAGTAGGCGTCCGTACAAATAACATCCATTTCAGCTAGCTATCACTATCTCTTTACCGGTGAATATGGTGATAAATGCATGAAAACCCACAATTCAATAAAGCGGAAAATAGCATTTGTTACCTTAACTGTTCTTACATCAAATTGTTGCGAGGATAGAGCATGATCTGTGATCAGATGAAGAAGCATCCCCTTTATTCTGAACACAGTTCTGAGACCTCTGCATTCTTAAGGAATTCACAATAACACAAACAAAACATCAGGAACTTGACTGCCCTTATATCAGCCTGCTATCACTTTCCATTCATTTGCTGGAAAAAAATATAGCCTTTACTTACATTTTCATGATAGAAAATTCATTCACCGTTTCCAGAACGTAAGATAAGCTCTCTGTTTTTCCATCTCAGTGAAAAAGTACAATTATATTGCCTTAAAAACAATCACTGCTAGAATTAGAATCAAATGCTCATAATAACTTATCTTAAGTATGAGCGATGCATCAAATCCTTCCACTGGACCAAGTAGACACTCGAAAATTGAGGCCAACAATGAAAGAAGTAGCGTTGCCATTGGAGATTCTAATGGCATTGCCACTTCTTTCATTGTCAGTCTCAGTTTTCCGCTTCAATTAATGCAACGACCATCATCTCATCCTCTCACCCCTGCATCAGGATGATGAAGTAATAAATAAATTAACACATCGAAAGAACTCAACTTTCTTATTTTCCAATAAGAAAAATGTTTAGCAATGAAGCGCTGTAGATTCATGATCAATAACAATTCCAATTTCACATCCCATTATACAACTTTTAACAATTATGCAGTACTTTTGATACTTTATAAACCCAGTAATTCGTCAGATGGGTAAATGGAAGAGTTATTAGTCAATTAAGCTTCAAGCTAGGAAAAGGAACAAAAGACTTGAAACCCTAACCTTCGAGTATGGGGTTATATCAAATCGGTTGCCCTAAACTTCGTGTGTGGAGTTATATCAAATTGGTAGGTGTGATTAGCCCCAAACCGTTTTCAGATTACGTTTCAATTGTACAGCAGAAATTAGATTTAGACAAAGTACAAAATAATACAGAGAGAGGGTTTATAAAATTACCTCGTCAAAATCGATTCTACCAAAATCAGCCTACTTATCACCCAAAGCACCAGATCTTTGACCCAAGGATCAGAAACCAAGTTGCAGATGTTCTTAACTAGTGTGCGAAGAAGCAATAAAGAATTACAGCTTTAACCACCCAAGGAACAAACTATTGCAATTTGATCTGATCAAAGATTTGCAAGCCAGTAGCTGATGCAGTGCGACATAGAAGCTTAGAAAGGAACTTGGATTGAGAAGGATTTGGATTCTAAATCGAGAATGATCGAGTAGGAACCAAACGAGAGGATTTGAGAGTTGCTAAGATTTGGGAAGATAACATTATAAGCAAATATAAAGACCGGTTCAAATGAATGCATAGGCGAACCAAACCGAACCAGACCAGAAACAAAATAAAAGTGAATTATCAACTGGATGGATTTACTGTATTTTGACCTAGGAGATGAACTCAAACATATATATGACATTGTACAGGACTAGTATACTAGATATCTCTGAAGAATCATTGATTTTCATGAACCAAACTTTTCGGCAATCTATCTTTTGTAGATCAAAGATCAGATGGAATCGGGCAGAAGAGGACGCTCATCAGAGCCTGGGGAGTAGCAGCACCAGCAGGGATTGTGGTTGGCATGAACTCTGCATCACTTATACCAGACATGTCGAACTCATCATATGCTGCATATTGGATTGGGAAAGCTATTTGTTGTTGGTAACAATTAGAAACTTGTGAGGGGGATTTCATTATAATCTCTAGTGTCATTGACTCATTGCCAGTTCTTTCATCGTAGGTCTCAGATTTCCGCTTCAACTAATGCAACGCTTTGTCAGCTCAACAAAGGATTTCAGCTCATCCTCCTTGGCCTCAATCATGTTTTATTACATAACATTTCAAACTTTATTTTAAAGTTGTAGCACTCATATGCTCAAATATCACAAATAAGTATACACTGACTCTACTGCAGTTGGAATTTGGCTTGCTTATCACGCACCTGTTATCCACTACAGCTTTCTATACTTCAGTTTACAACAAAAGCACTAGCTTACATTCATCAACTAATCATGCAGACATTCATACAAAAAACAAAACACTAATCACACAGACATATTACTCCTTTTACTAGACTGGCCCAGTTGTCGAAAATCTTTTTGTGGGATGGTGAGAGTTCAGATTCCATCGGGCAGAAGAGGATGCTCATCAGAGTACGGGGGATTAGCAGCACCAGCAAGCATTGTGATCGACATGAATAACCCATC
Source organism: Fagopyrum esculentum (assembly GCA_033239045.1). Classification (NCBI taxonomy): domain Eukaryota; kingdom Viridiplantae; phylum Streptophyta; class Magnoliopsida; order Caryophyllales; family Polygonaceae; genus Fagopyrum; species Fagopyrum esculentum. The sequence goes on along the minus strand of BSUD01000004.1, from coordinate 19,200,009 downwards.
ATTTACACCAGACATGTCAAACTCATCATATGCTGCATATTGGATTGGGAATGCTTCCTGTTGTTGGTACCAGCTACACACTTGTGCAGGCGATTTCATGATCATCTCCAGTGTTGTTGTCACCTCTTTCATCGTCGGCCTCAACTTTCCGCTCCAACTTACACAACGCTTTGCTAGCTCAACAAAGGACACTAACTCTTCTTCCTTGACTTCCATCGCAATTTTAGGATCCAAGATGTTAGACAACCTAGAGTTTTGTGCCATAAACAAGAACTCTGTTACCAAGTTCTTTTGCTCCATAGTACTTGCATCCCTGTAGATGGGTTTCTTGTTGGTCAAAAGCTCCAACAAAACAACCCCAAAACTGTAAACATCGCTCTTCTCGGTAAACTGATATGATTGGAAGTACTCCGGGTCCAGATAACCCATTGTTCCTTGGACGATAGTGGTCATGTGTGTTTGATCCATTGCAATGGTCTTGGAGGATCCAAAGTCAGAGACCTTGGCTCTGTACTTCTCATCCAACAATATATTTGAAGACTTAATATCCCTATGATATATAGGAATGGATGAAAATGAATGTAAATACGCAATAGCACCTGCTGAATCTGCAGCAATTTTCAAACGCATTTTCCAACTAATGGCAAAATCTTCATCAGGGTGATGGATATGCTCATAAAGGGTTCCATTGGGAACATACTCATAAACCAGAAGAGGCACTTCTGTCTCTAGACAACATCCAAATAGCTTGACAACATGCCTGTGATTTATCCGTGACAGTATAACCACCTCGTTTATAAACTGTTCTAACTGACTCTCATCTAGTAACTTGGACTTCTTAATTGCAACAACAGTTGCATCTGTTAACATACCCTTGTAGACAGTCCCTTGACCACCTTGACCCAGTATACGATTTTCATTGAAATGATTTGTAGCTTTGTCCAATTCAATTACTCTGAATACCTTTGTACTCTCTACTATGCCTTGATTTGGTGACAATTGTTGTTGCAACAACAAGCCACCATTGCGCTTGAAGAATTTATGCCTTCTCTTCACCTCCCTTCTCCTCTTGATGAACCGATATATCCCATAGAAGCAAGCTGCCAAAAGTAGCACTCCAAAACTATTGCCAAGTCCTGCATAATAAGTAAGCAATTAATATCCTTGATAAATGGATGAAAATAAACGAAATAACTTATGAACCAAATGAATTCTAGTTCTCACCCAGGATGGCTGCAAGATTCAAGAGTCTGTGTTGACAATAATATCCCGAGCCATCCCGCTGACTTTTGCAAGTTCCTCGACAACCCTCACATCCTTTGGGGACTTTTTAAGATCAAGAAGACATAAATAAAATCATGGAGGATAAAATTTGATCATTTCAAGGTTATTTTAAGTAATTTATTACAATTGATTATCATATAGTCTTACCTTGACATCCATTGGGGAAGTAAGGATTCCCATTATCGAAACCATCACAAGTGCAGTAAGTGTATTCTTTCCATGTGAAACAAATGGCATCGTTCTGGTTGTGAGGAAGATGGAAGTTGTTTGGCATAGCCCATGATAATACAACTGGGGTTGGATTAGAACTTGACAGCTTTCCAACATACTGATTTACTAAGTTCATCTCCATGATTGTCGCCACAAGGCAATCAGAAGCCTGGGGATTAAAATCCACCTGATAAAATTGAATAGGGGATAAAGAAAGATCGAAAGAAGGTAACGATGTTTGGCAACACTTAACCCCATAGCAACTGTTTGTGGGTATTGCAGTGCCGTTGTCGTTGTGGCAAACAGTGCCACATCCAGCCATAATTTGCATGCTTTCGTTCACCAAAACCGCGCTTCCTGGACAACCCTCCATGATGAATACATTATAGGATGTTGAGAAGTTGTAAGGGCTTCCCCTCAAGTCAATGCTACTTAGTTGATGGATTTGTGGATCCACACTGCACACATTCATGGGAGGTATCTTCACTATAACAGTCTGCGGATACGTATTAGTTTCTATATTCACGAGTTCAACGTCCAATTTGGATAAGAATGGCTTGCTGCTGGATAAGAATGGCTTGCACTCGATCTCAAACCAGGCATCATAGGAACAATTGGAACCTATACCAAAAGGGTAAGTGATACTCACGTTCCCACAGCTATCCCTACAACCGGGCATTGCTATAGGTGGCTTTGCCTTTCCCCCCATAATCAATGTAGGTACTAGTATTAGTAGTACGCATATTTGGATTTCGGGTAGCAGTTTAGGGATCATAGCTTTCCACTTAGAATGATTGTCTGGGAAGCCACCTTAGCTTATTTATCTCATCAAGACTAATGAATTGGTCAAATCTCAACATCGCTTTCAATATATGTTTTTCCTCTAAAAGTTTATCATTAGTTCATTACTACAAGCCATTTAATTCAATCTAAAATAATCATGAAAGAATTAGGGAAATAGGACCTTTAAAATTAGCATTTTGTAAAATGGGTTTCTATAAATTAATAAGATAAAATAGGCTTGTAAACTAGAAAGTAGGTTACTGAGCCTTCTACTGATTAGATGGTCACTTTTATTCAAAAAAACGAATTAGGGTTTAATATTCCGCTTGGAAGATTTCAACCACCACGTTACTATTCTCCTTCTTTGCCTCCTCACCTCCTCCTTCCTTGCCTCTGAACCACCATCGCCCTCTTCTTCTCCTTCTCCGTTACCGTCACCCTCTTCTTCTTCCTCCCCTGACCGTCGCCCTCTTCTTCTCCCTCTCTTGAAATCATCGGCCCCTTCTTCCTCCCCTGAAACCGCCGTCGTGTTCTTCTTCCTGCTCTGCCTGAAGTCGTCGCTCTCTTCTTCCTCCCCTCTGAACAAGATTCACCCTCTTCTTCCTCCCCTGAAACTGCCTCTCTTTCCTTCTCTAAACTCACAAGGTTGAAGAACGCTTGGAAACCTAACCAGAAAAAATACAAAGTTTGAAGAATGGCGAGAATTGAGGCTGAAGAACGTAGGATGACCGCCGATTCTAGAGAGGCTACAGTTCGTGAAGAGGCTAAAGTGTTCGAGTCTGCCATTGATGAGGAATTGGTAAGTCGTACTACCCTTGAGTACCATCAAATGAGTGAGCACTTTGGGTATGTATGAGCCTTTGGGTATGTAATATGTATGAGCACTTTGGGTATGTATGAGCACTTTGAGTAATGTGTGAGCACTTTGGGTATATTTCTTGGGTATGGATTGAGTAATTGATTACTCCCTGAATGTATTTACTGCATTTTTTTGGGTATTGCTTTGAAATGAGTAATGTGTGAGCATTTTGGGTATGTATGAACACTTTGAGTAATGTGTGAATTGGGTATGTTTTTTGAGTAATTTGTTAGCACAAGATTGGAGCCAACAACCACCAAGCTCCTCGGTCATCTTCTCCCTCGAGAGCCACCAAGCACCATGGTCGCCTCGGTCGTCTTTTCCATCTTACCCAAGTATGTAGGGAAGATATTTTGCAGGATAGGTGGTTAAGCTTGCACTGGGTAAGGTTGTTTTTTTGGGTAGAAACTTATGTGAGAATGTTAACACACTTTTGGTTAATAAAATTGGGTTGTTATTTTGTGGGTATGTTATGTACTTATGTGTCATCTTTTTTGTATGTTGTATTACGATTTATGCTTGATTATTTAAAATTTCGATTTCAATATTGGGATATACACTTACCATGTTCAATGTATCACATTAACAACCTTACAAACAAACCACTTACCCAAACATATCAATATCTTACAAAACACTTACTCAATCATATCAAACCTGAGTATGTAGATTTGTATGTATTTTGGGCAATAATTATGTACATACCCCAAAAATTACTACACTGACAACCTTTCAAACAAACCACTTACCCAAACACATCAATATCTTACAAAACACTTACACAATCATATCAAACCCGAGTATGTGAATTTGTATGCATTTTGGGTAATAACTAGGTACATACCCAAAAATAATTACAGGAAACCAATTTGGGTCAACAATTCCCTTCAAAAATGTCAATCAAATATGTCATCAATCAACTCAATTTCTGCACAGCAGTCAACAGTCATTAATCAGCCTTTTTTGTACTATCAAAAAACTAGCCTGCAAAATAGGAGCCCATTTTTTCAACTTAATTTTAGGAGGCCCTATATTCCAACTTTATTGTGTAGAAGGCTCAATATGCCAATTCAGCCAATAATCATCTTGCGGTTCAAAGTTCTCATTTTATATTTTATTATGCAACAGCATAGTTGATTGTTGACCTTCAGTGCTTTATTTAGTTTGGTTGATACATGTACAAAGTATCCATCCCGTTTACTACCTATCTCAGAAATTTCGCTTAAGAATTAGTCAATTTAGGGCCCGTTTGGTTCCAGCTCCGGAAACGAAAACGGAATGGAAACGAATTTAGTCCATATGTATATCCTTATTCATAAAATTTTGTGGAATCATTCCTTGTGGATTAATGCAAAATGCACTTCTACACTTTGTTAGGGTATCAAAAGTAATCAAACTCTACTTCAATTTCTTCACACCACAAGGAATGATTCCACAAACCTTCATGAACAATGGTATACATATGAATTATATTCGTTTCCATTCCGTTTCCGATTCCAGAGTTAAAACCAAATGGGCCCTTAATTTAGTCATGCATACGACCAAGTAGATAGTGTTGTGGACTTTTTACCTAACCTTGTTTTGTTTTTTGGTTCAAGTTTTTACGTATCCTGATAGTCAGACAGTGTTTACATTTGTTGTTCAGCAGTGTAAGGAACATCAAATGTTCGATTGTCAACTTTATATCATGCCATGATAATAAGAAATGATTAAATTGGCATGTTAACACATCTTGATGCATTTTATGTATGTTATGATGAGTTTGTTGAGACATGGAATAAGATGACAACCGGTCAAAGGTAAAGGTTAAGAGCATGTAAAATGGGTAAATAATGTTGAGTTTAGCCATTATCAAAATCGCTAGCATCAATAGTGATGTCGGGCCGGTACAGTCACTTGTGTAAGTTAAGGCATTGAGCTTAACCATTAATCAGGTCTCTAGCAAAGACAGTGAATGGTGGGTTCGGCCAAGCCCGGATCACTTGTGTATTTTGTAAGAAATGGTGCCGAGCTTGATTGTTTGCCAGACTCGGGTCGGGATGACGGTTGAAATGTGAGCCTCATGTTTCGCAAATACTTACAAGACCCGATTATAATAATAAGAACGGTATCGAACTTAGAGGGAAAGCAATGAATTTGATAGATTAACAATGATCAATTACAGTAATAAGAGAAAATGAGATAAGGAGATTACAAATCACGAAGAGAAGAAGAACAAACTAGTTGGTCGATCGATGGAGACTGGTCGGACGACTGATGTAGAGAAATTTGGGACAAATATTGTAGCAACAATTTTCGAAAAAAACTGGCTTCTTATGACCAACCTATTCCACTAGGACTCTTTCCGTTCATCAATTATCATATGGTATCAGGTAGAAGAGGATGGAGATCAGTGTACAGGGGACTGTCAGCTCGAGCAGGAACTGGACTTGACATGAACTTCACATCACTAGCTTCATTTATCGCATTTTCAGCAAATCCTTCATCTGGGAATCTGGAAGCCTGTTGGTACCATGAAGATGCTTGAGCAGGCGATTTGATAATCATCTCCACCGTCATTACCACTTCCTTCATTGTTGGTCTTTCCTTTCCGCTCCAACTTACACAACATTTTGCAAGTTCAACAACAATAATTAGCTCTTCCTCCTTGGACTGTTTCACAATTTCAGGGTCTAAGATATTTGATAACCCGGAATTTTTCATCAGAAGCAAGAACTCTGTCACCAAGTTCTTTTGCTCCATAGTACTTGCATCTCTATAGATTGGCTTCTTACCGGTTAAGATCTCCAAGAGGACTACCCCGAAACTATAAACATCACTTTTCTCTGTGAATTGATACGACTGGAAGTATTCTGGATCCAGGTAACCCAATGTACCCTGGACAAGAGTGGTCAAGTGTGTCTGATCAATTGCAATGGTCTTGGAAGATCCGAAGTCAGAAACTTTTGCTCTATATTTCTCGTCCAACAATATGTTTGAAGACTTGATATCCCTATGATAGATAGGGAAGGATGAAGATGAGTGTAGATAAGCTATAGCAGCTGCTGTGTCATATGCGATTTTTAAACACATCTCCCAACTTATGACAAAATCATCTTCCGGTTCATGGATATGTTGTGAAAGTGTCCCATTAGGAATGTACTCGTAAACAAGAAGAGGAACTTCGGTCTCTAGACAACATCCCAACATCTTGACTACATTTTTGTGGTTTATTTGAGACAAAATCACCACCTCGTTTATAAATTGCTCCAGCTGGCTTTCATCGAGCAACTTGGCCTTCTTGATTGCAACAATTCTGCCATCAATCAACATTCCTTTATAAACAGTCCCTTGACCACCTTGACCCAATATCCTATTTTCATTGAAGTGATCAGTTGCCTTCTCCAAATCACTTGTGGTGAATATCTTTGTTTTTTCTAGAATGCCTTCATTAGACAATAACTGTTGTTGCAACAACAAACCACCATTGCGCTTGAAGAATTTAGCTCTTCGCTTCATCTCTATTCTCCTTTTGATAAAACCAAATAACCCATAGATGCCAATCACCACAAGTAGAATACCAAAACTGATGCTAAGACCTGTGTAAAGAGACAGATTCAGAACCAAAATTCAAACCTGTAATGCAGTTTTACTATAAGGGAATACTGAACATTGTTCTGTTTTGAGAAATTATTGTCTTACTTCTAGTTTGATTCATAAAATTAGTCTCATTTTAAATTATTGAAAATCCAATGTATTCAAATAACTAGGTAACAATTTAGACATGAAATTGTACTTACCAAGGATGGCTGCTAGGCCTAGTGGTGGTTTAACTCGACAATAATATGCATTAGGAATATCCAGCCGTTGATCACAATATCCTTTACAACCTTTGCAATCTTCAGGAACTGTTTAAGCGAAGAAATCAACATCATCAACTTTCTAAGTTTTATCATCACACATATAATATGAATTGAATGACAGAAGATAAAATAATCTAGATTAAAATCTCAGTGCTTTTTACCTTGACATCCATTGTAGACATAAGGATTCCCATAATAGCCTGAATCACATCGGCAGGATAAAGTAGTATAATCTCGGGTACAATAGGAATGCGAAGAGTTGTCAGCAGGAAGGTTGCTTATCCAACTCCAAGACAGTGTTACTGGGACAGAAGAGGATGGATTTGAACTTGAAAGTTTGCCAGCATATTGATTAACCGAGTCACTCTTTATCAAAGTTGCCACAAGGCAATTTTTCCTGTCACTTGAAGGCTGGAAATTAAAATTTATTTGATAAAATGAAGGATTAAAGGAATCTGAATTCAATGGTGTTTGACAGCAGTGAACCCCATAGCAACCGTTTGTTGAGGGCATTGCATTGTTACTATCGTTGCAAACAGTTCCACAACCTCCCACAACTGACTTTCCTTCATTTAGCAAGACTGAACCATTAAGCAATACTGCACTGCCTGGACAACCATCCATCATGAAAAGATTATCAGTTGAGAAGGAGTAGGGGCTTCCCTTCAAGTTAATACTGCTATGAAGTTGAGGCTGTGTTCCCGAAGCACATGCGTTCATGGGAGGTATCCTGACTACCAAACTTGGTAATTCAAATTCATCTCCGATATATACCTTCATGACCTCAATACTATTGAGTTTGGATAACAGTGGTTTGGCCATGGAGGTATATGCAGATACATTGCACTCGATCTCAAACCAATGATCAAGGTAGCAACCTGAGCCTATTCCGAATGGGAAAGGGATACTCACATCCCCACAAATATCCTTACAACCAGCCTTTGAAATAATGGGTGCATCTCCCTCAACAAACAACAATTTCAGGGTTACTACTAGTATCAACACTAACCATATTTTGAGTTGTGAGTTCATGGCTCTCCTCCACACATCACAGGCAATATCAAAAGCCATGTAGCGTGATATATTCGTTTCTTTTAGAGGAGAGAATGTATGTATACACAGGTAATCAACTATAATCCTCAAAAGATGACTTTCTAGGAAGCTGTCTTAATAATTACTCAATCTGACATGGATGAAAACTAAATTGGGAGGTAGAACACAAATTATAACAAAAAAAATCCAAGTTCATGTCAAGCCAAAGAGCTATTGAACCACAATCTTAAAAAGATGACTCCCTAGGAAAACGACTTAATTGATTACTTAATCCGACATAATTGAAAATTAAACTGGTGCATATTAAACAAAGAAAATAAAAACTAAGTCGAGGTTAAGAAAAACAGTTGCTGAAAAATTATTAGCCTGCCCAAGTTAATATGGACAATAAAAATATACAACTTTTGAAAGGACTCATTCAACGGGGAACAATCTGGTCACACTTCATACTAGAGCCTGATGAAAAATTATTAGCCTGCCCAAGCTAATATGGACAATAAAAATATACAAATTACACTGGGAACTTACAGAGGGAGAAGAGGAAAAGGAATAATCTTCAGCCTTGCTTTTTCTCCGGTGTCTTCTCGATCTTTCGTTTGTATTTGAGATGAATCATTGGCCTCCACAATATGAGTTGATTTTTGGGCTTAACCCATTACCATAATTAAGCACGTAAGAAATACGAATGATTCTAACAAGCTGTGCTCCGCTGTTCTTTCGTTTTTCTTGTCGTGAGGGAGAAGAGGAAAAGGAGGAGGGGAAGAGATGTATGCTCTTAGAACAGACCATAACTTAAATAAGAAACACCAATGCAAACGAAAATGTACCCTCTTAATAATATTAACTCAACAAGGCTGGTTTAATGCAAATTTCGTATTAGAATATTATAGGTTAACAGCCTTACTTTAAAACACATACAGCAAAGTAAAACACATTTGGTCAAATAGATATTAAGTACAAGAGCACCTCACTCTTTGCATAGCAAATCAGATGAAAATGTTCAACACAAGAATCCAACTGATTTTTACTTCCTTGGATATACTTCTGTTTTTTCAAAATCATGCTTTTTTGTTGATGTATATTGATTTTTATGAATTTTACACCGGTAGCTTAGGGCGTGATTTCATTTTAAGTTTAAAATGAAATTAAAAGAAACGGAAATGGCAGGTTTATTACGCACCTGCTGTCGAATTAAGAAGCCCACAAATCACAAACAATTACACATTGATAAGTCTACTGCACCTTGCAATTGGCATGTTTATCACACACCTCAGTCAAGTGCAATTTACCATTTTTATTTTGAAAACAAAAGAACCAGCAGCATGTCATGAACTAAGTAATTATACAGACAACAGCATATCAGTATACTTCATATTTTGGAGCAGCCTTTAATATCGTTCGGATGATCCAATATCAAATGGTATTAGGCAATAGACGATGTGCATCGTTGTACGGAGGACTGGCAACACCAGCAGGGAGAGTGGTCGACATGAATTCCGATTCACTTACACCAGACATGTCAAACTCATCATATGCTGTATATTGGGTTGGGAAGGCTTCCTGTTGTTGGTACCAACTGCACACTTGTGCAGGCGATTTCATGATCATCTCGAGTGTCGTGGCCACCTCTTTCATCGTCGGCCTCAGCTTCCCGCTCCAGCTTATGCAACGCTTTGCTAGCTCAACAAAGGATATCAGCTCTTCTTCCTTGACCTCCATCGCAATTTTAGGGTCCAAGATGTCCGACAACCTAGAGCTTTGTGCCAAAAACAAGAACTCTGTCACCAAGTTCTTCTGCTCCATACTACTCGCATTCCTATATAGGCTTCTTGCTTGTCAAAAGCTCTAGCAGAACAACCCCAAAGCTGTAAACGTCACTCTTCTCTGTAAACTGATACGATTGGAAATACTCCGGGTCCAGGTACCCCATTGTTCCTTGGACGAGAGTGGTCATGTGTGTTTGATCCATTGCAATGGTCTTTGAGGATCCAAAGTCAGAAACCTTAGCTCTATGTCTCTCATCCAACAATATGTTTGAAGACTTTATATCCCTATGATAGATTGGAATGGACGAAGATGAATGTAGATACGCAATAGCACCTGCTGAATCTGCAGCTATTTTTAGACGCATTTCCCAACTAATGACAAAATCTTCATCTGGGTAATGGATATGTTGGAAGAGTGTTCCGTTGGGAATGAACTCATAAACAAGAAGCGGAACTTCTGTCTCTAGACAACACCCGAATAGCTTCACTACATGCCTGTGGTTTATGCGAGACAAAATAACGACCTCGTTTATAAACTGCTCCAACTGACTCTCATCCAACAATTTGGACTTCTTGATTGCAACAATACTCCCATCTGTCATCATACCTTTGTAGACGGTCCCTTGACCACCTTGGCCTAATATCCTATTTTCGTTGAAGTGGTTTGTTGCTTTGTCCAGTTGTGTTACTGTGAATACCTTTGTTCTCTCCACAAATCCTTCACTAGATGACAATTGTTGCTGCAATAACAAACCACCATTGCGCTTGAAGAATTTATTCCTCCGTTTTATCTCCTTTCTCCTCTTGATGAACTTATATAGCCCATAGATGCAAGCCCCCAAAACTAGCAATCCTAAACTATTGCTAAGTCCTGCATAGAAGGAAAACTGGGAGAAAAAGTAAGCAATATCCTTGACAGATAGTTGAATTGAACCGAAAGGATGGAACTGAAATGCGGAATAGGCAGATAAAATAGTTTATCCAATACTCTAGAAGGGGGATGAATAGAGTATGGAAACTTTTCGCAATCTTAGGATAGGTAAGACCTTATCGAAAGAGATAAGACCTTATCAATTGAGATAAAGTCTTACTCGTAATTATAAGACCTTACACGTTTCTCTAAGATTGGAATTAAGTGTAAAGATTTAGACAAACCAGGAATATAAAGAGCAGTAAAGGACACGCGATATGTTAACGAGGTTCGGTCACCAACACGACCTAGTCCCCGCCTAGGATTGATTCAACCCTAGGATTCAAGTAGCTTTATTTTCCTTCTTCTTGATGAGTTTCAGATACAATCTTCATAAGACCTTCCCTCTTCTAAACTCAGAAGTCTTACACTTCCTATCTAGCAACTCACTCACTCGAAAAGAAAAACTAAAGTACTCCAGATACAACACTCGTATCCAACGTGTCTAGAAAAGATAACGGTTTGTATGATTCTAGTTGAATTGTACTATCAGCTCGAAAAAGATCTCACACTTTTCAGGGAAGTATAATGATGAAGCTTCGAATGTGAGATCGGCTTTTAGTGAGATAAATAGAATTTATCACTCGGGTTTCGAAGTAGGCAATGAACGTGTATTTTGTGTCTTCTTCCTTATCTCTTTAAATAGGCAAACGTATCAGCATTTTTAACGTTGAAGAAGATCTTGGCTGCGTGATCTTGGGGAGATCTTAGGTTGTTGAGATCTTGGGTTGTTGAGATTTGATCTTGGGTTGTTGAGATTTTGTTTGTTGAAGTCAAGCACGGTTTGTTGAGGTTTGAGGAAATCTTCCAATTTTATCTCAAGAAGATTTAATTAAAACAAATCAAAGATTTGTTAAAATCAAATCCCTTAAATAACTCAACAAGAAGGAAAAGCCACTTGTACGTACGCCACGTAATTGTAGTTTCTGTCCAGTTTTGGTAAGGTCTTACCAGTTTATGTAAGGCCTTACTGAAACCTGGAAACCAAGGTTTTCTGTAATATGGTAAGGCCTTACCTGACACTGTAAAGACTTTACCAACACTTGTAAGATCTTACCAAAACCTGGAAATCAAGGTTTTGGCTTTCATCAACCATAAGTAATGTCTTATTTATCAAGGTGGAGTTAACAATCTCCCCCTTGATGAAAGACAAAACTTATGATCTATTTCCTGCATTTGAACAACACAACAACAAACAATATAATATAACATAAGCGCATATGTAGGATCAAATTTTGAAAACGATCGAATCAATGCAAGTTTTTCAAAAACTAAAAACAACCAAACCAAACCAAGAGTTTTCAAAATATTTCAAAAGACAAATATTCTCCCCCTTTTTGTCTTTCAGCAAGAAAAATTTAGAAGTTAAAAGGGTCAATCTTCATCATCCGAGACTTCAACCACTTCTTCAAACCATTGCCCGTAATTTGAAGAAGACCCAGCTCGTCTTTTACGACAACGAGCACGCACCTTTTCCCTCCATCTCTTTTGTGCCTCACCAGTAGTGGTCCAAGCCATCATTTTGGCTAACTGTTTTTCCTGATCATTTCTATACTTCTTAACTAAACCATATTCCTCCACTGTCAAGATAGTCGGCTCAGGTTCAATGGGTCGAAGAATGCCTCTCTTTAGCACCTTGCGTTCACAGTTGATGACAACATTTTGACACACTTCTTGAATGTGTTCCACAGCATCCTCATCCAAAGGCATGATCGTAGTAGTTGCCCTATGAGCTAGAGATGTCAAAAACAGTAACTGGTTGAGCTTCTCATTAACAATTAGCAACTTCTCATGCGTATCATCCTGTCTATCCACAATATCAGCACGAGCAGTGTTCAGATCCTTCCTCAGAGCATCCACTTCAGCTTCTAAATCCTGAATTCTCTGTTCAGATGAGGGTTGAGCAGTTGATTGATGTTTCTTCAGAATCCAATCCCCAGACAAAGTTTTCTCAACCCCAAGCCTTCCCCAACAGTCCTCATCAATTTGCCCCTTATGATAAACCTTATCCTCCTCTGTAGTATCAATGTCAAAGAACTCAAAGATCTTTGGAAATAAGTTGGCATAAGGAAGAGGGGCTGTCAGAGGGGTATTTACAGTGTGCACCATGTAGGATAAAATCAGGTTAGGGACATCAATAGGATACCCAGTAAGGATCAAATCCAGAATTTCCAAGAGATTGTCAGTTACAATCTCTCTGGAGTGCTTTCGTGGTAAGACACATCTAGCAAGCAAGGTAAACACAATTTTGGCTTCTAAAGTTAAAACATTATGGGTTTGTTTTTGCTTTGGCTTTGAGGAAGTAGCAACAGAAGAAATTGGTTTCTCAAAGAATGTTTTCTGGGCATGGGCAAGACACACAGTTTTCGATGGGTGAGTTTTAGTGTCAATTTCCTCAGGGACTCCTAAAATAATTGCTAAGGAAGAAGCAGTAAGAGTAATTGGACGTCCTTTGATCTGGGAATGAAGAGTCAAAATTCTCTTTTCTCGGTGTGCAGTGAGGTTGACAAAGAAGAGACGAGTAAGATGAGGAAATGCAAAATCACCCAGATTAAACAAACTCCATATATTAGAACATTTCAGCAGATTGACACACGGCAGATTCATAGACTCAAGAAATCGTTCATCCACATTTTCACAGAAACTCAGGGGACGATTAGCAAATCCATCTTTCCACATTCCCGCTTTAGTATAGTTCAAGAACCAAGAAAAAGGTTCTTCACTACTAACCTCAAATCCAGACGGTGGAGATCGAAGACGATGTTGAGGTGTATCCTTTGCGGCTGGGGGATAAATTGGTTGAGCCACTTGCCGAGAAGGAGAGGGAGTGGACATCGAAGAATCGGAATCCGGATTGTACTCTTTTAGAACAGCTTTGCCTTTTCTAGCCGCCGATCGCTGCTTCTTGGATGTTGGAGCAGAGGATTGAGTCGAAGAGCGTTTGGGAGCCATCGCAGATTAGGGTTTGAGAATGAGAGAGGTGAGAAGTCGGAGAGGTTTAAGAAGCGGAGAAGAGAATCCGAATAGAAGATCTTTGAAGATTTTATATAAGACGGAGAGAGAAGAAAATCTTTGTTTTAAAAAATCTTTGTAAAATTATAAGTAATTTTACAAGATTAAAATTATAACCGAAAGATTTCCAAAAATAAAATAATCTATTAGTTAGATATCTATTGAGATAATAACTAAAAGATTTGATCCAATTTAATCTTTTAATTATAAAAATCAAGAACATATTATTATTTAGTAAGGTCTTGAGATGTATTGTAAGATCTTATTCTAAAGAATAAGATCAGTGTTTGTAACACTATTGTAGTAAGACCTTGAAATGCATGTTAAGGTCTTAATGTAGGGAATAAGATCAATATTGTAAAATAATAATTGCTCCCCCTACATTTGTGCCTCCCTGTTAAGCATACCAAGTTCTAACCTTATGAAGTTGAATCTCTCTTCGGGTAAAGGTTTTGTAAAGATATCGGCCAGTTGTAGATCGGTAGAAATGAATGTCAAAGACACATCACCTTTTTCTACATGATCACGTATAAAATGGTGTCTCACATCTATATGTTTCGTTCTTGAATGCTGTACAGGATTTTTCGAGATAGAAATAGCACTGGTATTGTCACATTTTATTGGTATATCTTTAAAGTTGAATCCAAGATCCTGGAGTTGTTGCGCAATCCATAAGATTTGCGAACAACAAGCTCCAGCAGCAATATATTCAGCTTCGGCTGTTGAGAGAGCCACTGAATTTTGCTTCTTGGAATGCCAACTTATTAGTGAAGTACCAAGAAATTGACAACACCCTGAAGTGCTTTTTCTATCCACTTTATATCCTGCAAAATCAGCATCGGAATATCCGATAAGACCGAAACTACTTTGTGTGGGATACCATAGACCTATATCTTTTGTACCATTAAGATATCTTAATATCCTTTTTACCGCAATGAGATGTGATTCCTTTGGGTTAGCTTGAAATCTAGCACACATGCAAACACTAAACATAATGTCAGGTCTACTAGCAGTAAGATATAGTAAAGATCCGATCATACCTCGATATTCTTTTTGATTTACTTGTTTGCCGGTAAGGTCTTGATCCAAAGAGAGAGTAGAGCTCATTGGTGTTTTGGCTATTTTTGATTCATTCATCTTAAACTTCTTCAGAAGGTCTCTTGTGTACTTTCCTTGATTGAGGAATATGCCCTTTTTGCTTTGATGTACTTGTAGTCCAAGAAAGAAAGTTAATTCACCCATCATACTCATCTCAAATTCCTTGCACATGATGTCAGAAAATTCCTTGCAAAAAGATTCATTAGTTGCTCCAAACAAGATATCATCCACATAAATTTGAACAACAAGAATATTCTTTCCATGAGTTTTAATGAATAAAGTTTTGTCGATCAACCCTCTTTTGAAGTTATTTTCCAGAAGATATTTTGAAAGTCGCTCGTACCAAGCTCTTGGGGCTTGCTTTAAGCCATAAAGAGCTTTGTCAAGCTTGAAAACATGATCTGGAAATTCATTACTTTCAAAACCAGGAGGTTGAGCAACATAAACTTCTTCATCTAAATAACCATTCAAAAAGGCGCATTTTACGTCCATTTGAAAAAGTTTAATACTCATGTAAGATGCAAAAGCAAGAAGTATGCGAATGGCTTCAAGCCTGGCTACGGGAGCAAAAGTCTCCTCGTAGTCAATACCTTCCTCCTGATTGTAACCTTGAGCTACAAGACGAGCTTTATTTCGAATGACATTACCACTTTCATCAAGTTTATTTCGGAAAACCCATCTTGTCCCAATAACTGATTTGCCTTTGGGTCTTGTTGTAAGTGTCCATACTTTGTTTCGCTCGAACTCATTTAGCTCATCTTGCATAGCAATAATCCAGTCAGGTTCTTGAAGAGCTTCTGTGTACTTCTTAGGTTCTACAAGAGAAACAAACGCATGAAAAGCACATAGATCTTTTAATTTAGATCGAGTTTGTATTCCAGATGAGGGATCAGAAATAATATCCTGAGTTGAATGAGATGATGCATGTTTGAATTTCCTCCGGACATTTCTCTGATTATAAGCATCGGGTTCAGAATTTATAGGCAGTGGGGAAGATGGCTCTTGTTGCTCAGGTGGTGATGTATCTTTACGATTGGTTTCATTTGTAAGATCTTGAGGAGGTGCTTCAAGGTCTTGAGATACGTCTGTAAGATCTTGAGATACATCTGTAAGGTCTTGAAATGACTCTTGCATGTTTCTGACGTTCTTATCAACTTCTTCTTCTTCTTCCTCATGTTTATTTAGATCAAGATCTGCAAAACTCTCACTCAAGATACCATTATCGTTTTCATCAAACAAAACATGAATACTTTCTTCGACTACTTTGGTACGTTTATTGTATACTCGATAAGCCTTGCTTTGAGTCGAGTATCCGAGAAAGGTACCTTCGTCGCTACGAGCATCAAATTTTCCAAGATTATCCTTTCCATTATTATGCACGTAACACGTACATCCAAATGGTTTAAAGTAAGATATACTTGGTTTTCTTCCTTTAAAAAGCTCATAAGGGGTTTTCTTTAAAATTGATCGAATCAAACATCTATTAAGAATGTAATTTGCTGTATTAACAGCTTCTGCCCAGTATGACTTAGACAGATCATTCTCTAATAGCATTGTCCTAGACATTTCCTCTAGGGTGCGGTTCTTTCGTTCCACAACCCCATTTTGTTGAGGTGTTCTAGGTGCTGAGAAATTATGTGAAATACCATATTTCTCACAAAATGCATCAAAGTCTGATTGATCAAATTCTCTACCATAATCACTTCTAATAGAAACGATTGGTAGGTTTTTCAAAGTCTGTAATTCCTTACAAAGTTTTGAGAAGTATAAAAGTGCTTCAGATTTCATTTTTAGAAAGAAAACCCAAGTAAATCGAGAATAATCATCAACAATAACAAGAATATATTGCTTGCCTTTGGGAGATTTGACGCGCATAGGTCCACAAAGATCCATGTGGAGAAGTTCAAGAGGTCTAGTAGTACTTACCACTTGCTTCTTTTTGAAAGAACTACGAGTATGTTTACCTCTTGAGCAAGCATTGCATAATTCATCTACCTTGAACTTTAGGTCAGGAAGACCTCTTACAAGATCTTTTGATTTTAGTTTGTTAAGAGAATGTAGACTGATATGACCAAGTCGTCTGTGCCATAGTCTTGAGTCATCTGATAAGACCTTGAGACATTTTAGATTTGTCCCTGCAATTTGGTTAGTATTAACAGCATAAATATTATTATCCCTGTGAGCTGTTAGCACTAAATTTCCTGTTATCTCATCTCGAACTTCACACTTCCTCTTGTCAAAGCTAACACAATTTCCTTTATCACAAAGCTGAGAAACACTGAGAAGGTTATATTTTAAGCCATCCACCAAATAAACATCTTTAATATTATTATTTGAATTAAGACCAACATTACCGATACCAAGAATGTCACATTTTCCTTTGTCACCAAGAGTTATAGTGCCAGTGATTTTCTTCTTTAGAGTATCAAAAAGAGATTCTTTCCCACTCATATGTCTTGAACAACCACTGTCCATTATCCATTTTTGAGTCTTGGTGATATCCTGCAAAATAGAAAATCATCCTTTCCGGCTTGACCAATAAACAGAGTTAGATCCATTATGGGGGTAGACCATGTTAGATGGCCTAGTCCCTTTGGGAACCCATATGTGTTTTACCCGTTCATTTAGACGTACAGGAAAGGTATTTCTAATAATGTATGGATCCGTTCTCCTATATGGACAGGTTTCTTTTACATGACCCTTTCTACAACAAAAGAAACACGTAGGAGATCTCCAATTTCCTTTTGCTTTAACGAATGTGGTAGTGGGTTTAGCAGGAAAATTCCTGTTATATCCTATTCCACTTCGATTTAAGGATAATTGTTGTTCTCCAAGCATTTTATCAAGAGTAGCTTTAGATTTAGTAAATTGCACAAGAGCTATTTGCTGTTCTTGACATTTTTCAGAAAGTTTCACTTTTTCAATCTCTAAGTCAGTATTACTGGTTTTAAGAGATGAGAGGTTTGCCTTTAGGTCGGAATTTTCCAATCGTAAGGCCTTAACCTCAGTGTCAAGATCTGATTGTATGCTGTCAAGATCTTGAACTTTCAGCGAAAGCATTCTTATGCAAGTTTCCTGATCATTGAGCTTTTCTTGTAAAATGTTGATTTCTTTGCTGTAAGATTCTTCATTAGAAATCATGTTTTTCAGTACTTCTGATAAAACATCGATAGGACTAGATATAAGGTTTCTTACCATTTCATCCAAATGTTGATCTTGATTTTTGTCAGATTTTGCCATAAGACATAAGTTTGCATGATCATCTTCAGAATCTGAATCATTTGAGGAGTCTGAATCGCTCCAAGCTGCTACCATGGCTTTCTTGCCAAATTCCTTTTTCTTGAATTTGTTCTTCTTCTTTTGAGGACATTCTTTAACCAGATGATCTGTTTCACCACATTCATAGCAATTTAGAACACGATTCTTCTTCACGGGGTTAGAAGACTTACCTCTGTATTTAGAAGATCCAGCATTTTCTTTGTTTGAAAATTGCTTTTTCATTTTTAATATTCTAGCTAGTCCTCTTGTGATAAGAGCAAAAGGGTCTTCATCATCATCACTTTCAGAATCTTCCAGTGGTTCCTCTTTCTTTGCCTTGAGTGCCAAATTCTTAATGTTTGTTGGCACATCTCCATCGTCCTCATTGAGGATCAATTCATGGGTGATTAATTTGCCTAGCAAATCATCAAGAGCGAGTGTATTGAGGTTTTGGGCTTCTTCTATAGCGGTTACCTTGGGACCCCATTTCGCTTTAGGCAAACATCTAAGTATCTTTCTGACTTTTTCTTCGTTGTTGAAAGTCTTTCCCAGTGAGTCAAGATTATTAATGATCTCCGTAAAACGGGTGAACATTACTTTGACTGATTCATCTGGGATCATTTTAAACAATTCATATTGCCTCAGAAAGATACTTATTTTGGTTTCTTTGACCTGGCTGGTTCCTTCATAGGTGACTACTAGTTTATCCCATATTTCTTTAGCGGATCTGCATGAAGATATACGATTAAATTCGTCAGTACTTAAACCACAATATAACAGATTAATAGCCTTGTAGTTCTTCGCCACGCTCTCAAAATCCTTCTGATTGAATTCAGCTTCTGTCTTGTTTACTGTTTTACCGTCGGGATCTTCCTTGGTAGGAGTGAGAGGTCCGTTCTTGATAATATGCCACAGTTCCAAATCTTGATCGATGATAAACATCTGCATCAAGGATTTCCAGTGCATAAAGTTGTTTCCTACAAAGAGAGGTGGTCGAGAAATTAATCTTCCTTGACCAAATCCACCTTGACCTTCACCTGCCATTAGTTAGCCTCACAGATAATAATATCTAACAAAACGTGAGTTAGGCTCTGATACCAATTGAAATGCGGAATAGGCAGATAAAATAGTTTATCCAATACTCTAGAAGGGGGGATGAATAGAGTATGGAAACTTTTCGCAATCTTAGGATAGGTAAGACCTTATCGAAAGAGATAAGACCTTATCAATTGAGATAAAGTCTTACTCGTAATTATAAGACCTTACACGTTTCTCTAAGATTGGAATTAAGTGTAAAGATTTAG
Organism: Fagopyrum esculentum; assembly: GCA_033239045.1. NCBI lineage: Eukaryota > Viridiplantae > Streptophyta > Magnoliopsida > Caryophyllales > Polygonaceae > Fagopyrum > Fagopyrum esculentum. The sequence continues at coordinate 19,180,570 of BSUD01000004.1, read as the reverse complement.
ACAAACCAGGAATATATAGAGCAGTAAAGGACACGCGATATGTTAACGAGGTTCGGTCACCAACACGACCTAGTCCCCGCCTAGGATTGATTCAACCCTAGGATTCAAGTAGCTTTATTTTCCTTCTTCTTGATGAGTTCCAGATACAATCTTCAGAAGACCTTCCCTCTTCTAAACTCAGAAGTCTTACACTTCCTATCTAGCAACTCACTCACTCGAAAAGAAAAACTAAAGTACTCCAGATACAACACTCGTATCCAACGTGTCTAGAAAAGATAACGGTTTGTATGATTCTAGTTGAATTGTACTATCAGCTCGAAAAAGATCTCACACTTTTCAGGGAAGTATAATGATGAAGCTTCGAATGTGAGATCGGCTTTTAGTGAGATAAATAGAATTTATCACTCGGGTTTCGAAGTAGGCAATGAACGTGTATTTTGTGTCTTCTTCCTTGTCTCTTTAAATAGGCAAACGTATCAGCATTTTTAACGTTGAAGAAGATCTTGGCTGCGTGATCTTGGGGAGATCTTAGGTTGTTGAGATCTTGGGTTGTTGAGATTTGATCTTGGGTTGTTGAGATTTTGTTTGTTGAAGTCAAGCGGTCAAAGTCAAGCACGGTTTGTTGAGGTTTGAGGAAATCTTCCAATTTTATCTCAAGAAGATTTAATTAAAACAAATTAAAGATTTGTTAAAATCAAATCCCTTAAATAACTCAACAAGAAGGAAAAGCCACTTGTACGTACGCCACGCAATTGTAGTTTCTGTCCAGTTTTGGTAAGGTCTTACCAGTTTATGTAAGGCCTTACTGAAACCTGGAAACCAAGGTTTTCTGTAATATGGTAAGGCCTTACCTGACACTGTAAAGACTTTACCAACACTTGTAAGATCTTACCAAAACCTAGAAACCAAGGTTTTGGCTTTCATCAACCATAAGTAATGTCTTATTTATCAAGGTGGAGTTAACAGGAACAAATCCAGACTAACAAAAGTTGGAAGCAATAGTTCTCACCAATGATTGCTGCAAGATTAAAGAGTGGTCTCTTTTCACAATAGTATTTGCCGGAGATAGGATATCCTGAGCCATCCCGTTGGGGTAAGCAGTCTCCTGGACAGTCCTCACATTCGTCAGGACCTGCTTAAGAATAAGATGAGCATGAAGATTTTTCTTATTTTTATTGATAAGCAAAGAAAATAATTGCAATTAAGTACTCATCAGACTATTCTTACCTTGACATCCACCGAAGACATAAGGATTGCTGTCAAAATTATTATCACAATCACAGGAAAAAGAGTGTGGATCACCGTAACAGGTGGTATGAGGATGCTCGTGATAGTTGGAGAAGTTTTCTGGAAACCTCCATGGCAAGGTAACCGGAGGAAAATAGCTTGGATCCGAAGCTGAAAGCTTTCCAACATACTGATCCACATATAATTCGTCTATCAAAGTTGACACTAAGCAATTTGTACCTTCATTTGATGGATGGACATCAAATTGTATCTCATAATAATCGAAGGTTTGAATGTCTGAAGAAAGTGGTGTTTGACAGCAGTGAACCCCAAAGCAGCTGTTTTTGGGTATTGCGTTGTTGTTATGGTTGGGGCAAACAGTCCCACACCCTGCCATAATTGTGTTGCTCCGGTTCACCAAGATGCTGCTGCCTGGACAACCCTCCATCATTAAAATGTTAGACTCTGAGAAGGTATAAGGGCTTCCACTCAAATCAATACTGCCTAAATTCTGGGTTTGTGCACCTCCACTTCTACACACCCTCAAGGGAGGTATGCCCACTATAACAGTTCGATAACTCACAACACCTACCTTCATCAACTCGGCTTTCAAACTGGATAAGAAGGGCTTGAAACTAGACCCATTTTTGGAATAATTTGTTGGAGATGGTGATGCTTTGCATTCAACCTCAAACCAGGAATCAAGGTAACAGTGGCTGTCACCCATCCCAAATGGGAAAGGAATAGTCATATTTCCACAAGTATCATTGCATCCAGGCCTTGCATAAACGGGTGGTTTCACCCCATCAACACTACACTCAGGGCTGCAGCCAACAATATCATCACTTTTGGAGTAGTTGTTCTCCACATGTAATGGAAAACCATATTTTAGATGCCTGCCTGAAATTTTGGTTTCGGAGATTCTTTGTTTTTGGTAAAAGGTTTGGAGTTCCTTGGAGGATACAATACATGGATATATCTTCTTCTAATATAGATGTAATTCTGAAGGTGATCTTCTATGAAGCCTCCTTAATTAATCTACCCTTCTTCCAATTAAGTTTAATCCACAAGAAATACTGTCTCAAATAAAGGCCCACATCGAGCATAAGAGTTGGTCAAAAATCTTAATTTCACTATTGTGGAAAGTAAGAATGTGAATCAATATATCTCTCTTCCAATTATGTTAGCTTTAGTTTTTCTGACTAAGATTTAATAAGTTACCATAATTTTCATATACTTCTTCTAATATAGATGTAATTCTTAATTTCACTGTTGGTAAGCTTCCATTGCTATTAAATATGGGCTCCCAAGAAAAGAGCCTTTGGAATGCCTATCACATAATATAGGAACAAACATCGAAGTGTTTGTGACATTTGTTCATTCACACAAGAAAAGAGCATAAGCATTGATCAAACTCAACCCTAAAGAAAATGGTATAGTGATTTGGAGGTGTTTCAACCATACATACTCTCATCTTTTAACTTATTTTTTTAACATAAGCTGGTTATACAGAAGCAATAAACCATGTCTTGACACTGCCCCTGCGTTGTTGATGATGTTTTCGTCAGCTAATTGAAGATGACATGGAGTTGGGTTGAATAGAATGAAAATCAGCATAATGGGCAGTAGCCACAGCACCAGCAAGTAGTGTGTTCGATTGGCTTGTACCAACCATGGGAATGGGATACAAGGTAGACACTTGAGCAGGAGATTTCATGATCATCTCCAATGTCATAGCAACTTCTTTCATGGTTGGCCTCAATTTTCCACTCCAATTTATACACCGTTTCGCCAGCTCAACAAAGGCCATCACCTCATCCTCCCTGGCATCTCTCATAATTTTAGCATCCAGGATGTCAGACAACAACGAGTTTTGAGCCAGAAAGAAGAACTCGGTGACCAAGTTCTTTTGCTCCATGGTAGTTGCGTCCCTATATATCGGATTCCTGCCTGTCAAAAGTTCCAAGAGAACAACGCCGAAACTATAAACATCACTCTTATCTGTGAACTGATATGATTGGAAGTACTCTGGATCCAAATACCCCAATGTACCCTGGACGAGAGTGGTCAAGTGCGTCTCATCAATTGCAATGGTCTTCGAAGATCCAAAGTCAGAAACTTTTGCTCTATGTTTTTCATCCAATAATATATTTGCGGACTTGATATCTCTATGGTAGATAGGAAATGATGAAGATGAATGAAGATAGGCAACTGCTGATGCCGAGTCCGCAGCGATTTTTAGACGCATCTCCCAACTCATGACAAAATCTTCTTCCGAGTCATGTATATGCTGAGAAAGTGCTCCATTAGAAACAAACTCATAAACAAGAAGTGGAACTTCAGTCTCTAGGCAACATCCCAACATCTTGACCACATTTCTATGGTTTATTTGGGACAATATGACCACCTCGTTTATAAATTGCTCCAACTGGCTTTCATCCAACAGCTTGGCCTTCTTAATTGCAACAATTCTACCATCTGCTAACATTCCTTTGTAGACGGTGCCTTGACCACCTTGACCCAAAATTCGACTTTCATTGAAGTTTTCAGTGGCTTTGTCGAGTTCAGTGATGCTGAATATCTTTGTCCCCTCTGCAACAGCTTCATTGGACGATAACTGTTGATGCAACAACAAGCCACCATTACGCTTAAAGAATTTAGCTCTCCGCTTCATCTCCCTTCTCCGTTTGAGAAAACGGTATAGCCCATAGACGCCAATCACCAAAAGTAAGACGCCAAAGCTGATGCTAAGACCTGTGTAAAGAGTTGATGATTTAAAGTGACATTTAATTATGTAGAAAGAAAGCATGAACGTTGTAGACGGTAGACGGTACCTAGGATGGCTGCCAACGTGAGTGCAGGTTTCTTTTCACAATAATATGAGTTGGGGATAGAGTTTCCATTTGCATCCGGATTGGGCCTACAGTATAGACAACCCTTACATTCTGGAGGAACTGGTGAGTTGGAAAGAAAGCATAAACGTTGTCTTAGCTTTATGATCCAACAAAATAGTTGACTGAAAATGTAAGATAGTACCTTGGCATCCATTGGCGACGTAAGCATTCCCGAAATAGTTGTCATTGCAATAACAGTCTAACGCATTATTATAATCGGGTTCATAATGCGAACCAAAAGTGTTATCAGCGGGAAGGTTGCTTATCCAACTCCAAGACAGTACTACTGGGGCGGCTGGAGAGGATGGATCTGAAGTAGAAGAAAATTGATAAGCAGAATCCCTCTTTATTAGTGTCGCCACAAGACAATTTAGAGTTCCATCTGAAACCTGGGGATAAACATGTGTGTGATAGATTTGCAAATCAGAAAATGAAACGGATGTTTGACAGCACTGAATCCCATAGCAACTGTTTTTGGGTATTTCAGTGTTGTTATTGTCTGCGCAAACAGTTCCACATCCTGCCATTATGGTGCTGTCTTGATCACGCAAAATTGCACTCCCTGAACAGCCCTCCACCATGAAAACATTATAATAAGATGAGAAGTTGAAAGGGCTTCCCCGCAAGTCAATACTGGTGTTTTGATGCTGAGGTCGTTTTTGTGATGCACAAGCGTTAAAGGGAGGTAAACTCACTACCAAATATTGCATATGATAAGCATTCTCCTTGTCTGCGTGTACCTCCATGACCTCCGTATTGTTGAATTTGGATAAAAATGGTTTCGAAATTGTTGAGTTTGGAGATGCCCTGCACTCGATCTCAAACCACTCATCAAGGTAGCAGTTGGGACCTATCCCGAATGGGAAGGGGATCTTGACACTCCCACAAGTATCATTGCACCCATGCTTTGCAATAATGGCTGCCTCCACAATCTGGGCTGCAACTAGTAAACAGTATTGCCATTTGTGACTTCATAACTCTCCACTCCACACCAAAAAATTTCTTTGTTTTACAGAAAGAAAATATATTTCGAGTGTGTGCTGTTTTGGCACACGTCTATACAAAACCACATTAATTACTAATTACTTAATATTTTAATGTTAAATTTTTGAATTAAAGTTTTTCAAAAAAAAATTGTAATTAAGGATATTAAATCCCAAGTCCGCGTCAAGCCCACTCACCTATGCCAACGGCCAACAATCCAGTTAAGTCATCATATTTGTTGGAAAGAGTTGTGTATGAGAAAGCATATCATTTTTTATAAAATGAATCGGACAAAACAGTTCAAAACACTATTAAATTTATTAAATATCATATCACAACGTAGAAAAATACAAAAGAAACGGATGATCTACATGAATAACATATGGGAGATATTAAAAAAAATTTGTTAAATTTAGTTTTCATAACGTAATTTGAAAATACGTTCATTCATGTTTAGGAATGATTTTTTTTTGAAAGAATTTGACATATTAGATATTTTTTTAGTTTAGTACATGTAATTATTAAAAAAAAATCTTATATTTAGAAAAAAAAATAACATGACTTTGAAACAGTAAGTTATCAAACCTGTTTTTTTTATTTGCTTTTGTCTTTTGTCTTTAAGAATTTTACATATCACAATTTTTATACCAAAATTTTCATACTAGAAAATCTCATACCAGAAATTTTTTATACTAAAACATTGGATCGTAAGTACATCTCTACAGTCCATGGTGTTGTTGAACACGTAAGCATGATATTATTTTAATTTATTTAATTCATCAACACTATCTTCAACTGCAAACTGGTTTGCATGTTTTAGCAGACAGTTTATTCAATTATAGCTATGATATTTAATATCAAAGTTAAAGAAACACATGCTAGATAATATTAATATATGATATTATACAATAGTATTATGTACAAATATTCCCTTACCTTATAGGTCTTATAGCATTATTATGTTTTTCTTATTTAATGTTACCGTTATAGAGACTCTTGTATATATACGTAATATTTATCATTCAATAAAGCAAGTCATTTTGATACAATTTATAAGATTATTATTATTCTTACATGGTATCAGGCTTGAATGGACCCTCAAACAAAACACGTTCCGCAAAACTCGAGCATGGCTGCTCTTGAAATAACCAATCCTTCTAACTACATCCTTCGGATCATCCTGGAATATCCCTTATTTCAGTAATCTTCAAAGGAGAAGCAAACTTTTCCGAAATGGAAAAGAAAATTGATGAATGCTTTCCGAGCCAAACGAAAGCTTGAATTCATTGATGGTTCAATCAAATGCCCGGATGAGGCATCTTCAGATTTTCAACATTGGAGTCCTGTTAACTCGATGTTGGTCGGCTGGATTTTGCAAACAACGGATCCGTCCGTTTGCTCAACGGTCTCAAATCTAGAAACCGCTCATGACTTATGGATCGAATTGGAACAACGGTATTCCATAGGAAATGGACCAAGGATCCTGAAGCTACGGGCGGATATTAGCCAATGCCGCCAATAAGGTCAGTCGGTCTCGTTATACTACGGGAGAGTTCGTCGGAGGTGGGATGAACTCAATGCAACTCTTTCATCATCAAAGATGATTTGCAACCCATGCTCAAAGTTACTTGCTATAGAACGAGAGGAAGAACGACTTCATCAATTTCTTATCGGATTGGATGACTCGTATCAAACTCTTCGTTCTAGCATCATATCTAAAGAAGAGTTACCAACTTTGAATAAAGTCTATTCGTTAACAATTCAAGAAGAATGTACTCACATGGCGTCAAAGGACACCAAAAATCGAGTCGAGTTAATGGCCATGGCCGCCTGATCATCAAACAAATCTGTGCAAGCTAACCTGTATAAAAATAGTTTACAATGTTTTCATTGTAACAAAACAGACCATACGAAGAATCAATGCTTCAAAATTGTCAGTTATCCAAAGTGGTGGAATAATGGCAAGGGCTCAAAAGAAGGAGTTTCAGGCGATGGAATTAAGCATTCTTCTGCAGATTCATTACTCCTTGCTCCTGGACGCCAACATGCAGATAACCAATCCTTACTAACTACATCCTTGGATCCGAGATAAATGATGCACAATGGACGGATCTCTTGGAGAAATTTAAACATTTTCATGCAACGTCGAATGAGTCGATGTCAGGTATTATTGAATCGAATTCTTGGATTTTAGATAGCGGAGCATCGTTCCATATGACGGGTAATGTTAATTTTTTTAACGATCTAACAACAATTCATACATACATGATTAAGTTACCAAATGGATTATTACAAAATTCTAATCAAATAGGAACAATTATTCTAAGTCCAAACTTTCAACTTAAGAATGTATTATATGTTCCCGGACTAAAATGCAATCTAATTTCTTTAGTTTGCCTAACTAATGATTTTAATTGCAAAGTCGTTCTAACATCAAAATTTTTGTATAATTCAGGATCTAGCTTTGCGGATGCTGATTGGAGCGGATGAACCAAAGGATGGAGTGTATTGGTTGCATTTTTCAATTTTCAACCTTCCCATTTCCGCAGCTATTCGTGCTGATCCAATATCCACAATGTCAAGTCTTTGACATCAACGTTTGGGTCATCCGTCTTTTGATTTTATAAATTCTGATGCGAGTAATATTATTTTACATTCCTCTAAAAAAGTCCCTTGCGATGTTTGTCATAGGGCAAAACAGACTCATTCGTCTTTTCCTCAAATTTTATCTAATTCTGAAAATTTATTTGATCTAATTCATTGCGATCTTTGGGTCCATATCGGATTCCGGCTTTATGTGGAGCTTCATTTTTTTAACTATTGTAGATGATTACTCTAGAATTACATGGGTCTATCTTTTAAAATTAAAAAATGAAGTTTGTCAAATTTCACAAAACTTTGTTAAAATGATTAAAACACGATTTTATACGACGATTAAACGTATTAGAACCGATAATGGTTCGGAATTTTTTAAACTTCGACTTATGTTTTTAGACAACGGTATTCTCATGAAACTTCATGTACGTGTACCCCGCAACAAAATGGCTGTGTGGAACGAAAACATCGACATTTGTTAAATGTAGCACGAGCCTTACATTTTCAAGCTAACTTACCTATAAATTTTTGGGGTCATGCGGTTTTAACGGCTTGCTACGTTATCAACCGTATGCCAACAAAAATTTTTAAAGATGAAACTCCTTTTGAAATATTTTTTAAGAAGATACCGGATTATTGACACTTACACATATTTGGTTGTTTAGCTTATACTTCTATACTCCCAAAAAATTCTAATAAATTTTCCGCAAGATCTAGAAAATGTGTTTTTATTGGATATCCGATTAATCAAAAAGGTTGGCGTTTATTTGATCTTGAAACTAAAAATATATTTGGTTCAAGAGATGTATATTTGTATGAAAACAATTTTCCTTTTTCAAATTCATAAATTGTGAATCCTAAACATCAATCTTTAAATATCCAAGATTTTAGTGAAAATATTTTAAATCCAAATTTAAACACTACTAATCCTATCTTGTCGTACTTACCATTGGCTCAATCGTCAAGATCCTATTATTCTGCCAAATTTGACAGCTTTCCAAATGGGTGAGTTGGTTAAGTAGGTAAATAACGTATTTTTGTGTATATAGTAGGTATGTTGTCGTACTTACCATTGGCTCAACCGTCAAGATCCTATTCTTCTGCCAAATTTAAACACTACTAATCCTATCTTGTCGTACTTACCATTGGCTGAACGAGTTGCCCTCCCTCTCACCCTTATACCAGTTGGACTAATTAAACTTTATGTATTCTTTTGATGATACACAATATTAATACACAATTTCAATTACACAATAGTGATACATAATTTCAAATACATAATGTTAATAAATAAAAGACTTGTGTAACCAAAAACCTTGTGTACGAAATACTCGAGCGATATAAAATGACTCGAGCATACACAATTTTAATTACACAATAGTGATACATAATTTTAAATACATAATGTTAATAAATAAAAGACTTGTGTAACCAAAAACCTTGTGTACGAAATACTCGAGCGATATAAAATGACTCGAGTGTACATAATGTACCTAAATATTATTCAGGAAAGAAATTCAGTGAAAGGTATTTCGTACACAAGGTTTTGGTCACACAAGTCTTTTATTTATTAATATTGTGTAATTGAAATTGTGTATTAATATTGTATATCATCAAAAGAATGCACAAAATAAGAATATTTAGTTACCCAATATAACAAAATATAAAATTTAATTGATTATTAATAGGAGAGAGAAAAATCTTTAAATCCTTCCTCTTTTAATGATTATCCAACTCATTTATCTTTATTTTTTATTGGTAAAATTAGGGTGCCTAGTTTATATCTAAGATACAAAAAGTACCTTATTTCACCAATCTTCTCTTTCCAAATTCCATAGATTATGACTCTCCTCCTACTAATCATATCTAACAAAATAGAGAAAATACGATCGTGATTTCCTCATCTAATACCTCATCCAATCCTGCAGATTTAAACCCCCAAAATAGCCATATACTTTCCCCAGATATGGATGAAGTGGTGCCTAGTTTCCAGCCCTTAAGAGATCTCTTACCTTCTTCGTCTGCAGATAACAGTTCTGATCAATCGAATCCCGCTCAAGATTATGGATATAATGTGCACTTATTACATGTATAGGACAATATATGTAAATAAAGAATATATAAGGGAGTTTGTTAGAATATCCTAAGGAGTATAAATACCCTAAAGATGTAATAGATTCGGTTAATGCATAGTACACTTTCCTTTTCCATATCTTCTTCTTCAAATGGTATCAGAGCATCGAAGAAATTCTAATTGATCATCTATGGATGATCGTAATGATACTCGAGCTGGAATTATTCTACCTGGAAATTCAACCGATCCTCTCTATCTTGCTCCCTCAGATAATTCAGGGATGCAACTCGTATCTACACTGTTTGACAGATCCAATTTCTCTTCGTGGAAGAGAAGTATCCATATGGCACTTGGTGCGAAATTGAAATTAGGTTTCATCACAGGTTCCCGCATCAAAGATGTTGAAGATGCAGAGAAGGCAGCACGCTAGATTTGTGCGGATTACATGATCCGGTGCTGGTTGATTCATTCGATGAAATGAGTGGTTGCTGAGCAATTCTCATATGTGGAGTCAGCTAAAGAACTGTGGGATGAAGTTATAGAGAGGTATCAGATTTCTAATGCACCTTTGATATATCAGATTCACAAAAATTTAACTTCTATGAAACAAGAGAATGCCACAGTTTTAGTCTATTATGGCCGTCTTAAGCGTCTTTGGGATGAACTACATGCACACAATGCTTTACCTGTTTGTTGTTGTGCTAGAATCATACACTGTAAATTTGAAAATTCCGAAGCTCTTAGTTGAACGAGAAGTTAAAACACGTCTCATTCAGTTTCTTATGGGACTCAATGATCAATTCGATCATGTTAGGTCTACTATCCTATCTCTTGAAACCTTGCCGTCTCTAAATCGTGCATTTCATATAGTTTTGCAAGTTGAAAAGCAAAGAGAAGTCACTTCTTCACTAGCTATTCCTCATGAAGCTTTAGCAACAGATAGACAGATCCCCTATCGACAGGCGGGAGGAAGTAGGCAAGATTTTCACAAGGATAAATCGGATAGGAAATATGATCATTGCAAAGAAAAAGGTCATTTGAAGGAGCAGTGTTTCAAACTGCATGACTTTCCAAACTGGTACAAAGGTTCCAAGAATTTCTCTAATGATAGATCTGTAGGTCATTCAAGAACTGGTCATTCTTTCAATGCACATAATTTTGAACCTTCCATTCTGAATTCTTCTCTTGATGATTTGGACACCAAGGGAGTCGACACCAATATTGTGTCCATGATATTTCTAGAAATGCTCAAGATCTTGAACAATAAATCTTCCAATTCTGGACCTTCAAGTTATGTAAATTTTGTAGGTATCATGCAGTCTTTTTTAGCTCATGTTTCTTCTTCACCAAATATTTAGATAATTAATTCAGGAGTGACATATCATATTTGTTATTGTCGAGAGTTCTTCTCCAGTCTTGTTGCCTTGAGCAAGCCTATTCAAATTGGTCTTCCTGATGGTACTTTGAAATTGGTTACTCATTCAGGAAGTGTTCCAATTTCTTCATCTCTCACATTGAACAATATTCTATTCATGCCAGACTTTAAGCATAATCTTCTTTCTAAGCATCGACTTATCATTTAGACTTCTTGCAAAACGATATTTAATTCTGGTCATTGCTTCTTTCAGGACCTTATCACTAAAGTTGTCATAGCAAAAGGCTACTTGGATGCTGGTCTTTACAAGCTCATTAGTCCTTTTTCTTCACGACAATGATGCTTTTCCTGTTTGTAATAATGTTGACAAACTATCTCTTTAAACTTTTCATGCTCGATTAGGCCATTCATCTTTGCTCAAAATGCAACATACTATTGCTTGTCCTTCTACATCTTTATCATCTTTGACTTGTGATATTTGTACCATGGCAAAACAACAGAAATTACCTTTTCCACGTAGCACTTCATATGTTGCTCATGCTTTTGCTATTTTGAAATGGATATATGGGGCCCATATCACACTAGATCTATCCGTGGTGCACATTTTCTCACAATTTTGGATGATTTTACTAGGTGCACGTGGAGCTTTCTTATGAATGATAAATTACAGGTGCATCGATTGGTATCTGAATTTCTAGCATATGTGCTAATACAATTTAATGGTATGGTGAAAAATATTCAATCTGACAATGGATCTGAATTCATTCAGCTTTCATTACAAGATTTATTCAAATCTAAAGGTATTCTTCATCACAAGTCGTGTCCTTACACACCTCAACAGAATGTCAGAGTTGAGAGAAAGCATCGTCATCTATTAGCTACAAGTCGAGCTATAAGACTTCATGGCCATCTACCATTACATTTATGGGGTGAATGTATCCTCTCAGCCACCTATTTGATTAATCTCATACCCTCTTCTGTATTAGGCTGGAAAATTCCTTTTGAAGTCCTTCACCAACGACCTGCTTTATATGATCATCTCAGGATCATTGGATGCCTTTGATACTGTCTGAATAATGTTAAAGACAAGCTCGAAGTTGTTTTCAGGCCTTGCGTTTTCCTAGGCTACCCACCAGGGCAGAAGGGATATAAAGTCCTTGATTTACAAAATGACAAAATCATGGTCACTAGAAATATATCTTTCAGAGAAGATATATTTTCTTTTCAGTCAGATTCTCCCACTCTACCCATACCATCTTCTATTCCTACTCTTCCATTGGTATCACCTGCTTGTAATTTCCAGGAAGATTGCAATCCTAATTTATGTCCAAGTTCTACTTCTTTACCACTACTAGTTCCTTTAGATTCTCCTTTCTATCATTCCACTGCTCCACAAAATACGTCTCCTTCTTTTTTCCAATCCAATACTTGTTCCTTTTCAGTCTCTATCACATTCACCTTCATCTTCTTCAACTACACAAAATTCTTCTTCTTCCATTATTATCCCTCCTCCCACATCGTCTCGACCACATAGAAAAGTCCATAAACCTGCTCATCTTCAGGACTATGTCTGTTCTTCTATTTCTTCATCTTCAATTCATATCATTCCTCAATTGCAAGCTTTCGATATGGATCCTAAATACTTGAGTTCCCTTTGCACTGTCATTGCTACATTCGAACCCACCACCTATTCTCAAGCTAAGCAACATGTTGTTTGGATTCGTGCAATGGAATCTCAATTACATGCTCTTGAAGCTAACAATACATGGGAGCTTACTACATTACCACCTAGCTATAAGGCTATAGGTTCTAAGTGGGTATATAAAGTTAAGTACAAACAAGCTGGATCGGTTGAAAGGCACAAAGCCCGTTTAGTTGTCAAGGGTTACACACAGGTCAAGGATAAAGATTACAAGCATACATTTTCTCTAGTTGCCAAGTTCACAACTGTTCGAGTTCTCTTGGCTCTTGCTTCTGCAAAATCTTGGCCGTTGTACCAACTCGATATCAACAATGCATTTCTTCATGGTTTTCTTGATGAAGAGGTATATATATGCATCCACCACAAGGTTATCATAAAGCCTCTTCTGGACAAGTATGTCGACTTAAAAAGTCTCTCTATGGACTCAAACAGGCCAGCCGTCAATGGAATGTGGAACTTACTAAGTTATTACTTCGTCTTGGTTTTTCTCAGTCCAGACATGACTATTCTCTATTCACTAAACTGGACTATTATGGCATCACTATTGTATTAGTATATGTTGATGATCTCATCATCACAAGCAGCTCTTCTTCAATGATCATAACCACTAAAGATGCCCTTCATCGTGCCTTTACTATTAAAGACACGGGGCTTGCCAGATTTTTTCTAGGCATGGGGATATCTCGCAATGCTGAAAGATTATTTTTTAGTCAATGTAAGTATACGTGGGATATTCTTACATCCTCCAATATGCTACACTACAAACCTAGGCAATTTCCCATGCAACAAAACTTGAAACTTACTCCTGATGATGGAGATTTGTATGATGATCCTGAATCATATAGATGCCTGGTTGGACGTCTCCTTTATCTCACTCTTACACGTCCAGACATTACCTTTACCGTCCACTGGCTTAGTCAGTTTCTAGCCACTCCTCGTCTACCACATTGGCAAGTTGTTATCCATCTTCTTCGTTATCTCCAAGGCACATTACATCTTGATCTATTTTATCCAGCATCCTCTTATTTGAATCTCACAACATACAATGATGCCGATTGGGGATCTTGTGCATTTACTTGCAAATCCATTACAGGCTACTGCTTATTTCTAAGTTCTTCTTTAGTTTCCTGGAAGAGTAAGAAATAGAAGACAATTTCAAAATCTACAACTGAGAGTGAATATAGGGCAATGTCAGCCACTGCTTCTGAAATTGTTTAGCTTGAAGGATTGCTTTCTGATTTGCAATTGAAAGTTCCATTACCTATTCCTATTCATTGTGACAACAAGGATGCTCAACATCTAGCTGCTAATCTGGTATTTCATGAGCGCACTAAACATCTTCGTTTAGGCTGCCATTATGTTCGAGATGAAGTTCATAAGGGATTCATTTCCACTCCACATATTAAGTCATCTCTTCAGCTTGATGATATTTTCACTAAAGCATTAGGTGAACAACAACATCATTTTCTTTCTGTCAAGCTTGGACTGGTTTCACCATATCACACTTGAGGGGGGCGTATGGATATAATGTGCACTTATTACATGTATAGGACAATATATGTGAATAAAGGATATATAAGGGAGTTTGTTAGAATATATCCTAAGGAGTATAAATACCCTAAAGATGTAACAGATTCGGTTAATGCATAATACACTTTCCTTTTCCATATCTTCTTCTTCAAAAAGATAAATCACCTTCCATACTTGATCAATCAATGACCACGTATGATCCTCATAATCCGCCTTCAACCGATACGATTTCTTCTTTAGAAATTCTCGCATCTAGCGATACTTCAATACCACATATAGAGCACACACCTTCCTCTTCTGTTACATCTTTCCCAATACATGAAGTCATACCTTCCATCCGACGCAGCAATAGAATATCCGTTCCTAATACAAAATTGAGAGATTTTTACTACGATACTCTACTTCCTCTACACTCTAATCCAACAGTTTCGCTTCCTTCAGTGTCTCCAGGTAAGTGTGCTTATCCTATTGCGAATTATTTTCAGACTAACAATCTCTTTTCCTCCTATTTGTGTTACATGAAGATGGCCTATTCCATCCATGAACCTACTTCTTATAAAAAGGTCATGGAACTTCCAAAATGGCGCACTACTATGAAATTGGAAATCGCTGCTCTGCAGAACAATAATACGTGGTCTCTTGTGTATCTTCCTCAAGGACAAAAGCCAATCGGTTGTCGATGGGTCTTTAAAACAAAATTCAATGCAGACGGATCAATCGAGCGGCATAAAGCGCGTCTAGTGGCGTTAGGGAATCAACAACGTTCAGGTATTGATTTTAACGAGACTTTTGCACCCGTGGCCAAACAAGTGTCTGTGAAAATATTCCTTGCAGTTGCTTCAAGTAACAGATAGAAATTACACCAAATGGACGTTCATAACGTGTTCTTACATGGGAATTTGAGTGAAGACGTTTACATGACCTTACCTCCGGGGTTCAATATTTCGGATTCATCCAAAGTGTGCAAGATTAATAAATCAATCTACGGTCTCCGACAATCTCCTCGCAATTGGTTTCACAAGCTCAGTCGCACTCTTTGTCACGTCGTTTTCGTTCGATCCAAAGCAGACTACTCGCTTTTCACATATGTTCAACGAGGTATAAGTATCCACATCTTAATTTATGTTGATGATTTAATAATCATAGGTAATGATCCGCATGCTATTTCTCACTTCAAAGAATACCTTAAATCATGCTTTCTTATGAAGGATCTAGGAAAATTACGGTTCTTTCTTGGCATCGAAGTTACGCATACTTTCAATGGCTTAATCCTTGCTAAAAAAACATTTCCTAGATATACTCTTTGAAACAGGTACTCTTGGTTCTCGGCCGGTCTCATTTCCTATGGAACCAGCCCACAGCTTAGCACGAGCCGAATCCGAAGCCTTTTCCGATCCAAACAAGTACCGCAGAATTGTTGGCTGTTTGGTCTATTTAACAATTACCAGACCGGATATCACCTACTCGGTTCATGCCCTGTCACATTTTTTGCATTGTCCTACGGTCCAACATTGGAATGCCGGCCTACGAGTATTATGGTACTTAAAGAATAATCCACGTCAAGGTATTTTATTATCAAATACGAGTACTTTTCAAATAAATGCTTATTGTGATTTGGAATATGCCTCTTGTCCCTTGACTCGTTGGTCTATAACGGGTTTTGTTATCTTCCTTGACAAGTCACCCATCTCTTGAAAAACTAAGAAGCAAAGTACGGTTTTTTGATCATCCGCGGAAGATGAGTATCGAGCAATGGCATCCACAACATTTGAAGTCAAGTGGATTAAATCGCTATTATCTTCCTTGGGCGTTGTTCATAATCAACCTATTAATCTATGGTGTGACAATCAAG
Organism: Fagopyrum esculentum; assembly: GCA_033239045.1. Lineage (NCBI taxonomy): Eukaryota > Viridiplantae > Streptophyta > Magnoliopsida > Caryophyllales > Polygonaceae > Fagopyrum > Fagopyrum esculentum. The sequence continues at coordinate 19,164,337 of BSUD01000004.1, read as the reverse complement.
CTGCTCTTCATATTGTGTCAAATTCAGTGTTCCATGAACGTACCAAACACATCAAAGTAGATTGTCATGTTGTTCGGGATGAAGTTTAAAAGAAGACTATCAAAATGTACCACATTCGGTCCAACAGTCAACTTGTAGATATCTTCACCAAAACTCTTGGATTCCAACTTTTCCAACATCTTTTAAGCAAGTTGGGCATTTGTGACATTCATGCTCCAACTTGAGGGGAAATATTAATATATGATATTATACAATATTATTATGTACTTATATTCTCTTACCTTGTCGGTCTTATAGCATTATTATGTTTTCCTTATTTAATATTACCGTTATAAACACTCTTGTATATATACGTTATATTTATCCTTCAATAAAGCAAGTCATTTTAATACAGTTTATAAGATTATTATTCTTACAGATAACTGAAAAACATAAAACGCCAATGTTATCAAAATCAATCACCAATCCAACCTTTCTATCGGATAACCTCATACCTTATCGACCAAAGTTGGAAGAAAACAAATTATTCAAATAAAACAATAAAGGTAAAGATACTCACAACTAAGATCCTTAGCCATAAGTCGCTTCCAATCCAATGATTCTTGGGTAAAATGGTTAAGTAGGCAGTTTTTGCATTATTGTGTATAAAGTAGACACTTATGTGTTTTAGTTAACAAACTAGACCCTTGGATTATGAAAAGAAAAGATCCCATGATCTTTCTCTCCTATTTAAAGTTATTTATTTCTAAATTAATTAGGCTAATTGAAGATACTGTTTAGGAAGCATTTCCGTACATGATCTTCCAACATTATTCTCTATTGTTGACGAGATATCGTCGACAATTTTCAACGATAACAGAAGACGACTGTAATTGGGTTTCTCTACGTTAAAGTTTGGGCGATTTGACAAGGAGACTGGATCAGTAATTTGGTTTTAGTAGCTTCATCTATCATAAATCGGTAATTCTTGTTTTTGAAAGTCAATTTTTTGGTTTTTCGAAGCTTTTTGATGCTTCAATGGTGATCGAAGTTTACTGCTGTAATTTTGTGTTTCTTTTGACTTGTTAATGTACATATATGATTTATATAGTAATTTTATAGTTTAAAATGTGTAAATATCTTCTTGGAATCTTGAATCGAGGTATATGCCCAGTTTTTGGAGAGATGACAAATGTCTAGTTTAACGCTATAATGTGTACGAAAAAAATTTGTATACATATTGGGTACAGTACTGTACGTATGTGTTTTGAACCCTATGTATGATATTTACATATGTGTTACATATTGTGTTTGTATAATTGTGTATATATTCGGTACATTAATGTACACCTTTGTTGTTTTAATTATTACATATTGTTTATGTAAGACTGTTTTAGTAATGTGTATATAGTCCCTAATTTAATTAGGGAATATGTATACTCCATCTAGGTAAAACAATATGTAAAAATAGGGCTGTAATTATTGTATCTATTTACGCCTATATTGTGTGTATCTGAATTTTCTATAATTTATGTCATACGAATGTCTTCTATATTCATCACCGTGTATTACGGAGGGAAATGAGAAGTGGAAAATGATGTTTGGAAGTATAATGGAGAGGTTTCGAGCAAACCACTCGTTGTTGACGAGTCTTGCACCTACAAGGAGCTGGTACATAAGGTTGCATTTCACTTCGGAATATGTGTGTCAGACTATAACTTTAAACTGTCGTACAGGAATTCGTTCAATGCTTCGTTGAAGTCATATGATGTTAACTCAAAGGGTGATTTAGACACATTTGTTCATATAAATGGGATGCAACAATTTATGTGGAGTGTTCCGTTATGCGTCACGAAAGTTGGATTAAACCAAACTGATGGAGGAGTTTTGTTGGATGAACATAATGTTGACAGAGGTAACGGAATGTATATGCTTCAAGTGAATGATGGATTGGATCATAATACCTATTGTCAAGACATTGGTAGCTCACATCTTGAAATATGTATATCCGCATCAAATGTTCTTGAAACCCTGCATGGAGATGACAGAATGGTTGATAGCCTTGCAATAGTTCCTCATATGGAAACTTGTGTACCTTATGCCCACGATTTTCAACTTGTTGTTGGTAAAACATATCGTACAAAGGTTGATTTGAAGAACGCATTGTGTTTGCATTCAATATCATATGTTCCCAATATAAGATTGTTAAGTTAAATATGAAGGCAGTAACAACCCGATGTATTGATTATGCATGTAATTGGAGGGTTTGTTTCACTATACTTGGTGAATCGAGTTACTTCACTACGACAAGGTTTGTGTCAACACACTTGTTCCTATCACCTAAGGAGGGATGATAATAGGGGTGCTTCATATCACGTCATAGTTGAGAAAGTAAAATTAATATATGGTTTCAAATGTTACATCCCCACATGTATGTTTATGTATTCAAATATGAATATATGTACTGACATGTTGATACGTGTTTGTGTAGGTATGCTAACTCGAAGAAATTACCTTATGTTAATCAAATTATCATTGTTATGAAAAATTTGCACCGAATAGATGCTAGTTATTAGAAATATTGGAAGGCAAAAGAAGCTATGAAAGACATGATTAGAGGAACATCGGAGGACAATTACAGCTCAATTACAGCGTATTTGTATATGTTAGAAGAAATCAATAAAGGTACAAATGTTGGTCTAATACTTGACGATGAAAATCGTTTCAAGTACGCATTTGTTGCATTTGGACATTCCATTAGAGGATTTAGTGTTATGCGACAGGTATGATACATATTTCCTTTGATTGTGTACATATGTCATTTATGATTATGGCAAATACAACCTTAATTGTGTGTTCCATTGACTACCATTTTATTTGTTGATAGGTTATTACAGGTGATGGCACACATCTTAGTGGGAAATATAGGGGAGTTATGCTTGTTGTAACAACACAAGATGTAAATCAAAAAATTTACCCCATTACATTTGAGATTGTTGATTGTGAAAATGATTCAACTTGAGATTTCTTCTATAAAAATATGAGACGTATCATACCAGACAGTAATGAACTTGTATATGTGTCTGATCGACATACTTCGATTAAAAAGGGTATTGCAAGTAACTACGAGTTGACATTCCATGGATACTGCATTTGACATTTGAAGGGTAATCTCAAGAAGAAAACAAGATCAAACAGAATCCTACAAATGTTTAATGAAGGGACTAAGAAGTATAGGGAAGCTGAGTGCATGGGGATATTCAATCAAATATCATCGGTACATTATGTAGCTTGTCACTATGTAATATTCTTTTATTGTTCCATTGTCCATCATCCTTGACATAGTGCAACATTTGTACAAATACAAGAGAAGCCAAAGGTTGGAGAAATGCTTATTGAGATAGGGATATCAACTTAGACACGTTCGCTATGTCCTGTAAAGAGGTACAACGCAATGACGAGCAACAACGACGAATGTGTAAATGCAATAATGAAAGAAAAAAGGGAATATCCAGTTTTAGCAATGTTGGATGAGATAAGACATTTCATGTCTAGATGGTTTGCAGAACGTCGCCAAAAGTAGTATATGCCATACATTTATTTATTAGATGGTTCACTATGTCTTGTATGTGAGCCCCCTTTGAAGTGTAAGAAATGTGAAAGGTTGCGAAAATATAGAAGACGGGCGTCACGAGAGCAAAAACATAAGAGGAAATGCAATTGCTGTGGCTTTAGTGAACACAATAAGAAGACTTGTTTAAATCAGCCAAAGTAGTATATGCCATACATTTATTTATTTATTAGTTGTCAATGTATTTGGACCTCTTAATATTTTTCCATTGATAATGAAAATTGCTTACAATATACATACATGTGTCTTTAATTATAATATGTAGTAAGTTATGTATTTTATAAATCATATGTACATAGCGTAATATCATGACTTTTTTTGTTTATGTAATCACATATATATGCTTGCATTTTTCAATTGAACAAATGTTGTATATCCTTATGTAATACATGCTTGTGTATATAATGCTACATAAGATCACTTGTATCCTGCTTATGTATATACGTTGTATTTTCATGTTTTTTCAACTTACATAGATGTTTATAAAATATATGTACAATCATACGTTCTAGATGTGGGCATTTTGTACTTGTACTTTGATATTATTGTACGACATACTTGTGTACATTATGCTACATAATTTGACTTGTTTTCTGCTTATGTATACACATTGTAAATGTGCGTAAACATATAAGTAATATACAGTGAATATAGATGTAGTAGTAATAGTTAAATTATAATCTAAATGTCAATACGAGATATGTAAATTAAAATCCATTGCAAACCTACAATCAGTGCATAAACCAAAAGCATAAAATATGTCGACTCGTATCTATTACATAACCCATTGATTCACTAGAAGATAATCACATCTCATCGAACCATCCAGTCAAGTCCCTTGTGAATACAACATTATCCAACTTCTCTCTACATGCTTGAACAAAGTCATCACAAATAGCACTAAAGTCAGTACGACCGGATGCTAAGTACTGTATGTACTTAAAAGTGAAGATACCACAACTGCCCCTGTACATAAATATCAAATATAAGTATAAGTAGGCAAACTAAGCTCATATGTACTTATTTTCAAACTACTTGACATACACATCGGTATTAATATTTAGTCATGTCTTCTGAACCACCTTAAATGCAGTATTCAATTTATCTCCAAGGTGTGAGTGCTTACCATGTGTCCTAAGAACATGGGGAAACATGACAGCCGTCGGTTCTAGTAGACTCTGTAATTTATCCTCTTTTACGTACATGATCATGGGATCATATTCATTAATACACCATTGACGTAGATCGATTTTTAGTGCAATCCAGTGTGAGTCCATGATGTTGTAAGGGGAATAAATAACATCAACTTCATACAAAGGCTTCCGGAATATCTGCGGATTGTCGCCTGAGATAACGTCAAACATGGGTTTGTTGAACTCCGGGTTTTCGTTAGACATCTCCGTATATTTAGTGTATGTTGTACGTTTGTACGCCCTCGACCAAACAATGGACAACACAGCTATGTTGGCGAATCTTTCGGGTATCTCAATAATTTCTTTGCGCAGATGCATCATTAATTCATCTATTGCCTGTAGTAAAAATAAACAGTAAAATCTATGTGTATGAATAGGATATGTGTAGCTTAATATTTCAAATGTACATAACATAGCAATACATAAATAACATATGTGCTATATAAATTATTATTATGTCAAATCCGGCAAGAAGTAACTTCTAATATTTCCTGGATTAAATCTCTAGATATGTTGTTTATATATATATATATATATATATATATATATATATATATATATATATATATATCCTCTAATCGATCATTTATCATCCTTGTTCTTCAACCAGTTATATAGTTTTTGGCGCTCTTTTGTTTGTATCATGCTCATGTTAGGTTCTTTGGGGAGTTTGACATTTCTCTTGTATGGTGTACGCATGTATTTACTATCCCTTTGTACACTTAGACCAACCCTGCAAACTGGTTCATCAACTTTAACAACTTGTTGAACACATTTATCATGTAATACCATTTTTTCTTTAGTTTTAAAACTGAAACATTCAATTGTACATAATATTATATATAAAGTATAGTATAATATATATTATTTGATCACATACCTCACTTGAGTCACCAACTAACTCATTCACCTTTGCAGCATCTAATATGTCTTTTGTAGAGGGCTCAACGTCTTTTGAAACATGTGTATAATATTGACCTTCTGCGACTGTCTTTAGAATATCTTTAGCAAGATTTTTTTTAATTTTATTCTTTGTTCTCTTGCTTGAAAGATGCACAGTTGTATCTATCTTTTCGTACAAAGTATCAATGTCTCTTGCATAGCTGGTTAGATCATCAATTAACATCCCTTGGTTTTCTACCTTGTCAACTAATTCTTTCTATTCTCGTTGTATTGAATCCCCTTCTGCATTATTTGATCAACCCAATCCGGGGGG
>BSUD01000004.1:19119015-19157506 GCA_033239045.1 Fagopyrum esculentum | reverse complement strand
GTCATCGTCGTCATTAACAACATCTCTCACACTTCTGCTATTAAATTTGGTGTCTTCCGTTCTACATAGAACAGTGATAACATCAGTTTATTGTTTTTTTTTTCTGAGTTTTGTGTGTGATTGTGTACATAGTTAATGATAACTTACCTAGGGGATTTCTCCTTTTCTTGTACTGAACTTGGCCTTGTAATTACGGCATCATGTTTATTGAAACCAACATCAAAAATGTAATTAATCCTTAAATCTTCCCCCTCATTATCTCATTAGTCATTGTCGTCGTCGTCCATCTCTTCCACCATATTATGTATATCACTTTTTTTAGGGTATTAACAATACCCTTGATTTCTTCATATTCGGGGAATGGTTTGCCCCCTTTCACAGACTTTGACACCCATTACAAGCACAACGGTCTTGCATCTTCATCTATCAAGGTTGCAAATTCCTTCGCAAGCTTTAGAATTGAGGCGAACACAAATATTTGTAAAATGAAAAGCACTTGTCAGTTGTTATATGTACATTTTAAGTTGTTTACATAAAAGAAAGCGTAACACATAAGATGATATGTTAGATATGTACATAACGTATAAATCATTATTACATGACATAAGCAATATATTACGCACATTACTAATTTAACATAATTGGACACACACCTGAAGGGCCAGTGAAAATCCATCAATGTTGTAGCCACCACTTGGTCTTTCTTTCCCTGCTTCACATGATTGGAAATACTTCTTCATCTGTGTGAACGCAAGACGGCCCCAAGGGTAATCTTTCAAAACATTCAAGTCATTAAAAAGGTTTAGAGTCTATTGGAAAACGTTTTTTTTCTTGTCTTTTGAGACTAAAACTCCTTCAATAAATATGATGAGAGCCATTTTAAACTTGTAGGGTGAATCTTTTGGCTCCTTAAAAAAATGTTCCTCCAGTTTTTGAAGGGGGTATCTATCAACGCCGACAACAGACTTCATGTCAACATCAACACCGTTCTCATTATCCTTGTTGAATTCAACCGAGCATGATAGTCTTGTGATGTCTGCAAACTCAGTAAGACCAAACCTCAGCAGCACATCGTTGATTACAAATCACATAGAATTTCTTCTCTTGGTTTTGACCTCCCTCATAAGCATGAAGTGAATTAGCTGATTTCACATCTTCAGTTTGGTGCTCATCTTAATTAATAGCCCAAATATCCCCCTTTCAGTCTTTGTTTGTCCCCGTCTGATAATTCATCAAGAATGGTTGGAATCAACTGCAATCGACTAAAACAGTTGATACGAGTCTTTGGGGAGTGTTCGATCTCTTCCCAGCGGTGTGAGAACTGTAAATCACATTGTTTTTGTAAATGTTACAATTATTAAACCACTAATATAGGGCTATAACAACCAATTTTTCAACTTAGACCAACCCTCAATTGAGGAATATTACCACTGTACTAAGCATCTATAAGTTGGGTGTATGTATCACCCATATTCTGAATAAAAAATTCATTCAAATGCATCAAACTAAAATTTTCATACACAAACATGACATGACAATATATATACACAATGTTTCCAATGATGCATAGATGTTAATCCAATTTCCACATATGCAGAACATAGTCTTTTCAATAACAGTACATATGAAGCACATACCATGCCCTTAATCGAGATATTCTATGAACCAACCGAGGTGAGGTTCAACTAAGGTTTGGCTCGAGGTTTAAGGGTCCCCTAAGGTAAAGGCTCATTCTTTCATCATCTTTCCCACAACCTTCAGCCAATCACCCTAGAATTGCACCAGAATTTAGCCAATTATCATCATGATAACAATAATCAAATATATAAGAGAAGAAGCAATATCCAAACAAGAAAACCTTAACACAAATGTCTCAATAATCACTCAATCAAATAATCAAACAAATCAAACAACCAGCAAACTGTGTTCCTCAATCACCAACCAAAAGACAATAATCAAACAATCTAAGAAAACCTTACAACTTCCTTCAAAAGCCTTCAACTTTAACTTCAAAGCTATCTTCCTTCAACTTCCTTCCTTCCTTAGAATATCTTCAATCTTCCAAACTAACCAACTAACCAGACATACTTCCATCTAGAAAATATCTTCCAATATATAGGAGAATCACTTTCCAAAAAATAAAAGATCTCATGGTTTCGGGTCGTCCGTCTTGATCTAGCCCAACTAAATCACCTCGGTCGAGGTGATATTGTAGCCAACCGAGATGATCATCAACTACGTGCAAATCTCTCAAAACTGGTACAAAATCAAGCTTTTGTCCAACTTCCATGATTCCTATGCCTTTCTTGTAGCTCCTCAATGTTCCATAATCTAGCTCCAATGATTCCTTAGATCCCTTAGCTCCAAATTGCTTCAAAATGTATTATTTTCCCTATAATTATAACAAAACTAGGTGTAGACCTCGATTCTTGCAAAGGTAAACAAAACAACATAATGATCAAGAATAAACATCCATGCATGCAGATTTATGAAGATAAAACGTCCAAACCAATCCCAAAATATATACTATAATACATGCTATCACCTTACAACAAGGAATGTTCCCCAACTGCATAAGATTCTCAATTGCTATATATATGCACCATGACATACACACAAATTCGACCATTTGTGCTCTCAGTTACATATTTCACACATGCAACCGTTTTTAACATAAGATATGAACATTAAATGTTTTTGAGTTTGTTAACACTATCAACACAATAGCAATTAATCGTATCCACATCCAAAATACTAGAAATTCAAAGAACATACCTTCTTCGGTTCTATGATTTAAACTAGATTGGTAAAAAAATAGATCTTTATCACTGTAAGTGTGTAATCGGTTAGTTAAAAATCAATACTTAGACTATTTCTTTCATCATCTTCTTCAATACGATAATTCCATGAAGTTTAACCTAGAAAACAAACAAAAATAGAGAAATTCAATAAAACAGAGCAAAGATGTAACACCCCAAGTTCTGGAACTCGAAGCGTTACGGGTTAGGACCGCACAATGGGTCCCGACCCTCGGAGTAGCAACAACACAACGGATCTTACAACAAGGCACAGACGAATAAAAAACAATATAAAACCAAAGGTTTAAACAAAAGAAAAACATAAAAGACTCGCAACCGAGTTCAAAATAAAAGGGAAAGCAACAACATAACATAAACCCGATTCCGTTCTATAATATATGGGAACCCCGGCTGATCACACCGTCCGGATCATTCAACACCATCCTGAAACTGCGGAACATCTACAACCCCGGCTGATCACACATAAGGTAAAGTAAACATATAGTAAGCTCGCACTCAACCGGTTATTATCTTTCATTAAGTTAACCATTACTAGTTCAACTTCTTTTGTCACACGAGAATCTCCCGAAACTCGCCTCCGCTTCCGTCTACCAATAAGAATAGATCAGTATTATCCATTACCTACGGCCATGGGTTGCAAGAGCATATTCTAGTCTCCTGAAGAACTAGACAAGTGGTCACCACCCGGTTATCATACACTTGGGCCAATTAAGGTTATAACGAGTGAATCCTATTCCGGTTATTCTTTATAACATGATAAACAACACAAACAAGCCAAAACACTCAAACCAAGATGTGGAATCAAGCTAAGTAAGTCCAAGGGACTTACCTCACTCGAAAGAACACTCAACACACTTCACACACTCAGAGAACGGCTCAGTTTCCCTCAAGAAAGGAGGAAGAAAAGCCTGTTCACCTAAACATCACAAATTAGGAACTAAATGGTTTCTAGAAGTCTATAATTTCTAGTCTCAATGATCTTTAAGAGATCTCCACAAGCTAAGGCTCAACCTTAGTCTTACAGGATACTTAGGATACCGGGAACATCCATAAAGATCAAGAAAAGGAACGAGGAAAGCAAGGAAAGAAGAAACTCACAAGAATGGGAGTTACTACAAAGGAAACTGTAGGGACGGCAGAGCAAGACGCAAGGGCGGCTTGCCGCGGGGGTTGGAACTCTCAAGCATGGGGGCGGATGCATGACCGAAGGCACTATCGAGGTTTCTCTTGACAAAAACTTTGCAACAAGGGATTCAAATCTCGATCCTTTGAATCAACTCTTCAAGACTTGACCAAGGGAGCCTGTGAACATCAACATATCAACAACGGAACCAACAACAAGGATCAAGACTCGATATTGATCCTTGGAGAAGAAGAAAAGGAAGAACGAAGGGAAGAAGCGAAACAGAAGAGAAGGCATGCAACAACTCATGAACGTGATGAAGAAACAAGAAGAGATGAACTTACATGTTCAGTTGGATCACATGAAGCAAGGTGACAGCTGCTCAAAGGTTGAAGAACCTTGCAAGAAACGGGAAAAGGAAGAAAAGACGGAAATATATAGGAGAGCGGGAAAGAAAGAAGGAAAGGCGTTTTAGGGTTAGAAGAAGATAAGGAATGACGGCCCATAAATAGAACCCATAAGATAGAAGATAGGATCTTCTATTTATGGAAAGAAGATAAAACGAACGAAAATAGATCAGGCACAATCTGTGGCAAATCCGTAGGGGCGGATTGCCGGTACCGAAGGGGCGGCCAACCGCAGGGGCGGTCCCCGCGGTGACATACCACAAGGCCACTGGAGGGGCCTTCTTCACCACGGGACGGTGAAGGTCAAAACTGAGATCTTACATTAAAATTATTGTAACACCCCAAGTTTTGGGAACTCGAAGCGTTATGGGCTAGGACCGCACAATGGGTCCCAACCCTCAGAGTAGAAACAACACAACAGATCTTACAACAAGGCACAAACGAATGAAAACTAAAACTCAATATAAAACCAAAGGTTTAAACAAAAAAACATAAAAGACTCGCAGCCGAGTTCAAAAGAAAAGGGAAAGCAACAACATAACATAAACCCGATCTCATCCTATAATGTACGGGAACTCTGGCTGACCACACCGTCCGGATCACTCAGCAGTATCCTGAACCTGCGGAAAATCTACAACGACGGTATAAACCGTTAGCTAACATTCTAGATATCAGCGTGAACGTAAAGGCACAAACACACATAAGGTAAAGTAAACATATAGCATGCTTGCACTCAACCGGTTATTATCTTTCATTAAATTAACCATTACTAGTTCAACTTCTTTTGTCACACGAGAACCTCCCAAAATTCGCCTCCGCTTCCGTCTACCAATAGGAATAGATCAGTACTATCCGTTACCTACGGGCCTGGGTTACAAGAGCACATTCTAGTCTCCTGAAGAACTAGACAAGTGGTCACCGCCCAGTTATCATACACTTGGGCCATTTAAGGTTATAAAGGGTGAATCCTATTCCGGTTATCCGTTATAACATGATAAACAACATAAACTAGTCAAAACACTCAAACCAATACGCGGAATGAAGCTAAGTAAGTCCAAGGGACTTACCTCACTCGAAGGAACACTCAACACACTGCACACACTCAGAGAACGAATCAGTTTCCCTCAAAAAGGAGCAAGGGAAGCCTGTTCACACAAGCATCACGAATCAGGAACGAAACGGTTGCTAGAAGTCTATAACTGCTAGTCTCAATGATCTCTAAGAGATCTCCACTAGCTAAGGCTCAACCTTAGTCTTACAGCATACTCAGAAAACCAGAAACATCCATAAGGATCAAGGAAAGGAACGAGGAAGCAAGGAAGGAAGCAACTCACAAGAACGGGAGTTACTGCAGAGGAAACCGTAGGGGCGGCTTGCCGCAGGGCGGGAACGCTCAGGCACGGGGGCGGCTGTATGACAAAAGGCACTGTCGAGGTTTCTCTCGACTGAAACTTCCCAGCAATGAATCCAAAGCTCGATCCTTTGATTCAACTTTTCAAGACTAGACCAACGGAGTCTGTGAACATCAACATATCAACAACAGAAACAGCAACAAGGATCAAGACTCGATCTTGATCCTTGGAGAAGAAAAAAAGGAAGAACAAAGGGAAGAAGCGAAACAGAAGAGAAGGCATGCAACAACTCATGAACGTGATGAAGAAACAAGAAGAGATGAACTTACACGTGCAACAAGATCGCAGGAAGCAAGGTGACGGCTGCATCTCTCAAGGGTTAAAGAACGTATGCAAGAAACGGGAAATAGAAGAAAGACGGAAATATATAAGAGAGTGGGAAAGAAAGAAGGAATGACATTTTAGGGTTAGAAGAAGATAAGGAAGGACGGTCCGTAAGATAGAAGATCGAATCTTCTATGTATGGAAAGAAGATAAAACGAACGAAAACAGATCGGACGCAATCTGTGGCAAATCCACAAGGGTTGATTACCGGTACCGCAGGGGCGGCCCCTTGTCACCGCAGGGCGGTGACAGACCTTAAGGCCGTTGGAGCGGCCTTCTTCACCGCGGGGCGGTGAAGGTCAAAACTGGGATCTTACAAATGAGACTTCACATGTGTTCTTCTATTCACAATAGACGATGAATGGGTGATAAATCGTATATTTACAGGAGCGAAAATGGCAGACAAAGATAGTGTGAAGCTTCGCAAGGGAGGACAATGGCGCTTATGGAGATTCTGGGTTGACGCAAGAGAAAATCACGATAACCTACCTTCTTGCAAGGGACGATAATGGTGCTTACAACGATTCAAGGTTGACACAAGAGAAAAGCACGATAACCTACTTTCTGAATTCTCGGGAAGAACTTCCGGTTAAAACGATGTGGAGAAGATTCTACAAACCTTCTTCCTATACGGTTTCCAATTTTCAATAAACGGTATTTGAATTAAAGGAAATTTCTAATAAATGAAATTACAATAACTGCCCCGACTTCTTCCTATAATTAAGCCTATTCATTTTTATTTATCTTTTTTTTTTAATGAAAATTGGCTAGGGGCCTAGTTAGTATCGAATAAACCAAAACTACCCTAATGGCTAAATTTTCTCATAATTCTTCAGTCTGCAATTTCCTCCTTCGACACTCACAATCAGCAACCCTAATTCTTCGACGGACTTGATTCCTCCTTCCCAATCTCTCCCGCCCATGATATCGAAACCACAATCGGCAACGGGGTAATCAAAGGCTCATCCTTTGAATAACTTACAGTCTGCAATTTCCTCCTTTGACTCTCGTAATCGGCAACCCTAATTCTTCGATGGACTCGATTTGTCCTTCCCAATCTCTCCCGCTCATGATATCAAAACTGCAATCGGCAACGGGGTAATCAAAGGCTCATCCTCTAAATAACTTACAGTATGCAATTTCCTCCTTCGACACTCGCAATCGGAAACCCTAATTTTTCGCCGGGCTCAATTCGTCCTTCCCATCCCGCCCATGATGATCAGAGTAAGAACGAACACTTTAGCCGATACCCATCAATTTGAAATCTCATGCTTCACACCAACTTTTGAGACTTCTCCGCCTCCGAGCTCGTTGCCTGTACCTAGTTTCTAAAACAGCGATGAAGAAAGTCATTGCTTATCCATAATCAAATCTTGATTCATACTTAACACCAGCTTTCCTGTTGCACAATCACACACAATCCATTTACACTTTATTGGTTTACCCCTATCCAAAATTCATCATATTCATATTCTTATTTCATTCTCTAATACTTCAAATTTGGATGGATAACTGTAAGGGAAAGGCGAATTCGTCGCTGATAAGGACATCTCTAAAGGCAAAAGAGAAAGCTTACAATTGTATAGGAACTGTGATTGTAAGGTGGTTCAATTCTAGATCTAGATCTAGATTTGAGTGGAGCTGCAGCCCCATCATCTTATATTAAGGATTTGTAGAAGTGAATGAATTAATGAATTGGGAGATGCATGGAGAGGATGAGGAACATGCAGAGCTAGTGGCGCATGCAACGAAGTCAGCTCCGAAAGAAGCGCCAAAGGAGGAGAGGGAGCCTCTTGCGCCACTGTATTCGAAGAGAAAACTGGAGAACCCAGGCCCCTCCGCCCGTCCCCCTAGGGCATCAAAAGATCCAGAAGCGGAGGATTTGGAGCAAGCCATGTCCGCCTCCGGGCGAGGAGAAGAGAGGGGGAATGGTGGTGTGGACGATGGAGCAATTGGAGCATCTTGAGGAGTAAGATGAGGGGAGATCCAGAAGCAGAGGAGAGTAGGCGAAAGTAAAGGTAAGGAGGAATTAGGGCTTCACCGTAAAAAAATAAAATAGGGGTACACTTTCTAAACGAAAAATATAAAAAGCCTACTTACTAAACGTAAATATCAAAAAGGCTTAGTTACCTAATTGACCTTTTTTTTCCAACAGTCTCCAATTGCGTTCAGACAATCCACATCAACGGTCTTTACAAGCGCTCGTCCTACACAGTAGGACAACGACTTTCATCCGTTTATAAAATGAGTGCCGTGTAAATAATATACCCTTTTATAACCAAATAATGCATAAAACCAAGATCACATAGAACCGAGATGTTCAAAGATCACAATTTTAGTTTTTTAATTAATTCGTCAAAGTGAAACATCGATTTCCATATGTTCGATCTTAACTCTTTGTACTATGATAGGTGATGGAATCACTATCATTTAGGGTAGTTTGTAGAGTCTTTTTATTGCATTTGTGTCAGTTTATGCTACTAACTCCTTGATCCAGGAGAAGAAGACCAAAAGAAGCTAAAGAAGGAGTTATAAGCACTTAGGAGTGAAGAAAAATCACGAAGTGAAGCTTCTGCTACTTCACCGCCCCAGTGGGTGATGCCTTCCACCGGAGCGCCCCCTGCGCCTTCACCAGCGCCGGCCAAGGTGCAGGTCACCGCCCCGGCGCCACCCATCGGCGCCCCTGCGGTGACCTACCCTCAAGAGACGAAGACCAGCGCCCCTGCGCCTCCCACTGCGTCCTGCCTGCGCCTCACCCTGGGAGCTAGAAGACGAAGAGTCACCGCCACCGCCCCTGCGCTGACCTTGGAGGCGCCCTTGCGCCTTAGCATCAGAAACGCCAGAAAGTTGAAGGGTCAGACGTTTGAAGAGCATTGAAGATCCGCCCCAGCCCCTGCGGCCATGAAGAAGATCAAGCGTTTTTGCCTTCAACGCCCCTGCGGTTCCTGAAGGCCGCCCCTGCGGTTTAACGCCAGAAGCTTTACTCCGGCTGTTTACACCACCTTTATGGCATTAAAGGTGGCTATTTTAGGCCTGCTATTTACTCCTAATTAAGTGTCTTTTGTAGTATAAATAGTCTTTGGCTGATTGCTAGAATCATCCATGTTTTTCTTTACAAAATCCATTTTAGACTTAAGTTTTTCCATTGTAATGAGTTGCTAACTCCCTTGCTACATTGGGTTGGTTTGAATCTGCTTTGTTACTTTGGTTGTAAGTTCCTTTTAATATAAGTTTTTATTCAGTAATACTTTGTGTTTCCTTGATCTTCATTGTTTAATTGCATGTTAACTATTGCTTGAGATTGATCACCTTAGGTTCTAAAGTGCATGTAAACAACTAGGATTAATAGGTTCCGGGTTCGGGTCTTTAATCTAGTAGCAAATTTGAGTAATAACGGGTTGTAATTACTTAAAAAAATGAACACAAATATAAAGATAAGTTTAACGCTTTTAATCTTCTCTTTCTCTCCCTTATGTTTTTGTTTGAAGGCTAACTTATTATTTGTTCTTGTAGGTTTATGGAACTTTAATAAGCTAAGTTGTGTTGATACCGGTTGGGTCACACACATGTATGATCGAGACGGGAGCTTACTTAAAAACTTGTAAAAGGAACGCACCAAAGTAGCAATTGCATGCTTAGAATGAACCTAGTGTAGATTCACCCATCATTTGTCTTACTTGTTGCGTTAATTGTTTTCTCTTTAAGTTTTTGTGTACTTATTTCAACCAAACCCCCCCCTTTGGTTACTTGTTACTAGAAATCAATAATCACATCTAAAACCATCAAACTCTCTTGGGTTCGACCCTTACTTAATCACTATACTTGTTCTTAGTGCTAAGTCGGGATTTACTTTTGACTAGGTATAGACGACCATAGAAATACCTTCGGTCAAAATTTTACGCCGTTGCCGGGGAGTTTTCTGTGTTTTTATTGTTATTATTGATTTCTTTGGTTTGAACCATTTTTATGGTTCAAACCTGTACTACTAACCCAGATCTCGCTACTTTTGATCCAGAAATTGGGAGAACGCACATCCGGCAACGAAGACAACAACAACTTCAAAAAGAGATGGCTGACCGTACCCTTCGTCAACTCATGCAGCCCACCATGGCTTAAAACCCTCTAGCGGTCACTATACCGCATTAGGGGAAGGAGTCAACTTTGAGCTCAAGCCGGGCCTCATTCACCTACTTCCATCCTTCCATGGGCTAAGTGGTGAAGACCCCATCAAACACCTTGGGAAGTTCCATACCGTGTGTATGAGCATGAAGCCAACCAACATTACTGAAGAACAAATCAATATGAGAGCATTCGGTTTCACGCTCAAAGATTCTGTGGATGATTGGTATTACCACCTTCCATCCGGGAGCATTGACACTTGAGAAAACCTTCACAAGGCGTTTTTGGAGAAGTACTTTCCGGCCAAGAAGGACAATAGCTTGAAGAAAGCTATAAGCAACATCGAGCAAGAGGCGAACAAAACTCTCTACGAGTACTTCGAAAGGTTTGCACGCCTCCGATCCAGCTGTCCTTTCCACGGATATTCAATTCAAGATCTAGTCTTGTACTTGTACAATGGCTTGCTAGACAATGAAAGAAGGATCGTCGATGTGGCTTGCGGAGGTAATATTCTTAACTCTACCCTTGACCTTGCTTTGGAAAAGATGCAGGAACTAGCGGAAGGAACTCGGAACTTTGGAAGGACCCCGGCTAAGAAAGGAGTCCATGCCGTGAGTTCCGGAAGGAGTGAGATTTCCACTGAGCTAGCGGAATTGAAGGAAATGGTGAAGAGGCTAACACTTATGGGAACTCCACAACAGCTCAAAGCCTGTGGGGTATGTGCTGATCCATACTATCCGACGGACATGTGTCCACAAGTCCAGGATGACGATGCTGAGGTGAACGCAATGGGTTATGGACAACCACAACAGCAAAGACCTAGGAACGATCCCTATGTTCAGAACTTCATGCCAAGTTGGCGTGACCAACAGAACTTTCGTTGGAGGGATCAACAAAACCCACAACAACAACCTCGTCAAGGTAAGTATCAAACAACTGAAGATATGTTGCAGGTTTTGACTAAACACTTTGCTACTCATGTCTAAACAACAGAATCGAGCATCAAGAATCTTGAGAAGCAGGTTGGCCAAATGGCGGAAGCCATTTCAAGGACCGAGTCAAGAATTGCTGGAGGACTGGTCTTCCAGACACTTGACAGTCCCAAGGAGAGTGTTAGCACTTTAACATTAAGGAGTGGGAAACAAGTCCAACAAAAACCAGCAAAGGAACCTCCTGTCGACTTTTCCGCACCTAGAGTTGCCCCAGCGGCCACAACTGCGGCCATCACAGAACAACCGGCGCCCCTGCGGCTGGATGCCCCCGCCCCTGCGGTGACAACCACTGAGCCGCCCCTGCGCCTACAGGCTGACGCCCCTGCGGAAAACACAACAGAAGGTTCTGTTGAACGAGATACCTACGTCCGGCCCAACTTTCCACCACTGTACTCTGTGAAACCCCCAGCTCCTTTTCCAGAGGCTCTGAAGGAGTGAAGGATTATTAAGGACAAAGACCTCTTTGAGACTTTCTCCAAATGCGAGGTAAACATTCCCCTCCTTAAGTTGGTAAAAAGTATTCCTAAGTATGCTCGTTTTTTTGAAGGAACTCTGCACTATCAAGAGGAATCAGAAGCTTAAGGGGAAACAAAAGGTGAAAGTAAGTGAGCATGTGTCGGCAGTTTTTCAACGAAGAATGCCCAAGAAATGCAGCGATCCGGGCATGGTAAGCATTCCTTGTGTCATAGGGGAAACCCGTTTTGAGAAAGCAATGCTTGATCTTGGTGCTTCTATAAATGTTTTACCATTTTCCATCTACAAATCTCTAGGTCTCGGACCATTAATGGAAACTAGGATTGTAGTACAACTTGCTGATAGATCTAATGTATACCCGAAAGGGATAGTTGAAGATGTGTTAGTAATGGTAGACAACCTAATATTTCCTACTGATTTTTTTGTAATGGATATGGAAAAGGATTCACATGTTGCACCTATTCTGTTAGGTAGGCCATTTCTAAAAACGGCTAGGACTAAAATTGACTATGTTAGTGGCAAATTAACCATGGAGTTTGATGGTGAGGTAGTTGAATTTGACATCTATGATGCAATGAGATTTCCTAATGATGATCATTCTTTATGTGCTGTCGACATTGTTGAACCTTTTGTGCAAGATGTTTTTGATAATTCTGATGTGGATGAATTAAAGAATGTAATTGAGCATGACATTGATAATTTCAAATCGGATTATGTGTTAACATCTAGCATGAAGGAGGTAGTCCAAATAGATGGGCATAAAAGGCTACCTACCTCCAATTTGGCCATTGGGCCCACTTTGCTAACCCCAAGCGAGAAGCTTGTTCCATCTATAGTGCAGGCACCGGAAATAGAATTGAAGGACCTTCCGTCACACCTCAAGTACGTTTTCCTTGGATCACACAACACCTTGCCGGTGATTATCTCCAACAAGTTGACCACCGGACAAGAAGATAAGTTGGTAAACATACTAAAGGAGCACAAGACGGCCCTTGGATGGACTATTGCAGAAATCAAAGGAATAAGTCCTTCCCCTTGCATGCATAGGATTCTACTTGAGGATGAGGCCAAACACTCTAGGCAACCTCAAAGGAGGTTGAATCCACCAATGATGGATGTAGTAAAAAAGGAAGTGTTGAAACTCTTCCAAGAAGATATGATCTTTCCTATCTCGGATAGCACTTGGGTTAGTCTGACTCAAGTGGTTCCAAAGAAGGGAGGCATCACCATGGTGGAAAATCAACATGGGGAGATGGTCCCAAGCAAAACACAAACCGGATGAAAAGTTTGTATTGATTATCGCAAACTCAACAAGGTAACACGAAAAGACCATTTTCCATTACCTTTTATTGACCAAATGTTGGAACGTCTTGCAGGTCATCAGTACTACTATTTCATGGATGGATACTCGGGCTATTTCTAAATAGCCATCGCACCAGAAGATCAAGAGAAGACGACGTTCACTTGCCCATTTGGCACTTTTGCATACCGCAGAATGCCATTTGGACTTTGCAACGCACCCGACACTTTCCAACGGTGCATGATAAGTATTTTCTCTGAATACATAGAGAATTTCATTGAAGTCTTCATGGATGATTTTACCGTCCATGGAGACAGCTTTGACGCATGTTTAGGGCATTTAAAACTTGTTCTTGAAAAATGTGTTGAAACCAATTTAGTTCTTAATTCGGAAAAATGTCATTTCATGGTTGAAAAAGGAATTGTGTTAGGACATGTAATATCCTCAAAAGGGATAGAGGTAGATAAGGCAAAGGTTGATGTTATTCAAAATTTACCTTATCCTACTAATGTTCGGGAAATCCGTTCTTTTCTTGGTCATGCAGGTTTCTACCGACGGTTCATCAAAGACTTCTCAAAGATCTCGGCACCCCTGTGTGAATTGCTCAAGAAAGATGTCACCTTCATAGTGGATGAGGATTGCAAGAAGGCTTTTGATACTTTGAAGGCATGTCTCACCACCACCCCGATCATTCGTTCTCCAGATTGGGAGAAACCCTTTGAAATCATGTGTGACACCAGTGACTACGCCGTCGGAGCAGTCTTAGGACAAAAAAACGGACGGGCATCCCATGTGATCCATTATGCGTCTATGACACTAAATGGAGCACAAAGGAATTACTCCACCACCGAGAAGGAGATGCTGGCGGTAGTTTTTGCCCTTGAGAAGTTCAGGCAATACTTACTTGGGGTAAAGGTAATCATCTTCACAGACCACGCAACCCTTAGGTACCTCATGGAAAAGAAGGAGGCAAAGCCACGTTTGATCCGATGGGTGCTCCTTCTAAGCGAGTTTAACCTAAAGATAAGGGACAAAAAGGGGGCTGAGAACCTGGTGGCAAATCACTTGAGCAGACTAGTGCAAGAGGATGAAGAACTAGGAAAAGGAAGAGAGATTGCTGGAAGCTTTCCAGATGATACATTCTACAAAACTCTCTGTTGTATAACCGCCCCCGCGCCTTACGCCAGCCACCCCTGCGGCCCAGTCTGGGCGCCCCTGCGGAATTGTCAACAGAGGTTTGCTTTAAACTCCAATCTTTTAAACCTTGGTTTGCTGACATCGTGAATTTCATTGTCAGAAAGGAGTACCCTCCGGACTTCACCAAATCACAACGAGAGAAGGTAAAGGCTGAAGCTAGGCACTATGTCTGGGACGATCCGTACCTATGGAAGCATTGTAGCGATCAAGTGATCCGGCGTTGCATTCTGGACAATGAGGTACAATCTGTCCTAACTTTCTGTCATTCTGAATCATGTGGGGGGCACTTTGGAGCTAAAAAAAACTGCAAGAAAATTTTGGATGCCGGTTTCTTTTGGCCACACATTTTTCGAGACGCTTTTGCGTTTTGTAAAGTGTGTGATTGATGCCAAAAAGTTGGAAATCTTTCAAGGAGACATGAAATGCCCCAATCCTCTCTTATATTTTGTGAAATATTTGACGTTTGGGGAATTGATTTCATGGGGCCATTTCCTATGTCATTCGGGAACACATATATTTTGCTTGCGGTGGACTATGTTTCCAAGTGGGTGGAAGCAAAGGCCACTAAAACTGATGATTCAAAAGTGGTTGCAGCATTCCTTAAGGAAAATATTTTTGCTAGATTTGGAATCCCGAAAGCCTTAATCAGTGATAGGGGTACACATTTCTGCAACAAAACGATCACGGCTCTCCTTAAGAAGTACCATGTACACCAAAGAGTATCAATAGCTTACCACCCACAAACTAACGGCCAAGCTGAGGTGTCCAACCGGGAAATAAAGACCATCCTTGAAAAGACGGTTTCTTCCGGACGGAAGGATTGGAGTGCAAGGCTATATGACTCTCTATGGGCATATCGGACAGCCTACAAAACTCCCATCGGAATGTCACCTTTTAGGCTTGTGTTTGGAAAAGCGTGCCACCTACCGGTGGAGTTAGAGCACAAAGCTTGGTGGGCGGTAAAAAAGTGCAACATGAACATGGAAGAAGTGGGAGAATTCCGGAAACTCCAATTGCAAGAGTTGGAGGAATTAACGCTAGATGCATATGATCATGCCACAACATACAAAGAAAAGACAAAAGCATGGCATGACCGGAATATTTTCCGAAAGGATTTCAAGGTAGGTAATAAGGTGCTTCTCTTTCAATCCCGTTTAAAACTCTTTGCAGGTAAGCTGCGTTCAAGATGGACAGGGCCATTCATAGTAGCCGAAGTATATCCTCACGGAGCTGTGGATCCCCAAACGCACAAGGTGTTTAAGGTGAACGGACAAAGGCTAAAGCTCTACCTTGAAGGAGTCAAGAACGATCCGATTGACGAGATGGTACTAGAGGAGGCACAGACAGAGAAGTAGAGGTCTTACGTCGAGCCAACGACGTAAAACAAAGGCGCTAATTCGGGAGGCAACCCGAAGGAATAAGAAGAGGAGCTTCTGTCAAGAAATCCGCCCCCGCGGCTTTAAGTCCCCGCCCCTACGGTGACACTTTGGGTAGCGCCACCCCCGGCGCTAGGCATGCGCCTGCAACTGGTCTGTCCCCGCCCCCGCGGTGACATACCTACGCCCCTGCGGCGGCCATCCTTGACACGCATCATTGGCACCGCACCCGGTGCTGAGCCTGCGTGACCCCTCTCCTTTGTCACCGTCCCCGCGGTGACAATCCCCCGCCCCTGCGGGTATACCCAAAAAAGAAAAAAAAATAGATCTCGCAAAGGCCTACATCTACCACACCCCTCCCTCACCAACCTTCTTCACCAAACAAACTCTCTCCTTCAGAAACACTCCCACGCACCTGCGCCCTTTGCCCACCAACAACCCTCTCCGACGCCCCTACGACACCTCCGACACCAAGCACGCACCCCTCCGACGCCCTTGCGCCACCCGCTCCTGTTCACTCCAAACGGTGTGTGCAAGCTTTAAATTTTTAACCCTAGACTTAAGCTTAAAACAAGGATGCGAACCCGCAGTGTACGGGTCAATCGTAGTAAAAAGCAAGAAAATTCCAGGGGTCGATCACAGGGACTCGGTGAAACAAAGTCAATAACGGTAAGCTTCGTGAATACTAATCACAAAGAGCAATTAACACAATCAAAGATGAATAAGAAGTCAAATAAGCAAACATGCAATTCTAGGGATTAAAGCATCTAGTTGTGGTTCCAACTCAAGATCTATAGGTAAGCGGACAAAGTTGAGATTTTTGCGTGGGGAAGGTGTTACTAAAGTGGAATAGATCACCGGGTAAGTCTCACTACTCACTAATCCTAAACCGTAACTCCTATTACCGGGTAAGTCTCAAGGAATCAAGATAAAGAACTATAACATCAAACTAACACACCATCTAAGGGAATAGAATCAACCTTTACCGGGTAAGTCTCAGGCTAACTCACAAAGATGGGATGAAAGCACACTCAAACCCCAATAAAGGATAAACCTTTATTACCTACACTTATGATCGTTGGTACACAAACTAAGGAATTACCGGGTAAGTCTCATCCTAAGCTTGCTTTGAACCAGAAAGGTGTAATAAGAATAGGATTTGGCAAACTCTAACACTTAACTCTCAGTTATGGATCAGATAAGTCACCTCGGTCAGCCAGTTTCCACCCCGGCCGAGATGTTCATCGACTGAACGAGATGCTTAGGGTTAAGGTCAAAGACTCGAACTTTCAGGGTCCTACTGGAATCTAAGATTATTCTATCATTGTTTTTCCCACAACCTTCAGCCAATCACCCTAGAATCACACAAGGAAATTAGCCACTCATCATCATTATGAAAGTATTAAATATATGGGAAGAAGGTGAATATTTGAACAAGAAGAATTTAATGAAAAAGACTTCAATAACTTAATCAAATATCACAACAAAGCGTTCCTTGGATATCAATCCAACAAGACAAGACAACAAGTGAGGGAATTGAAGACAATCTTACAAAAACCCTCCAAAAAGCTATAAAAGCTATAGACTTCAATCTTCCTTCAACCTTCAAAAAGGTTCTTCGAATCTCTCCAATGAGAGTATGCTGCGGCTGCTGCGTGATAAGCGGGGGTGATAGCGGATGTATGCGGCCTTTCTGATTTGTGGAAATACAACACTTTTTATAGGAAAATAACCCTCCAAAGATAAAATATCTTAGAAAGATATTTTCCCATAAAAATAGGTAAAATATATGATTCTGCATATCTCCTTCCTTCCAGGAGCCAAGCCCAAAAATATAAGATCACTTTCCAATCTTAAAAGATCTCAGCCAAGAATAAAATATTCTCGCCGCGTCCTAGGTGTTCGCCTCGGTCGAGTCGGCGTCTCTGGATCACCTCGGTCGAGATGAATCTCTGGTTAACCGAGGTGAGTCACAACTGAATGTGAAATCTCTCAAAACTGGTCCAAAGTAAATCTTTAATCCATGGCTATGCTTCCTGGATGTAGCTCCAAATGACTCATGACTCCTTTTGCTCCTTTTGCTCCTTTTTGATGCGAAACGTGCCATTTTACCTACGATTACAACAAAACTAGGTGTAGACCTCGATTCTCGCAAAGGTAGATGAAATGGTAGTAAAATCACATAATATACATACAAACATGCAGATTATGAAAGATAAAACGTCCAAACAAAACCCAAAATATAGACTATAATTCATGCTATCAAAATACCCCATACTTAGCCCTTGCTTGTCCCCAAGCAAGTTCCGCATATAGAAGACAAGATAGAATG
The DNA here is from genome assembly GCA_033239045.1 of Fagopyrum esculentum. Lineage (NCBI taxonomy): Eukaryota > Viridiplantae > Streptophyta > Magnoliopsida > Caryophyllales > Polygonaceae > Fagopyrum > Fagopyrum esculentum. The sequence continues at coordinate 19,139,631 of BSUD01000004.1, read as the reverse complement.
GATTATAAGTCATGAAAATCGATGAAAAAGTCTTTCAAAAACATTTTATGGTGTGCAACTATCATAGATCACTCTAAGAGAATACTTCATGGAATTCAAAAACTCAATATGCTCAAAACATTTTATAAATATAGGAAAGTTGTTCATCTTTGCATAAAATCATAGAATGCATAATAAATCATAATTATCAAAATTAATCATGTATAATCCAGTTTAAACCGCTAAGTCAATCAACAAGCTCAAGGTCTCAAGGGCTTCCCAAAAGAAAAGTCAAGAAACGTGTAGGGTAGGGATGTATGTAAGGTAATGTGGTGCTAGAATCCGGGAAAAGGATGAACTTCACTTTCACTTCGACTTGCAACATCTTCCACCAATAAGCTTTGCTTATTTCACACTTTTTTTTTTTACTTTACTTTTTGGGATGCATGGACAGAGGTGCACAATAACCGAAGCCTACAAAATCTGCAATCATCAATTTCTCGAGATGCATCAAACCCTTGATGCACATACCATGACCCGTTAGGAATATCGCTCAATCCGACTTTGGCAAGACACAAACACCCGGCTATGTGAATGGTGCCGAGTTACTCATCTTCATGATTGACTTCCCCAAACCTAAAATTGCTTTCCAACACTTTCACTTCCAGCCACTCCTCAACTTTAACTCCACTTGCTTTCACCACTTCGCTTGCTTCTAAATTCCCGGATAGGTAAAGGGAGGCAAAATGTATATGAGGGGCTAAGCATGATCAAGAAGAAGAAGAAGAAGAGAATGAATTGCCTTGGTCTTTCCAAGAAGAAAGTGAGAGAACTTAACCTGCGGTGTCAACCTTCAAATTCAACATAATTTGGACAAAAACAAAGTATTAAACATGCTAATAATTTCAAACAAAGCATTTAGCAACTTAAACATATTATAAAACCTTTCAAACACATAAAGGATTCAAAACCAATCAGTAAACAAGGTCTTCACTGAGATCATATCCAGATAAGTAACACAAAATCGTTTTCAAAAACTCTCAGTTAACACACCTCGGTCGAGGTGTTCTTGGTTCAACCGAGGTGAAATGCCTCGTTTGGCCAGAACTGACTCGGTCAAGGTCGAAAAATTTTTTTTTTAAAAACCATTTTTTTTTTCAGTTTCGACGTTTTTCTCAATCAAATAACCTGTAGGTATGCATGTAGTATCAGATAATCATATAAATGCAGAAGTGAAGCATAAATAAAATATCCGATAAAAGATAATGTCATACATCAAAATAACATCGAGCAGTCATATAATACAAACACCCCATACTTGGGACACACTGTCCTAGTGGGTCAAATAAAAGTCTGAAAATGAGAGTACTCACCGGATAAATAGCTGAACTGCATAAAAAATATAATAAGAAAAATCCTGCAGCTCCTCAGTAATCCTGATCCGGCGGTGGTGGTGGTGGTACGTACGGATACTGAGTCGGATCGTACGGATAGCCCATGACATGCTCGAACTGAAGCTGGGCCATGATGTGCTGATGGTGCTGCCGCTCCTGCATCTCGCGGATATCCAACGATAATGCAGCATACGTGTCAATAACCTGATCCGTCAGGTCATCGATCCGTCTGTGAGCAGCTCGATCTCTCACTCCATGCCTCCTGCGTCTAGCAGGTCTGACTGGAGAAGTCTCAGCTGGTGCAGGCTCAGTATCCTCCTCATCATCCAAATCTATGATCGGTGGCACACTCGTACCTACAGTATCCGTCCCTGTATCCATCGGGACTCCACCATCTCTCTCGTCCGCTGTCTCCTCGTCGTCGTCATCCTCCTCCTCCTCAGCCGGGGCAGCTGCTGCCTCTCTATGATCCTCCATCAGTGGGGCCCAAGCTGTCTGCCAATAATGCGGATCAAAGAATGTGAACTGAGCAGACCAGCGGATCCCCTGTGGTGCAGTCCGCTCCCAAGGCATAGCAACATAAGGAGTGGTCAAACCACGGGGAACCAGAATCCTCCATGTGATCATCTCCTGTAATCCAAGCGGCTTCGGAGCCGCCACCATCGTGCAAACACTAAGGTCCATCCCGTGATAGGTAGCAATATGGGTGACTAGACCTCCGCAGCAAATGTCTCCCTTCGCCTTGGCCTTGATCCTGTGCAGGTCCTCTGCCAAGATCAAGCCAAAGTCTGGGAAACCTCCTGTAACCATGCAGTAGAGGTTGAAGAGCTCGCCTTGTCGGATCTTCTGGGGCGTCTCAGTACGCGCCAGAAGTGTCTCGCTAAATATCCTATGGGTTAGTCTGAAGACTGGGTGGAAGATGACCCTCTCCCTGGAATCTCCAGGGCGCCATCTGTCTACATGCTCGGTAATATGGGCAATTTGCCCCCAGAACTCCCTAGCTACGGAACGGGAGGGGAAGTCGGCGGCGGTGGGCTCAGAAAAGCCAAAAATCTCTCTCCAAATCTCTAAAGGAACTATGAAGTTCCGGTTCATCAACCGGTACTTCACAGACCGGTTTGTGGGGAGGTAGGAGAAGGAGCTAACAAACTCTAAGGTCGGCTCCAAATAAGCTGGGGCTCGGATCTCAGTAAACTGATCCAGCCCTACAATGACAATCATCCTCCTAAGGTCAGCATCTAACCCTAGGCAATCGAAAGCTGACACGTCCATAAATCGTGGTGCGATAACTGGACGGCTAGCTATGCGCTCATAGTCTACCCGACATCTCTCGTGGATAACCGGGCGGTAAGGACGGGAAGAAGAAGAAGAAGGGGAAGGTGAGGATCTGTCTCTCAGGGCTAGGCGACGATCGGAACTCATTTTCACTTAACACTGTCAGACCACCTCAGTCACTGACAAGGCTCAGAAATCACCTCGGTCGAGATGCAGGTTGACCGGACCGAGGCGCAGCAGTTACGATTCCAATTCTCAGAAATTCAGTTCTTTTCCCCCAAAAATCACTACAATTGCTTCCTAAGGGGTACTTAAATCCTTTCTCAGCAGAATCAAGGGCAATCAAAGCCCAAATCGAAACGAATGAACGAGTTAGGGTTTCGACTTGTTTTACCTCGTTTCGGTCGATTCGTTCGATTTCTTTGCAGATCTGTTGTTGCAAAAGGTTCCTCTACCCTTCAATCTCAGTTTAGAAGCGGAAATCTTCAAAAAAGAGCAAGAAATGAGAGAGAACGAAGTGGATTGTCGCCGCGGTCGAGGTGAAGAAGGTAAAAAGTGAAAAATAAATTTTTCCCCTTTTTATACTGTTCCTGGATCTGCTGTCACCTCGGTCGAGATGGTCTCGACCGGACCGAGGTGGTACGGACCGAGGTGGTTCTGCAGAAAACCCTAGTCGCCTCGGTTGCTCAAGAATCAACTCGGTCGAGGTGCTCTGACAGTGACCGAGATGCTTCTGTCTTCTCAAAATCTCGAACTTCTTTCCTTCCAGTTAAGCTCCTTCCTTAGATATTCCCTGTTGTCTGTCCAGAACACCAAAAACAAAGCAAAGCAAAGCAAAAACAAAAACTATCTAAGCTAGACTAGAAAACGGGAAAAGAAAGCAATACCTTGGGTTGCCTCCCAAGAAGCGCTTGGTTTAAGGTCGCTAGCTGGACCATAATGCGTCTCATACGAGGTGGAAGGTGCCCTCACCCCATACTTCACCTCCATCGTGGGGTGAAGTAAGTAAATCCATCAAACGCTCCAACAAGTGTAAGTGCTCATCGGGGAATGAATCGTCTATGGGTGGGTTATCCGTCCCGCAGGAAGATTCCGGCAGCCGGCTGAGGTGGTCCGCAACTGAGTTCTCGGATCCCTTCTTATCGCGGATCTCTAGGTCAAACTCTTGAAGCAAGAGAATCCATCGAATAAGGCGCGGCTTGGCATCTTTCTTAGCCAACAAGTAACGAATGGCTGCGTGGTCGGTGTAGACAATGACCTTCGCCCCTACTAGATAGGAACGAAACTTCTCGAAAGCATATACAACCGCCAATAACTCCTTCTCGGTAGTAGCGTAGTTGCGTTGTGCTTCATCTAGCGTCTTGCTAGCATAATAAATGGCGGTGGTCCGTCCATCCTTCTTCTGTCCAAGCACCGCTCCTACGGCTACATCACTAGCGTCACACATGACCTCAAAGGGCAAGGTCCAGTCAGGAGGTTGGATAATAGGAGCGGAGATCAACGCTTCCTTAATCCTGTAAAAAGCATCAAGACACTCCTGCGAAAACTCAAAAACAACATCTTTATTCAAGAGGTTAGTTAGAGGTTTAGAAATCTTAGAGAAGTCCTTGATGAATCTCCTGTAGAAACCTGCATGCCCGAGAAAACTCCTCACACCTTTAACAGAACAAGGAGGAGGGAGCTTCTCAATAGTCTCGATCTTAGCTCGATCGACCTCAATTCCTCGATTAGAAACGAGGTGTCCTAGTACAATGCCTTCATTAACCATAAAATGACACTTCTCCCAATTCAAGACGAGATTAGTGTCTTCACATCTCTTAAGCACTAGAGAAAGGTTAGATAGGCAACCATCAAAAGAGGAACCATATACAGAAAAATCATCCATGAATACCTCCATGATCTCCTCTATGTACTCGGAAAAGATAGCCATCATGCATCGCTGGAAGGTAGCGGGTGCATTGCACAACCCAAATGGCATCCTTCGATAGGCAAATGTCCCCCATGGACAAGTGAAAGTGGTCTTCTCCTGATCATCCAGATGGATAGGAATCTGGAAGAATCCACTATAGCCGTCCAAGTAACAAAAGTGTGAATGCTGGGCCAGCCGCTCGAGCATCTGATCGATGAAGGGAAGTGGAAAATGGTCCTTCCGTGTGGCCGTGTTCAACTTCCTGTAATCGATGCAAACTCTCCAGCCCGTAACGGTCCTCGTTGGGATCAACTCGTTGTTCTTATTTGTCACAACGGTCATCCCTCCTTTTTTCGGAACAACATGCACCGGGCTAACCCACTTGCTGTCCGAGATAGGATAAATAATACCTGCATCCAACAACTTAAGAACTTCCTTCTTCACAACCTCTTTCATGATCGGATTTAACCGTCTTTGAGGTTCCCGTGAAGTCTTATGATTATCCTCCATTAGAATTCTATGCATGCAGAAAGAAGGTTTAATGCCAATAAGATCATCCGTGGTATAACCTATAGCCTTTCGATGCTTTCTCAGGACATGCATTAATTTAGACAATTCAGATTCGGTAAGGGAAGTACTAACAATAACGGGATAAGTGGAATCCGGTCCAAGAAAGATATACCTCAAGTGACTAGGGAGTTGTTTAAGCTCCACAACTGGGGGTGCTTTCTGAGAGGGATCCTTGCTTCCTCTTTCCAGTGGAGTGGTGTCAGAAACTGGACTTGATGAAGTCTCAGTTAGAATCGTCTCGCCATCGACCTTGGTCGAGGCGTAGAGGCGTTGACCGAGATGTTCTTCAGTCGCCTCGCTCAGTCCAGAAAGTGCCTCGGTCGAGGTGCTGCTGCTGGAACCGAGACTTGAGATCTTCGTCTCCTGGATTAGCTTCTCAGTTTTAGCTCCTGGATCCTCTTCCAGTGCCTTCAAGCTCCGTATATCTGCATCACAAGAAGCATCTATACCTTCCTCCATTAAACTGAAGCTAATAACTCTTTCGAGTGGATCGTTAATAAGGATAGAGCTCACCAATTCTCTTGATTCTTCTTAATCGTAGATGTTGAAGATATCATCAGTTAGCTGCTCCCCTTTCATGGCCGCAAGTAGTGCGAACTCCACCTCATCGCCACCAACGTTGAATTTCAACTTGGCGTTCTTGCAATCCACGTTGCAACCCAAAGTTGCTAGAAATGGCCTCCCGAGAATAATAGGAACAGGATAATCTGCGGGAATGTCAAGTACAACAAAATCTATGGGTAGATAGAAGTTACCTAACTTGACTGGAACGTCCTCCAAGATGCCCACGGGATGGGTAATGGAGCGATCCGCCATATAAAGTCGAATCTTGACCGGCTTGGGCTCTCCAAGACCGATCTTCGTGCATAGCTCCAGCGGGATGATGCTCACGCTGGCTCCTAGATCACAAAGGGCTTCGCAAGTGACATTCCCAACTTGAATGGGAATGCAAAACGAGCCGGGATCTCTCAACTTAGGTGGCATCTTTTCCTTCATGATCTTGATAAGCTCCGAAGATTTAGATGTCATCCTAACTTCACCAACATCCTCCAGCTTCCTCTTCCTTGATAAGATTTCTTTTAAGAACTTTCCATAGGTGGGCATACCTAAAATAGCATCAAGGAAAGGGATATTAATATGTAGCTTATTCATCAAGTCAAGAAACTTACCAAAGTGCTTGTCTAGATGTGCTCTGGCTCTGGACTGAGGGAATGGAAGTGGTGGTTTGTATGCAGGAGGTGGAATATAAGTCTCAGTCGTCCCTCCTGCTTTATGTTGCTCCACCTCGGTTGGCATCTCGGTCGAGGTGTTCTTCGACTAGATCTGGACCGAGGTGGTCTGCGTCGATCGAGGTACTGGATCTGCAGTTTTAAGTCCACTCCTCGTCGTTATGGCCATGCACTGGCCCTTAGGGTTAGTTTCCGTCTTTGCTGGAAGCTTCCCTAGATCTCTTGGCGCTTCATTCGCCCTACTAGCAAGTTGTTGTTCGAAGGACTTTTGGGCCCTCGAAAATGAAGTCATAGAATTCTCCATAGCGCTAAGCTTGATCAAGATAGCCTCCAGAACTGCGTCTTTCTTTTCTGGTTGAGACGAACTTGATCCTTGCCCTTGGCTCTTTAATGGAGTAGAAGAAGAAGAAGGGGAAGAGAGGAAAGGGTTAGAGGAATCGTTAGAGTTGGAGTTTGAATGATTGTTACCGTGATTTTGGTTATTCGCCCTCCAGTTGTTGCTATTGGATCCTCTATTGTTGTTGTTGTAGTTGTTGTTTCGGGGACCGTTGTTGTTGTTACGGTACCCGTTGTTGTTGTTGTTCCTTTGCCCTTGCTCTTCCTTCTTAGTTTGAGCCATCAAGAGTTCCTTCAATTGTTTCACGTCATTTTTCAAAGACGTGAGTTGATTGTTGTTGGATTGAGTCTCTTGAAAGTTGACTCTTTTAACTCCACCTTCAGCTCCTTGGTGGGTATATTTCTCCATGTGCAAGGCTTGCTTCTCAATGAAGTCCCAAGCCTCATCAATCGCCATGTCCATGAAGGTACCGGCGGAGAGTAGTTGGAGATTGAACTGGGTGCTTCCGTCCAGTCCTTTGAAGTAGATCTCCAACAACTTGATCTTTGGAATCCCATAGTGTGGGCAATCCAAAAGGATATCCTTGAACCGCTCCCAAGATTTAGACAAGCTCTCCTTGTCCTTCATAATGAAAGCATTGATCTTCCCTCTCATTTCAGCGGTCTTTGAGGGGGGAAAGAATTTGGTCAAGAATTCCGTAGTCATCTCCTCCCATGTGCTAATTTTTCCTGGAGGAAGAGATTGATACCAAGTAAGAGCTCTATCATTTAAAGAGAAGTAAAAAGGTCTTAGCTTGTAGTTGTTATTTTCAATTCTGGAAGGTCGCAAGGTTTCCATTAAGATCTCGTAGTTTTGAAGATGTTGATGTGGTGATTCCTTCTCTAGCCCTCCGAATTGGCATTGGCGAATCATGGCTAGAACTTGCGGTCGAAGTTCGTAGTCATGATCCGCTGGATCTCCTAGATTCACTCCTGGACGCCTCAGTTGTTGATTAGGGTCCATCCTTTGACCTAGGGTTTGTGGGATTCCTACAAGAAGAACATCTCGGACTGGCCTCCGAGGTGGAGGTACATCGGCCGGGGCGTCAGGTACTGGAGCCTGCCTCGGTCGAGGATCAGCTACTGGATCCTGCATCGGTCGAGGATCAACAGGAGGTTCTTCCCTCGGTCGAAGTAGAATCTGGTCTCGTATGACTGCTATCTTAGCTTCGATTGCTGCAGTCTTGGTGCGATTCTCTTCTTTCTCTTGCCTTAGTTCTTCCTTGCTGAGGCGTAGCAGCTCTAGCGCCTCTTTCAATTCGGCCGCAAGATCGTGATCATCTTGTTGGGCCATCTTCGCTTCTCTTAAGCGTCGCTTGTATGTCTTTTCGGGTTCGGGATCGTAGGGAACGATTTCCTTCCCAGTGCGGGTTCTTCGCATATACCTAAGAAAGAACCTGCAAAAGTCACTCAAGTAGAGTGGTTTGGTGACACGGGGGCAAACGCCCCAAGAGCAAACCGTACTGGCTCGGTCTAGACCAAGTCCCCGGCAACGGCGCCAAAAACTTGTTCGCTCCAAACGGTGTGTGCAAGCTTTAAATTTATAACCCTAGACTTAAGCTTAAAACAAGGATGCGAACCCGCAGTGTACGGGTCAATCGTAGTAAAAAGCAAGAAAATTCCAGGGGTCGATCACAGGGACTCGGTGAAACAAAGTCAATAACGGTAAGCTTCGTGAATACTAACCACAAAGAGCAATTAACATAATCAAAGATGAATAAGAAGTTAAATAAGCAAACATGCAATTCTAGGGATTAAAGCATCTAGTTGTGGTTCCAACTCAAGATCTATAGGTAAGCGGACAAAGCTGAGATTTTTGCGTGGGGAAGGTGTTACTAAAGTGGAATAGATCACCGGGTAAGTCTCACTACTCACTAATCCTAAACCGTAACTCCTATTACCGGGTAAGTCTCAAGGAATCAAGATAAAGAACTATAACATCAAACTAACACACCATCTAAGGGAATAGAATCAACCTTTACCGGGTAAGTCTCAGGCTAACTCACAAAGATGAGATGGAAGCACACTCAAACCCCAATAAAGGATAAACCTTTATTACCTACACTTATGATCGTTGGTACACAAACTAAGGAATTACCGGGTAAGACTCATCCTAAGCTTGCTTTGAACCAGAAAGGTGTAATAAGAATAGGATTTGGCAAACTCTAACACTTAACTCTCAGTTATGGATCAGATAAGTCACCTCGGTCAGCCAGTTTCCACCCCGGCCGAGATGTTCATCGACTGAACGAGATGCTTAGGGTTAAGGTCAAAGACTCGAACTTTCAGGGTCCTACAGGAATCTAAGATTATTCTATCATTGTTTTTCCCACAACCTTCAGCCAATCACCCTAGAATCACACAAGGAAATTAGCCACTCATCATCATTATGAAAGTATTAAATATATGGGAAGAAGGTGAATATTTAAACAAGAAGAATTTAATGAAAAAGACTTCAATAACTGAATCAAATATCACAACAAAGCGTTCCTTGGATATCAATCCAACAAGACAAGACAACAAGTGAGGGAATTGAAGACAATCTTACAAAAACCCTCCAAAAAGCTATAAAAGCTATAGACTTCAATCTTCCTTCAACCTTCAAAAAGGTTCTTCGAATCTCTCCAATGAGAGTATGTTGCGGCTGCTGCGTGATAAGCGGGGGTGATAGCGGATGTATGCGGCCTTTCTGATTTGTGGAAATACAACCCTTTTTATAGGAAAATAACCCTCCAAAGATAAAATATCTTAGAAATATATTTTCCCATAAAAATAGGTAAAATATATGATTCTGCATATCTCCTTCCTTCCAGGAGCCAAGCCCAAAAATATAAGATCACTTTCCAATCTTAAAAGATCTCAGCCAAGAATAAAATATTCTCGCCGCGTCCTAGGTGTTCGCCTCGGTCGAGTCGGCGTCTCTGGATCACCTCGGTCGAGATGAATCTCTGGTTAACCGAGGTGAGTCACAACTGAATGTGAAATCTCTCAAAACTGGTCCAAAGTGAATCTTTAATCCATGGCTATGCTTCCTGGATGTAGCTCCAAATGACTCATGACTCCTTTTGCTCCTTTTTGATGCGAAACGTGCCATTTTACCTACGATTACAACAAAACTAGGTGTAGACCTCGATTCTCGCAAAGGTAGATGAAATGGTAGTAAAATCACATAATATACATACAAACATGCAGATTATGAAAGATAAAACGTCCAAACAAAACCCAAAATATAGACTATAATTCATGCTATCAGCTCCCGTGCCAAACGCCACCTACTTTCCATTGCCACGTTTTCCACTTCTGCATCACCTTCGACGTCGCATGCAGCAAAACCACCACCGGAACAACTCCAAACGCCACCACCTTCGAAGCTCTCGCAAATCGCCCTCTGCACTTCTCCCGCACCTGCGCCTGCAAGCACACACACCCGCGTCTCACCGCCCCTGCGCCTGCACAGCCGCCCCTACGGAAAAACCACCAGAAAGGTCGTTTCTCTTCCTTTTTCCGAACATTTACTAACCCTTTGCTCAATCCGTTTCAAGATTGGAAGCTCCAAGGAAATACAAGATGACCAAGGGCGAGAAATACCGTTATAGGATTGTGCAAGATCGAGTTGTGTACGCAACTCGATTTTTGCACGTTCCTATGTTGGAGAAGCTAGGCATGCTGGAGAGTATGCAATCATTTTTGGACAATGCTGGCTTGGAAATTTTCTACATAGGAGTGCTCCAACCTATTCAAAGCTCACCAAGCGGTTCATTGCTACCTTCACCATGGAGAAGGAAGACCATGTGTGTGTTAGGCTTACTTTCAAGTTCCACAAGATCAAATACACACTGGATTACTTTTAGTTAGTGAAGGCTTTTGGGGTTACCATCAACCCTTCAGAGAACTGGTGGGAGCCAGTTCCGACTCCAGACCTATGTGAGTTCTAGCAGGCGGCTACAAGATCCGAGTTCCATGCGGGGGTGAGTACTCCAACAAGCTCACTCACCCCTCCTTGAGACTCCTATCGAAGATCCCGATGAGTGTCTTATGTGGATATAAAGAGGAGAACAAGATCGCTCTCAAGGACCTTCCTCTCATCTACGCATGCCTCCCACATAGTGAGAGGGTGCTGGATTGGCCTTCACTCTTCCTCTCCGCTTTGAAGCTTAGGAAGAACGAGCCGAGGGACATCGTCGGCGGTGGGGTGATATCCTTGATCGCCTCACAGGTCATGGATCTGTCCAACCTAGAGGATGGGTTGGAGGCTCCCCTTTACACAGAGGAGATGCTTAGGAGGTGCAAGCTCCTCCGACGGGACGGGGAGAACCTGTTCTGGATCTCCCTTGTTGATGGGAGCCATTTGACGTACCTCTCCCGACTTTTACCCTTAGGAGAGGAGTTCTCCGATCTTTACATTCCGACAGATCCTTTTGTGCCGAGGAGGCCGCTGGTGACCATTGTGGAGAGGCATGCTGCCAGCTCCAGCCGGGCTCACCAGGAGGAGCACCTGCCCATCCCCGACGACGACGAGTAGATGCCCACTACGGCACCTGAGGAGGACCCGACCCTAGCGATCCTGCAGGCTCAGATGACGGCCCTCACCACCCAGCACCAGGCCTGGCAGTCCGACTATCAGCGGACTGTGCTGGAGCAGAAGCAGAGCTGGTAGACGAGCTTTGTTGCCTCTATGTCCTCCCGCTTTGATCAGAGGCAAGAGGAGTGGCAGGCAGCCCAGCAGGAGTAGCTTGAGACTCAACAGCTGGCCTAGCAGGCTAGATTTGAGACCTCCTTCGGGCGCCGGATGGATGCCCAGCAGAGCCGCATTAAGGACATCTACCGGCGGCAGGAGCACTTCTTCAGCCACTTCCCGTACCCACCGGAGGACGGTCCAGGTGGTCCATCCGGACCATCTTATTGAGGGGTACATTTCTTTCCCTTTTCCCACGTTTATCTTTGACTCATTTTCACTTTGAGGACAAAGTGCACTTCAAGTATGGGGGAGGGATATATATCATTGCTTGTACAGTTTGTTAGTTGTTTTTGCATTTGTTTTGCATTTTTGAATTCAGTCAGTAAAAAAAAAGCCAAAGAAATAAAAATGGCATGAAAATCCTTGGATAAAACGAAAACCCGAAAGGGCGGTTTAGGTAAAAAGAAGGTAGTCCGACCAACCTTAGGTTGGTGCAAAATTGGATTTGAGGGATGTGAGCTTAAGTGAGAAAAGAAGAAGAGTGGCAAGGTGAAAACCCAAAAGGGCGCCTTGGCAAGATGAGCGACACCGAGTGTAGGTTTCCCTTCCGGCGTTTTGGCGACATAAGAAGGGGAATCATAAGGAGGTTGTCCGGGTAGGCCACTCTTGGAGCGATAAGGATGATAATTCCTCTTTTTCTCACATTTCCTCTCTTTTCCTTTCTTCTTTTCTTGTTTTTTTCTTTTGTTTTCATTATCTTTTCTTTCTTTCCCTTGCTTCCTGAGACCTTGAGTCTAATTGCTGTTATTTGTTTTACTCGGGACGAGTAAAAGGTCTAAGTATGGGGAAGTTTGATAGGTGATGAAATCACTATCATTTAGGGTAGTTTTTAGAGTCTTTTTATTGCATTTGTGTCAGTTTATGCTACTAACTCTTGATCCAGAAGAAGAAGACCAAAAGAAGCTAAAGAAGGAGTTATAAGCACTTATGAGTGAAGAAAAATCATGAAGTGAAGCTTCTGCTACTTCACCGCCCCAACGGGTCCTTGCAGCCGCCCTAGCGGGTGACGCCTTCAACCGGAGCGCACCCTGCGCCTTCACCAGCTCCGGCCAAGGTGCAGGTTACCGCCCCGGCGCCACCCATCGGCGCCCCTGTGGTGACCTACCTTGAAGAGACGAAGACCAGCGCCCCTGCGCCTCCCACTGCGCCCTGCTTGCGTCTTGCCCTGGGAGCTGGAAGACGAAGAGTCCTCGCCGCCGCCCCTACGCTGACCTTGGAGGCGCCCCTGCGCCTTAGCATCAGAAACGCCAAGAAGTTGAAGGGTCAGACGTTTAAAGAGCATTGAAGATCCGCCCTAGCGGACCATCTTAGCCGCCCCTACGGGCATGAAGAAGATCAAGCGTTTTTACTCCGGCTGTTTACACCACCTTTATGGCATTAAAGGTGGCTGTTTTAGGCCGGCTATTTACTCCTAATTAAGTGTCTTTTGTAGTATAAATAGTCTTTGGCTGATTGCTAGAATCATCCATGTTTTCCTTCACAAAATCCATTTTAGACTTAAGTTTTTCCATTGTAATGAGTTGCTAACTCCCTTGCTACATTGTGTTGGTTTGAAGCTGCTTTGTTACTTTGGTTGTAAGTTCCTTTTAATATAAGTTTTTATTCAGTAATGATTTGTGTTTCCTTGATCTTCATTGTTTAATTGCATGTTAACTATTGCTTGAGATTGATCACCTTAGGTTCTAAAGTGCATGTAAACAACTAGGATTAATAGGTTCCGGGTTCGGGTCTTTAATCTAGTAGCAACTTTGAGTAATAACGGGTTGTAATTACTTAAAGAAAAGGAACACATATATAAAGATAAGTTTAACGGTTTTAATCTTCTCTTTATATCCCTTATGTCTTTGTTTGAAGGCTAACTTATTATTTGTTCTTGTAAGTTTACGGAACTTTAATAAGTTAAGTTGTGTTGATGCCGGTTGGATCAACACATATGTATGATCGAGACGGGAGCTTACTTAAAAACTTGTAAAAGGAACGCACCAAAGTAGCAATTGCATGCTTAGAATCAACCTAGTGTAGATTCACCCATCATTTGTCTTACTTGTTGCGTTAATTGTTTTCTCTTTAAGTTTTTGTGTACTTATTTCAACCAACCCCCCCCTCAGTTACTTGTTACTAGAAATCAATAATCACATCTAAAACCATCAAACTCTCTTGGGTTCGACCCTTACTTAATCACTATACTTGTTCTTAGTGCTAAGTCGGGATTTACTTTTGACTTGGTATAGACGACCCTAGAAATACCTTCGGTCATACTACAACGGATCTTGTAAGTTTTTGTAAGACCTGGGGTTCACGCTTAAACCCTCATTAACCCGGAAACTAAACCTTCGTACAAGTTATTATCATGTATTGCGAAGCTTGGTGACTGGTTATGATACAATTATTGTCCCAAATCTAGGTTGGAGCATGGTGGGTGACAAGTATATGCTCTTTTGGATGGCCAATTGTCTTATGGATGAAGTCATGTTGAGTCATTGCCTCATCGACCTTCTTGAAACTGAGCTTCAAATCTCGGTGAGGGAAGTGTGAATGGTTTGGATAGTTGGAATCTCTTATGCATCTACGTCAAGACTACCGACATGTGAAACGGATTTGGTTGGGATTGGTTTTGAGTTCTCATCACGAGACTTTCTTTGCTCTTGGTTGAAAAGACTGGCTTTTCAAAACTTATCCGTTAATACCATCCCGGAAACTAATGTGGTCTAAGATGAACTATTTGTCACTAGACTCACTACGCTTTAGTGGTTGTGAAAATGTCATGATGCTCGGATTTTCAATGGCACCGATAGTACATGTATTGTAAAAGGCCGCATACGTTTCTGTTATGTATATATGGAGATAGTATGTTCTTATAGGGCACTATATGTAAATAAAGGATATATTACCGACTTTGTTAGAATATATCCTAAGGAGTATAAATACCTAAAGCTGTAACAGAAATCAGTTGATGCACAATATACTTTCTTTCATATCTTCTTCTTCTTCAATTGGTATCAGAGCTACAAAGAATTTTTCTGCAAATTTCTCAATCTAGATCTAGTTTCTGGTTAATCATCTATGGATGATCGTAATGATGCTCGAGATAAGGATCCTCTCGATCCAAATCTCATTTCATCGAACATTAGAAATACGGAATCCATTGGAGTTGGGATTATTCTACCTGGAAATTCAACCGATCCTCTTTACCTTGCTCCCTCAGATAATCTAAGGATGCAACTCGTATCTACATTGTTTGATGGATCAAATTTCTTCTCATGGAAGAGAGGGATTCATATGGCACTCGGTGCGTCTTGCGTCAAAGATGTTGCTGATGCAGAGAAGGCAGCACGATGGATTCCCGCAAACTACATGATCCGGTGCTGGTTGATTCATTCGATGAAACGGGAAGTTGCTGAGCAATTTTTTTATGTGGAGTCAGCTAAAGAAGTGTGGGATGAAGTTTTAGAGAGGTATCAGATCTCTAACGCACCTTTGATATATCTGATTCACAAAAATCTAAATTCTATGAAACAAGAGAATGCCACATTTTCAGTCTATTATGGTCGTCTTAAGCGTCTTTGGGATGAGCTGCATGTACATGATGCTTTACCTATTTACTGTTGTGCTGGAATTGTACACTGTAAATGTGAGATTCCTAAGCTTTTAGTTGAGAGAGAAGTTAAAACACGTCTGATTCAGTTCCTTATGGGACTCAATGATCAATTTGATCATGTTAGATCTACTATCCTATCCCTTGAAACCTTGTCATCTCTAAATCGTGCTTTTCATATGATCTTGCAAGTTGAAAAGCAAAGAGAAGTTACCTCTACACTAACTATTCCTCATGAAGCATTAGCAACAGATACACAGATTCCCTATCGCCTGGCAGGAGGAAGTAGGCAAGATTTTCGCAAGGATAAATGGGATAGGAAATGTAACCAATACAAAGAAAAAGGTCATTTGAAGGAGCAGTGTTTCAAGTTGTATGGTTTTTCAGATTGGTACAAAGGTTCCAAGAATCTTTCTAATGATAGATCTACAAGTCATTCAAGAACTGGTCATTCTTTGAATGCACACAATTCTGATGGTTCTATTCTCAATCCTCCTCTTGATGATATGCCTACCAAAGGAGTTGATACCAATATTATGTCCATGATGTTTCAAGAGATGTTCAAGTTCATGAACAACAAGTTTGTCAATTCTGGATCCTCAAGTTCTATAAACTTTGCAGGTATCCTAAAGTATTATTTAGCTCATGCTTCTTCTTCACCAAATATTTGGATTGTTGATTCAGGAGCAACATATCACATATGTTATTGTCGAGAACTCTTCTCCAATCTTGTTGCCTTGAGCAAGCCTATTCAAATTGGCCTTCCTGATGGTACTTTAAAATAGGTGACTCACTCAGGAAGTGTTCCAATTTCTCCATCTCTCACTTTGACCAATGTTTTATTCATGCCAAGGTTTAAGCATATTCTTCTCTTTATACATCGACTTATCATTCAGTCTTCTTGCAAGGTAATTTTTGATTCTGGTCATTGCTTCTTTCAGGACCATATTACTAATGTTGTCATAGCACAAGGCTACTTGGATGGTGGTCTTTACAAGCTCATTAGTCCTGTTACAGTTCATATTAATGATGCTTTTTCTGTCTGTAATAATGTTGACAAGTTATCTCTACAAACCTTTCATGCCCGTTTAGGACATTCATCTTTGCTTAAAATACAACATACCACTGCATGTCCTTCTACATCTTTGTCATCTTTGACTTGTGATATTTGTATAATGGCAAATCAACAGAAATTACCTTTTCCTCGTAGCAATTCATATGCTGCTCATGCTTTTGCTATTCTGCACATGGATATATGGGGCCCTTACCATACTAGATCTATATGTGGTGCACATTATTTTCATACAATTTTGGATGATTTTACTCGATGCACATGGACCTTTCTTATGAATGATAAATTGCAGGGGCATCGATTGGTATCTAAATTTCTAGTATATGTGCAGACTCAATTTAATGGTGTGGTTAAAATCATTCGATCTGACAATGAATCTGAATTCATTCAGCATTCTCTCCAAGATTTATTCAAATCCAAAGGGATTCTGCATCACAAGTCCTGTCCTTACACACCTCAACAGAATGGTCAAGTTGAGAGGAATCATAGTCATTTATTAGCTACAACTCGAGCTATACGACTTCAAGGACATCTTCCTTTACATTTTTGGGGTGAATGTATTCTTTCAGCAACTTATTTGATCAATATTATGCCCTCTTCTGTATTAGGCTGGAAAATTCCTTTTGAAGTCCTTCATCAATGCCCAGTTTCATATGATCATCTCAGGATCATTGGATGCCTTTGCTATTGTTTGAACAATGTGAAAGACAAGCTTGAAGTTGTCTCCAGGCCTTGTATTTTTCTAGGCTACCCTCCAGGCCAGAAGGGCTATAAAGTCATTGATTTGCAAACTGACAAGATTATGGTCACCAGGAATATATCTTTTAGGGAGGATATATTTCCTTTTCAATCACACCCTCCCACTTTACCATCTTTTACTCCAAATTTCCCTCTGGACTCTCCTACTTGTGATTTCCAATAATCTTGCAATCCTAATTTATGTCCTGTTTCTTTACCATTACCAGTTTCTTCAGCTTCTCCTTCTAGTGCTCCACAAAATATGTCTCCTTAATTTTCCACTCCAATACATGTCCCTTTCCAATCTCCCTCAGATATATCTTCATCTTCTTCCACTCCACTCACTTCTTCTCCTCCCATTATCATTCCTCCTGCATCTTCTCGACCACATCGAACCATCCATAAACCTGCTCATCTTCAGGATTATGTTTGCTCCTCTATTACTTCCTCAATCAGTCCTATTATCTCTCAATTGCAAGCTCTTGATTTGGATCCTGAATATTTGAGTTCTCTTTGTAATGTCATTACTACATTTGAACCGACCACCTATTCTCAGGCTAAAAACCATGATGTATGGATTCGTGCCATGGAATCTAAACTACATGCCCTTGAAGCTAACAATACCTGGGATCTTACTACATTACCACCTGGTTCCAAGGCTATAGGTTCCAAGTGGGTCTACAAAGTTAAGTATAAACAAGATGGCTCGGTTGAAAGGCACAAAGCTCGATTAGTTGCCAAGGGTTATACACAAGTCAAGGACAAAGATTACAAGAATACATTTTCATCAGTTGCTAAGTTTACTACTGTTCGAGTGTTATTAGCTCTTGCTTCTGCCAAATCTTGGCCATTGCACCAGCTTGACATCAACAACGCCTTTCTTCATGGTTATCTTAATGAAGAGGTGTATATGCATCCCCCACAAGGTTACCATAAGGCTTCTGCTGGTCAAGTATGTCGACTTAAAAGGTCTTTATATGGACTTAAACAAGCCAACCGTCAGTGGAATGTGGAACTCACTAAGTTATTGATTCATCTTGGTTTTTCTCAGTCCAGACAAGATTACTCTCTCTTCACTAAGCTGGATGATTCAGGTATCACTATTGTATTAGTGTATGTTGATGATCTTATCATCACTGGCAGCTCTCCTTCAAATGATTATCACTACTAAAGATGCTCTTCATCATGCTTTTACTATTAAAGACATGGGACTTGCTAGATTCTTTTTAGGCATGGAGATCTCCCGTAATTCTGAAGGCTTATACTTGAATCAAAGAAATTATACATTGGATATTCTTACTTCATCCAATATGCTTCACTGCAAATCTACTCCATTTCCTATGCAACGCAACTTAAACCTTACTCTTGATGATGGAGACTTATATGATGATCTTGAATCATATAGACACCTGGTTGGACGTCTTCTTTATCTCACTCTTACACGCCCAAATATCACTTTCACTGTCCATTAGCTTAGTCAGTTTTTAGCTACTCCTCGCCTCCCACGCTAGCAAGCTGCTATACATCTTCTTCATTATCTCCAAGGCACATTACATCTTGCTCTATTCTATCCAGCTTCATCTGATTTGAATCTCACAGCATACAGTGATGCTGATTGGGGATCTTGTGCATTTACTTGCAAGTCTATTATAGGCTATTTCTTGTTTTTAGGTTCTTCTTTGGTTTCTTGGAAGAGTAAGAAACAGAAGACAATTTCAAAGTCGTCTGCAGAGAGTGAATATAGGGCTATGTCAGCCACTGCTTATGAAATAGTCTGGCTTGAAGGTTTGCTTTCTGATTTGCAATTGAAAGTGCCATTGCCTATTCTTATGCATTGTGATAACAAGGTTGCTCAACATCTTGCTGCTAATCCAGTTTTTCATGAAGGTACCAAACATCTTCGTTTGGATTGCTATTATGTTCGAGATGAAGTTCAGAAGGGATTCATCTCTACTCCACATATTAAGTCATATCTTCAGCTTGTTGATATATTTACTAAAGCTCTAGGAGAACAACAACATCATTTTCTTTCTATCAAGGTTGGACTTGTTTCACCATGTCAAGCTTGAGGGGGGCGTATGGAGATAGTATGTTCTTATAAGGCACTATATGTAAATAAAGGATATATTAGGAACTTTGTAAGAATATATCCTAAGGAGTATAAATACCTAAAGCTATAAGTTGATGCACAATATACTTTCTTTCATATCTTCTTCTTCTTCAAGTTACGCCGATATATCTTATTCAATGGCACCGATAGTACGTGTACTGTAAAGGCCGCATACGTTTGTGTTATGAATAGAGAATCAGCCTCAAGTTACGCCAATAATCTAAGCACACTATGCCTCTCTCCTAAGTCTAGTGTTGGTTTGATGGGCACGTCTAATATTTGGGGTACAGCCCTGACAACTGAGTTATGAGGTACTATTCATTTCATGGGAACTTGACTATCGTAGGATTTCTATGAAGGTGATCTCTATTGATTATGGATTTTATTAACAGGGGGGTCATCCCTTCTCATTCGTTATCTAGTATGGTCGTTAGATGCCAAGGTTCCTTCATCCAAGATGATTTATCAGTTTCGAACATATTTTATAGTGAAGACAACAAGGTAGCAGACATGACCAACTTTACCTTCTCACTATATGTGAGAGCACATCGGTTGTGTGATCCCCTTTATGCTCTCTTGTTTGATGACATTAGGGAGTGTTTTTTTGTATGACTCGTTTATAATTACTCTCTCCTAATAAATACGCTTTAGCACGAGTTTCACCTCTATCAAAAGCAAAAACAAAAGGTAATAAAGTAATTTTGTTTAACTAACTTATTCATTATTATATGATGATATACTAGTATATATATACTTATTTTTATGAGAAATAAGTAAAAATAATATCAAATTTTAAAATAAATTCAAACCAAAATAATACCAACTTTAAAAACTATTAGAAGCAATACAAACTAACAACATATTTACCAAAAATAATGTCTTGTTTTTCCTGCAAAAATCTTAACTACGGCGATGACGTGAAAACCGAAATCTTACATCTCATCAAGAAATAGTCATGTGGTGTCGATTTTATTTTTTTAAATAAAGTTAATAACATTTAATAGGTTAAAAAGTCTTAAAGTACGTTTTTTTTGATATAATAGTTATGTAACTATTTTCTTATAAAAAATTAGTTTCGTAATATTTTTGTTTTTAAATAAAATAAGTTTCATAATATTTTTTATTTTTAAATAAAATAAGTTTTTGTTAATTACTTTTTTGGAAATTTCGGATGGTACCCTCGTGGTTTGGGGTATTTCCGGATTTTTCCCAACAGTTTTTTCAAGTTCGGATGGTACCCTTAAGTTTATGTTGTTTTCCGGATTTTGTCTAAATTCATTACACTTTTAAAATTCACTAAAAACATAAAAAAGAAAATAAACTAAAATTAAAAAATAAATTAAATAAAAAGAATAATTTATTTAATTAGAAAATAAAGTAAAAAAGTAACTTTTTTTTAAAAAAATTTTATATTAATTTTAAAATAAATAGATTAGATAATTTTTTAAAAATTCAAAAAAAATAAGTGTTTTATTTATTTTAAAAATAAATAAATTGAATTAGCATTTTTTTAACAAAATCTAAAAACATAAGTGTTATACTTTGTTTAAAAAATAAATAAAATAAGGAATCTTGTAAAAAATTTTAAAAAATTACTGTTTAAATTATTATTAAAATAAATAAATAATTTTT
>BSUD01000004.1:19066412-19118710 GCA_033239045.1 Fagopyrum esculentum | reverse complement strand
TTAAAACAGTGATTTTTTTTATATTTATAATAATCCTTATTTTATTTATTTTTGTAATAAATTATAACACTTATGTTTTTAGATTTTGTTAAAAAAAATGCTAATCCAATTTATTTATTTTTAAAATAAATAAAACACTAATTTTTTTGAATTGTTTTAAAAATTATCTAATTTATTTATTTTAAAATTAATATAAAATATTTTTTTTAAAAAGTTACTGTTTTTCTTTTATTTTTAAATAAACAAATATTCTTTCTATTTTAATTTATTTTTTAATTTTAGGTTATTTTCTTTTGTATGTTTTTAATGGAATTTAAAAAAGTGTAATGAATTTGGGCAAAATCCGGAAAACAACATAAACTTAAGGTACCATCCGAACATGAAAAAACTGTTGGGCAAAATCCTGAATACCCCAAACCATGAGGGTACTATCCGAAATTTCCCTTACTTTTTCCATATTAATACGCTTTAGCACGATGAGTTTCACCTCTGGCAAAAGAAAAAAAAAAAAAAGGCAATAAAGTAATTTTGATTAACTAACTTATTCATTATTATATCACATATATTATTATGCTTATTTTTATTTAATTAGTTTTAGTGAATTCTATATAATTGTGAAATTGATAGAACTTTTTAAAATACGTTAGTTTTTTAGTACTTAGCAAGTGTTTAGAATTATTAATAGTAGTTTAAATAGCTACAGATCTACTATTATAATTACGGTTTTTATTACTTCCTCTAATAAAAAAAATATATTTCTATCATTTTAAATTTTGATCAAGTTTAATTGTTTTTTTTTTAATGATTTGAACTTTTTTGTAAGAGGTATAAGAATAACTTTTGACAATTGCTTTCATCAAATATTTTTTGTGAGAAAATTTTCATTGATTAGTTCAAAAGAGGGTGAATATTTAATAAGGGGTAAATTAGAAAATTTTTTATAAAAATAATATTATTTGCTTAATATCTATGCCAATGACTATAATGATATTTTTGACGATAGCATAGAACATTTGGTTGTAGATAATGTTTAATAAGATAAAAGTAAGGGTTTGTGGAATAAATGTTGTGAATTTGGTGTCCAAAAGTAATGAACGTTTTGTGGAATAACTGAAAAGAAATTAGAGAGCCGTTCAATTCCTTTGACAAATCGGATGAATATTCAAAGTCGACGGTTCATCACTTTAATAGTTTAATATGACTACGTTGACGTTGATTCTTGACGATATTATAGAAATTTAAAACTTATCTATTTCATGTACGTACTATTAGTTTCTCGTCTTTCGACGTGTGAACTTATTATCTCCAACACGCCCCCGCAATTATAACTAGAGGATATAAATCGAGTTGGACTTGTTCACAAGTTAGGATTGCGAGCCGAATAGGCTAACCGCTCTGATACCATGTCAAAGTCCGATACAGACGGACCAATAGAGCGGGTTTGTGTGCATACAAGCGCACATGCGCGTTAGGCTCAAGTCCAGCACGTAAACCTGACGAAGATATTGGAAGATATGGTATATTATAATCAGAGAAGCTATCTTAATATTTTATATTAGTTTCTCTTGTGTAATCTTTAATATTTTCTACTAACTTTTAAATAGGGTAATAAACTCAGTATCACCATTTGTCTGGTTTTCCACCATACTATAAGGTGATATTAGAGCGGGTTCGATTCGGACTCAACCTACCAATTCTCGTCAACTTATCGGCGCATAAATATATCTTTATCACCGATTTACTGGTGGTACTATCGATCTAATGTTGCCACCGATCCGTTGGTGGTACTAAATATCGGCACCGATCTTGATGGGTCACGTACATCTTCTCGTTCTCAATGAAATGTTCCAGTTGAATTCAAGCTGGCCTTAATAAACATGAGTATTTCGTTTCCAGCTGTTGGGCTAATTCATACTTTCAACTAATTGGGCTTAATTAATTTGTGTTCACAGAATCTAGAATGGGCTGTCAATCTGAAGCTGATCTGAAGACAACAAAAGCTCTAGAAATCTGCTATGTGCTTTTTGTGAACCATTTTGAGTTAAGGGAACTAAGGTTCAATAACTGACAGATGAGGGATCTCCTGCAGAGTCTGCCTTCGCTTTCTTCAAACTACGTACACAGAAAATACCTTGAAAAGATCGTGAGTGGGTTTGTCGTCCTCCTCATTATAGTCCTCCTAACTTAGAGCTTCAGATGGAATGAAATGACATGTTTATCACACTCGTGCATCTTGGATTAAGATGCCCACAAATCACAAACAATTACACATTCATAAGTCTACTCCCTTGCAATTGACATTTTTATTTTGACGACAAAAAATCGAGCATGTCATGACCTAAGTAATCATACAAGAAAACAGCATATCATTACGTTAGGATGATTGAATATCAAATGGCATCGTTCATCGTTGTACGGAGGACTGGCAACACCAGTTGGGAGAGTGATCGACATGAAATCCGAGTCACTTACACCAGACATGTCAAACTCATCATATGCTGCAAATTGGATTGGAAATGCTTCCTGTTGTTGGTACCAACTACACACTTGTGCAGGCGATTTCAAGATTATCTCCAGTGTCGTGGCCACCTCTTTCATCGTCGGCCTCAGCTTCCCGCTCTAACTTATCCAACGCTTTGCTAGCTCAACAAAGGATATCAGCTCTTCTTGCTTGACCTCCATCGCAGCTTTAGAGCTTTGCGCCAAAAATCAGAACTCTGTCACCAAGTTCTTCTGCTCCATAGTACTTGTAGCCCTGTAGATTGGCCTCTTGCTTGTCAAAAGCTCCAGCAAAATAACACCAAAGCTATAAACGTCACTCTTCCCTGTAAACTGATACGATTGGAAATACTCCGGGTCCAGATACCCCATTGTTCCTTGGACGAGAGTGGTCATGTGTGTTTGATCCATTGCAATGGTCTTTGAGGATCCAAATTCAGAAACCTTTGCTCTTTGTCTTTCATCCAACAATATGTTTGAAGACTTTATATCCCTATGATAGATTGGAATGGACGAAGATGAATGTAGATACGCAATAGCACCTGCTGAATCTACAGCAATTTTTAGACGTATTTCTCAAGTAATGATAAAATAACCCAATGTACGCTGGACGAGAGTGGTCAAATGCGTTTCATCCATTGCAATGGTCTTCGAAGATCCAAAGTCAGAAACTTTTGCTCTATGTTTTTCATCCAATAATATATTTGCAGATTTGATATCTCTGTGGTAGGTAGGAAATGATGAAGATGAATGAAGATAGGCAACTACTGATACCGAGTCTGCAGCGATTTTTAGACGCATCTCCCAACTCATGAAAAAATCTTCTTCTGGGTCATGGATATGCTGAGAAAGTGGTCCGTTAGAAACAAACTCATAAACAAGAAGAGGAACTTCAGTCTCTAGGCAACATCCCAACATCGTGACTGTTGGAAAAAACTCCGCGTTCCCGACTCACTCCGAGTATATAACCGGGTATTTTGTTGCGCACTCACACTCGAACAAAACCTCACTTACAAGCTCTCTTTAGAAGCCTTTTATTACTCTCTTGTGATGGAGTTACACAAATGAGGGGTGGTCTCCCCTATTTATAACCATTGCCACCTCCTCTATAAGATAGTTCCGGATCTTGACCCTCCTAGATTATTCCGGACTCTTCTCACTCAATCTTATACAAGTCTAGAACTCTCCCTAGATTTCTAATCTAGTCTACATGGTTCCATCGAGTTCTAGATGTTTCCATCTTCCGGGGTAATCCGTCTCCTTCCGGAAGGTTCTTCCACGTTCCGGAATATTCCACATCATTCGAGAAGGTTCCACCATCTTGCGGAATATTTTGTCTTCTTCCGGAATGATCCTCCTTCTTCCGGAATAATCCATTATCACAATATTTATATTTGAAAATATGAATTAGCCTAACAATTCCTCCCTTAATTCATATTTCCAAATATCTTCACATCATCCGAAAATCTCACATTCGTCTGCTTCTTATCTTTGGTGTCACTACATCCTTTTTGCACCGCTCTTCCATCTAAGAAGCAAATATTCTTCTCATCCTTGCGGCCTCGCATCACCAAGCGTCTCCCCTTGATCACCTTGCACCATCTCCTTGTGCCGACGAACCTATACCCCTCCATCGTCATCGCACCCAACGAGATTACATTTACGTTCGCCGATGGCACGTACCTCACATTGTGTAGAGTATGGCTTGTACCGTTATGAAGCCTCATCCTCACGCTTCCGGTACCTTCTACCTTCAACTTCTCACCACTCACCGAGTTGAAGTGACCAAACTCTCCACCAATCTTCAAGGTGTCAAATAATGCTTGGTCTCTACAAACATGCATCGAGGCGGCACTATCCATCACCCACTCTGACTTGACGGTCTCCTCACCCGTCGCCAAGTAAACATCTCCGTAATCAACTTCACCAACTTCACTGGCCACATTTGTACGGGAGTCCTCTCTCTTCTTTCCCGGCGACATCTCTCTCAACTTCTTTAAGTCCTCCCTCATCTGAGGACACCGGGCTTGCATGTGACCCTTCTCCCTGCAGTAGAAGCACTCGACCTCACTCAAATCTCGTCGCGAGCATGATCTCTGCCTCTGGTCATCATGCCTCCTCCATTGACTCCTCCCTCGTTCTCGCTCCCTCGCAACTAGTATGCGATCCTCTCCTTTGTCGGTAGCATCATTCTTCATCATCCTCTCACTCTCCCGCAAAGCAGCGGTCACCTCATCCAAAGTGAGAGACTTCCTTCCTACAAGTTACGTCTGCACCAAAGACTTGTAGGACTTCGGCAATGATGCTAGCAACAACAACGCTTGCTCCTCTTCTCCAATCTTATCATCAACATTCAACAATTGACATACTAGTTGATTAAACGAGTTAATGTGGTCATGAAGATTACCTCCTTCCTCCATCTTGAGCGAGTAAAGCTCCATCTTCAAGCACAAACGGTTGGTCAACGACTTCGACGCATAGATGCTCTCGAGCTTCTCCCACAACGCCTTTGGTGTGGTCTCCTTCAATACACCGTACTTAATCTCGGGAGCCATCGCCAACCGAATTGTACTCACCGCCTTCCTTTGGATGCTTCGCCACTTCTCCTCGCTCATCGACCCAGGCTTCTCCTCCTCCAGAGCTTGGTCAAGACCTTGTTGCACCAAGAAGTCTTGAATCGTACTCTGCCACAAAGTGAAGTTGATCTTTCCATCAAAGAGTGGAATCTCAAACGCCCTCATCGTCTCGGCCGCCATCACGCCAATACGAGATTCTTTTAGCAACAAACTTTACCCGAACACCACCACCGTAACCTCGGCTCTGATACCAGTTGTTGGGGAAAAACTCCGCGTTCCCGACTCACTCCGAGTATATAACCGGGTATTTTGTTGCGCACTCACACTCGAACAAAACCTCACTTACAAGCTCTCTTTAGAAGCCTTTTATTACTCTCTTGTGGATGGAGTTACACAAATGAGGGGTGGTCTCCCCTATTTATAACCATTGCCACCTCCTCTATAAGAAAGTTCCGGATCTTGACTCTCCTAGATTATTCCGGTCTCTTCTCACTCAATCTTATACAAGTCTAGAACTCTCCCTAAATTTCTAATCTAGTCTACATGGTTCCATCGAGTTCTAGATGTTTCCATCTTCCGGGGTAATCCGTCTCCTTCCGGAAGGTTCTTCCACGTTCCGGAATATTCCACATCATTCGAGAAGGTTCCACCATCTTGCGGAATATTTTGTCTTCTTCCGGAATGATCCTCCTTCTTCCGGAATAATCCATTATCACAATATTTATATTTGAAAATATGAATTAGCCTAACAGTGACTACATTTCTATGATTTATTTAGGGCAATATGACCACCTCGTTTATAAATTGCTCCAACTATCTTTCATCCAACAGCTTAGCCTTCTTAATTGCAACAATTCTGCCATCTGCTAACATTCCTTTGTAGAAGCCCTGCACTCTCGATCCACTCCCGCAAGTATCACGACACCCATGTTTTGCAATAATGGCTGCCTCAACATTCAGGGCTGCAACTAGTATGAGCAGTAAGCATAGATTGTCGCCCACACTCCGCCCAAACCATTGACGGACTTAAAGGTTTTGCATGACTATATTTCTAGGCTTGGGAAAGATGTGTGGGTTTTTTTATTTAACAGGAATATTAACAGAACTCATATTCTTCCTTTTAATCATCTCTATAATTCCTATGAAATTACTCTTCGCGATCCTTCACCTTAATAAAACTCATTTCTTCACAAAATATAAATTGAGTTCAATTGATTTCGCATATGGAGAGTGAAATAGATTTTTTTTTTTGCAAAATAAATTAATTGAGTTCAAGTAATTTCACACAAAATAGAAATTATACAAAAAAACCTTAAATTAACAAGGACCTAATTTGCAAAATCAAATCTCCCTCTCTTTATTTGTCTCAAATCTCAATCGATCAATCGAGTATGCCAGAAGGAGGGACGAGGAGCCCACCAAGCCAGAGGAGGCTCTGGCAAAGAAGGTACCCGACGACACGTTAAAGTCTATACAGAGGTTGTTCGAAGGCAAAAAAGTGCCACCATGGCAGAAGCAACTTACTGTGAGGGCGTATTTTGTCACTTTCGTGCTCAATATTTTATTCACCTTCATATTCATGAAGGTGAATCTCACTACAGGTGTCATACCTTCTCTAAATGTCTCTACTGGTCTTCTCACTACCAGTGCCATCCCCACCCCTACGGAGGCTTCATATTGTGTTAGGCTTCAACCAGAAACTCATACTAGAAACCATACAGAAACTGAACCAGAAATCATATCAGAGACTCAACCAAAAAACATATCAGAAACTCATACCGCAAACACATTACCAGAAACCATACCAGAAAACATACCAAAAACTCATACCATAAACTCAACCAGAAACCGAATCAAAAACTATACCAAAAACTCATACCAAAAGCCATATTAGAAACCATATATGTCTGTTTTTTTTCAATAGAGGGGCTTAGAAAGGGACCAATTAATTTTGAAAGATTTTGGCCAAATAGGCCCTTTTTTGTTTTGTTTTGTTTTGGTAAGTGTACCCCTTATTATTTTAACCCCAACTCAACAAAAAGATGTCGCAATGATCTAAAGGCTAAAGCTAAATGATCCACCGTTTGTGGTGTTCCTACATTCCAACTATTAACCCCAACTCAACCATCACCTGTTAGAAGAGTCTGCTTCAAATCAGGGGCAAGTACCTCCAGTGTTTGATAAGGAGGAAGACCTGCAATTAGTTGTCGTTGGAGGTCCAAGCGAAGAAATCATCATGGTTAGTATGGCTTTAATACTCACTTATTTGTTTTATGTTTTCTACTATTATGGTTTCTAGTATGTCTTCATATTAGGGTTTAATGAGTTTATCATATCGTTTCTGGTATGAGTTGATATGGTTTTCTGGTATGATTTGTCGGATTTTCGGTTTCCGGTTTTAGACCAAAGGGCCGTAGTCTCACTTATGTGAGTAGACGGTTCTCCCAATTGCCAAACAAATTAATATAATTATCTTGAACGAAAAACTAGTTATTAACCAAGGGTTTGTAATCTTCACAAAGGAGTAGACAAAACACAACCAAGAGTTTGTAATCTCCACAAAGGAGTAGACAAACCCCAATCAAGAGTTTGTAGTCTCCAAAGGAGTAGACAAAACTCAACCAAGAGTTTGTAATCTCCACAAAGAAGTAGACAAAACTCAATCAAGAGTTTGTAGTCTCCAAAGGAGTAGACAAAACGCAAGCAAGAGTTTGTAATCTCCGAAAAGGAGTAGACAAAACTCTAATAGAAGTTAAGTTCAATTACACGTCTTATAAACCGGTTGTTATATGTTAAAACCATTGACTTGGATAATGTAATGAGTCATTCATAAATGAATTTTCCTTCTAACTGTATTCTTCCCTACACCGGGAATATCCAAATACCTTAGTGGGATAAAACGTTACACGTTACAAAGACTAAGTAAGAGACTTACTTGTCTTACTTTGTAGAAAGGGTGTTCCTAGGCCTTGTGGATGCATATCCTTTTTCAATACAAAGGAACTATACTAGTCTTTCGAGTTTTGCAAACAAGCTTATAAGAAGGCCTATCCAATGTCAATACAATGGAACTAGAAGCTTTATTGTTGCAAAAACGAATGTCCAATCAAGTGCAAATGGCTCTCCCTTTTATAGGCATAGGGGGCTACGGTTTTGGGGAGTTAAAAGCGGTTAAAATCGGTTATGGAAGTTACGTGGAAGTTACTTGGAAGATGGGTCTTGAAGCCCTAGAAAGCCCGAGGCCCGAGGCCCACATAGGGAGCCCAAAACCGCTCCCCAGAGCTAGCTTAGAGCTAGCTTATTTTTCTTGGTCCAAACACTTCCAATGAGCTTCATTCACTTTAATATAGCTAGGGTAAGCTCCAAGATCCTCAAATACTCAATATCTTAGCTCAAGCTAGTGTAGCTCCTTAAGAAGCTCACTAGCTGCTTCATTGACATTCACTAAGCATTTGAGCTTGGATTGCTCCCATTTTTTAACCACATATTCTTTAGCCAATATAAGGCCTAAGAACCAAAGGTGTGCCTATAAAATCTGGCTAAAAAGCCCCAAACGTCGGCCTTCTAAAAGCTAGCACAAGTTGACCTTGTCGTGAATCACCTTGCTTTGATTCGACTCCCCTTATAATACTAGTTGTTCTTAGTGCCGGTCACTTGGCTTGCCTCCCGCAACCCGGACCATTGTGACACTCATGTGAACAACTCATTGCACCTTTTCTCAAGACAAGCTCAACGGTTACAATGAAGACTTAGCCCAAATCTCCAACATTCCTCCCCCATTTGAGCAAAGTCAAGAAACTTTTAATAGACATACATCCAAACAAAATATTCGCATAATCATAAATATCTTTCGATTGAATTTATTGAATTAGTATAATTACACATTCTGCACTAAAGAATTCTTGTGTCCTAATGGATTGAACCACTTAACTTGTTTAAGTACATGAAGGCAACATACACAAAATTTACATTTCCTTTACAAATAAATGACACATTTAAAGGCTATTGTGTCCTAATCCTTTAATGAACATATAGGCGAGTCGACCATCTACTCCCTTGAAGAAGCCTTGACACTTCACGTTCACGTAGCCAACTCTCTTTTGATCTTGCACCTATAATTGCAATTTTTCAAAAGAGGTGTTAAGAAATCACATATTTCAAACTATACATATTATATAGGCATAGATCATTACCTTAGATGGACATATTATGCTCACAACTTCTTGGAATGGGCTTTCCTCATTGAATTCGGCTAAGGCATCAAGTCATAGGCGAATTGGGTGTCCCACGATAAGTCGTTTTCAATTTAGGTCGTTAACCCCATCTCCTTGGCTGACTTTTGAACTAAGTCCATAGCCAAGCTCTTGGTTAAGTGATCGGCTAGATTATTGTGTGTTCTCACAAAATCGACCGATATTATGCCGTGAGTTATGAGCTCTCTAACCGAGTTATGTCTCACACCAAGATGTCTTGATTTCCCATTGTACGTTTGGCTGTAAGCTTTAGCCAACGTAGCTGCACTATCACAATGAATCGAGATAGGAGAAACCGGTTTTGGCCATAGAGGAATTTCTAGAACCAAATTTCTTAGCCATTCAGCTTCCTTGCCGGCAGCGGCAAGTGCCACAAACTCGGACTTCATGGTCGAGGTTGTAATGCACGTTTGCTTCTTTGAAGCCCATGAAATGGCACCACCACCTAACAAGAAAACCCATCATGTGGTGGATGAGTGATCATCTAGATTAGTGATCCATGACGCATCCGAGTAGCCTTCTATCACTGAAGGATACTTACTGTACAAGATGCCAAAACCTATGGTCCCCTTGAGGTACCTAAGCACACGCCTTATTGCCTTCCAATGTTGTGAGCTAGGACAACTTGTGTACCTACTCAATTTACCAATAGCAAAAGCAATATCTGGCCTAGTGCTAGTCATTGCATACATGCAACATCCTTTTACTTGTGCATACTCAAGTTGAGAGACAGCTGATCCTTGGTTGGGCATCAACTTCTCACTTGAGTCCATAGCAGTACTAACAATTGTACTTTTATCACATTGAAAGCGTTTGACAATCTTCTCAATGTAGTGTGATTGTGTGAGGCTTAAGCCTTTAGAATCACGTTTGATTCTTATGCCCAGAATCACATCCGCCTCACCTAAGTCTTTCATAGAAAACTTAGTGGACAAGAAATCCTTAGTGAGATCTACTTGTCTTTGGTTTGTTCCAAAGATCAACATGTCATCAACATATAAGCATATGATCACACCTTGACCGGTATGATCAAACTTACTATAGACACACTTGTCAGCTTGATTTATCTTAAATCCAGTTGACAATACGACATCATCAAACTTTTGATGCCATTGCTTTGGAGCTTGCTTTAGTCCATACAAGGATTTGACCAAGCGACATACTTTGTGCTCTTGTCCTTTTAAAACAAACCCTTCAGGTTGTCTCATATACACTTCCTCATCTAGATCACCATTAAGGAATGTTGTCTTGACATCCATTTGATGAATCACTAGATTATGTATAGCCGCCATAGCTATTAATAACCAAATGGTTGTAATCCTAGCCACCGGAGCATATGTGTCAAAGTAATCGACACCTTCCCTTTGTCTAAAGCCTTGGATGACCAAGCGTGCTTTAAACTTGTCAATGGAACCTTCAACTTTCATCTTCCTCTTGAAGATCCATTTGCATCCCAAAGGTTTGCAACCGGAAGGAAGGTTGGCTAACTCTCATGTATGATTGCCCATAATGGACTCCATCTCCTCTTGGATTGCTTCCTTCCAAAAGGCAACATCTTGAGACTTCATGGCCTCATCAAATGTCTTTGGATCCTCATCCATATGAAAGTAAGAGTGACGATCCATTACATTATCCCTTGATCCTTCAACCAAGAACACTTGAAAATTTGATTTTTGGGACAAATTAATGCTCATAGGAGCAATCTCTGGCAACTCAAGCCCGTGGGACGCTTCCCAGGATTCATCTTGAATCCTACGATGCTTGTTTGGGTGTTCCTCATCTAAAGTCATGTTGATCACTTCCCTAGGCCTAGGAGCCGAGGTGAAGCGATCTTTATCAAAGATGGCATCCCTAGACTCTATTATGGTATTAACCGAGATGAAATCATTTGATTCTATCACATAGAACCTATAAGCTTTGGAGTGTTCTGCATAGCCAATGAACACACACTCAACACCTTTTTCACCTAAAGTTTTACGTTTGTTGTCATTGAGCCTTACTATGGCTCGACATCCCCAAACTCGTAAGTAATGTGGGTTTGGTTTCCTTTTGAACCATAGTTCATAAGGAGTCTTCTTGCTTCTTTTGTTTGGAACACGATTAAGCAAGTAGTTTTCCGTGAGCATAGCTTCACCCCAAAACGAATACTTAAGACCCGAGTAAGATAACATGGCATTGACCATCTCTTTAAGCACTCGGTTCTTTCATTCGGCCACACCATTTGATTGTGGTGTGTAAGGTGTCGTGGTCTCATGTATGATCCCGACACTCTCGAAATATTCCTTATCCATAAATTCACCACCACGATCCGTGCGTAGTCTTTTTATTAAGGTACCTTGTTGCAACTCAGATTCATTCTTGAATACATAGAATTTGTCTAAGGCATCACTCTTTGCAAAGAGTAGATATACGTAACAATACCTAGAGTAATCATCTATGAATGTTATGTAATACTTCTTCTTTCATAATGAAGGAGTAGAGTGCAAGTCGCCTAGATCCGAGTGAACTAAGCCGAGCATTGATTGTTCTCTTTCAACTCTAGGAAATGGAAGTCTTGTTATCTTGGTCAACATGCACGTTTTACACTTGTCTTTTGGCAAGTCAAGTTTAGGTAAAATACCATCCTTAGTCATGTTATTCATACGCTTAAAATGAACGTGTCCAAGTCGTGCATGCCATTAACAAAATCACAATTGGAAGAAGAAGAAGAAGAAGAAGAAGAAGAAGAAGAAGACATTGTAAACAAACTGTTCTTGTTTATATTACTATTAGAAAGTTTATTACATAAAGAGAGAAGAAACATATTATTGTTCCAATGGCCAAAGCCTACAAATGTTCCTCTCCTAGATAATACATAGCGGTCGGCTTCTATGACTTGTTTGAAGTCAAGCTTATTGAGTACACCACCAGAAACCACATTCTTTCTAATGGCCGGTGCATGTAGTACATTTGACAAGACTAGAGTCTTGCCACTTGTGAAGTATAGATCAACCCGTCCTCTTCCTATAACGGGGGTGGTAGACTCGTTTCCCATATGTATGAGTGCTCCATCGTTAGCAACAGCGTATGTCTTGAACCAACGCCGATCTTTGCAAACATGAGTTGTTGCACCCGAGTCCACCCACCATCCAAGGTCATCATCCTGCATGGACAAACATTCAAAGGTCAATGACACATAATTCAAATCAGAATTTATATCAAAGTTAGAATCAAGACTCATAAGTGAGTCACCTTGGTTTGAGGGGTTTTGGCCACTTTGGCCTCCACCCTTGGATCCATCATCCTTAACCTTGCAATCCCGCTTGAAGTGGCCAGTCTTGCCACACTTCCAACAAGAACCTTTTGGTTTCTTGTCAACATTATCCTTCTTGGACTTCTTGGACTTATTTTCCTTGTCCTTGCCCTTTTCTTTGAACCTCTTCCTTTTGCCCTTGCCATCCATCATGTTGGCCTCGTGGGAAGTAGAAGTTTTATCCTCCTTCTTGAGTCCCTCTTCTTATGCCCTAAGGCCTTGTTCAATTTGAAGGTGAGAGCCAAGTTCCACCAACCTGATTTCTTCCTTCTTGTGCTTTAGCACATGGTGGAAGTCGTTCCACGAAGGGGGGAGCTTATCCACTATAGACGAAACCGCAATGGCCTCATCCGTATGCATGGCATGTTGAGTGAATCTCCCAAGTATCCTGAGCAATTCATTTTATTGTTCCATTACCGGCCTTGAGTCCACCATTTTATATGAGTTAAAATCCGAGACTAAGAATTTGCGAGATGAAGCATCCTCCGCCATGTACTTAGACTCCAGTTGATCCCACATTGATGTTTATGACTCTACACTTTGGTAGACATCAAACAATGCATCACTCATGCCATTGAGAATATGACCACGACATATGTAGTCATCATTATCCCATTTGCTCCTTCGTCGGACAGCCTCTATCTCCTCCACCATATTATCAACCGGCTCGGCCGGTCTAGGTGTAGTGAGTACATAAGCGACTTTTAGTGTAGTCAAGAGGAAGTGCATTTTCTTTTGCCACCTCCTAAAGTCTACACCCTCAAACTTATCCAACTTCCCAAAACGAGAAGTCATTTCTGTCATTAACATCTTACTCATTATTGATCAATCCAATCCTACAAAACAATTAACAATAAATACACTTAGAAGATTGTTGTATTTTCGGTGTCCGGTTTTAGACCAAAGGGCCGTAGTCTCACTTATGTGAGTAGACAGTTCTCACAATTGCCAAACAAATTAATATAATTATCTTGAACTAAAAACTAGTTATTAACCAAGGGTTTGTAATCTCCACAAAGGAGTAGACAAAACCCAACCAAGAGTTTGTAATCTCCACAAAGGAGTAGACAAAACCCAATCAAGAGTTTGTAGTCTCCAAAGGAGTAGACAAAACTCAACCAAGAATTTGTAATCTCCACAAAGGAGTAGACAAAACTCAATCAAGAGTTTGTAGTCTCCAAAGGAGTAGACAAAACTCAAGCAAGAGTTTGTAATCTCCGAAAAGGAGTAGACAAAACTCTAATAGAAGTTAAGTTCAATTACACGTCTTATAAACCGGTTGTTATATGTTAAAACCATTGAATTGGATAATGTAATGAGTCATTCATAAATGAATTTTCCTTCTAAGTGTATTCTTCCCTACACCGGGAATATCTAAATACCTTAGTGGGATAAAATGTTACACGTTACAAAGACTAAGTAAGAGACTTACTTGTCTTACTTTGTAGAAAGGGTATTCCTAAGTTTTGTCAATACAAAACTAAACTAATATGGATGCCTATCCTTTGTCAATACAAAGGAACTATACTGGTCTTTCGAGTTTTGCAAACAAGCTTATAAGAAGGTCTATCCAATGTCAATACAATGGAACTAGAAGCTTTATTGTTGCAAAAACGAATGTCCAATCAAGTGCAAATGGTTCTCCCTTTTATAGGCATAGGGGGGCACGGTTTTGGGGAGTTAAAAGCGGTTAAAATCGGTTATGGAAATTACGTGGAAGTTACTTGGATGATGGGCCTTGAAGCCCTAGAAAGCCCGAGGACCGAGGCCCACATAGGGAGCCCAAAACCGCTCCCCGGAGCTAGCTTAGAGCTAACTTATTTTTCTTGGTCCAAACACTTCCAATGAGCTTCATTCACTTTAATATAGCTAGGGTAAACTCCAAGATCCTCAAATACTCAATATCTTAGCTCAAGCTAGTGTAGCTCCTTAAGAAGCTCACTACCTGCTTCATTGACATTCACTAAGCATTTGAGCTTGGATTGCTCCCATTTTTAACCACATATTCGTTATCCAATATAAGGCCTAAGAACCAAAGTTGTGCCGATAAAATGTTGCTAAAAATCCCCAAACGTCGGCCTTCTAAAAGCTAGCACAAGTTGACCTTGTCGTGAATCACCTTGCTTTGATTCGACTCCCCTTATAATACTAGTTGTTCTTAGTGCCGGCCACTTGGCTTGGCTCCCGCAACCCGGACTATAGTGACACACATGTGAACAACTCATTGCACCTTGTCTCAAGACAAGCTCAACGGTTACAATGAAGACTTAGCCGAAATCTCCAACATGATTTGATTCGTTTGTATATTGACATGATATGTCTTGTATGTGTTTCTAGTATGTTTTTCTAGTATAAGGTTTTCTGGTATTAGGTTTTCTAGTATGATTTTTTGATGTGTTTCCTGTGTGTATTGATATGATTTGCCTGGTATGCTTTTTGATATTAGTTTTGTATTGTTTCTAGTAAGGTTTATTTATATTGATACATTTTTCTAGTATGAGCTCTGGTATTATTTGTCTATATTTATGGCTCTTATGAGTTTGATATGAGGTTTTGATATGATTTTCTGGTATGAAATGTTGATGTGTACATTGATATGAGTTTTTTGTATGTTTACACATGAAGATGAAGAAAGGTATACTGATGTAAATGAAGAGGATATGTATACACAAAACTCCTCTGTAAGTTGACCTTTTGATATGAGTTTCTAGTATGTTTGATATGAAGATTTTTTGGCATTAACAAACTTGTTTCTTTTTTTTTTCTTTTTTTTTAAAAAGTTAAGTATATATATAGAAAGATGGGGGAATTTACAAAAGAGTCAGGGAGATGAAACAGTCTAGGAACAAAAGATACAAAAAGATAGAATAGAAGAGACTAGATGAGCTGAATGCTTAGAAGCCGAGCCCAAGTGACGCAGCTGGAGGAGCGGTTGCGTCATTTGTGATAAGCGTGCAGTTTGACGGCACTAATGATGTTGTAGGCGCAAGAAATAGGGGGGTGAATACTCTGTTGAAGGCAAGGTTGTTACGAGCATTCCAAATGAAGTAAATGTAGGTAGTAATAGTAGCGAGATGGATGTTTGAGATCAGATCGTTCTTCTGGGGTTTGGCATTCGAGAACCAGGACCATATGTTATCAGAGTAGGGGTAGAGAGGGTGCAGTCTAATCCAGCGAGAAATGATGTCAAGAACTAGATTGGAGTAGTTACAGGAGTTCCAAAGGTGGGAAATGGTTTCAGGAAGAAGATCACAAAGAAGACATGTCTTATTAGAGACAAGGTTCCATTTGAAGAGTTTGGTTAGGGTAGGAAGTTTTTGGTGGAAGGCAATCTAGGAAATAAAGCTACATTTAGGAATGTTGAGACCAGACCAAAGATGAGCAATGTTAGCAGTACTAGCGGAAAGGGTAGGTTGTCTGAAGAAATTGTAGGCTAGGGTGGTCTTGAAGCCGGCGGTGTGGTTGAGGGGAGGGAAGGGGGAGTTTCCAATCCGGGAGGAGAGTGTAATCTCATCTCTGACCTTGAGGATCATGCTCCATGAGTGGCTAAAGTAACGTTTGTCAACCACATTCCAGATTGTGTGATGTTTGAGAGGGGTTACCATGGATCCAAGAGGTCCAAATGTTTGGGGTACCATGAGCAAAATCGAAAATAAGTTTAGAGATGCACGCTTTATTCAAAGATAAGAGCTCGTTGAAGCCAAGACCACCGGAGTCCAATGGAGTGCAGACAGTATTCCACGCAATAAGGGCACGGCTGCTACAGTCGGCACCTGACCATAGGAAGGATCGGAGAAGTGCATCAACTCTTGTTCAGGACAATTGTAGGGATAAGATAGACGGCGCACCAATAGTTCTGCATAGCAAAGAGGATGGAAGTAATGACTTGTTTGCGCCCAGCATAGGAAAGGTTCCTAACGTGCCATGAGTTGATCTTAGATGTGATCTTGTGAATCAAAAGGTTGTTAGTCATGAACGTTGAGCCGTTTACTTCCAATCGGAACGCCGAGGTACAAGAATGGGAATGATCCCAGGGGAAGAGCAAGGTTGGCAGTGATGTGGAGTTTATCAACTTGAGAAATACCACCAAGGAAAATTTGGGACTTGTCGGAGTTGATCTTCAGGCGGGAGAGTGAACTGAAAGCATCCAGAGTATTTTTCAGAATGGAGATGGAAGTAATATCAGCCCGGAAAAAGAGTAACAAATCGTCAACAAAACAAAGGTGGGTAAGGGTTGGGTTTTGGCATCTGGGGTGATGTTTGAAATAGGGGTTGATGGTGGCTTCTTTGATCATGGAGGAGAGGGCTTCAATGGCAATGACAAAAAAGGGGCGGGCGGGGAGGGGGGGGGAGCAAACCTTTGAAAAAACCCTTCAAAGTGCCGTTAATACACTACCTGCTTCTACATGAGGTAAAAACAAACCACAAATACTCAATGTGGTTTGCCATCAACAATACTCTACTTAGGTATTTATAACTACACCCTTTTTAGTTTGGTACCTCTATTCCACTTTGTATTGTTAATTTGTTTCTTTCTTTTTTGAATAATTTGGTTTATAAGGTTTGAATTAAGCGAGTTTAAAGAAATAACTGACTTGGAGTGTCGATACAACTCATACAAAGACATAAAAGACGTCGACATGAGCGAGGTGGTCGGCATCCCCAGATGTGCATTTGGAGATTTGCAGGATGCATATTCATCCCTTCCTAATAACGACGAACAAAAATATAAGATGATTTTGATTCTTTTTGTTGAATATGTCCTGTTGGAGAACGACAAAAAGAAGTTAGTGACCAATCTAACTCTTTCCTTGTTGAAGGACATGTAAGCTTTTGATTCATTCCTATGGGGGAGCCTTGTGTTCAGAAGGACGGATGTACACTTGAGAGCCTTCAAGAGTGCGAGCCGACAAAGTATCGTAAAATCTCGGATAACGTAGCCTTTTCCCTTCGCGTTGCCAAATATGTACATAACGTAGCCTTTTCCCTTCGCATTGCAAGCCATCTACCCACCATCTGTCTGATAACATCAATTAGGAAAAGCACCGGATAATCCCTTCCATCACGCAATACACTATTAATACATTCTACATTGTAGCTTGTCATAATATTGTAACGTTTGGTGGGATAAAAAGCTCGGGACGATGCAACAAATCCAATTTTGGTCAACAGCTTCGCAACTACTTCCTTCTCCTTCACATCATTTTCACGTAAACATGAAGTTATATACCATACCAGAAAATTCATACCAGAACCAATACAAGTGTGCAAAACCAGAAGAAAAAAAAATAATACCAAAATCATGGTTAATCAATGATAATGTTCAATAACAGAAAAGGATCACGTATGATACCAGAAATGAGCAGAAAATTCATACCAGAAACATAACATGTGCTCATACCAGAAAAAATCCTAATGTAGTCATGATTAATGAAAGATAAGGCACAATACCAAAAATAACCCACCAGATACGCAATGCCAGAAACATAACATGATTGCATACTAGAAAAAACTATATATCAAAATAAATATATCATCTTATATATTCGAACAATTATAGGTACTTATCCTTTCTATAGCACTTAATTGCGTCCAAGAACATTTGTTGAACTATACTCTTGGTTGACTTTTTCTTGATGTTACCTTTTAAGCGGTACATGGAAAATCTGTGCGATGCTTTTGTGGGTGCTTAGCTATACCGTTCTTTATTGACATGTGTCTATCAGATACAAACAGGTGTTCCTCGGTGTCATGGACAAACTTGTGTGTGTTCGAGAAGAAGAAATTCCACGAGTCGTCACATTCACAGTCAACAATAGCAAATGCAAGCGAGTATATTTGTTGGTTTACGTCTTGTGTTGTTGCAAGCAATAACACCCCACCATATCGTCCTTTCAAAAATGTTCCGTCCACTAATATAACCTTAATCAACAACAATCACACATTCAATTAGTATTGGGTGTACTAGAAACACAAGGATACCAAAATATTAAAACGACACAATACCAGATACTAGAATACCAAAAAATTTATAAAAACTGAGCAATACCAAAAACTCACCACATATGCATACTAGAAAAAGGATAATACGAGAAACTTTATAATTTAAATATAACTCACAATACCAAAAACTGAGCACATACACAAACCATAAATGAGCATACCAAAAACATAACTCTAATGCATATTACAAAAAGGCTACTACTAGAAATATAATTCAGAATATCAAAAACATAACTCTAATGCATACAAGAAAAAATATAATACCAAACACTTTATTTTTCAAATATAATTCACAATACTAGAATTATATTTGAACAATAAAGTTTAGACAATACATTTCTCATTACTGCATGCCCTTTGATTGATTGTCCAAAAGCAAATAACACATATTTGAATTTGTTTTCACCATCCAACTCAAGCGATATTATAGTCTCCGGATTAGCCTCTTGCGATCGATGTAAGTACACTGACACACCCTTGTAGTTCTCTTCATTTGTTCCTCTTATATTGTCCTTCACGGCCTCTTGTGCCATCCAACATTTCTAATAACTAGCTTCTAAACAATGCTCATTTCTCAAGACACCAATAATGGTCTGAGGATCGGAAATTTGTGTGTATTAGCATACTTGAAAATTGAATATACAATAGCATTTTCATGCAATTCATACCAGAAACAAACAAAACAAGTAATATACAACTGAAGATCATATGTAATAATAAGCAATTGACTTACATTTTTGCAACTATTTCAACAATGACATGATATGGCACCTTTCTGCGATTAGTTTTTCGTGTATGGACTGAACAAGTGTGCCCTTTGGTATACTTTGTTAGTGTAAGCACCTTTGATTTCTATATTTTTGAGAATCGCACGCACCACTTACCATCTTTATCTAGACATCGGACAAGAACAGCAAGCTTGATAGACTTTGTTATTTTGTATTGTGTACATTCAACAATAACATGCAAACACAATGCATTTTTCACTGCGTTTTTATCTTTGAACTTTTGACCAACCTCAAGACCCCATTTAGTTGCTTCAACTTCAACATGAGTGATTGCATAACTATTCATTGTTTCTATTGAATGTACAGTAGGAGCGGCAACAATCGCAGTACATGGACGATATTCATTAACTTCTTTAATTTCGGGTATAAGATTTTTAGACTTTAATCTCACACAAATTGGCACCCTCCAGCATTCTTGAGTCGATTGGTTAGTTTCAACAAAATCCTCGAAATATTCTACCGTCTCAATATCAAACTGTTTTAGTGTTTCATTTATGGTATTCTTGTACGTAAGTTCCACATCGTGCATCGTCTCATCTACTTGAAAACGTTTTGTCAATCAACATCCGTATTTTTGGTAGGCTAACAGGATCTATCACAGTAATGGGTTTGCTTGCTACCTTATCCCCATATATCTCCATACATTTTCAACAAATTTTCATTCTCCTCCACAATAAACGACGATTTGTATAAAAGTCATGCCTAACAAGTACTGTAAATACCAAGAAAAAAACTACCATAAGCATACCAGAAATTTGAAGAATGCAGAACACCACAAACAAAGCATGTTACATATCAGAAATGAGCATACCAAAAATACCAGAGGATAATACCATAAACTGATCGTGTATACAAACCAGAAATTCGCATACCATAATAAACACAATTATCAAAAAAATACCAAAAACACAATTATCAAACAATACCATTAAAAGGATGATACCAGAAACTTTACTATTCAAATATAATTCACATACCAAAAACACAATTATCAAACAATACCAAAAACACAATTATCAAACAACACTAGAAAAAGGAAGATACCGGAAACTTTATTATTCAAATATAATTCACATATCAGAAACACAATTATCAAACAATACCAAAAACACAACTCTCATTCAAACCAGAAAAAGGATGATACCATAAACTTTATTATTCAAATATAATTCACATAGCAGAAACACAATTATCAAACAAGACCAGAATCACAACTCTCATTCATACCAAAGAAAGGATTATACCATAAACACAATTATGGTATTGTTTGATAATGCACAATACCTAAAACTGAAAATATAACACTCATTCATACATACCAGAAAAAGGATAATAAAGTTTATTTCTCATTCATAACAGAATCATAACTCTCATTCATACAGAAACACAACTCTCATTCATACCATAAAAAAGATAATTCAAAGATAATTCACAATGCCTAAAACTGAAAACATAACACTCATTCATACTAAAAACATAACATTCATTCATACCAGAATCAAATAATACCAAAACTGAGCACGTCTCATACCAGAATTACAAGAATTTCGCCAAGAGAAAGATGGTGAACATAATACCAGAATAAAAGAGAAGAAGTTGGTGAGAGAGGGAGGGAGAGAGAGAGAGAGAGAGAGAGAGTAGAAGATGGTGAGAGAGAAACCTGTTTATTTCTGATGTGTCTATTGTGGTGAATAATAGTGGCAATTTTCTGGTATGAGTTTCTATTGATTTTGATAGTTGATTGCAATGACGATTGTTAGATCGATGGCGATTGCGAGATAGAATAGAGAAAAATATTGCGATAGCCAGAGAAAAAGATTGTGAGATCGAGAGTAGAAGAACGACGAGGGATTTTGTCATTTTCATTGTTACGGCCAAGAGAGAGGGAAGTTGCCTAATTCTTTTTCCTTTTGTACAATAAATTTTTTGGGAGTATATTTACTAAATGGGTTTATGATATGAGCCTACTTAATAGGTGGAAAACCGTAAAAGGCTCAGTTGCCAAATTTCGTTATTAATTTTACCTAACATTAATAAAAGTGGTAAAAAAATAGAGATATACAAAACAAAAGCTTATAAAAAAGAGTTTATTTAACCCGAATCTTTCTTAGTAATAAGAGTAGTCCACCAAACTTATATACTAAACTCGTTAGCACTAATCGACGTGTGATAATTTTCATAGGGTACATTTGACGGAGGAACAACCCAGTTCCATCCGGATAATAGACACATAATCCCTTGAACTTAATTACCTAGAAAATATCATTTCTGTGAACTTCCTTTTTTTGAAGTCAATACTGCCTTGCGTATCTGCAGTACACACAATATCCCCTTCCACAGGTTCAAGTTACATTCCACACACCTTCTCAATCTCTTTATCACAACACAGTCTTACCAAAGCCAACGTTTTGGTTAAACAGCTAACGAAACTAGCTTCAAGTTTTGGGTAAAAAGTAAAAACAACTTTAAATACTGTCTATAAGAAAATCGTGTAAACATAACAAGTGTGCATGAATTTCCACTAAAAGAAACAAGTGTGCATGAATGTGCTACGATCCTTTTGTAATGAATTTGAGAAAGAATATAAATAAATAATATATCGTGATTTATCCAAAAATGACTAATTCCACACTGATTAGAGATTTTATTGAGAATATTGGATTACATATAACAACTTTATAGTGGATATAAGTTAAATACCAATATATGTATATATAGTGTTCCTTAAAATATCCAAACAAAAACAGAGTATTGGGCCTAAATTGACGATCCAATAAGAGAACGTTGCATAGCGTTACATGCCTCTTCTAGTGTTTGAGGAGGAAGGGTCGGGGCTGTCTCTGCCCCCAGACCCCGAGGCGAGAGATACTTCGTCCTCCTCGACCCCAGACTCGTTGACCGGGCAGCGAGACACCTGCTCTTAATTTCTTTCTCCCCCAACAAACCTTGGTCGGGGCAACTCCAACAATCATTATGGAATTTCTGTATACCAAGAATAAGGCTATCCCATATTCCGATTGTATAAAACCAAGAAAGTGGGGTAAGAATAAATTTTGAATTAAAATTCATAGTGGTCCGGGGTCATGCACCCATGGTTAAACGAAGAGATCAAGGATGTGTCCGTAGGTGTTCTGGTTAGTTGAACAAGC
Source organism: Fagopyrum esculentum (assembly GCA_033239045.1). Lineage (NCBI taxonomy): Eukaryota > Viridiplantae > Streptophyta > Magnoliopsida > Caryophyllales > Polygonaceae > Fagopyrum > Fagopyrum esculentum. Next base: position 19,096,150 of record BSUD01000004.1, on the reverse strand, counting down.
TTAGTTCAGATCTATCTGATCCTCTGTCACGAAAAGAAGGGATTGAGGACAAGAGAATATAATTTAGAACTTGAGATGGGATGAAAAAGTACCCGGTTAATAATAAATTAGCAACAGTGACAACAACTCAACAAGCGTAATTGTGTGAATCTCTTTAGCAGTGGTTTAATGCAAAGGAGAATATTATAGGTTAACAAACTTACTTCAAAACGATATATTGCAAAGTGACAATACTGGGTTTAGCTAGCTGCCATGGCAGTCAAATACAAGATGGAATACCAAGCAATGGAAGCCTTTTCTCATTGATATTGAGGAATACTCATTAGTCATTGAATACGAATTGTTTGTTCACCAATAGTAACATGTTACATCTATTTCATGGCTTCAATAATCAAACATCTAGAGCCCAATGCCACAGGCCTAATCCGATATTCATAATCTAGGATCAACCAACCAAGCTGTGTAAGAGGCTAACAATAATAAAAACAAATAAGAACTCAGACTATAGCTATTCTATATGAACTGGGAATCCAACAGCCACAGGGTAAGCCATGGGAAGAAGGATCCCTTCAAATCTTCAACAAATGCATAATGATCCTAAATTGCTTCCTCCGTGCTTAAGGGCATTAGCCATTTATCAGCTCCGCCAATGGCAAACCATGAATTTTTTTGAAGAAAATAGTGATGTGCCACCTGCACTAGTATTTTATTGGTCCATCCAAGCTCCCAGATGCAAACTGGTTCGCCAACAATCAGGATTACAAAATCCAAACCTTTGTGCAAGAAATTAAACTATTTAAGAGCTTCGGCATAATCAATTACCTGTTGAACAATAGGATTTGTTGACGACGTGAATTCATGGGTCAGGCCCTCCCACACAATCTTCCCCTCATAAAGAAAAATCAACCTGAAACACCAAGTTTCATCTGTGATTAGGTTTAACGAAAACTAGAGGATATGCAGCAAATGTGGTGAAAAGAGAAGAATTACCTATCAACTGCTCTCCTGATGGTACTATGCTGGTGAGTCACAACAACAAATGATGTGACGTTGCCTGGCTTACCTAGTGCATCTTGGCCTTTTATATGAACAGACCGTATTAGATCTTCAACCACTGTTGATGCAATAGGATCAAGCCCAGCTGTTGGTTCATCATATAAGAGCACCTGATTTCACAATCTTTGTTGATGAGTAGCTCTGAACTATAATTCAATGATATGTTACCCTAAATAAGTGCCTGCAAACAAGTTGGTGGACAGGGGATACTGATTTCGCATTTAGCATACCTCTGGCTCTGTGTCTTTTGTGGTTTCAAAGATAATGGAACGAGCTAGTGCAACTCGTTTTTTCATCCCTCCTGACAATTCAGATGGCATTCGTTCTTCAACCCCCTACAAAAAGTATGAGAACTATCAAGATACTCAGAATGCATATCCTGGTCAATTTCAGAGACAAGTGCCCAATTTCTGCTTTACCTTCAGCCCTACTGCAGCTAAAGTTTCAGTCACAAGTGTTGCAATTTCATCCTCGGACATGCTAGAATTTTCATATCTGGGACAAGGAAAGGTAAATACTGACGGTAAATACTACAGAAAATTACGTTTTACGAAAACAAAGAAACTGATGATGCTTGAGAGGCTGTCTTACAGAAGGAAACCAACATTTTCGCGTACAGTTAAGGAATCAAATAAAGCTGCACTTTGGAAGACCTGCAAATGCAAGCAATTCCCAATTTCTATACAAAATGTGATGATAAAACAATTTTATTATTGGTAGTGCAGTTACCAAGCCAATGCGAAGACCAGATAACTCCTCGTCACTAATCAATCCTTGTCTCTTTCTTCCTCCAATATAAACCTCCCCCTGCATATCAAAAACTTAAGATTCCACTTGAGGTGTTTTAAAGCATGCTCAAGAATGCAAAGTCCTAAAATTCAAAAGTGTTTTATTAAAATTGTTGACCTTGTCTGGAGCAAGAAGTCCTGCCATGATTTTCAAAACAGTGGATTTTCCAGTGCCAGACGGCCCAATGATTCCAACAGCTTCTCCATGTCTAATCTGCATAATTCACGAAAAGAATACTACCTGAGTTTTTTTTCTTGAATTTCTTTCCTTTATAGAATGTGTCATATAACTTGAAATATACACTAAACAACATCCATGAATAAACAACTGAAGCAATCAAAAAGCAACTCCAAGGAATGTAATTAAACCGTTATGTGGATGATAAGTACAAAATGGGAAACAACTTAACCTTGAAGCTTACACCTCTTAATATGTGTTTCTCCCCAAATGATTTATACACATCTCTACACTCTATAAGCACATCAGATTCACCCTCCGAATTTTTGTCCGAGTTCAAGTTTTTTGCTTGAGATGAACCCTGGGATCAATTACAATGAAGATGTGTCATATATCACAAAGAAAGCAAATGCCGTCACAATTTAGTACATTGATGGTGATATGATGAGATTCATTCAATTCAACTTATTACAATCACTGCTGAGCATATAAATCCGTGGGTCAAATGTGAAATAAGCAATTTAAGAAAGGGCTTACATTCAACTTACGGGTTGCAAATCCTTCGCTCACACTGCTAGGAGGAGCTATACAAGCACAAACGAATGCTCTTCGCACAGGGAGCTGTGGGAAAACCATTCTTGCAGCATTGACTGAAGATCTGGTGAGAAGATGAAAACGATTGGACAGAGGCGAAGTAAACAATACCGAACCTGCTGAGATGGAGGCCATGGGTTTCTAAACCTAATTCCTGTTCTCGCCCCCAAATGATTTTAGCAACCAGAATATATATTAAAGATCTGACAAGGAAGACAAATTACAAATTCAAGCCATAAGCCGACTATTGGATCGAATCCAGACGGGTTTTCAAGAAGAACCCCTAAAATTTGATCAAAATCTGAAGGCAGAAAAGTGACAAATTTTCCACGCAATTAAAATGGATGGATTTGAAGTAGACACAATGCGATTCAATGGTTGAAATCCACGAAATGAATCAATATTGCCAATTTGCGTTGGATTTGAAGATGGGTAAGCTGTCAATCAAGGGGAGGTTTTAGGGCAAATGAAATCAAGAAAGTAACTATACGAGCCCCGGGATTGAAGTCTAATTTTGGCTGGAATATTCCTTCTCCAACTTCCGTTAATGCATTCCTTTTCCCGGTTGGTATATCCAAAAAGGTTGAGGGTCTGTTTGGTGCCGATAAATTTATCTCAGTAAGATGTTGGTATTGATATTAGGGATACGAGTATGAGATTGATATTAGGGATATGAGTATGAGATTGATATTTATACTGCTATTTGTGTTTGGCAAGATAATGACTTATAGATATCAAAATGATACAAGTGTTCAGCAAGACTTAAACCGTGGAAAAAAAAAAGAATTTAACAAATATTACATAGACTTCACCAAGCCCTGCTAAAAGCAAGTGATTATACCTGGGAGATCGAGATGATCGTATCCGACTCCAGACTGGATATTCGCTTCTTTGAGGAAGTCCAGCTCAGACATGTGTTCAGAGAAATCAACTGTGTTGCTGACCGATTGACCCATTTAGGAATTTCGAACCCCAACACACCCTTTTCTGACGATCCCGAACTTCGTGTTCTCATCCGCAAGGATGCTTTAGGATGGACTACCTCTAGAATATAGTTCATTCTAACCGCTTTCCGTTTTCAAAAAAAAAAAAAAAAAAAAAGCAAGTGATTATAGTATTAGAGTTAGGGCCTGTTTGGTATCGGCTGGATGGAGATTCATTTAGATTCTTTTCCGGTGTATTCTTCGGGATAGAAAAATTGTAAGCGTTTGGTATCGGTTTGAGCTTTTGTATTGTATTCTTTTACGAGATTCTTTTGCTAAAAGAATCCCGAAAAAAGAAGCTTGGACCCTCAAGCTTCTTCGAGATTCTTTAAGTTAGATTGTTATTATTTCCCCTCATACCCTCATTCACCTCTCCTTTAACCGTTCGTTCTTCCAGTCTCGTTCTTCTTCCGATCTCATCTCTCGTTCTTCTTCCAGCCTCATCTCTCTCCTCCTTCTCTTCGGATCTTCTCCATCCGCCGTGCCCTGCCAGCCCCTCCTTCTCCTCGCCCCTTCGTCTCTTCTCTGTAGCCACCAAGTAGGAGCAGCCTTGGGATGTCCCCTAACTTGCCGAAGATTTAGCACAGCCCCCACCGGATGAGCCCCTCCGCTGCAGAACCAAAGCCGCCGCCTTGCCCTGCTTCTCCCGGCCGGATCCATGCCTGCAGGCCGCCACCCTACTTCATCCCCTCACCATTGCCATCGTTGGTGTTGTGCCAAATGTTATATCCATGGTCAATTAGGGTTGCAGAAAGACAAATTTGGGGTTAAATTTTGAGGGTATTTTGGTAATCTTATCTAAATGAATCTCTAACAATACTCTGATACCAAACAGAAAAATTTTACGTAAAAAAGAATCTCTAACAATACCCATCTCCAACAATCCCGAAGTATCTCAAGAATCTCCCTCCCGAAGAATCTAAAAAAAGAATACGCATACGATACCAAACAGGCCCTTATTGATACAAGGTAAGCAAAATAAGAAGATCAGTTTTTGAAAACCGATCGACCTATAGTATCCTTACAGATGAGGTTTTTAACATCAGCTGGAATTGCGTCGACGTCAATGATTGATCTAAGTCCATGCCACGCGATTTGTCCGCAACAATGTTGTTTTCCCTTAAGATGTGGTGAACGGTTGAGTGCGTGAATCTCGAGATCAAATTAGATATGGCGGAGATGATCATATTCACCTCCCATGGAGGCTTCCAAATCTGGTTAATCGCATTTATTAGCATCAAATTGCTCATTCAATCTCTATGAATGTCGCACCAACCTCCTTGGCCTTTTTAAGGCCCTCAAGTAAAAGCAAAAGCTTCAGTCTCTAGTACTGATTCGGCATTGCATCTGCCATTATCTATAGCGATAGGAATGGCAAGATGATTTCTAATAATAAAACCAAAAGTAAATTGATCCAAAGAATTGGCGGAGGCATCACAATTCAGTTTGATAGAGTCAATTTGTGGTCTATTCCATTTTATGTTTTTGATTTTCCTTCTATGTTTTGGGGTTTTCATGTTACTCACGACCACTTTTGAGTTTGCCTTGTCCCATTCAGTAATTTGGTTTATAGCTAGAAGATTCAAATTTTGTGGTGTCTTTATTTTGTTAAAGATGACTTGGTTTATAGTCATTCAGATGTTCCACCAAATGACCATAAGATTTTTTAGTTTTGATGGGCTGATTTTTCTTTTTACTTCGGAGAGAATGTCACTAATGCTCCAATTATCAATGTCAAAATTATGTACAATAGATGCTATTTTTGGGTTATCGATGGTCTTTAAGCTATATTGACACTTAAAGAAAATGTGTTTGGTGCTTTCTGTATGGGGATTATAGAACTCACAATTCATTACTACGGGGATTTTTTATTTGTCTAGGTTTTGTTTGGTCGGTAGTCATTCTAATGCCAACTTCCACATGAAATTTTTAATTTTGGGCATTATGTTGATTTTCCAAATCCACGTTTTGTTTGTGGCTACCCCCACCTTTTGTTTTTGAATCATTTCCATTTCTGATTTAGTTGAATATCATCCTTCGTCATTGGCCGCCTAATATAAACTATCTCTAATATCGTTCATGGGAAGGTTATACTTCTTAGTTTTATCGATAATGTTTTTAGGCAGAGATCTTAACTGATTTATATATTGGTGATTCCATTTTTTATCTAAAATGTACGAGGCGATGAGTTTTGAAAAAATTATAAGTGCTTTGTTAGTCACCATATCTTGTAGTGGTTTGTGAGAAATCCATCTATCTTTCCAAAATCTCACAGTTTGTCCATCTCCTATATTCCACCGGAGACCTTTGTCGAAATCTTCTTTAAATTTTGTTAGATTCCTCCACTGCCACGATGTGTATTTTCCACATACGTAATTCCAAAGGCATGTGTAACACCCCGAATCCGCGGGACTCGGAGTGCTACATTGGGCTAAGATCTCACAATGGATCCTGACCCTAGTCTGACAACGAGTTCACTGGATCTTACAACAAGGCACAAGTAGAGTAAAACCAAATACATAAAAGTTGTATAATATATCAAAAGAGTATACAACTCAAAGCCGAGTACAAAACCATCACAACAACAACAACATCCGATACAAAAGATCCCAACCCACGCATCCTAATGTATAGAAGTCATCGGCTGGTCACACCATCTGGCTCACCCTGCAGTCTTCCTACCCTGCAGGTCATCTACAACACGGCATAAAACCGTTAGCTACAGCAATGAAAAGCATGAAGGTAATAGCACAACCACACATCAGCATCTCATACATGCAATGCCACACACATTCATTTATTATCTTTCATTACGTTATTTCATTACTAACTCAACTTCTTTTGTAACACGAGGAGCCTCAAGAACCTCGCCCCATCCAACGTAAGCCAGGAGTTTTGCATGGGGGTGACCTTCACTCGTCCCCTCCTGTGAGATCATCTTCAAGGCACCTCCTCCTAACCCGCAGGCGGAGACCGGCGGTTACCGCCTGTTATAATACACTTGGGCCAAATAAATGTAATGAATGGTCATCCTAGTCCGGTTTATGTTATAAATGCACAATCATATGAACACACACAACCATCACAATCATACAATCCACAACTGCACGCTAATTAAGTCCTATGGACTTACCTGTCACACACGGATCCACAACCACGTCACAGCTTCCCCTTGGGGAAAAAACCAACGCCTGCAATAGCAAGACAAACCACATCAAACACTGTAACGGTTAGGAGAATCATCTCCAACCACAACCATCCTATAACCTCAAGATAATACTAAGATCACATGTGCCTATAACATACTCTCAACATCAACACAAGTGCCTAAGGCACATCTCTATCATACAAATCATCCTAACCATCCTAACCTAGCCAACAACTAAGCCAAGGTCAAAGGAAAGGAAGGAAGGAAGACATACCAACAAGGTATGCACCAACAGAAGCAAGAACACAAGGCTGAACCAATGAGGGGCAGGGGAGGCTCCACACCAGGTGCAGGTGCGGCTCAGGACAGGCACAGGGGCGGCCAACAGTGTAGTGAGTTGGTCCCGACTTCTCTTCGACTCCTTTCTCGATTCTCTTCACGTTTCCATCAAGCCACATATACACAGATAAATGATCATCACAAGGCTAGGAAAGATCCAACATAAGCCTAGCTTGTGATCCTAAACTAGAAAGAAGAAGAATGAAGCAAGAAGAAGGAAAGAAGAGAGAAGAGAAGAAAGAACTTACCACACCAACCCTAGACTGCAACTATGGAGCATCAGCTCGTCTATCACCTCAACACAACTCCAACAACCATCAACAACATCACAAAGCCAACCAAGCTCAACAACACATCCAAACTCTCAAAACACACTCACACAAGCAAGGAGAGATCAAGAAGATCAAAGGAGAAGAAAGGAGAAGAGGAAGGACGTGAGGATGAAGATGGAGCTGAAAAGAGGTAAGGAAACCCCTCATCTGAAGTCTCAAGAGACTTATGTAGGAAGCCAGTCGCAAAGCATGTTCAAGAGTCAACAAAGGTGGTTGCACTAGCCACAGAACCGTAGGGGCGGCTAGCCTAGGTGCAAGAGCGCCTAGCCGCTGGGGCGGCCAAAGTGGTGCGCAAGGGCGGCTGACTGGGTCAAGCTAAGGCACACTCTAGCTCATCTAGCCTCCAAAGACTAAGGCTCTTACAACATGAGCATATGAGGTATTTTTCTTTGGCTATTTGAACCTAGTTATTATCCGGATTGGCCATAATTTTACAAAGAAGTTTCATTTGTAATATTTTATTCATGTCTTTTGCTTTCCTAATTCCCGTGCCACCAAGGGTTCTTGGTTTCAATTTTTTATTCCAACTAATTAACGGATGAAAATTGGGTCCCTTATTCCAAAAGAAATTTATGTTTCTTTGGTCTTGATCGTGGTGGATGCTTGTTGGCAACATAAATGTCTGCATAAGGTAACTTGATTTTGCATTCAAATCGCTTTAATTAGCATAATTCTACCTTCTTGAGACATAGATGATGCTTTCCTTTTTGTAAGTTGTTATTTAGACTTTAGTACAACAGAGTTAAAAATGTTCTTATTCACCCTACCATTAATGATAGGGCATCAAAGGTATTGTTCGAGATTAGTAGTCGCGTTGATTCCAAGTTGTGACTGAATTCTTCTTTTGTTGTTTTGGTCAATGTTTGCGGTAGTTTGAAATGATGATTTATGACTTGTCCCGAAACATCACAATAGTCAGTTAAAGTTGATAGAATTTTGTTGCTAGCTTCCGTTGTGTCCTTTGTGAAGACAATTATGTCATCCGCAAAGGCTAAGAAAGGAATTCTTGACCCATTTTTTGTAATGGGAAAACCTAGAGATTTAGGATTTTCATCAATCATTTTTTGTATATTTCTAGCCAAAATTTCCGCACACACATTAAAGAGCAAGGGAGATAAGGGATCTCCTTGCCGAAGCCCTCTTTGTGGGATAAATATCGTTGTGGGAGAGTCGTTTACTAGTAAGAGATTGTAGAAGTACATTCATAAATCCAATTTCAAAAATTTTCATCAAAATCAAAATTTTCTAGCACTGCTTTCAGAAATGTCCATTCAAGTTTGTCGTATGTATTTTCTATCTCAAGTTTAATTGTCATAAACCCTTTTTTCCTTTAATTGTCATAAACCCTTTTCTATGTCAAGTTTAATTGTCATAAATACATTCATAAATCCAGATAGCATCAAAGCTCCTACTGGTCCTCAATCCCGTCACAAAATCCATGGAGACGTCCTCCCACTTCCACTACGGCACTGGTAGTGGGTGGAGCTCACCTCCAGGTCTGAAATGCTCTATCTTGACCTGCTGGCAGGTCGCACACTGTGTCACGAATCTGGCTACATCGGGCTTCAGCCCTCCCCACCAAAATGAGCGTCTCACATCATGATACATCTTACTCGTACCTAGGTGTACTGAGTAAGGTGTACAGTGAGCCTCCTGCAAGATCCGCTGTCTCAACTCTACATTTGCAGGGACACAGATACGATCATGTCGTCTCATAACTCCATCTACCCCAATGGTGAATTGGAGTGCCTCTCCTCGAGACATCCGATCTCTAATCCTCATCAAGGTCGGGCAGGTTTCCTACTTCTGTTGGATCTCATCCAACAGACCAAGTAGAACCTCAATAGCATACAACTGAGCATCCTCATCAGGGAACTAGATGCCCATCTCTAGCCAAGTTAGATCCCTCTGGAGTTGGGGCTGTATTGTAAGTCTGACAATCGCCTTCTCTTGAGGCGTCTTCCGGCTCAAGGCGTCTGCTACCACATTTGCCTTGCCAGGATAATACAAGATCTCAAGGTTAAAGTCCTTGATCAACTCAAGCCGCCGACGCTGGCGGTTATTCAATTCCCACTACGTGAAACTATACTTCAGAATCTTATGGTCTGTGAAGATCTAACATGTAACACCATACAGGTAATGTCTCCAGATCTTTAATGCATGAACCATTGCTGCCAACTCCATATCATGAGTCGGGTAGTTCTCCTCGTACGTCTTCAGCTGTCGAGGCGCATATGCAATCACTCTACCTCTCTGCATCAATACACATCCCTATCCTAGCTTGGATGCGTCACTGTAAACTACAAAGTCGTCAGAACCTTCTGGCTGTGCCAGAACAGGAGCAGAAGTCAAACGCCTCTTCAACTCCTCAAAACTCTGAGCACACTGGTCAGTCCATACAAATCTAGTAGCCTTCCTTAGAAGACTCGTCAGTGGACGGGCAATCACTGAAAATCCCTCCACAAAGCGGTTGTAATAACCGGCTAAGCCAAGAAAGCTACACACTTCCTTGACGTTCGTCGGTGTCGTCCATGCAGCAACAAACTCGATCTTCGCCGGATCTACCATAATCCCATCGGCGGAGAAAATATGTCCGAGGAAAGAAACCTCAGACATCTAGAACCCACACTTAGAGAGCTTGACATACAACTCTCTATCCCTCAAAATCTGCAATACCATCCTCAAATGACCGGCATGCTCCTCTGTGCTGCGAGAGTACACCATAACATCGTCAATAAAAACTACCACAAACTGATCCAGAAAGTCGATGAAGATGTTGTTCATCAACTCCATGAAGACTTTTGGGGCATTCGTCAGCCCGAATAGCATCACTACAAACTTGTAGTGTCCATACCGAGTATGAAATACTGTCCTATGTACATCCTCCTCTCTCACCCTCAGCTGGTGATATCCCGAACGCAAGTCAATCCTAGAGAAGACTGTCGCTCCCTGCAGCTGATCAAGTAGATCATCAATACGAGGAAAATGATAGTTGTTCTTGATGGTCACCTTGTTCAGCTCTCTATAATCTATGCACAGTCTCAACGATCCGTCCTTCTTCCGTACGAAGAGGACCGGTGTACCCCATGGTGATACGTTAGGGCGTATGAAGCCCTTCTCAGCCAACTCCTCGAGTTGCTTGTTCAACTCTAACATCTCGACAGGTGTCATACGATATGGGGCCTTCGAGATCGGTCTCGTACCAGGCTCCAACTCGATACCAAAATCTACGCTCCTTTGAGGTGGCAAACTCGACGGCTCTGCAAACACGTCTATAAACTCATAGACTACTGGTATGTCCTCCAAAGCTAGACTCTCTCCATCCTTCATGGCATAACACCAGAAGGCATCACATCGCTGTGCCATCAGTCTAGCCGCTTGTACTGCACTGATGACAGATCTTGTCTTCCCAAGGTCCCAACCTCGGAAGACCTCTATCAGACCTACGTCAGTAGAGACTATAACAGTTCTCTTACCAACATCTAACACCGCTCGGTGTTTATGCATCCAATCCATACCTAATATGACTTCTTCATGCATCAGAGGCATGACTAAGAAGTAAGAAGTCAACAAGTAACACACGAGTCCCTAAACGTAGGGGACAACTACGTATCTCCTGGGTACCTCTGACCCTACTACCATCACGTAACCCTATCGTAAAGGGTGTCCCCTCAATGGTAGACAAACTCAAACGCTCAACACAATCAACAGAAATAAATGAATGCGTAGCACCCGTATCAAACAAAACTCTAACAGGTAAGCCATGCAACAAAATGGTACCTATAGCAGTTGGTGCTGGCGGCTCCTCAGCACTCCTCAACTCAAAAGTACGACCTCGAACTCCTCGGGCATCACTAGTGCCAGCCTCTCTACCTCTACCCCTACTCGGTCCAGGAGCTAAAACCTGAGTAGCAGGTGTACCTGGAACCCTCTATTGTCCCTGATGTTGAGGCAGTCTCTGCCCACCTCCTAACGCACATGCAGGGGAAGAACCCTGTTGTGAAGGCGTCTTGCCCTGACGGCAAAACGTAGCTATATGTCCTTGCTTCCCGCACGAGAAGCAAGTCAGTGGTGCTCTAGGGCAATCAGCTCTCATATGCCCATGGGCCCCGCAGTTGCAACACTACCGGCCTCTATCAATGGTCTGTGCAAACACTGGAACACTCGAGCGGCCGTGAGACTGACCTCGCCCGAATCCAGATGCTCCTGCACCAGGCGGTGTTGTACGCTGTCTTTTCTCAGACCATCCTGTCTGAGAAGTCCTCCTTTGACTGACCCTTTCTCTCTCATAGGCAGAAGCCCGATCCTGGTAATCTGCCAATGAGTCACAGTGAAATCCTGCCATATATGAACGTGTGCTCTCCCTCAAACGGCGGGAGAACAGATACACATGTTGGTCCTCATAAGGTGCAGCTGGACCCAGGAAAGCCAACTCAGTCCAGAAGAGGCGAATAGCATCTGTAATGGGTACATCCTCAAAGCCCACTGACCGAGTGTATTTCTATGGTCGTCTATACCCAATCAAAAGTAAATCCTAACTTAGCACTAAGAACAAGTATAGTGATTAAGTAAGGGTCGAACCCAAGAGAATTTAAGGTTTTAGATGCAATTATTGATTTCAAGTAACAAGTAACCGAAAGAGGGGGGGGTTGGTTGAAATAAGTACACACAAGAACGTTAAGAGAAATGATTAATGCAACAAGTAAGACAATGATGAGTGAATCTACACTAGGTTGATTCTAGGCATGCAATTGCTACTTTGGTGCGTTCCTTTTACAAGTTTTTAAGTAAGCTCCCGTCTTGATCATACATATGTGTTGAGCCAACAGGCATCAACACAACTTAACTTATTACAGTTCCGTAAACCTACAAGAACAAATAATAAGTTAGCATTCAAACAAAGACTAAGAGATATAAAGAGAAGATTAAAACCGTTAAACTTATCTTTATAATTGTGTTCCTTTTCTTTAAGTAATTACAACCTGTTATTACTTAAAGTTGCTACTAGATCAAAGACCCGAACCCGGAACCTATTAATCCTAGTTGTTTACATGCACTTTAGAACCTAAGGTGATCAATCTCAAGCAATAGTTAACATGCAATTAAACAATGAAGATCAAGGAAACACCAGGCACTCCTGAATAAAAACTTGTATTAAAAAGAACTTATAACCAAAGTAACAAAGCAGCTTCAAACCAACCCAATGTAGCAAGGGAGTTAGCAACTCATTACAATGGAAAACTCAAGTTTAAAAATGGATTTTGTGAAAGAAAGCATGGATGATTCTAGCAATCAGCCATGGACTATTTATACTACAAAAGACACTTAATTAGGAGTGAATAGCCGGCCTAAAACAGCCACCTTTAATGCCATAAAGGTGGTGTAAACAGCCGGAGTAAAACTTCTGACGTTAAACTGTAGGGGCGCCCTTCAGGAACCGCAGGGGCGGTTTAGGCAGAATCAGTTGATCTTCTTCCTGACCGCAGGGGCGGCTAGGCAATTCCGCTGGGGCGGATCTTTAATGCTTCTTCAACGTTTGACTCTTTATCTGCTGGTCGTTACTGGTGTCAAAGCGCATGGGCTCCTTGAGGCCAGTGCGAGGGCGGTGACACAGTCTCTTCACCTTCCAGCTCCTAGGGCGAGGCGCAGGCCAAGCGCAGTGTGAGGCGCAGGGGCACTGATCTTCGTCTTGTCCAGGCAAGTCACCGCAGGGGCGCCGATGGGTGGCGCAGGGGCGGTGACCTGCTTCTTGTCCGGCACTGGTGAAGGCGCTGAGAGCGCTTCAGTGGGAAGTGTCACCCGCTGGGGCGGCTGCAAGGTCCCGTTGGGGCGGTGAAGTAGCAGAAGCTTCACTTCGTGATCTCTCTTTACTCCTAAGTGCTTATAACTCCTTTCTTTTGGTCTTCTTCTGGATCAAGGAGTTAGTAGCATAAATTGACACTAATGCAATATAAAGACTCTAAAAACTACCATAAATGATAGTGATTCCATCACCTATCACCCGCTTCCATAAAATCCTACAACTTCTCCCTCCTCAATGAGGCAGGGTAGAACTGCTCCCTCAGCAAGGTCCTCATCTGCTCATAGCTGGTAACTCGAGCTCTAACGGTCCTCCACCATTGATGTGCCAGGTCACGGAATAGAGACTGTACTAGCTCTATCCGTTTGTCCTCGGGGCACCTGATAGACTCTAAGGCTGAGTCCATGTTCGCTCCAAACGGTGTGTGCAAGCTTTAAATTTATAACCCTAGACTTAAGCTTAAAACAAGGATGCGAACCCGCAGTGTACGGGTCAATCGTAGTAAAAGCAAGAAAATTCCAGGGGTCGATCACAGGGACTTAGTGAAACAAAGTCCAATACGGTATGCTAGTGTTGATGCTAACCACAAGAGCAAGTATACAATCAAAGATGAATAAGATGTCAAATAAAGCAAACATGCAATTCTAGGGATTAAAGCATCTAGTTGTGGTTCCAACTCAAGATCTATAGATAAGCGGACAAAGCTGAGATAATTGCATGGGGAAGGTGTTTCTAAAGTGGAGTAGATCACCGGGTAAGTCTCACTACACACTAATCCCAAACCGTAACTCCTATTACCGGGTAAGTCTCAAGGAATTAAGATAAAGAACTATTGCCTCAAACTAACACACCATCTAAGGGAATAGAATCAACCTTTACCGGGTAAGTCTCAGGCTAACTCACAAAGATGGGATGGAAGCACACTCAAACCCCAATAAAGGACAAGCCTTTATTACCTACACTTATGATCGTTAGTATACAAACTAAGGAATTACCGGGTAAGTCTCATCCTAAGCTTGCTTTGAACCAGAAAGGTATAATAAGAATAGGATTTGGCAAACTCTAACACATTAACTCTCAGTTAAGGATCGGATAAGCCACCTCGGTCAGCCAGTTTCCACCCCGGCCGAGATGTTCATCGACTGAACGAGATGCTTAGGGTTAAGGTTAAAGACTCGAACTTTCAGGATCCTACTGTGATTAAGATCATTCTATCATTGTTTTTCCCACAACCTTCAGCCAATCACCCTAGAATCACACAAGGAAATTAGCCACTCATCATCATAATGAAAGTATTAAATATATGGGAAGAAGGTGAATATTTGAACAAAGAAGAATTTAATGAAAACACTTCAATAACTGAATCAAATAACACACAAAATCGTTTCTTGGATAATGATCCAACAAGACAATACAACAAGGAAAAGAATTGAAGACAATCTTACAAAACCCTCCAAAAAGCTATAAAGCTATAGTCTTCAATCTTCCTTCAACCTTCAAAAAGGTTCTTCAACTCTCTCCCAAATTGGAGTATGATGCGGCTGCTGCGCTGATAGCGGATGTGCTGCGTCGTATGCGGGATCTTCTAACTGTAAGCGGCCGTCGACGTATGCGGCGTGTCGGATTTGTGGAAAATCCAACCCTTTTTAAAGGAAAAATAACCCTCCAAAGATAAGAAATCTTAAGAAGATATATTCCCATAAAAATAGGTAAAATATATGATTCTGCATATCTCCTTCCTTCTAGAAGCTCAGCCCAAAAATATAAGATCACTTTCCAATTTTAAAAGATCTCAGCCAAGAATAAAATATTCTCGCCGCGTCCTAGGTGTTCGCCTCGGTCGAGTCGGCGTCTCTGGATCGCCTCGGTCGAGATGAATCTCTGGTCAACCGAGGTGACTCATAACTGAATGTAGAATCTCTCAAAACTGGTCCAAAGTAAATCTTTAATCCATGGTTGTGCTTCCTGAATGTAGCTCCAAATGACTCTTGACTCCTTTTGCTCCTTTTTGATGCAATACGTACCATATTACCTGCAATTACAACGAAACTAGGTGTAGACCTCGATTCTCGCAAAGGTAGATGAAATGGTAGTAAAATCACATAATGTACATACAAACATGCAGATTATGAAAGATAAAACGTCTAAACAAACCCCAAAATATAGACTATAATTCATGCTATCAAAATACCCCATACTTAGCCCTTGCTTGTCCCTAAGCAAGTTCCTCATATAGAAATTAAGATAGAATGGATTATAAGTCATGAAAATCAATGAAAAGTCTTTCAAAAACATTTTATGGTGTGCAACTATCATAGATCACTCTAAGAGAGTACTTCCTGGAAAAAAACTCAATATGATCAAAACATTTTATAAATATAGGAAAGTTGTTCATCTTTGCATAAAATCATAGAATGCATAATAAAACATAATTATCAAAATTAATCATGTATAATCCGATTTAAACCGCTAAGTCAATCAACAAGCTCAAGGTCTCAAGGGCTTCCAAAAAGAAAGGTCAAGAAACGTGTAGGGTAGGGATGTATGTAAGGTAATGTGGTGCTAGAATCCGGGAAAAGGATGAACTTCACTTTCACTTTGACTTGCAACATCTTCCACCAATAAGCTTTGCTTATTTCACACTTTTTCTTTTTACTTTACTTTTTGGGATGCATGGACAGAGGTGCACAATAACCGAAGCCTAGGAAATCCGCAATCATCAATTTCTTGAGATGCGTCAAACCCTTGATGCACATACCATGACCCGTTAGGAATATCGCTCAATCCGACTTTGGCAAGACACAAACACCCGGCTATGTGAATGGTGCCGAGTTACTCATCTTCATGATTGACTTCCCCAAACCTATTATTGCTTTCTAACACTTTCACTTTCAGCCACTTCTCAACTTTTGACTTGCTTTCACCACTTCGCTTGCTTCCAAATTCCCGGATAGGTAAAGGGAGGCAATATGTATATGAGGGGCTAAGCATGATCAAGAAGAAGAAGAAGAAGAAGAATGAATTGCCTTGGTCTTTCCAAGAAGAACGTGAGAGAACTTATGCTGCGGTGTCAACCTTCAAATTCAACATAATTTGGATAAAAATAAAGTATTAAACATGCCAATAATTTCAAACAAAGCATTTAGCAACTTAAACATATCATAAAACATTTCAAGCATATAAAGAATTTAAATCCAGTCGGTAAACAAAATCTTCACTGAGATCATATCCAGATAAGTAACACAAAAATCGTTTTCGAAAACTCTCAGTTAACCCACCTCGGTCGAGATGTTCTTGGTTCAACCGAGGTGAAACACCTCGTTTTGCCAGAACTGTCCCTGTCGAGGTCAAAAATTTTTTTAAAACCATTTTTTTTTCGGTTTCGACGTTTTTCTCAATCAAATAACCTGTAAGTATGCATGCAATCTCAGATAAACATATAAAAGCAAATAAAGCATAAAATATCAGATAATACATCAACTACCCCATACTTGAGACACACTGTCCCAGTGGGTGTAAATAAAGTCTGAAAGAAAGGATGACTCACCGAACATAGCTAAACTGCATGAAGAAGTAAGAAACAACTCCCAGATAAAACCATCTCGGTTGGCGAAGCACATCTCGGTCGAGGTGTTCTGACAGTACCCGAGATGTATCTCAGTAAAGCTCGTTTCCTCAACTTCTCGAAATTTTGTTCTTCCAGTGTAGCTCCTGAACTGTGATCCTTCCTTTTGGAATACCTGGTTGTTGTCTAGAGGAAAACAAAAACAAAAACTATCTAAACTAGACTAGAAAAGGGAGAAGAAAGCAATACCTTGGGTTGCCTCCCAAGAAGCGCTTGATTTAAGGTCGCTAGCTGGACCATACGGCATGGGATTACTCAATGCACTTCGAATGTCGTGGAGTGCTCATCACATCCGTAAAAATCTTCCAAGAAGGTTCCGGTTCCTAACTTCACCGGCAAATGGTAAGATCTCCCACGTACAAGCTTGTACGGTTTGATTCTCACCGGAATTCGTCTAGGCTTCCTGCACTTCAATGGGACATTCCTCGTGTCCCATCCTTTCCTTGATCGAGAAAACAGTTTCTCGAGAATCATAGCAGCTTCCCCATCTATAGCTTGGGGATGGTACAGGGTCCTTAGCATGCGAGGGACCCCATACTTGAACAAATAACACTTCATTGCCTTAGCGGTGAAGTGCTTGCCAACTCCACTCCTCATGATCCAAGGAGCATCTTCTTCCAAAAATTTTAAGGAAGACTTCATCTTGATCTTTGGAGGTTCTTTCGGAAGAGACCTCCAACTCTCCGGTGCCTTCCTGAAAAATCGAGAAATATTAATAGGGAATTCAAATGAAGTAGGAGAATGTACCTTGCAAAGTTCTCCAAAGCTTGAGACAAGTTTCGTGTTGGGTTGATAATCCACCCACGAAATCTCTCTCAGTTCTGCTAGTCTTCTTTCCACCTTGACCACATTCTCAGTGAATTGGCCAAAGTCTTCTGCATCTTCTGCTTTCAGATTTGCAGATTCTTCCATCTCGGCCGAAATCACTTCCACCTCGGCCGAGGTCTCAACAGTCAGATCGAGACCTTCCATATCTTCTACCTCAAAAGCTTCAGGAGAAACTTCTGGTTTGACTGGAGGTATGCTCGAAACGTGCAACACTTCCTTATGCTCCTCTTCTGGCTTAGCATAGGATAGGGTGCTTTCCTTGAGCTCCGTCACCTTCTTCATCAACTTCTCCAACCTAGATTCGAGAGAGTCTTCAAGAGGTTGCTCATAAGTCTTTCTAGGGACATTCTTCTCATCCCATATCGCAAGTTCACGCTGAATGGCTTCTTCTCTTTCCCATTCATTGTTGAACCAATAGAAGGAGTACTTTTCCTCCAAGTATTCATAATAATCCGCCCTAGCACTTTGTCTTGCTATCCAGGCTGGATCAAACATAGCCATCAGAAATCCTGAAAACTACAAAACTCATAGAAAGAGTAGTTAGTAGCAATAGGGGCAAGCGCCCCGAAAGCAAACCGTACCGGCTCGGTCTAGACCAAGTCCCCGGCAACGGCGCCAAAAACTTGTTCGCTCCAAACGGTGTGTGCAAGCTTTAAATTTATAACCCTAGACTTAAGCTTAAAACAAGGATGCGAACCCGCAGTGTACGGGTCAATCGTAGTAAAAGCAAGAAAATTCCAGGGGTCGATCACAGGGACTTAGTGAAACAAAGTCCAATACGGTATGCTAGTGTTGATGCTAACCACAAGAGCAAGTATACAATCAAAGATGAATAAGATGTCAAATAAGCAAACATGCAATTCTAGGGATTAAAGCATCTAGTTGTGGTTCCAACTCAAGATCTATAGATAAGCGGACAAAGCTGAGATTTTTGCATGGGGAAGGTGTTTCTAAAGTGGAGTAGATCACCGGGTAAGTCTCACTACACACTAATCCCAAACCGTAACTCCTATTACCGGGTAAGTCTCAAGGAATTAAGATAAAGAACTATTGCCTCAAACTAACACACCATCTAAGGGAATAGAATCAACCTTTACCGGGTAAGTCTCAGACTAACTCACAAAGATGGGATGGAAGCACACTCAAACCCCAATAAAGGACAAGCCTTTATTACCTACACTTATGATCGTTAGTATACAAACTAAGGAATTACCGGGTAAGTCTCATCCTAAGCTTGCTTTGAACCAGAAAGGTATAATAAGAATAGGATTTGGCAAACTCTAACACATTAACTCTCAGTTAAGGATCGGATAAGCCACCTCGGTCAGCCAGTTTCCACCCCGGCCGAGATGTTCATCGACTGAACGAGATGCTTAGGGTTAAGGTTAAAGACTCGAACTTTCAGGATCCTACTGTGATTAAGATCATTCTATCATTGTTTTTCCCACAACCTTCAGCCAATCACCCTAGAATCACACAAGGAAATTAGCCACTCATCATCATAATGAAAGTATTAAATATATGGGAAGAAGGTGAATATTTGAACAAAGAAGAATTTAATGAAAACACTTCAATAACTGAATCAAATAACACACAAAATCGTTTCTTGGATAATGATCCAACAAGACAAGACAACAAGGAAAAGAATTGAAGACAATCTTACAAAACCCTCCAAAAAGCTATAAAGCTATAGTCTTCAATCTTCCTTCAACCTTCAAAAAGGTTCTTCAACTCTCTCCCAAATTGGAGTATGATGCGGCTGCTGCGTGTCCTCAGCTGTAATCGGATCGTATGCGGTGTATGCAGCCTCTAAGCATTATCGGATTTGTGGAAAATCCAACCCTTTTTAAAGGAAAAATAACCCTCCAAAGATAAGAAATCTTAAGAAGATATATTCCCATAAAAATAGGTAAAATATATGATTCTGCATATCTCCTTCCTTCTAGAAGCTCAGCCCAAAAATATAAGATCACTTTCCAATTTTAAAAGATCTCAGCCAAGAATAAAATATTCTCGCCGCGTCCTAGGTGTTCGCCTCGGTCGAGTCGGCGTCTCTGGATCGCCTCGGTCGAGATGAATCTCTGGTCAACCGAGGTGACTCATAACTGAATGTAGAATCTCTCAAAACTGGTCCAAAGTAAATCTTTAATCCATGGTTGTGCTTCCTGAATGTAGCTCCAAATGACTCTTGACTCCTTTTGCTCCTTTTTGATGCAATACGTACCATATTACCTGCAATTACAACGAAACTAGGTGTAGACCTCGATTCTCGCAAAGGTAGATGAAATGGTAGTAAAATCACATAATGTACATACAAACATGCAGATTATGAAAGATAAAACGTCTAAACAAACCCCAAAATATAGACTATAATTCATGCTATCAAAATACCCCATACTTAGCCCTTGCTTGTCCCTAAGCAAGTTCCTCATATAGAAATTAAGATAGAATGGATTATAAGTCATGAAAATCAATGAAAAGTCTTTCAAAAACATTTTATGGTGTGCAACTATCATAGATCACTCTAAGAGAGTACTTCCTGGAAAAAAACTCAATATGATCAAAACATTTTATAAATATAGGAAAGTTGTTCATCTTTGCATAAAATCATAGAATGCATAATAAAACATAATTATCAAAATTAATCATGTATAATCCGATTTAAACCGCTAAGTCAATCAACAAGCTCAAGGTCTCAAGGGCTTCCAAAAAGAAAGGTCAAGAAACGTGTAGGGTAGGGATGTATGTAAGGTAATGTGGTGCTAGAATCCGGGAAAAGGATGAACTTCACTTTCACTTTGACTTGCAACATCTTCCACCAATAAGCTTTGCTTATTTCACACTTTTTCTTTTTACTTTACTTTTTGGGATGCATGGACAGAGGTGCACAATAACCGAAGCCTAGGAAATCCGCAATCATCAATTTCTTGAGATGCGTCAAACCCTTGATGCACATACCATGACCCGTTAGGAATATCGCTCAATCCGACTTTGGCAAGACACAAACACCCGGCTATGTGAATGGTGCCGAGTTACTCATCTTCATGATTGACTTCCCCAAACCTATTATTGCTTTCTAACACTTTCACTTTCAGCCACTTCTCAACTTTTGACTTGCTTTCACCACTTCGCTTGCTTCCAAATTCCCGGATAGGTAAAGGGAGGCAATATGTATATGAGGGGCTAAGCATGATCAAGAAGAAGAAGAAGAAGAAGAATGAATTGCCTTGGTCTTTCCAAGAAGAACGTGAGAGAACTTATGCTGCGGTGTCAACCTTCAAATTCAACATAATTTGGATAAAAATAAAGTATTAAACATGCCAATAATTTCAAACAAAGCATTTAGCAACTTAAACATATCATAAAACATTTCAAGCATATAAAGAATTTAAAACCAGTCAGTAAACAAGATCTTCACTGAGATCATATCCAGATAAGTAACACAAAAATCGTTTTCGAAAACTCTCAGTTAACCCACCTCGGTCGAGATGTTCTTGGTTCAACCGAGGTGAAACACCTCGTTTTGCCAGAACTGTCCCGGTCGAGGTCAAAAAATTTTTTTAAAAACATTTTTTTTTTCGGTTTCGACGTTTTTCTCAATCAAATAACCTGTAAGTATGCATGCAATCTCAGATAAACATATAAATGCAAAAGTGAAGCATAAATATAAATATCCGATAAAATGTCATACATCAAAAGTAGTCAAATAACGTCAAGTAGTCAAATAAGTACAAACACCCCATACTTGGGACACACTGTCCCAGTGGGTCAGAATAAGTCTAAGGACAGGATACTCACCGAACATAGCTAAACTGCATGAAGAAGTAAGAAACAGCTCCCAGATAAGACCATCTCGGTTGGCGAAGCACATATCGGTCGAGGTGTTCTGACAGTACCCGAGATGTATCTCAGTAAAGCTCGTTTCCTCAACTTCTCGAAACTTCGTTCTTCTAGTGTAGCTCCTGAACTGTGATCCTTCCTTTTGGAACACCTGGTTGTTGTCTAGAGGAAAACAAAAACAAAGCAACTATCTAAACTAGACTAGAAAAGGGAAAGAAAGCAATACCTTGGGTTGCCTCCCAAGAAGCGCTTGATTTAAGGTCGCTAGCTGGACCATACGGCATGGGATTACTCAATGCACTTCGAATGTCGTGGAGTGCTCATCACATCCGTAAAAATCTTCCAAGAAGGTTCCGGTTCCTAACTTCACCGGCAAATGGTAAGATCTCCCACGTACAAGCTTGTACGGTTTGATTCTCACCGGATTCCTTCTAGCCTTCCTGCACTCCAATGGGACATAATCTAGCCTTGCGTCCCATCCTTTCCTTGATCGAGAAAACAGTTTCTCGAGAATCATAGCAGCTTCCCCATCTATAGCTTGGGGATGGTACAAGGTCCTTAGCATGCGAGGGACCCCATACTTGAACAAGAGACTCTTCATCGCCTTAGCGGTGTAGTGCTTGCCAACTCCACTCCTCATGATCCAAGGAGCATCTTCTTCCAAAAATTTTAAGGAAGACTTCATCTTGATCTTTGGAGGTTCTTTCGGAAGAGACCTCCAACTCTCCGGTGCTTTCCTGAAAAATTCAGAAATTTTAATAGGAAATTCAAATGGAGTAAGAGAAATTACCTTGTAAAGTTTTCCAAAGTTCGAGACAAGTTTCGTGTTGGGTTGATAATCCACCCACGAAATCTCTCTCAGTTCTGCTAGTCTTCTTTCCACCTTGACCACATTCTCAGTGAATTGGCCAAAGTCTTCTGCATCCGCTTCTTCTTGTTCTGCAGGTTCTTCTTTCATCTCGACCGAGGTCACTTCCACCTCGACCGAGGTCTCAACAGTCAGATCGAGATCTTCCACATCTTCTACCTCAAAAGCTTCAGGAGAAACTTCTGGTTTGACTGGAGGTATGCTCGAAACGTGCAACACTTCCTTATGCTCCTCTTCTGGCTTAGCATAGGATAGGGTGCTTTCCTTGAGCTCCGTCACCTTCTTCATCAACTTCTCCAACCTAGATTCGAGAGAGTCTTCAAGAGGTTGCTCATAAGTCTTTCTAGGGACATTCTTCTCATCCCATATCGCAAGTTCACGCTGAATGGCTTCTTCTCTTTCCCATTCATTGTTGAACCAATAGAAGGAGTACTTTTCCTCCAAGTATTCATAATAATCTGCCCTAGCACTTTGTCTTGCTATCCAGGCTGGATCAAACATAGCCATCAGAAATCCTGAAAACTACAAAACTCATAGAAAGAGTAGTTAGTAGCAATAGGGGCAAGCGCCCCGAAAGCAAACCGTACCGGCTCGGTCTAGACCAAGTCCCCGGCAACGGCGCCAAAAACTTGTTCGCTCCAAACGGTGTGTGCAAGCTTTAAATTTATAACCCTAGACTTAAGCTTAAAACAAGGATGCGAACCCGCAGTGTACGGGTCAATCGTAGTAAAAGCAAGAAAATTCCAGGGGTCGATCACAGGGACTTAGTGAAACAAAGTCCAATACGGTATGCTAGTGTTGATGCTAACCACAAGAGCAAGTATACAATCAAAGATGAATAAGATGTCAAATAAAGCAAACATGCAATTCTAGGGATTAAAGCATCTAGTTGTGGTTCCAACTCAAGATCTATAGATAAGCGGACAAAGCTGAGATAATTGCATGGGGAAGGTGTTTCTAAAGTGGAGTAGATCACCGGGTAAGTCTCACTACACACTAATCCCAAACCGTAACTCCTATTACCGGGTAAGTCTCAAGGAATTAAGATAAAGAACTATTGCCTCAAACTAACACACCATCTAAGGGAATAGAATCAACCTTTACCGGGTAAGTCTCAGGCTAACTCACAAAGATGGGATGGAAGCACACTCAAACCCCAATAAAGGACAAGCCTTTATTACCTACACTTATGATCGTTGGTATACAAACTAAGGAATTACCGGGTAAGTCTCATCCTAAGCTTGCTTTGAACCAGAAAGGTATAATAAGAATAGGATTTGGCAAACTCTAACACATTAACTCTCAGTTAAGGATCGGATAAGCCACCTCGGTCAGCCAGTTTCCACCCCGGCCGAGATGTTCATCGACTGAACGAGATGCTTAGGGTTAAGGTTAAAGACTCGAACTTTCAGGATCCTACTGTGATTAAGATCATTCTATCATTGTTTTTCCCACAACCTTCAGCCAATCACCCTAGAATCACACAAGGAAATTAGCCACTCATCATCATAATGAAAGTATTAAATATATGGGAAGAAGGTGAATATTTGAACAAAGAAGAATTTAATGAAAACACTTCAATAACTGAATCAAATAACACACAAAATCGTTTCTTGGATAATGATCCAACAAGACAAGACAACAAGGAAAAGAATTGAAGACAATCTTACAAAACCCTCCAAAAAGCTATAAAGCTATAGTCTTCAATCTTCCTTCTTGCTCCTGAATGTAGCTCCAAATGACTCTTGACTCCTTTTGCTCCTTTTTGATGCAATACGTACCATATTACCTGCAATTACAACGAAACTAGGTGTAGACCTCGATTCTCGCAAAGGTAGATGAAATGGTAGTAAAATCACATAATGTACATACAAACATGCAGATTATGAAAGATAAAACGTCTAAACAAACCCCAAAATATAGACTATAATTCATGCTATCAAAATACCCCATACTTAGCCCTTGCTTGTCCCTAAGCAAGTTCCTCATATAGAAATTAAGATAGAATGGATTATAAGTCATGAAAATCAATGAAAAGTCTTTCAAAAACATTTTTATGGTGTGGAATTATCATAGATCACTCTAAGAGAGTACTTCCTGGAAAAAAACTCAATATGATCAAAACATTTTATAAATATAGGAAAGTTGTTCATCTTTGCATAAAATCATAGAATGCATAATAAAACATAATTATCAAAATTAATCATGTATAATCCGATTTAAACCGCTAAGTCAATCAACAAGCTCAAGGTCTCAAGGGCTTCCAAAAAGAAAGGTCAAGAAACGTGTAGGGTAGGGATGTATGTAAGGTAATGTGGTGCTAGAATCCGGGAAAAGGATGAACTTCACTTTCACTTTGACTTGCAACATCTTCCACCAATAAGCTTTGCTTATTTCACACTTTTTCTTTTTACTTTACTTTTTGGGATGCATGGACAGAGGTGCACAATAACCGAAGCCTAGGAAATCCGCAATCATCAATTTCTTGAGATGCGTCAAACCCTTGATGCACATACCATGACCCGTTAGGAATATCGCTCAATCCGACTTTGGCAAGACACAAACACCCGGCTATGTGAATGGTGCCGAGTTACTCATCTTCATGATTGACTTCCCCAAACCTATTATTGCTTTCTAACACTTTCACTTTCAGCCACTTCTCAACTTTTGACTTGCTTTCACCACTTCGCTTGCTTCCAAATTCCCGGATAGGTAAAGGGAGGCAATATGTATATGAGGGGCTAAGCATGATCAAGAAGAAGAAGAAGAAGAAGAATGAATTGCCTTGGTCTTTCCAAGAAGAACGTGAGAGAACTTATGCTGCGGTGTCAACCTTCAAATTCAACATAATTTGGATAAAAATAAAGTATTAAACATGCCAATAATTTCAAACAAAGCATTTAGCAACTTAAACATATCATAAAACATTTCAAGCATATAAAGAATTTAAATCCAGTCGGTAAACAAAATCTTCACTGAGATCATATCCAGATAAGTAACACAAAAATCGTTTTCGAAAACTCTCAGTTAACCCACCTCGGTCGAGATGTTCTTGGTTCAACCGAGGTGAAACACCTCGTTTTGCCAGAACTGTCCCTGTCGAGGTCAAAAATTTTTTTAAAACCATTTTTTTTTCGGTTTCGACGTTTTTCTCAATCAAATAACCTGTAAGTATGCATGCAATCTCAGATAAACATATAAATGCAGATAAAGCATGAATATGAAAATATCCGATACATCATAAGTCGAATAATACATCATAAGTCAAATAAGTCAGATAATACATCAACTACCCCATACTTGAGACACACTGTCCCAGTGGGTGTAAATAAAGTCTGAAAGAAAGGAGGACTCACCGGATAAAGAGCCGAACTGCATAAAAATAAAATAAATAAAATCCTGCAGCTCCTCAGAAGTCCTGATCCGGTGGTGGTGGTGGCATGTACGGGTACAAAGTAGGGTCATAGGGATAGCCCATGACATGCTGGAACTGTAGCTGAGCCATCATGTGCTGATGATGCTGTCGCTCCTGCATCTCCCGGATATCCAAAGAAAGTGCAGCATAAGTGTCGATAACCTGATCTGTCAGGTCATCAATCCGGCGGTGTGCTGCTCTGTCCCTAACCCTCTGCCTCCTGCGCCTAGCGGGCCTAACTGGAGAAGTCTCAGCCGGCGCTGGCTCAGTGTCCTCCTCGTCCTCATCAAGATCAATAATGGGAGGCGCGCTCGTCCCAGCAGTGTCTGTCCCTGTGTCCATCGGGACGCCGCCTCCTCTCTCATCAACCGTCTCGTCGTCATCCTCCTCATCAGCCTCCTCAGCCTCCTCAGTAGCTGCAGCTGCAGCTGCTCCCTCTCTGTAGTCCTCCATCAGCGGGGCCCATGCTGTCTGCCAAAAATGTGGGTCGAAGACCGAAAACTGTGCAGACCATCTGATGCCCTGAGGCGCTGTCCGCTCCCAAGGCATAGCAACGTAGGGTGTAGTCAACCCACGAGGAACAAGAATCCGCCTCGTGATCATCTCCTGCAGACCCAGCGGCTTCGGAGCCGCAACCATGGTACACCTACTCAAATCCATATCCTGATACCTAGCGATATGGGTCACTATACCTCCGCAGCAAATATCACCCTTCCCTTTGGCCTTGATCCTGTGCAGATCCTCTGCCAGCAGCAAGCCAAAGTCAGGGTATCCTCCCGTGACCATGCAGTATAGGGAGAAAAGCTCCCCCTGTCGGACCTTCTGGGGCGTCTCAGTACGCGCCAGAAGCATCTCACTGAAAACCCTGTGCACTAGTCTGAAGGATAAATGGTAAATAAGCTTCGCCCTGGAATCACCAGGGCGCCACCTGTCTGCATGACTCGTAATGTGGGCAATCTGACCCCAGAACTCTCTAGCTACAGCTCGGGTCGGGAAATCTACAGCGGTGGGGGTAGGGAAGCCAAAAATATCTCTCCAGTGGGCAAGAGGTACTATGTAGTTCCGGTTCATCAACCGGTACTTCACAGCCCCCTCTGTGGGGAGGTAAGTGAAGGAACTGACGAACTCGAGGGTAGGCTCGAGGTAAGCTGGGGCTCGGATCTCAGAAAACTGATCCAGCCCGACTGTGGCGATCATCCTGCTAAGCTCTCCATCTACATGGAGACAGTCCAAGGCAGAAACGTCCAGAAATCTAGGAGCGATAACTGGACGACTAGAAATGCGGTCATAATCTACCCGGTGTCTCTCATGGATCACCGGGATAGAAGGTCGGGATGAGGAAGAAGAAGGGGAAGGAGAGGATCTATCTCTAAGGGCCAGTAATCTATCTGAACTCATCTTCACAAATCAATCTGTCAGACCACCTCGGTTGCTGACAAGTCCCAGAAATCACCTCGGTCGAGGTGCAGACCGACTGGACCGAGGCGTACAGTTCGAATTTCCAAATCTCAGATTTCCAGTTCTTTTCCCCCTAAAATCACTACAATTGCTTCCTAAGGGGTACTTATTGGTTTCCTCAGCAGAATCAAGGGCAACCAAAGCCCAATAAACAGCAAACGAGGAGTTAGGGTTTTCGAACTTCGTTTACCTCGTTTCGGTCGAGAAAGCTCAAATTTCTTGCAGATCTGTGGTTGCAATCGACTCCTCTTCCCTTTAATTGCAGTTTCGGAACAGAAATCGTCGGAAAAGAGCGAGAAACGAGGGAGAACGAGGTGCTCTGTCGCCGCGGTCGAAATGGGTGAAAAATAAAAAGTGAAAAGTAATTTTCGCTTTTTATACCGTCGCGAGATCTGCTGTCACCTCGGTCGAGGTGCAGACCGACTGGACCGAGGTGGTACGGACCGAGGCGGTTCTGCAGAAACCCTAGTCGCCTCGGTTGCCTCAAGAATCAACTCGGTCGAGGTGTTCTGACAGTGACCGAGGTGCTTCTTTCTTCTCAGAATCTCGAACTTCTCTCTTTCCTGGAGTGCTCCTTCTGTTGTCTGTCCAAAAACCCAAAAACAAAGCAAAGCAAAGCAAAGCAAAAACAAAAACTATCTAAACTAGACTAGAAAACGGGAAAGAAAGCAATACCTTGGGTTGCCTCCCAAGAAGCGCTTGATTTAAGGTCGCTAGCTGGACCATACGGCATGGGATTACTCAATGCACTTCGAATGTCGTGGAGTGCTCATCACATCCGTAAAAATCTTCCAAGAAGGTTCCGGTTCCTAACTTCACCGGCAAATGGTAAGATCTCCCACGTACAAGCTTGTACGGTTTGATTCTCACCGGATTCCTTCTAGCCTTCCTGCACTCCAATGGGACATAATCTAGCCTTGCGTCCCATCCTTTCCTTGATCGAGAAAACAGTTTCTCGAGAATCATAGCAGCTTCCCCATCTATAGCTTGGGGATGGTACAAGGTCCTTAGCATGCGAGGGACCCCATACTTGAACAAGAGACTCTTCATCGCCTTAGCGGTGTAGTGCTTGCCAACTCCACTCCTCATGATCCAAGGAGCATCTTCTTCCAAAAATTTTAAGGAAGACTTCATCTTGATCTTTGGAGGTTCTTTCGGAAGAGACCTCCAACTCTCCGGTGCTTTCCTGAAAAATTCAGAAATTTTAATAGGAAATTCAAATGGAGTAAGAGAAATTACCTTGTAAAGTTTTCCAAAGTTCGAGACAAGTTTCGTGTTGGGTTGATAATCCACCCACGAAATCTCTCTCAGTTCTGCTAGTCTTCTTTCCACCTTGACCACATTCTCAGTGAATTGGCCAAAGTCTTCTGCATCCGCTTCTTCTTGTTCTGCAGGTTCTTCTTTCATCTCGACCGAGGTCACTTCCACCTCGACCGAGGTCTCAACAGTCAGATCGAGATCTTCCACATCTTCTACCTCAAAAGCTTCAGGAGAAACTTCTGGTTTGACTGGAGGTATGCTCGAAACGTGCAACACTTCCTTATGCTCCTCTTCTGGCTTAGCATAGGATAGGGTGCTTTCCTTGAGCTCCGTCACCTTCTTCATCAACTTCTCCAACCTAGATTCGAGAGAGTCTTCAAGAGGTTGCTCATAAGTCTTTCTAGGGACATTCTTCTCATCCCATATCGCAAGTTCACGCTGAATGGCTTCTTCTCTTTCCCATTCATTGTTGAACCAATAGAAGGAGTACTTTTCCTCCAAGTATTCATAATAATCTGCCCTAGCACTTTGTCTTGCTATCCAGGCTGGATCAAACATAGCCATCAGAAATCCTGAAAACTACAAAACTCATAGAAAGAGTAGTTAGTAGCAATAGGGGCAAGCGCCCCGAAAGCAAACCGTACCGGCTCGGTCTAGACCAAGTCCCCGGCAACGGCGCCAAAAACTTGTTCGCTCCAAACGGTGTGTGCAAGCTTTAAATTTATAACCCTAGACTTAAGCTTAAAACAAGGATGCGAACCCGCAGTGTACGGGTCAATCGTAGTAAAAGCAAGAAAATTCCAGGGGTCGATCACAGGGACTTAGTGAAACAAAGTCCAATACGGTATGCTAGTGTTGATGCTAACCACAAGAGCAAGTATACAATCAAAGATGAATAAGATGTCAAATAAAGCAAACATGCAATTCTAGGGATTAAAGCATCTAGCTGTGGTTCCAACTCAAGATCTATAGATAAGCGGACAAAGCTGAGATTTTTTGCATGGGGAAGGCGTTTCTAAAGTGGAGTAGATCACCGGGTAAGTCTCACTACACACTAATCCCAAACCGTAACTCCTATTACCGGGTAAGTCTCAAGGAATTAAGATAAAGAACTATTGCCTCAAACTAACACACCATCTAAGGGAATAGAATCAACCTTTACCGGGTAAGTCTCAGGCTAACTCACAAAGATGGGATGGAAGCACACTCAAACCCCAATAAAGGAC
>BSUD01000004.1:19055321-19066402 GCA_033239045.1 Fagopyrum esculentum | reverse complement strand
AAAAAGGTTCTTCAACTCTCTCCCAAATTGGAGTATGATGCGGCTGCTGCGTGTCCTCAGCTGTAATCGGATCGTATGCGGTGTATGCAGCCTCTAAGCATTATCGGATTTGTGGAAAATCCAACCCTTTTTAAAGGAAAAATAACCCTCCAAAGATAAGAAATCTTAAGAAGATATATTCCCATAAAAATAGGTAAAATATATGATTCTGCATATCTCCTTCCTTCTAGAAGCTCAGCCCAAAAATATAAGATCACTTTCCAATTTTAAAAGATCTCAGCCAAGAATAAAATATTCTCGCCGCGTCCTAGGTGTTCGCCTCGGTCGAGTCGGCGTCTCTGGATCGCCTCGGTCGAGATGAATCTCTGGGCAACCGAGGTGATCATAACTGAGTGTAGAATCTCTCAAAACTGGTCCAAAGTAAATCTTTAATCCATGGCTATGCTTCCTGAAGGATTCCTTTTTGCTCCTCAATGTAGCTCCCAATGACTCTTGACTCCTTTTGCTCCTTTTCGATGCAAAACGTACCATATTACCTGCAATTACAACGAAACTAGGTGTAGACCTCGATTCTCGCAAAGGTAGATGAAATGGTAGTAAAATCACATAATGTACATACAAACATGCAGATTATGAAAGATAAAACGTCCAAACAAACCCTAAAATATAGACTATAATTCATGCTATCAAGCTCGGACCACCGGTAATTCCTTAGTTTGTGTACCAACGATCATAAGTGTAGGTAATAAAGGTTTGTCCTTTATTGGGGTTTGAGTGTGCTTCCATCCCATCTTTGTGAGTTAGCCTGAGACTTACCCGGTAAAGGTTGATTCTATTCCCTTAGACTTAAGCTTAAAACAAGGATGCGAACCCGCAGTGTACGGGTCAATCGTAGTAAAAGCAAGAAAATTCCAGGGGTCGATCACAGGGACTTAGTGAAACAAAGTCCAATACGGTATGCTAGTGTTGATGCTAACCACAAGAGCAAGTATACAATCAAAGATGAATAAGATGTCAAATAAAGCAAACATGCAATTCTAGGGATTAAAGCATCTAGTTGTGGTTCCAACTCAAGATCTATAGATAAGCGGACAAAGCTGAGATAATTGCATGGGGAAGGTGTTTCTAAAGTGGAGTAGATCACCGGGTAAGTCTCACTACACACTAATCCCAAACCGTAACTCCTATTACCGGGTAAGTCTCAAGGAATTAAGATAAAGAACTATTGCCTCAAACTAACACACCATCTAAGGGAATAGAATCAACCTTTACCGGGTAAGTCTCAGGCTAACTCACAAAGATGGGATGGAAGCACACTCAAACCCCAATAAAGGACAAGCCTTTATTACCTACACTTATGATCGTTAGTATACAAACTAAGGAATTACCGGGTAAGTCTCATCCTAAGCTTGCTTTGAACCAGAAAGGTATAATAAGAATAGGATTTGGCAAACTCTAACACATTAACTCTCAGTTAAGGATCGGATAAGCCACCTCGGTCAGCCAGTTTCCACCCCGGCCGAGATGTTCATCGACTGAACGAGATGCTTAGGGTTAAGGTTAAAGACTCGAACTTTCAGGATCCTACTGTGATTAAGATCATTCTATCATTGTTTTTCCCACAACCTTCAGCCAATCACCCTAGAATCACACAAGGAAATTAGCCACTCATCATCATAATGAAAGTATTAAATATATGGGAAGAAGGTGAATATTTGAACAAAGAAGAATTTAATGAAAACACTTCAATAACTGAATCAAATAACACACAAAATCGTTTCTTGGATAATGATCCAACAAGACAAGACAACAAGGAAAAGAATTGAAGACAATCTTACAAAACCCTCCAAAAAGCTATAAAGCTATAGTCTTCAATCTTCCTTCAACCTTCAAAAAGGTTCTTCAACTCTCTCCCAAATTGGAGTATGATGCGGCTGCTGCGTGTCCTCAGCTGTAATCGGATCGTATGCGGTGTATGCAGCCTCTAAGCATTATCGGATTTGTGGAAAATCCAACCCTTTTTAAAGGAAAAATAACCCTCCAAAGATAAGAAATCTTAAGAAGATATATTCCCATAAAAATAGGTAAAATATATGATTCTGCATATCTCCTTCCTTCTAGAAGCTCAGCCCAAAAATATAAGATCACTTTCCAATTTTAAAAGATCTCAGCCAAGAATAAAATATTCTCGCCGCGTCCTAGGTGTTCGCCTCGGTCGAGTCGGCGTCTCTGGATCGCCTCGGTCGAGATGAATCTCTGGTCAACCGAGGTGACTCATAACTGAATGTAGAATCTCTCAAAACTGGTCCAAAGTAAATCTTTAATCCATGGTTGTGCTTCCTGAATGTAGCTCCAAATGACTCTTGACTCCTTTTGCTCCTTTTTGATGCAATACGTACCATATTACCTGCAATTACAACGAAACTAGGTGTAGACCTCGATTCTCGCAAAGGTAGATGAAATGGTAGTAAAATCACATAATGTACATACAAACATGCAGATTATGAAAGATAAAACGTCTAAACAAACCCCAAAATATAGACTATAATTCATGCTATCAGTCCACATGCCCAATCCACACCCCGGTCTCCAAACCGATCTCTCCGGAGAAGTGTGGAACTCCCTGTTGATGAAATGCCTTCAACCAGGTATCTGGTCGAGGTCCTCTAGTCTCCTCTACAACTCGAGCAACCTCAGCAGCACGTGCCGGCATAACTGGCACCTGAGTAGCTCCATGGGACTCTTCAGATAATCCCTCCTGCCCTGGCAGGTTTGGGGCTCGTCAGCCTGCTCTAATGGCCTCCTCAAACTGCCTGAGATACTCTCTGAACTCAGGTCCTCCCATAGAAACACGATCTGAACCATCTGATTGGGCTATATGTGACTGCTGTCTCCTGGATCCATCACTCCTCGTTGTTGGAACGAAACTCTCAACAACCTCCTCACGAGCCTCCTCCACCACTAGTGGATCTACACTGGGAGCTGGTCCCTGTCTCAACCCTCCTAGAGGAAGAGGGGGTCTTCCTCTACCTCTACCTACAACAGTAGCTCTAGTCCGAGCCATCTGCGGGATATGCACACCTAACTTATAAGGCTCTATATAGGCCATATGTATAGATATATATGTTACTTAATATTACTTGCATACACATCATCATATGAAGGTATCTACATATATATATATATATATATATCTATACTGTCGAGTTCCTCAGATGGGTGACGACTTTTGTACACACTATCCCAAAACATAAGTACTCGCTTAAAACCAAAACCTTTGAAAAGTCATACCCCATATGGGTTTTGTTTATTTATCCACTCTACCTTTATTGCAGATAGCAAGTGCCATTGTTGTCAACCTAAGGCTTTGATACAACCTCTGTAACACCCCGAATCCACGGGACTCGGAGTGCTACACTGGGCTATGATCTCACAATGGATCCCGACCCTTGCTTGACAACGAGTTCACTAGATCTTACAACAAGGCACAAGTAGAGTAAAACCAAATACATAAAAGTTGTATAATATATCAAAAGAGTTTACAACTCAAAGCCGAGTACAAAACCATCACAACAACAACAACATCCGATACAAAAGATCCCAACCCACGCATCCTAATGTACAAAAGTCCTCGGCTGGTCACACCATCTGGCTTACCCTACAGTCTTCCTACCCTGCAGGTCATCTACAACACGGCATAAAACCGTTAGCTACAGCAATGAAAAGCACGAAGGTAATAGCACAACCACATATCAACATCTCATACATGCAATGCCACACACATTCATTTATTATCTTTCATTACGTTATTCCATTACTAATTCAACTTCTTTTGTAACACGAGGAGCCTCAAGAACCTCGCCCCATCCAACGTAACCCAAGAGTTTTGCATGGGGGTGACCTTCACTCGCCCCCTCCTGTGAGATCATCTTCAGGGCACCTCCTCCTAACCTGCAGGCGGAGACCGGCGGTTACCGCCCGTTATAATACACTTGGGCCAAATAAATGTAATGAATGGTCATCCTAGTCCGGTTTATGTTATAAATGCACAATTATATGAATGCACACAACCATCACAATCATACAATCCACAACTGCACACTAAGTAAGTCCTATGGACTTACCTATCAGTCTGTCACACACGAATCCACAACTACGTCACAACTTCCCCTTGGGGAAGAAACCAACGCCTGCAATAGCAAGGCATACCACATCAAACACTGCAACGGTTAGGAGACTCATATCCAACCACAACCATCCTATAACCTCAAGATCATACTAAGATCACCTGTGCCTATAGCATACTCTCAACATCAACACAAGTGTCTAAGACACATCTCTATCATACAACACATCCTAACCATCCTAACCTAGCCAACAACTAAGCCAAGGTCAAAGGAAAGGAAGGAAGGAAGACATACCAAAAAGGTATGCACCAACAGAAGCAAGAACACAAGGCTGAACCAATGAGGCGTAGGGGCGGCTCACCAAAGACGCAGTGGCGGCTCCACACCAGGCGTAGGTGCGGCTCAGGACAGGTGCAGGGGCGGCCAACAGTGCAGTGAGTTGGTCCCGACTTCTCTTCGACTCCTTTCTCGATTCTCTTCACGTTTCCATCAAGCCACAACAACACATATGCATATACACACATACATGATCATCACAAGGCTAGGAGAGATCCAACACAAGCCTAGCTTATGATCCTAAACTAGAAAGAAGAAGAATGAAGCAAGAAGAAGGAAAGAAGAGAGAAGAGAAGAAAGAACTTACCACACCAACCCTAGACTGCAACTATGGAGCATCAGCTCATCTATCACCTCAACACAACTCCAACAACCATCAACAACATCACCAAAGCCAACCAAGCTCAAGAACACATCCAAACTCTCAAAACACACTGATACAAGCAAGGAGAGATCAAGAAGATTAAAGGAGAATAAAGGAGAAGAGGAAGGACGTGAGGATGAAGATGGAGTTGAAAAGAGGTAAGGAAACCCCTCATCTGAAGTCTCAAGAGACTTATGTAGGAAGCCAGCCGCAAAGTAGGGTCAAGAGTCAACAAAGGTGAATGCACTAGCCGCAAAGCCGCAGGGGCGGCTAGCCTAGGCGTAGGGGCGGCCAAAGTGGTGCGCAAGGGCGGCTGACTGGGTCAAGCTAAGGCACACTCTAGCTCATCTAGCCTCCAAAGACTAAGGCTCTTACAACATGAGCATTTGAGGTATTTTTCTTCGGCTATTTGAACCTAGTTGTTATCCGGATTGGCCATAATTTTTCAAAGAAGTTTCATTTGTAATATTTTATTCATGTCTTCTGCTTTTCTAATACTCGTGCCACTAAGGGTTCTTGGTTTAAATTTTTTATCCTAACTAATTAACGGATGGAAATTGGGTCCCTTATTCCAAAAGAAATTTATGTTTCTTTGGTTTAAATCGTGGTGGATGCTTGTTGGCAACATAAATGTCTGCATAAGGTAACTTGATTTTGCATTCAGATCGCTTTTATTAGCATAATTCTACCTTCTTGAGACAGAGATGATGCTTTCCTTTTTGTAAGTTGTTATTTAGACTTTAGTACAACAGAGTTAAAAATGTTCTTATTCACCCTACCATTAATGATAGGTCATCCAAGGTATTGTTCGAGATTAGTAGTCGCGTTGATTCCAAGTTGTGACTGAATTCTTCTTTTATTGTTTTGGTCAATGTTTGCGGTAGTTTGAAATGATGATTTATGACTTGTGCCGAAACATCACAATAGTCAGTTAAAGTTGATAGAATTTTATTGCTAGCTTCCGTTGTGTCCTCTGTGAAGACAATTATGTCGTCCGCAAAGGCTAAGAAAGGGATTATTGACCCATTTTTTGTACTGGGAAAACCTATAGATTTAGGATTTTCATTAATCAGTTTTTGTATATTTCTAGCCAAAATTTCCGCACACACATTAAAGAGCAAGGGAGATAAGGGATCTCCTTGCCGAAGCCCTCTTTATGGGACGCATATCGTTGTGGGAGAGTTGTTTACTAGTAAGAGATTGTAGAAATACATTCATAAATCCAATTTCAAAAATTTTCATCAAAATCAAAATTTTCAAGCACTGTTTTCAGAAATGTCCATTCAACTTTGTCGTATGTTTTTTCTATGTCAAGTTTAATTGTCATAAACCCTTTTCTCCTTTATTTGTTTTGAATCTGTGAAAAATCTCATGAGCAATGAGAACATTATCATAAATCGCTCTATTTTTGGTGAACGCACTTTGTAATGGGTGAATTAACTTTGGGAGGACTAAGCTTAGTCTTTTGGCTATAAGTTTGGAAATTATTTTGTATACTGTCGAGCATAAACTAATCGGTCTATAATGGTTTGTTGTTTCACGGTTCTCAATTTTTGGAAGGAGGGCAATGAATGTATGATTAATCTGTTTAAAGATTTTTCCGGTTCTAAAGAAGCTTTTCATTGCCCGAGTCACTACCGACCCAATGATATGCCAATATTTTTGATAGAAACCAACTGTCATACCATCAGGACCAGGCAATTTATCGCTACCAATATCAAAGAGGGCATCTTTGATTTCTGTAGTGGAGAATGACATTGTTAGGATTTGATTTTCATTTTCAGAAATTTACGATCGGATGACTTCTAGTTGTTCCCGAAGTTTATGATGGCCTATTGTTGAGGCTTGAAACCGGAATTTGTAATCCTTTAAGAATTCCTCAACAATTTCCTTTTCTTTGTACACAATTGTACCATCATTTGCGGTAATCGTTGTGATGATTTTTTTATTTATTCTACCCGTAGCTTTTCTATGGTGGAATTCTGTATTCTTATCTCCTAGTTGTAAATTATCTGTCTTAACTCTTTGCACCCAATACTTATGTTGATAGTCCAAAAGACATTCTCTTTTCCTTGTTAGTATGGTAATTTTATCATTAATAACTTGGTTGAAAGATGCAAAATTTGGTTATAGGAGAGCTTTAATCTCACCATCAACATTTTGTAGTTGTTTATGAATTCCCAAAATTTTCTCGACTCTAGTGTTTTAACTTTTGTTTGAGGAGATTAGTTTTTTTGTGAGATTGAACATGTGGGTACCTGGAAATTGAGTTCTCCAAGTTTGTTTAACAAGATTCTCACAATCTTGTCTTTGCATCCACATATATTCAAACCTGAAGGGTTTATTCTTAAACTTTGCATGATTGTGTTTTTAGGTGGATTGATATCATACACTGGTCAGACGTAGTAAAATCATGATTTCTTTTATGAATTACAGGGTATTCCTGAATGATATCTATAGAAGTCCATGTTCTATCTAGTTTTTCATACGTGTTATCAACTCCTTTTTTTTTTTTCTTTTTCGAAGTAAATTCATTGCCTTTGGTTGGTAGATCGACCAGACTGAAATGGTATGAAATTTGTTGTAATCTATCAAATTTATTATTAAAGAGAGGTGCCCCCTTTTTTGTTTGCTCGTTCCAGTAGTTTGTTATGATCGCCAATCAATAAGATTGGTTTATTAGCAGCATTCATTTCTGCTGTAAGTTGTGTCCAAAATTCATTTTTTAATTGTTCGTTTGGAGGTGCGTAGATAAAGAATATCATAGTTTCAAAATTCGTAAGGAGTTTGTGTGTTGAATGATTAGAAACCTTCCATGGGGTTTAATTATTCAATTTTTTTCATCTTGTAATTGATATTCCTTCCAAAGAAGACATAGCCTCCCACTATATCCCACGGTCGGAATAAAGAAAATTCTATTGAAACCCGCGTTTTCCCATAACCTTTCATCAGGTTCAAGACTTGATTTTGTTTTGGCTAACATAATCATTTGTATGTAATCATTTTTACAAGTTAGATTGATGTCACTCCATAAATTCTTATTCTCCATACCCCTACAATGCCAAAAGGCAATCTTCATTAATGTATTATATTTTGTAAGGGGGCGATGATCCATTTGTTCCTACCCTTAGTTCCTTGCTTGTCACTTTCCCAAAAGCCAAATTTTGAACTTTTTCTTCCCCGTAAATTTATTTTGACTAGGGGAATGTGGCGTAGGGTTAAGGGGTGACAGTTTCAATAGAAAGGGTGGTATACATCCATATTTAATGTGATAACCCATGACCATATTTTATCCTAACTTCACATGACTTGAAAATGGCAACCCGTATTCCTTTATTTTCTTGTTATTCGTTCTTTGTTCAGGGTAGAGTAGAAATAATTTTTGCAAGCCATTTCTTTTGGTATAATAGAAAGAATTGTTACAATATGTTTGTTTTTTCTTGTTAGACCAATTGTAAATTTTCGTCAAAGTTTCAAAAGTCTTATTTTTGTATTTCTTTACACAATCGAAAATCTATAGTGAATTCAAGCCGTTTTCACAAGTGTTGTTTCTTATATGCCAAGACACCATGACCATATAGACATTAGAGTAAAGGAAACATAATGAGACTATTTCGAAAAAGAAGAAACAAAGATCACAAGTCTTGTTGAGAATCCTCTTCATTTATTCCAATTGTTTTTGTTTTTCTGGGATTTTCATCTCAATCTTGACAAAGAGATGAGATTGATGGTTGATCATGAGTGAGTCAATGTTCTTGTTCTGACAGGCAACGATGTTCAGCTACCATGAGAGATTTTTAAACCTGCAAAAAGAACAAAGGCCAACAAATAGAAGAGATTTTATATAGCGAGAAGAAAAAAATAGCGGAAACATAATTGTTGGTTTCTTTTATCGAAAAGGCATAGATGTTATAAGCCACAAATACCCTCTTAATGTACAGAGAATCATACAAGACTATACTAAGGAAGACGATACCATGTAAAAAGATAGGTTGATGTCTAATACAAAGAATGTGAAAGGTCAGATAGACATTGTTCGAAAAAGAATTAGGGTTTTCAAAGACATGAAACTTCCTTACAAACCTCATATAAGAACAACCACAGAGATGTTGCATCAGGTTTATCTTAGAAATTATATATTTATAAGCAGTCCTATGACCAGCTTGGAAGCAACAAAAATCATAACATGCATATAAATTCAGATAATTAATTAGGAGAGAGAAAAAACAAAGAAACTCAAGTTCGCATCAACACATACATAAATCCACACATTAATCAAGTCACAAACATAATCATTTAAATGCATAGGCAACCAACGGGAAAGGCTTTTAGTCAATAAAAATTCGCGGGTTATCTGCTTGAGACTAGATTTATTTAGATCTATCCAGCAACTACTATCAAGATGTTGCTCATTTATATCCATTTCGCTCAAATTGTGATGGTGAATCACCACTAATTCCTCCCATCTCTTTTCCCCAGTTACCAAAATACAGAAAAATTGTTCTTTGGGTTTAGATTGTATACATGGTTAGTAGATACATTTTGCATACAACACATTTCAGAGTTCCAAGCAAAAAATTATAAGGCACAAGAGAAATATTGAGGGGTAGATACCACCTGATTGCTCGATTATTGGTTCTTGTTGTTGCATTTCTCCAGGTTTCGATTCGGTGATCCCTTGTGATTTTCCATGAGCATGAGTCAAAAAAGACCCATTGAAGGGTGATGTGTATGCTCCCCATAGGGAGGACCTCTGTTTGCGAGATGGACTAGAGCGAACTCCGGGGAAGGAAGAGGCCAAATAGGTAGATCTTGACTCCAATGGATCTCGGCCCTAGCGCAACAAGAAAGCTACAGATCTTAATCTCTCTGAGCACCATCCTATGCCAAACGAGCACAGAGGAGAGTCCCCGCCTTTCTTGACACCAAGCAAAGAGCCAAATGCGGTCCATCTTCTTTCTTTTCCTTGTCACTAAGATGAATTGAAATGGGTATATGAAGCAATACCGAAGTCATAACCTTCCTTTTATCCTTTCTCCGTGCTTGAGGTATTCTGACTTAGGAACCGTTGTATTAGTTTGGATCTGTGAACGATTTGGGCTTTGGTTCTTTGAAGGGATGAGCTTTGCGGCGGCCTTGGTAAGCATGTCCACGGGTCACGGGTACGGGTAAGGGTCGAGGTGATCCTTAATTACCCGTGACCTGGCGGGTCAACCCGTGAGCGGTTAATTTTGAAAAAAAATAAAGGATGAGTTGGCTAAGTAGGCACTTTTTGTCTATTGTAGTATAGAGTAGGCCCTTTTTGTATCTTGTAGACAAACTAGGCCCCTCTCATTTATTAATAAAGATTAATTGAAAGGGTTAATTAGTCATTTTAATTTAACTGAGACCAAGCCCAATTTCAATTGAAGATCAGCAGGCCCAATCCGAGTTACATAAGTCGTCCAGGCCCAATCCGAGTTACATAAGTCCATTACAAAATATTAATGTTGTTGCTAGTGAGTATCGAACTCTGGACGACTGCCCCTCCCACCCTTATACCAGCTGGACTAATTGAACTTCGTGTATTCTCTTGTTCATACACGGTACTAGTACTTAATGCTTACTACACAATTTTAATACACAAGTTCAATTACACAATGTTAATACATAATTTTCATTTATACAAGTCCGTCGTTTACATGAGCCCGTCTTTGTTTCAAGCCCATTCGAGTTACACAAGCCCAATTATAACGGTAAAATATGTAGTCAATATGCCGTATTTATTAAATATGTAGTCAATATGCAGTATGTATAAAATATGTAGTCAATATCCCGTATTTATAAAATATGTAGTCAATATCCCGCATTTATAACTGCAAAAATTAAACTTTAGTTTTTTAATTTTGTAATTATCCAATTTGAGGCAATTTCGCAAATTTAAAAAATATGGGTCATAAATGCAATTATAAACAAGGGAACTTTTTTGTAATTATGGCAACATTTTAAAATTGAAATTAGGGTTTCTTGTTTTCTTGGGATTGCCCTGCGGCTGCAACGAGAAATGTCAAGATCAGCCTCCAGGACTGCCTAGATCCGCCTCCAGGAGTGCACAACGGCGGCTCGGTACTGCACAGTGGTGGCTCCGTTGGTCGATGAACGTGATTGGCAGGGCGGGGCTGTGCGGCGCAATGCCGGAGGACATTCATTGCCGAAAGGGCTGGCGGCGGATCTGGGTTGGGCGGGGCTGCGCGGCGCGAGGCTGGGCGGCGGTG
>BSUD01000004.1:18988269-19055045 GCA_033239045.1 Fagopyrum esculentum | reverse complement strand
GTGCGGCGCGAGGCAGGCTGCGGCGGGGCTGTGCGGCGCGAGGCGGGCCGCGGCGAGGCTGGGCGGCGCGGGGCTGGGCGGCGCGGGGCTGGGCGGCGTGGGGCTGGGCGGCGCTGGGCTGGGCGGCGCGGGGCTGGGCGGCGCTGGGCGGCGCGGGGCTGGGCGGCGCTGGGCGGCGCGGGGCTGTGCGGCGGCGACATCGAAAAGCAACGCCGACATCCTTTCTTTGGAGAGGCGACAGACTACGAGAAACCCTAACTGGATGTGAAATCTGACGGTTGGATGATTTTATAGGATTATATTTTACGTTTTCCCTTTATGCCCTTGGATTAATTTATTTTTGATTTAAAAGTTTAGGCAAAAAATAGAGGGGCCTAGTTAGTCTACATTAAACAAAAAGGGCCTTATTTAACCAATTTTCTCAAAAATAAATAAAAAAAGAGAAGATTAAGCTAGTAGGGTAACTATTTTTTCTAGAATACAAACAAGGCCCCTAATATTAATAATTAAAATAAAAAGATATATAAGGTGGAAAGAGAATCTTAATTAAGTATTTAAGGCAACAGTTAAAAGATAATTAATAAATAGGAGTATACTAATTAGGCTAAAAATAAGGAAACAGTTAATCTTCTCATTTGGTAACTGTATTATTTGACCTTACTAATTGAATCATTCTCCGCCTGCAGAATACGCCATGCTCTCTTCAACCCTAATCCGGAAGTCGAAGATCGCAATCTCAGCGCCTTCTTCATCATGCTGGCGGCAGCCGAAGTCAAAGAGCGTTGGAGCGGCGACGTTCCTCCAGCAACCGACGACAGAGACGAGTGAGAAGAAGGCGAATTGGAGGCGTCGAAGATCAAAAGAGAAAAAGAAGGATATGCTTTTGTACGATTCTCTTTTTCACATTTAGCGCTTGAGATTTTCGTTGGCGATTTCTCTTTATATATATGAACGATTTGTACAAACATAGGAAGGTAAACCATTTCTTTTTCTTCAAGTTTGTTCTATGGATTTCTGATCGGCTTTTGTTCTTCCTCTTCATTTGCTCCATTTTTGCATGTTCTTGGATTTGAGATCGATTATTGAGTGATTAGATGAGTAGTTTTGGGTGATTAATTGAGTTTGTTGCTATATTTGGATCATTATGTAGCAATAGCATCTTAAAAAATATGTATTCCCCTGTTATTGTAGCTTTAATGAGTAGATCTCCCTCATATGCATTCTTGTATTGCTTGGTTAGTCTGAATCATCCTTTTTCTTTGATCTGTTCAATTGGATTTGCCTGAGAGAATTGTGTTTTAAATTCTATAGAAACAATGTCGACCTCGAGGGAGGAGAATGTGTACTTGGCTAAGTTGGCAGAGCAGGCTGAACGGCATGAAGAAATGGTGGAATTCATGGAGAAAGTTGCATAGCGAAGGATGACAGACTTATGTAACCAAACTTGTGTAAACGACGGACTTATGTAACAAACCATGTGTAAATGACGGACTTATATGTAACAATCCATCCTCGAAACTTATGTAAACAAACCATGTGAAATGACAGACTTATGTAACCAAACTTGTGTAAACGACGGACTTGTGTAACCAAATCTTGTATAAACGACAGACTTATGTAACCAAATCTTGTGTAAACGACGAACTTATGTAACCAAACCATGTGTAAATGACGGACTTTATGTAAACAAACCATGTGTAAATGACGGACTTGTGTAACCAAGCTTGTGTAAATGACAGACTTGTGTACATAATATAAACAAACAAAACTTATGTAATTAAAATTATGTATTAACATTATGTAACTGAAATTGTGTATTAATATTGTGTATCATCAAAAGAATACACAAAGTTTAACTAGTCCAGTTGGTATAAGGGTGGGAGGGAGGGGTTGTCATCCAGAGTTCGAATCCTACCGACACAATCTTTTATTTATTATAATTTAGAGGAGAGAGAAGAATATTTAGTTACCCGATTTAATCCAATTAATTGATTATAAATAGGAGAGAGAAGAATCTTCTAATTTCCTTAATATCCTCTCCTTATTTTAATAAATCTTTTTTGTCTAATATAGAGGGGCCTATTTTGTACGCATTATTAACTTGGGGCCCTTTATATGCTCATAGTTACAAAATATACCTACTCCCCCATTTTACCCATAAAAAAATTGGATCCAACGGCTAAAATAGCCGTTGGTGGGTCGACCTACCAGGTCATCCATTTTTACCTTTTTTTATTTTAAAAAAAAATCGGGTTTTAAAATAAACGGGCCAACCCGGCGGGTTGGCCTTTTACACGGGTCCGGGTCTAGATCACCCTTCCTGGACCCTGGACCCGGCGGGTCGGACTCGTCGACCCGGCGGGTTGGCCTTTTACACGGGTCCGGGTCTAGATCACCCTTCCTGGACCCTGGACCCGGCGGGTCGGACTCGTCGACCCGGCGGGTCCGACCCGTGGACATGCTTAGGCCTTGGTTGTTTTGGGGTTTCCGGGTAAGGGTTTCTAGGCAATTTTTGACTTTTGGAGGAAGTAACTCCAGCGCGTAGGAGTG
Source organism: Fagopyrum esculentum (assembly GCA_033239045.1). Taxonomy (NCBI): domain Eukaryota; kingdom Viridiplantae; phylum Streptophyta; class Magnoliopsida; order Caryophyllales; family Polygonaceae; genus Fagopyrum; species Fagopyrum esculentum. Next base: position 19,052,495 of record BSUD01000004.1, on the reverse strand, counting down.
CATTATATTTAAAGTCTGGAATAGGGTTTTCATTGATATTACAGGATAGGGTTAAAGTAGCGTGTTGAGTTAACCCTCTAATTTTCCATCTAGACTAATTTGTTTACTAAGAGACAAATTAGACTCCTCTTATTAATTTAAGAAAGATTAATTCAAATGATTATTTGGTAATTTGGATTTACATAGTACAAGCTCAATTGAGTTACGCAAGCTCAAGGTTCAATCAAGTTACATGAGCACAATATCCGTCATTTATGCAAGGATAAGTTAAACAAGTCCCAAGGTCTCTGCTTAGTTGGCATTATATGTTTGAGTTGTAAAATGTAATATCAGTTTGTCCTAATTTGTTTCCTGCTGAATATGAAGGAGGTAGACTTGCATGGGATTCATTTTTATTGTTATGGTATAGTTTTCTGGTTGTAGACTGAACTGTAATTTCGTGTGTTGTATTGCTTTCAGTTAGTTAGTATCATAGTCTCTAAGGTACATGCAACTGACAGTATCTTGCAGAGGAATATATTATATGATCAGCTTTCTTTTTAATCTGTAAAGGATATGTTTCACTCTGGAACTTTTTATATGCTACACTATGGATTATAATTGAGGATAGATTACGTTCAATGTCAAGCAGTGGGAAACTATGACGCAATTCAAATGGATCTTTTATGTCAGCTAGTTCAGTATCTGAGCCCATTTACTGATTTGCTCATAATCTAAGAGCTAGTTCTTGTTGGTGAAGATGTTGAAATTTTACATCGTAAAAGAGACACCCTATGCCCAAAACTGAAACCAGACTACAGTTTTTACACTAAGATCTTGATCCAAATATTTGTATATACATATAATTAGCGGCAGGTTGTCACTAACCACTATTAGTATTCCCTTGGGTTAACAGAAAAAGAGTTATTGTCTTATCAGCATAAGTGTGGATAAAAGGTAAATTATAAGAGGCATTGCACTACTACATTTCTGAGTTTTATTATGGACAGATAGACACAAAAACTCGAAATTGATTGTGCTAATGTGGGAGAAGTTTTGGATATTCGAATTTATCTTCTATATGGTGAGAACATGAGAGTGGCCACTAATAGGCTACACGTTTAGTTTAGACTTTAAGAGCCCAGGAATCATGTACATTGATTATGCTGTATATATTTCAAATATGCAGTACACATTTGTTTTCTCCAAAAAGAGCACTTGTATACAATACAAAGCGATTAATACAGAATATTTAATGGTCTAAAATGTAGCTAATAGGGAGATTTGATGGTCTAAAATGAAGTTATACTGCACTATGACCAAATTTGGCATTGAAGGGACTTATATGATCAGTGATAACCAGCGTGGCAACATACATGAAGATCTTTCGGTTCAAGCGCATCTCTTGCTAGCAGTGGCAGTCCTGTAATGTTATTATGTAGCGTATGTAGCCTATGAATCCATTTCAACCGCAAGTACGCTTCTTGTGTACCTCTTCCGAGCAATCAATAAATAAACTTGAGTGTATCCTCGCGTGCACAAACTTTTCTGTTAGATAGGTAAACTTTAACAGTGAGTCATATAAAAGTTATTGTTGTGATTACATTGGGAAAACCCTTTAACAGTGAGTAAATTTACTCATTGTTAGATAGGTGAACTTCAACCTCAGCTGGATCTGATAGTACTTGTTTGAGTAAATTCTTTTTGGTGTTATGGGTGACATGATTTTTTTCAGTAGTAATCATGGTTATTTGGATACTTGTGAAGTATCTTAATATATTAGCTACAGCAGTAGATGTTTGCTATGCTACAGCAGTAGATGTTTGCTATGCTTTGACGTGCACTGAAATTGCGCGTCACAGTAAATATATGAGGAGTAGTCTTAATGCACGTCAGTTATGCGCTATTAAATCTAACGCCGTGTATTTAGTAATATTTATTAGCTTTTACTTCATGTTAGGTTTGGGTCACCCATCAACATTATCGTCTCTTCTTTTTCATGAGCTTTTATTTCTGGTCCTTGTCTTGATGGTTGGATTGCTTTGATTTCTTCGCCATCAACTGATATAGGTAATAATGTTCATCAAAATGTGGTTAAGACTTGAGACGAATGAGTCTTCGATTAAGACATGAGACGACTTCCAAAATAGCGAGTCTTTGATAACGAACAAGTGCTATATCTACATCATAGAAAAGTATTGAGTTTGAACACAACTCAGACAATTCAACTTTGGAATGTGGATAAGATTGATACTCTTTGAATTCATGTGAACATTTGTATCTTAGTGTTTCCTTCCCTCCCAAATGACTATTCAAAAATTTGGATGAAATGAAACGTTGAAAAAACTTAAGCATAATTTAGATGTTGTTTTAAAGGTCTAAATAAGAGAAACATATACATCATCAAAAGATAACCGAAAAACTACAATAGAGAAATAAAGTAAATTAATATATGAGTATGCAAAATAACAACTGAGAGAGGAAAAAAAAAAGTTTGCGCATATGTTTAGTTATGAGATGCATGCACAAAGCATAATATGCACTCAAAGAGTACATAAAAATGTCTGATGAGGGTGAGAGACGTGAGTCTAAGATCTCGCATATAATCAGAAGATCTGTTTGTAGTAAAGGGTCGTGATTGAAGACATGGAAAAAGTGTATTGATTTGAATGATTAATTGTAAACCCGTATATGGCCAACAAAGAAGGAAGTTGGGCCGATCAATGATAAAAAAGCTATGAATCGAATAAGATGATAACATAATCCAAGGAACAAAAGAAAACACAAAAGTCGGTCCGATCGAACCGGCAGATTAATACGAAAGGAAGATCGCTTAAAAAACGGTATAAATAAGGGAGATGAAGGGGTTTTTTTTATCAGATCATCCAGCATAACTGAAATCAAGAATAACATAAATTGTAATTCTTTGATAATAAAAATATTTCATAATCTAAATCACCACAATAATGCATTTCCAATCTCAATTGATATCAATAATTATCAACTCTCACATATAGAATAAAAGTAAGTTTATGCACAAATCTTGCATATTGCAATAAACGAGGCCTGAACTATCATAACACATGAATTAAGACATAATCAAAGAGATAAAGATCGTCATCAACATCATATATATATTCCATATAAAGTCGTACTCTCCAAAGTATCTCCACATATTAGCTACACCAATTGGTTCTTATCTAAAAACTTTCAATATATTATATTGATACTAGTAAAGTATCTCCAAATATTAGCTACCCCAATTGGTTCTTATCTAAAAAATCCAACATATGACTGATGTAGAGAACTTATAGTTTCAAACTCTTATTCATGATGTATGATTGTAGGTTACCAACATTTAAGCGGTATTTGAGCAGTATTTGCTTAAAAGGAAGTTCATGCAAATTACGGCCAAACATAATATTTTTATCATGGAAGGCTGTCTACGGATCCTTTTCGACCTTTCGACCCATTAGACGGCGCGCCGTCTAATGGTTCGAACCGCTTCCCACTTTTTTAAAAAAAAAGGAAAGTTATGGAAGCCTGGGAGGACCTTTTGCCATTTCTTATAACAACAATTTCTACACAACTATGGACCGGTATTAGGATGGATATTGCCACACAATACCTATGAAGTATCCTATATCATACTGAAGGGATGAGGGTACAAAAATTCCTAGTGTGGTGTTTTTCAAGACCCGAATAGTGATTTGGGTTGTTGGATTGATTTTGGTTTCCTCGAGCGTTAATGAAGGGATGTGGGTAAAAAATTCCTAGTGTCATTGAAGAGTGGAATGACTTTGTGAATCATTATTTTGGAAAAGTTTATGTCGTTATTATCGGTCTTCAATTTGGTTTGTTCCTTGTGTCATTTAATAATGCTAATGAAATTTCGTAGAGATTTGGGATGGCTTCACAACTTGACCATACCGTCACTTATGGAGTCAACACTTTAGGGGTGTTATACGAACCCGAGCCAAGCCTAACATGTTCAAGCTCGGCTCGTTTATAAACGAGCTGAGCACTAGTAACTCGTCTAAAATAATGCTCACGTAGTGTTATTTTAGCCGAATGAGCCGAGCTTCATCCGAACGAGTTGAGCCCATGAAGGTTGTGTCATGTATCGGTCCATTGCTAGGGTTGTCGATCTCGATACTGACTATAAACCAAAGGAATTTATATCATTGTGATCAGATTCTATGCTTCACCTGATTTTGGAATTATTTGTAAATATATTGTCTCTCATTGAAGGAAAGGAATATGAGGAAAATGGCTTTTGTTTACGATACTCCCTTTTCTGTGTGGAGGAGAGGTATGAAGTCACAGTTAGTGGTACAGCTCCAAGTATGGTTGGTGCTCATACTTGGGATTGCTGCTGCACATCATGCACCCATTATTGCACAGCCTGGTTGTAAGGATACTTGTGGAGATGTGAGTATTCCCTACCCATTTGGGATAGGACCCAACCGTGACTGCTTCCTTGATGATTGATTCGAGATCGAGTGCAAGGCATCTCCGGATTCTGCAAGTGGCTCCACCTCGTTTGTACCCTTCTCATCCAAATTACATCTTGAGGTCATAAACTTAAATGCAGTCTCTTATGATCCATTTCCAGCAAGTCTGAGTGTGAAGATACCTTATCTGAAGGTTTGTGATGCGGAAACACAGAAGAGCATGAGTATTAACTTGACCGGAAGCCCTTATTACTTCTCAGGAGAAGACAATGTTTTCATTATGGAGGGTTGTCCAGGCAGTGCAGTTGTCCTTGACGAAAGAGATGGCATCGCAGCAGGGTGTGCCACTGTTTGCAACACCAGCAACAAGGGAGCAATACCCACAGACACTTGCTATGGGGTTCAATGCTGCCAAACCCCATACACCCTTGAAGCTTCATACTATCGCATAGAGTTTATTCCACCGGATTCAGGTGAAAGACGAGATTGCTTTGGGGCAACGATAATAGATAGTGAGTCGGCCGATGAGTATGCTGGAAAACTGCTAAGTACAGAACCACCCTCTACCACTCCAGTAGTACTGAATTGGAGGAGGATGAAAGGTCTTCCTGCTAACAAAAGTTCTCATTCCTATTGTCACCAAGATGAATTGTCCTCAACCTGCAGATGCGACGAAGAATATGAAGGAAATCCTTATGTTGTCGGTGGATGTCGAGGTAAACGCTCCAATCATTCTACTCAACTAGATTTCATTCACTCTTATAATTTTTATTTGCTTTCCTGATTAAACTGAGAAAATTGATGCATGATCATAATATATTTTACTCTTGCTGCACTTTCTTTTCTCTTAATTAGTTTCGGGCGGCTGTAAGGGTTGTCGAGGATCTTGCTACCAAAGATACGGTTCCAAGGGCCGTATCATCCCTAATTCATATCATTGTCAAGGTCCAGCCTTTCTTCCAGCCATCCTTGGTAAGAACAATTCTTTCAACATCTACCAACAAATTCATCTGTGATTTGAATCAATACATAATTTCATTTCAATCTCTAAGCAGGTCTTAGCATCAGTTTCGGAGTAATACTTCTGGTGATTATCATATATGGTCTATACCATTTTATCAAAAGGAGAAGGGAACTGAAGCGAAGAGCTAAATTCTTCAAGCGTAATGGTGGTTTGTTGTTGCAGCAACAATTGTCATCTAACGAAGGTGTTTTAGAGAAAACAAAGATATTCACCATGAGTGAATTGGACAAGGCAACCGATCACTTCAATGAAAATCGGATATTGGGTCAAGGTGGTCAAGGGACTGTTTATAAAGGAATGTTGATGGATGGCAGAATTGTTGCAATCAAGAAGGCCAAGTTGCTCGACGAAAGCCAATTGGAACAGTTTATAAATGAGGTGGTGATTTTGTCCCAAATAAACCATAGAAATGTGGTCAAGTTGTTGGGATGTTGCCTAGAGACGGAAGTACCCCTTCTTGTTTATGAGTTCATTCCCAATGGTACACTTTCACAACATATCTATGATCCTAATGATGATTTTGTCATCGGTTGGGAGATGCTTTTAAAAATTGCAGCCGATTCAGCTTCTGCTATTGCATATCTCCATTCATTTGCATCCATTCCTATCTATCATAGAGATATAAAGTCTTCCAACATACTATTAGATGAGAAACACAGAGCAAAAGTTTCAGACTTTGGATCTTCCAAGACCATTGCGATTGATCAGACGCACTTGACCACTCTCGTTCAGGGTACAATGGGGTACCTAGATCCAGAATACTTCCAATCATATCAGTTTACCGAGAAAAGTGATGTTTATAGTTTCGGGGTTGTTCTCTTGGAACTTTTGACCAGGAAGAAGCCAATCTACAATGAAGGAAGTGTTATGGAGCAAAAGAATTTGGTGACGGAGTTCTTGAATCTGGCAGAGAATTCCGGATTGTCTAATATCATTGATCCTGAAATTGTGAAACATGCCAAGAAGGAAGAGCTAACTGCTGTAGTTCATCTGGCAAAATGCTGTGTAAGTTGGAGTGGTAGGCTAAGACCCAAAATGATGCAAGTGGCAATGACGTTGGAGATGATCATCAAATCCCCAGCTCAACCATCTTCCTGGTACGAACAAGTTTTCCGAGTCCCACAAGAAGGAGCTGTTGAGAAAGCCATGGCTGAAGCAAGTGAAGCTGACTTCATGTCAAGCCCACTTACTGCTGGCGCTTACAGTCCCTTATGCATTGATGTGCAGCCTCTTCTGCCTCATACCATATGACTTTTCATTACAGTCTCTGCCCTTGTTGTACAAGGGGCTTTGTTTCTTCAAACATATATTATAAGCTACTTACGTTGTATCACTGTACATCTCTATATTGCTTGGATTGTCGTATACTGTGAAATAATAATGAAAGAATTTGGCAAAAAAGCTTACTTATGTAATTTGGCTAATAGTAATTATTATTATAATGTGTGTCATTGTTGGTGAAAATAAGTTTTTAATTAGTTGGATTTGTAAAAGAAAAAGTGACTAGTGTGATTGCGTGTCAAGTTTAAACTCGTTCCAATGTCCATCAGGTTCAAAAATAGGAAAAAGGGATTGATATCAAAATTTAGAATATTTTTTAAAAAGAATTTGACAAAGAGGTCTAATTAGGTTTGTGTTGTGTAGCCTTCAATTTTTATCCCTTTTATTAAATTGAGGCTTTGATTTGAGGTACATCTACTAAACATATTTATATCACTAACTAGTTAATAGGGAGAAATCTCAAAGAAGCTTAAAATTAAACATTTGAATTTGTTTATATTATTAGGTTTTTTTTCCAAAAATTTTATTCGCTCTTTTTTCATGTCAAATGAAAAATCACCCTAAATCTCTTTTTTTGCACCAATTTTGAGTTTTGAGTTGCAGATTCTTTTGTTTGATGCCCGATTGAGTTTGTTCACTTAAGAAGTCACAAAGTCAGAGATGTGTGATCGAAATCTGACACTTCAAGATCGAGTTCATATATGAAGTTTTTACTTGTTACTTGGGGTGACGGATTATCATCACATTTCTTTGCTCCTATTTTCTATTATTCCCTCTAGTGTTTCTTTTTAAAGCACGATAACAGTCTCTCTTTACGGGTGTTCAGAAGGGAAAAAAAAAAATTGAACAAAAGAAGAAAGAAATTGGTTCCTTGGAGTGATTTTTGACTCCGCTTCTCCGTGGATGGATTATGCATATATATACCCATAGAGCAAGCAACATCCCAAAAATGGTTTTCCATTATATTTAGGAAGCTATGACCCCAAAACTCCTCCCTGTATGCTTACTATTCCTATTATCACTACCTACACCCATGAAAGTAATGGCTGTTAGGGCCAAGGCAAAAGCACCCATTGCAAAGCCTGGTTGCAAGGATACTTGTGGAGGTGTGGCTATCCCTTTCCCATTTGGGATAGGTTCCAACTGCTTCCTTGATCCCTCGTTTGAGATCGAGTGCAAGGAATCCAGCAGCAAGCCCTTCTTGTCCAAATTTAACATTGAGGTCATAAAGATAACCACACCCATGGATGGATATTATTGGGAGCAAAGTCTGGAAGTGATGATACCTCCCCTGAAAGTGTGTGCTGCAGAAACCGAAACTCAAAAACAGAGCAGTATTGACTTGAGGGGAACCCCTTACAGTTTCTCATCTGATACTATCATCACGATGAGGGGTTGTCCTGGCAGTGCCTTCTTGGCTAACCAAAACAACAAAGTAATTGCAGGGTGTGCCACTATTTGCCATAACGACGACACTGTAATAGCCAAAGCTACTAAAAAAGGTTGCTATGGGGTTCAGTGTTGCCAAACATCACTCTCTTCGGATGTTGAAACCTTGGATTACTATCAGATAGATTTTAATCTCCAGCCATCAAGTGAAGCTCAAAATTGCCTGCTAGCAACTTTAACATCTTATATCTATGGCTATAATCTGTCAAGTTTAGATGGCAGCTCTTTCCCTCCAGTACAATTGTCTTGGGAGTGGCCAAACTCCTATCTTGGCCCCCTCAAACATCTACATGCCAATTGTAGACGCGGTGAAAGTTCCTTATACTGCTATTGTAATCCTAGTTACGACGGGAATCCCTATTTACCCGATGGATGTCAAGGTAAGAGTATTCTCATCTTCTACGAGTCTGCTTAGCTTAATTACTCTCTCCCAATTGCATTGATTTTTCCAAGCAAACTCACGCAGTATCTTAATGTTCTTTTCTCTATGGTAAACAGGTCCTGAAGAATGTGATCGATGTCCAGGAATTTGCTATAACCAAGTGGATGGATTCGGACATGACATCCCCAACAAATATTATTGTGTAAAAACACCATTCTTGAATCTTGCGGCCATCCTTGGTGAGAACTATCTCATCTAATTTTTATCAGACTGAATTTGTTGCAGTGAATGAGTCATTTCATCACTCTGTCTTTTGGTTTCCATTTTATGCAGGACTTGGCAATAGTTTTGGTTTCCTACTTTTGGCAGCTTGTATCTATGGGCTATATCGGTTCATCAAAAGGAGAAGGGAGATGATGAGAAGGAACAAGTTCTTCAAGCGCAACGGTGGACTGTTGTTGCAACAACAATTATCATCTGATAAAGGCGTTGTGGAGAGAACAAAGATATTCACTGTAAGTGAAATGAACAAAGCCACAAACTACTTCAATGAAAATCGAATACTAGGCCAAGGTGGACAGGGAACTGTCTATAAAGGTATGCTGACAGATGCGAGTATTGTTGCAATTAAGAAGTCTAAGCTGTTGGATGAAAGCCAGTTGGAGCAATTCGTAAATGAGGTGGTGATATTGTCCCAGATAGACCACAGACACGTTGTGAAGTTGTTGGGATGTTGTTTAGAGACAGAAATCCCTCTGCTTGTTTATGAGTTCATTCCCAATGGAACACTTTTTCAACATATCCATGACCCTGATGAAGATTTTGTCATTAGTTGGGCGATGCGTTTAAAAATCGCTAAAGATTCAGCAGCTGCTATTGGATATCTACATTCATCTTCCTCCATTCCTATCTATCATAGGGATATCAAGTCTTCAAACATATTGTTGGATGAAAAACACAGAGCAAAAGTTTCCGACTTTGGATCTTCCAAGACCATTGCGATTGATCAAACACACATGACCACTCTCGTTCAAGGAACAATGGGGTATTTGGACCCGGAGTATTTCCAATCATATCAGTTCACTGAGAAGAGTGATGTTTATAGTTTTGGAGTCGTCCTCTTGGAGCTTCTGACGAGCAAGAAGCCAATCTACAGGGATGCAAGGACTATGGAGCAGAAGAACTTGGTTACAGAGTTCTTGCTTCTAATGCAAAACTCTAGGCTGTCTGATATGTTGGACCCTAAAATTGCCATGGAGGTCAAGGAAGATGAGCTGATATCCTTTGTTGAGCTGGCAAAGCGTTGTATAAGTTGGAGCGGAAAGCTTAGGCCGACAATGAAGGAAGTGGAAATGATACTGGAGATGATCATTGAATCACCTGCACAAGTGTCTACTTGGTACCAAAACCAAGAAGCCTTCCCGATCCAATATGCAGCATATGACGAGTTTGACATGTCTGGTATAAGTGATGCGGAATTCCTGTCGATTACAGTACCTGCTGGTGCTGCTAGTTCCTCGTACACTGATGAGTGTTGTCTTCTGCCTGATGCCTGATGTGACGCCCTCTGATCAGCCAAAGTAAAGATTGTATTCCTAAAAATTCAGTAAACTTTTTATCTGTATAACTAAATAAGGAATGCTAAGCTGGTGATTTTGTATTGTGAAATAAGGTACACTGGACACCATATGTGTAAAAATGCCGAGTGCAGTAGAGTTAAATTTGTAATTCCCAAATCTGGTGATTTTGTATCATGTGATGAGAACTTAAGAGGTTTGGTATGAGATAGTACACAGCTGTTTGAACTAGTTCTGTTATATCCACTCGATTTGCTATTAGGCAGTACTAAAAGCTGTTTTTACCCAAAACTTGAAACTAGTAATGTTAGCTGTTCTTACCAAAGAGTTGCATTTTGTAAGATTGTGTTGCGATACAGAGTGAAAAGGTGTCTGAGATGCAAATTTATGCAGTATGTTAGATGTATATAGTAGTTGCGTAATTTATGTAACAGTAGCAGCTACTATGACTCATTGTTAGAGTACACTGTACACAATGCCAAACACCACCTATTGAAGCATCCTGGTATCATAATTTTGAAATCTTTCTAATAGATCTCGACTGTCAATGAAGGGTTGCAGGTAAAAAATTCTGGTGTGAACTTTGACCAAGAGTGACTTTGTATTTTTTCACTGGAAAATGTGTTATCAGGAGTTCAGGCGGATCCAATGGATGCAAGGTAGAAATACAATCTTAGGAAAACTTCTGTCAAAACGTTTACGCTGTTGAACGTTCGTTGATAAGATGATGTTTTGCTTCTTTTTTTTTTTTATTGAAACAAACCTGAAGAATGCAATAGATAGATATTTTGTCTTGTGAATTTAGATATTTTGAACCCATTCCTTTCTCCCTCACAACTTATCACCGTCTAGCTTCCTTAGAAGATTCTGTATGAGAAGACTTACTGAACGAGCCTTTACTTTCAGTCCCGACTTGATGGTTATGGCTTCACAACTCGACAATGGCGTGACTTATGGAGTCAACCTGTGTTAGTTTCTTGTGATTCCTCCCTCTAACTATACGTTATAGACCCACCAACCATTAATTTCATCCTATTTCAAAAAATCTGTTTTTGGAACGTCACTGTTGCATTGTTTCTCTCTTTTTTTGTAAGATTTTGTATTTTGTTTGATTGCAAATTTCTCCTCCACATATGCAGATATTAGAATCTTCACATTTCTCCCACAGACCAATCTTAAACTAGACAATTTACAGTGCTGCATTGTATTGGTGTAAATGTGTAATCATCTGGTTTAATGTAAGAACGCATGTTTTCTTCTTCTATCGATATTATCTTAGGATCCTCTGATTTGTATGAAGTTATAATTATACTGTATTTTGTCAAAGAAAACTAATTTAAGGGAGTTCTTGTGGCCCTAATGGAAGCAGGGTAGAAGTTCAAATCTTAGGGGTATTTGTCCCTAACCAGTTACATTCATGTCTGTCTTGCTTGGACAATCTGAGCTAATACAGTCATGTTGTTAAAAAGATCAATATTCAACATGATGCTTTGCTTTGTTATGGAATTAGTTCTGAAGAGTTCAATGCAAGGGTTGTCTGGATATTACTTGTGATAAGAAACTATGATTGAACCTTTCAGAAATTTGAGGTAACTGTTATTTTCTGCTTAATTGAATTGTGCGGTTTCATACAAGTTATCTATTTGTACTTGGGTCCCCAGCTTACTGTTTGGATTCATATAATTTTCCTTACGAAATTGTAGTCGGGACTGTAAGACGAGCAGGTAGGAGTCTTAGTTGATGAACAAGTGCAATGTCTACATACTAGAAAATGTTGAGTTTGAACCAATTTAGAGTATATATATGAACTGTGGATATAAACAAGTCATGTAAATTAAGGCAGTTTCCTAGAAACTATATTTGGAGAGTACAGATGCAAATATATTATATATGCATTTCTAGCCTGACAAACTCGCATATTGTCTTTCTCAAAAAAGAAACAACGATCTGCAAAATGGCCATCTGCTAAGAAGTTTGACATGAGATAACCCCTCCCTACTGTGCAATCAATAAAAAAGTTTTTATATGCATCCTTATGCACACAAAACTCGCATATCATCTCATGATTCTCAGCATAATTGTCTAACAATTATGGGCAAAGAGCTTGTTCCATCAGCAATCCTGAATATTGGTTGCTATAAATATATTGGGGCAATTTCATTTGCCTTATTGCGAACGATGTGATATATGTAGCCTGTGTATCCATAATATTTGCCCGGACAATCGGGCCTACTTGGATTGTTGGGGATGGGGCCTTGATCGAGTATGCTACATGCATGACGCGGTGGGGGAATGTGAGTCAATGGTGAGGGAGTTGTAAGACCCTAATGCAGGGTTGAAGGACGAGCTGATGCTCACTGTTGCACTGGAAAACTCTGCTCCAAACTGAAACCAGAAATGAAAGAAGTGGAAATGACATTTGAGTAAAACCCTTGCTGAAGTGTCTATTTGGCCCCCCTCATAAAGAATTTGATGCATTTCTCATGCTTGAGATAAGTGATACCCTTCCTCTTCCACCTCAAATAAATCAATTTGGGAAGTAGTAAATGCACGGTGATGGTTTCCACAAACGCATGACGGTTACGGGTTTCGAATCCATGACAAATTTCACGGTTACGGAACCCGTAACCGTGATAATTTTCTTTGTGAATTCTAACCAAATAAAAAAATAAAGAATAATCACGGTTACGGAATCCGTAACCGTCACGATTAAGAAATCCGTAACTGTCACGATTACGGGTTCTGGATTCGTGATAGTTTTCTTTGTGAATTCTAACCCAAAAAAATTAAAAAAAAAAATTATGGTTGGGGAATCCGTGACCGTGGTGGTCACGGATTTTGTAACCGTCGTGCGTTTACGAAATCCATCGCCGTGCCCGGAATACCCCATGAAGAACCGTGCCCATAATAATAGTAGATCTTATTAGATGGGTTTTAGTGATCTTTGAACTGCTTCTCCAAAGGATCACATAAAATAACAAACTTCCATATAGCTTGTGCATGAAACATCTGTATACATTGACTAATATTTATACATTTTTCTACTATTATCAAGGACTAAAAAAGACACTTATAATCGTAGTAATGTATCATCATTATAATTTTAAATTATTTAGCTAGATTTAAATAGACAAATTTAATAAGTTTTATTCGTGACTAATGAATTTTTTCTTTTCGAATTTAAATTATTAAAAACTGGACTAAACTTATTACTAAAGTTAAATAATATTTTGTTAATTAGTGTAATAATGTAAGTTATGTCGTAAATACATATTGAATTACAACTCCAAATCACTAAGACCCATCTAATAAGATCTATTCATTCCGTGGTTGGGATTTACGAGGTATCTTCGTGTTCAGTGTGGATAGAACATGCTTTGAAAGAAATCATTATGCCCTTGGATTGAATACAATTTCTAAAATAAAGAATGTTCAAGCATGTTTTCATACTATAAATCCATTGAAGAACCGCAACGTCTACTTGAAGCCATAACGAATCATCAATGTCCGTTGGTTTGGGAACCTTCTCATTGATATGATTGAGAACGTTGAAGCCATAACGAATCATCAATATCCGTCGGTTTGGAAACCTTCTCATCGATATGATCGAGAACGTTGTGAGCTTTCGCAGTAACGCGAAATAAGGAAACCCAAGAAGCATACGGACCGTCATGGTCAAGGATGAGGGCAATATTGTTCTTTATGTTGAAGATTCCGAGGGCAGAATGGAAGGAAAGATTCCGTTCTGTAGTCATCTAGGAACGTTTTGAAGGGGAAAGGTCGGCGGTGACTAGAGCGGCCATAGGGTTTAGAAGAGAGCGGAAGAGGTTAGAGGAACGATAAGTATGATACATGTGAGATTTGAATAAATTTTCGTTAGGGTTTTCATCGATTGATGTGTCATATTAATAACCAAAACGTATTTACATAATTATAATTACACAGAGCAACCTTCTATTTATAATATTCAGGCTCGGCCCAATAGCCGGTGCAACATGTTCTACTGAATAGGGCCCCGGTTTTTTGGAGGCCTTGTTTAAAAATTATAGTGTAATAAAAAGTAAATATGTTTAGCTTGTAGCTCTTGCCCAGCTAGTAAATACCTATTCTTAGGCCTCCTTGGTGCTAAGGATTATGGGTTCGAGTCTTTTGGGTCTCATCTCACTTTTTATTTATATTTTAGCTAAAAATAATTTTTTGGCATTTTTTTCCTTTTAATTTCGTTTTTAATTTACTTGTATAATTTTTTTCCCTTTTAAATATTTTAGCTAAAAACAAGTTTTTTGATATTTTTTTTCCTTTTAATTTCGTTTTTAATTTACTTGTATATTTTTTTCCCTTTTAATTTACTTGTATTATTTATTGTTTAACTTTCATATTATTTCAGTTCTATTAAATTATGTTTTTTTTTCTTTTAAAGTATAGTTTACCAAGTACTATTAATTAAAACAAATCATATATTATATAATTAAATTTTTTTATGGAGGCATCTAATTTTTTTTAGTACAGGGCCTTTGGAATCAATGAGACGGCCCTGATAATATTTGCTTATTCTATCAATATTGATCACAAAAAAATTGCAATGTCCATATATTACACAACTGTCAAGTTTGAACATACTTTAGAACAGATTAGTCAGCATGTAAATGTGAATATAAATTGTAACTCATTTGATTGATTGTATGTCTACATGTTACAGAATTGTCGTCAAGTTTGAACATAATTTAGAATAGATTAGTCAGCATATATATAATGTGAATATATATTGTTGCACTTTTGGGATTGATTGTATGTTTCTTAGAAAGTCATTGTTGGTGACAAATGGAATCGGCCACCATTATTAATGCAATGTCATATTCTAAGAAGATTGATTTGACCCTCGCTTCATTTTCTTTTGGTTTGAATTCAAGACTTTGAGAACGTTTTTCCAAAAGCATCTTCTTGTATTTTAGTGCCAGATACGTGCATTCTTTGTTGATTTGAACAAAGAATTATGAAGTCACAAAAGCATCCTTGTTTACTTGTATTCTGTAAAAGAAAGGAATATTTTGGTGTGCAGGAGTCGAGAGTTATGAAGTCACAAATGGTAGTACTCTGTTTACTAATTGCAGTCCTGAATGTTGAGGGAACAATAATTGCAAAGCATGGGTGTCGTGATACTTGCGGGAGTGTGAAGATCCCTTTCCCATTTGGGATAGGTCCCAACTGCTACCTTGATGAGTGGTTTGAGATTGAGTGCAGGGCATCTCCAAATTCAACAATTTCGAAACCATTTCTATCCAAATTCAAAAATACGGAGGTCATGGAGATACACGCAGATAGGGAGAATGTTTATGATTTACAATATTTGGTAGTGAGTATACCTTCCTTCAATGCTTGTGCAGCACAAAAACGACATGAGCATCAAAACACCAGTATTAACTTGAGGGGAAGCCCTTTCAACTTCTCAGCAAGTTATAATGTTTTCATGGTGGATGGTTGTTCAGGGAGTGCAGTTCTGCGTGATCAAGACAACACCATAACCGCAGGCTGTGGAACTCTTTGCCCTGACAATAACACTGAAATACCCAAAAATAGTTGCTATGGTGTTCAATGCTGCCAAACATCCTTTTCTTCTGACTCAATCGATTTTCCATTGTATCACACACATGTTTATCCCCAGGTTTCAGATGGAACCCTAAATTGTCTTGTGGCGACACTAATAAAGAGGGGCTCTGCTTATCAATTTTCTTCTACTTTAAATCCATCCTCTCCGGCCGCCCCAGTAGTACTGTCTTGGAGTTGGATAAGCAACCTTCCCGCTGATAACACTTCTGGTTCGCATTGTGAACGCGATTATAATAATGCGTTAGACTGTTATTGCAATTACAACTATTTCGGGAATGCTTATGTCGCCAATGGATGCCAAGGTACTGTCTTACATTTTCAGTCAACTATTTTGTTGGATCATAAAACTAAGAGAACGTTCATGCTTTCTTTTCTATTCACCAGTTCCTCCAGAATGTAAGGGTTGTCGATACTGTAGTCCGAATTGGGATGCAGAGGGAAACTCTATCCCCAACTCATATTATTGTCTAAAGAAACCTGCACTCACGTTGGCAGCCATCCTAGGTGACAACTAATTCATCAACTTTCAAACAACCTAATTAAATGTCACTTTGAATCATCAACTCTTTACACAGGTCTTAGCATCAGTTTTGGCATCGTACTTTTGGTGAGTGGCCTCTATGGGCTATACCGTTTTGTCAAAAGGAGAAGGGAGATGAAGCGGAGAGCTAAGTTCTTTAAGCGTAACGGTGGCTTGTTGTTGCATCAACAGTTATCATCCAATGAAGCTGTTGCAGAAGGAACAAAGATATTCAGCATCACTGAATTGGACAAAGCCACGGAAAACTTCAATGAAAATCGAATATTGGGTCAGGGTGGTCAAGGCACCGTCTACAAAGGAATGTTAGCCGATGGCAGAATTGTTGCAATTAAGAAGGCCAAGCTGTTGGATGAAAGCCAGTTGGAGCAATTCATAAACGAGGTGGTGATATTGTCCCAAATAAACCATAGAAATGTAGTCAAGATGTTGGGATGTTGCCTAGAGACCGAAGTTCCACTTCTTGTTTATGAGTTTGTTTCTAATGGAGCACTTTCTCAGCATATCCATGACCCAGAAGAAGATTTTGTCATGAGTTGGGAGATGCGTCTAAAAATCGCTGCAGACTCGGCATCAGCAGTTGCGTATCTTCACTCATCCTCATCATTTCCTATCTACCACAGAGATATCAAATCTGCAAATATATTATTGGATGAAAAACATAGAGCAAAAGTTTCCGACTTTGGATCTTCGAAGACCATTGCAATTGATGAAACACACTTGACCACTCTAGTCCAGGGTACATTGGGGTATTTGGATCCAGAGTACTTTCAGTCATATCAGTTCACAGATAAGAGTGATGTTTATAGTTTCGGCGTTGTTCTCTTGGAGCTTTTGACAGGCAGGAGTCCGATATATAGGGACGCAACTACCATGGAGCAAAAGAACTTGGTCACTGAGTTCTTCTTTCTGTCTCAAAACTCTTTGGTGTCCGACATCTTGGACGCTAAAATTATGAAAGATGCCAGGGAGGATGAGGTGATGGCCGTTGTTGAGTTGGCGAAACAGTGTATAAATTGGAGTGGAAAATTGAGGCCAACCATGAAAGAAGTTGCTATGACATTGGAGATGATCATGAAATCTCCTGCTCAAGTGTCTACCTTGTTATCCATTCCCATGGTTGGTACAAGCCAATCGAACACGCCACTTGCTGGTGCTGTGGCTACTGCCCATTATGCTGATGTTCATTCTGTTCTACCCAACTCCACGTGATCTTCGATTAGCTGACAGAGACATCATCAATGATATACATTGCTTCTGTATAAGCAGCTACACAAACTAGACAGTAATGCTTGCTCTTTTCTTGTGTAAATAAACAAATGTCACAAACACTTCGATGTTTGTTCCTTCATTATGTGATATGCATTTCAAAGGCTCTTTTCTTGGGAGTCCATATTTTATATCGAATGAAAGCTTACCAAGCTTATTGGGAAAATAATAAGTTAGAGAAATTGAGAGTATGAAACCATTAATTTTGTTTTCCTAAACAACCCTCGAAGCTTATTGGGTAATTAGTTGTCCATTAGTTCATAAGATTTCTCAATAAGAAAAAAATTAAAGCTAACATAAACAGAAGAGTGGTGTGTTTCAGCTTCTTGCTTTCTAACAAAGACCGACTTGGAATAAAGTTGTTGAATACAATTCCACAATAGTGAAATTAAGATTTTTGACCAATTCTTAGGCTCTATGTGGGCCTTTATTTGAGACAGTATTTCTTGTGGATTAAACTTAATTGGAAGAGAGATATTGAGTAAGGCGGCTTCCTAGAAGATCATCTTCAGAATTACATCTATATTAGAAGAAGATGTATCCATGTATTGTATCCTCCAAGGAATTCCAAAACCTTTTACCAAAAACAAAGAATCTCCAAAACCAAACACCTAAAATATGGTTTTCCATTATATGTGGAGAACAACTACTCCAAAAGTGATGATATTGTTGGCTGCAGCCCTGAATGTAATGGTTGTTGGGGTGAAACCACCCGTTAATGCAAGGCCTGGATGCAATGATACTTGCGGAAATATGACTATTCCTTTCCCATTTGGGATGGGTGACAGCCACTGTTACCTCAATTCCTGGTTTGAGGTCGAGTGCAAATTGTCACCATCTCCAACAAATAATTCCAAAAGTGGGTCTAGTTACAAGCCCTTCTTATCCAGTTTGAAAGCCGAGTTGATGGATTTAGGTGTTGTGAGTTATCGAACTGTTACAGTGGGCATACCTCCCTTGAGGGTGTGTAGAAGTGGAGGTGCACAAACCCAGAATTTAGGCAGTATTGATTTGAGTGGAAGCCCTTATACCTTCTCAGAGTCTAACATTTTAATGATGGAGGGTTGTCCAGGCAGCAGCATCTTGGTGAACCGGAGCAACACAATTATGGCAGGGTGTGGGACTGTTTGCCCCAACGATAACAACAACGGAATACCCAAAAACAGTTGCTTTGGGGTTCACTGCTGCCAAACACCACTTTCTTCATACTTTGAAACCTTGTATTATTATGATATACATTTTGACGTCCATCCATCAAATGAAGGTACAAATTGCTTAGTCTCAACTTTGATAGACGAAAACTATTTGAATCAGTATGTTGGAAAGCTTTCATCTTCGGATCCAAGCTCTTTTCCTCCGGTTAACTTGCGATGGAGGTTTCCAGAAAACTTCTCCGAGTCTCACAAGCATCCTCATACCACCTGTTACAGTAGTCAACACTCTTTTTCCTGTACTTGCGATTCTTTTTTTGACGGGAATCCTTATGTCTCCGGTGGATGTCAAGGTAAGAATAGTCCGATGAGTACTCAATTGCAATAATTTTCTTTGCTGATCAATAAAATATGAAAATTCTTCATGCTCATCTTATTCTTAAACAGGTCCTGCCGGATGTGAGGACTGTCCAGGAGATTGCTTACCACAACGGGATGGCTCATACCATATTATCTCGGACAAATACTATTGTGAAAAGAGACCATTTTTTAATCTTGCAGCAATCATTGGTGAGAACTATTTCTTTTAACATTTTCCTGTATTTCAACTATCTGTCAAGGATATTGCTTACTTTTTCCTTTTATGCAGGACTTAGCAATAGTTTAGGATTGCTAGTTTTGGGGGCTTGCATATATGGGCTATATAAGTTCATCAAGAGGAGAAAGGAGATAAAACGGAGGAATAAATTCTTCAAGCGCAATGGTGGTTTGTTATTGCAGCAACAATTGTCATCTAATGAAGGCTTTGTGGAGAGAACAAAGGTATTCACAGTAAAACAACTGGACAAAGCAACAAACCACTTCAATGAAAATCGGATATTAGGCCAAGGTGGTCAAGGGACCGTCTACAAAGGTATGATGACAGATGGGAGTATTGTTGCAATTAAGAAGTCCAAACTGTTGGATGAGAGTCAGTTGGAGCAGTTTATAAATGAGGTGGTGATTTTGTCTCGGGTAAACCACAGACATGTAGTGAAGCTATTCGGGTGTTGTCTAGAGACAGAAGTTCCGCTTCTTGTTTATGAATTCATTCCCAATGGAACACTCTTCCAACATATTCATTATCCAGATGAAGATTTTGTCATTAGTTGGGAAATGCGTCTAAAAATTGCTGCAGATTCAGCAGGTGCTATTGCCTATCTACATTCATCTTCGTCCATTCCAATCTATCATAGGGATATAAAGTCTTCAAACATATTGTTGGACGAGAGACATAGAGCAAAGGTTTCTGACTTTGGATCCTCAAAGACCATCGCAATGGATCAAACACACATGACCACTCTCGTCCAAGGAACAATGGGGTACCTGGACCCGGAGTATTTCCAGTCGTATCAGTTTACAGAAAAGAGCGACGTTTACAGCTTTGGGGTTGTTCTGCTTGAGCTTTTGACAAGCAAGAAGCCAATATACAGGAATGCGAGTAGTATGGAGCAGAAAAACTTGGTGACAGAGTTCTTGTTTATGGCACAAAGCTCTAGGTTGTCCGACATCTTGGACCCTAAAATCGCGATGGAGGTCAAGGAAGAAGAGTTGGTATCCTTTGTTGAGCTAGCAAAGCGTTGCATAAGTTGGAGCGGGAAGATGAGGCCGACGATGAAAGAGGTGGCAACGACACTGGAGATGATCATGAAATCGCCTGCACAAGTGTGCAGTTGGTACCAACAACAGGAAGCTTTCCCAATCCAATATGCAGCATATGATGAGTTTGACATGTCTGGTGTAAGTGACTCGGAATTCATGTCGACCACTCTCCCTACTGGTGTTGTCAGTCCTCCATACAACGATGAATTTCCTCTTCTGCCTGATGCCATTTGATATTCGATCATCATAACGAAATTTAAAGGCTGCTTCAAAATATAGAGTATAGTGATATGTAGTTGCCTGTATAATTACTTAGGTCATGACATGCAGTTCTTTTGCTGTCAAAATGAAAATGGTAAATTGCACTTGACAGTAGGTGTGTGACAAACATGCCAATTGCAAGGTGCAGTAGACTTATCAATCTGTAATTGTTTGTGATTTGTGGGCATCTTAATCCAAGAACAGGTGTGTGATAAACATGCCATTTCCGTTTTCTTTTAACTTCATTTAAACTTAAAATGAAATCAGGCCCTACCTGTAATCACAATCTATTAGTGCCTCATCTCCTGAAATGAGGATGCTAAAATTCATTTTCAATGATCATCTAACAGTATAATAGTCACTCAAGTCCATAGAACAGCTCAGTCTCAATTTCATTACCAATATACTTTCCAATTTACTTTGCCAAACAAGTTACCATTCAGAAAAATAATATGCATCAAGAAAAGCATGGCTTTGAAAAAACAGAAGAATATCCAAGGAAGTAAAAATCAGTTGGGTTCTTGAGCTAAACATTCTGATCTAATTTGCTATGCAAACAGTGTTAATATAATTTATATTTATAATAAAGGTGAGAATTGCAAACAGTGTTAATGTAATTTGTATATTTTTATTGTCCATATTAGCTTGGGCAGGCTAATAATTTTTCATCAGGCTCTAGTATGAAGTGTGACCAGATTGTTCCCCGTTGAATGAGTCCTTTGAAAAGTTGTATATTTTTATTGTCCATATTAACTTGGGCAGGCTAATAATTTTTCAGCAACTGTTTTCCTTGACCTGGACTTAGTTTTTATTTTCTTTGTTTAATATGTCCCAGTTTAATTTTCAATTATGTCGGATTAAGTAATCAGTTAAGTCGGTTTCCTAGAGAGTCATCTTTCGAAGATTGTGGTTCAATAACTCTTTGGCTTGACATGAACTTGGATTTTTTTGTTATAATTTGTGTTCTCATGCTACATGGCTTTTGATATTGCCTGTAATGTGTGGAGGAGAGCCATGAACTCACAACTCCAAATATGGCTAGTGTTGATGCTTGTATTAACCCTGGAAGTGTTGTTTGTTGAGGGAGATGCACCCATTATTGCAAAGGCTGGTTGTAAGGATATTTGTGGGGATGTGAGTATCCCTTTCCCATTTGGAATAGGCTCAGGTTGCTACCTTGATCATTGGTTTGAGATCGAGTGCAATGTATCTGCATATACCTCCATGGCCAAACCATTCTTATCCAAACTCAATAATATTGAGGTCATGAAGGTATATATCCGAGATGACTTTGAATTACCAATTTTGGTAGTCAGGATACCTCCCATGAACGCATGTGCTTCATGAACACATCCTCAACTTCATAGCAGTATTAACTTGAAGGGAAGCCCCTACTCCTTCTCAACTGATAATCTTTTCATGATGGATGGTTGTCCAGGCAGTGCAGTCTAGCTTAATAGTTCACTCTTGCTTAATGGAGGAAAGTCAGTTGTGGGAGGTTGTGGAACTGTTTGCAACAACAGCAATAATGCAATGCCCACAACAAACGGTTGCTATGGGGTTCAGTGTTGTCAAACACCATTGAATTCATATTCCTTTAATCCTTCATTTTATCAAATAAATTTTAATTTCCAGCCTTCAAGTGACAGCCAAAATTGCCTTGTGGCAACCTTGATAAAGAGTGACTCGGTTAATCAATATGCTGGAAAACTTTCAAGTTCAGATCCATCCTCTTCTGTCCCAGTAGTGCTGTCTTGGAGTTGGATAAGCAACCTTCCTGCTGACAACTCTTCACATTCCTATTGTACTCGAGATCATACTACTTTATCCTGCCATTGTGATCCAGGCTATGATGGGAATCCTTATGTCTACAATGGATGTCAAGGTAAAAAGAACTGAGATTCTGAGATTATCTTTGTTGAACAACACAATCACATTTTAATCTAGATTATTTTATCTCCTGTCATTCAATTCATATTATATGTGATAATAAAACTTAGAAAGTTGATGATGTTGATTTCTTCACTTTAACAGTTCGTGAAGAGTGCAAAGGTTGTAATGGATATCGTGATCAACGGTTGGATATTCCTAATGCATATTATTGTCGAAATAAACCACCACTGGGCCTAGCAGCCATCCTTGGTAAGTACAATTAATATATGAGTATGCAAAATAACAACTGAGAGAGGGAAAAAAGTTTGCGCATATGTTTAGTTATGAGATGCATGCACAGAGCATAATATGCACTCAAAGAGTACATAAAAATGTCTGATGAGGGTGAGAGACGTGAGTCTAAGATCTCGCATATAATCAGAAGATCTGTTTGTAGTAAAGGGTCGTGATTGAAGACATGGAAAAAGTGTATTGATTTGAATGATTAATTGTAAACCCGTATATGGCCAACAAAGAAGGAAGTTGGGCCGATCAATGATAAAAAAGCTATGAATCGAATAAGATGATAACATAATCCAAGGAACAAAAGAAAACACAAAAGCCATTCCTATTTCTTGTGTGCTTTAAATATGGTAATAGGTTAAGCCCAAAAACCATTTGTAAACTACTCGACAGTGGACTTACTTGGTTCTTGTAGGTCTGCAGTGGTAGAAGCCGGGCATCACTATCTGCCAACCATTTGTTAACTTGTGATCACATGTGATGTGTCTTCATAGACAATAAGGACTCAATGAGCTCTGGTCCAAACAAATGCAACGACTACATGCATGTCAGAACACAATTGATAGCCTTCCATCGTGCAGTGTCTTCACGGTTTTTTTTTTTTACTCGTGAAGTGTATGATCAAACTTGGCTCGTTTATAAACAAATTGAGTATTTAAATTCTAAATAAGTTTAAAAAAAATCTTCGTATCTGATAGAATATGTAATTAATGTAAATAGAGGGTTGCCTATTGTAATTATGTAAAGTCAGTTATTATTAATATCAGCCGTCTGATGAACGGAAACCCTAAGGGGAATTTATTCAATCTCTCTAATTCTCACATGGTATCAGAGGGTTCAGATCCATAACTCTCTCTTCACCCTTTATTCCGTCTTCCGCCGCCCTACTTAGCCTCCGGCGCCGCCCTCCCTCGTTGTGTCCGTTGAGTGCTCTTTCTTCTTTTCATTCCCCATACAATGTCGACCGACAAGAAATCAACTTTTCATTCCGCTCTTGGGATCTCCAATATCAAGAACAACATCGCTCTTGTTCTTGATCATGACACACCATATGCATCTTGGGTCACTCTTTTTCGCGTCACCGCCAAGGCACATAATGTCTTGGATCACATTGATGCCAAAGTTCCGCGACCTGCAGACATTGATGATGCTCTTTGGAACCAAGTTGATGCAACTGTTCTTCAATGGATCTACAGTACGGTCTCTAAGGATATTCTTCTTCAAATTCTTGATCCTGATGACACCGCTCTCAAAGCTTGGGGTCGTATTCAGGATATCTTTCAGGATAATAAGCACACGCGCGCAGTCTATCTGGAACATGAATTTTCCAACTGCAAATTGGCGTCTTTTGCTTCAATTTCCGCCTACTGTCAACACATGAAAGCCTTGTCAGATCAACTTAAGGGTGTTGACTCCCCCATCTCTGATAATCGGTTAGTCCTTCAACTTTTGTCAGGTTTGCCTTCTGAGTATAACGCCACCGCTAGTTACATTCAGCAATCGGATCCGTTGCCCACGTTTCACAAAGCGCGATCGCAACTTATCCTTGAAGAAACTAGAATGGCTAAACAACAGCTCACCGAAAAAGACTCGACGGCGCTCACCACATCTTCTGGAAGTGCGGCCAAGCCACCGTCAACCGGCACCAGCGGAGGCACCACCACCGGCCAGCAGGACGGCGGCTCTCGCAACCGCAACAGGGGCCGGAAGGGTCAAAACCGCAACAGCGGCGGAACCCAGCCGACCCCTACCCAGTTTGTGTACCGCCCCAACATTGGCTGGACTCCTGTGCTACCCGGCCCACACAGCTCGCAGGCCCACTGGAATCCGGCCCACTGGCCTGTCTTTTCTCCAGCCCACCTGCAGCGTCCGCCTTCACCTTATCCATCTCAGCAAGGTATTTTGGGCCCGCCTCCACTGCAGCCCAATGGCCAACAGGCCCATGTTGCTGCGGCTGGACAGCTTCTGCAGCCCACATCAGTTGATCACGCCTTTGCTTCAATGACGTTAAATCCCGCAGATAATTTATGGTACATGGATACCGGTGCTACTTCTCACATGACGAATGATTCAGGTAACCTCTCGTCCATCTCGTATAATGGTTCATTAAATTCGATAATTGTTGGAAATGGCATGCGCATACCATCTACAGGTCTTGGTGAAGCTAATATCAACACCCCTACCAAACCTCTTCATTTATCCCAAGTCCTCATAGCACCTAAATTAGTCAAAAACCTTGTCTCCGTTCGTCGGTTCACAACCGATAACCAAGCCAGTATTGAATTTGACCCGTTTGGTTTTTCTGTGAAGGATTTACACACGGGGATAACTCGTCTGAGATGCAATAGCTCTGGGGATCTTTATCCAGTTACCAAAGATTCAGCGTCAATTCATGCTCTTTCTGCTCAGTCATCGAGTCTCTGGCATGCTCGACTAGGTCATCCTGGCACGCCGGTTCTAGATGTTCTTAGGAAGTTTTCTTTTCTTAATATTAATAAGGAGCGCGACTCCTCTCTTTGTCATGCTTGTCAACTTGGAAAACACCATAGGCTCCCATTTGAACGTTCAATCAATAAAACTTTTGCACCTTTTGATATTATTCATAGTGATCTTTGGACTTCTCCGGTTCCTAGTCGGGAAGGTTTCAAATACTATTTGCTCTTTCTTGATGATTTTTCACATTTTCTTTGGGTCTTCCCAATTAAATATAAATCTCAAGTCTTCGATCTTTTTGTGCAATTTCATAAACTCATTCAAACACAATTCAATGCGCCTATTAAAAACTTTCAATGTGACATGGGTAGCGAGTTTAATAACCATCAATTTCACTCATTCTTTGCCCTTCATGGCATCAATTTTCGGTTTTCATGTCCTCACACCTCCCCTCAAAATGGAAAAGCTGAACGTGTCATACGGACCATCAATAACATGATGCGATCCCTTCTTTTTCATGCTTCCTTACCCATCACGTTTTGGTCTCATGCCCTTCACATGTCATGCTTTCTTCTTAACATCCTCCCCTCCACCACAATCCAAAATAACTCTCCCACCCAAGTGTTGTATCATTCAACACCTTCTTTTCATCATCTCCGCGTTTTTGGGTGCCTTTGCTACCCAAATCAAAGCGCAACAATTCCTCACAAATTAACTCATCGAACGACTCCTTGTGTTTTTTTAGGATATCCCAATCATCACCGAGGATATAAATGTCTGGATTTGAAGTCAAATAAAATCATCATATCCCGACATGTCACATTTGATGAGCATATTTTTCCCTTTTTCAATCTTGAGTCTTTTCGTCCTTCATCTAAGGTGCTGGAAAATGAACCCAGAAGCTCAATTTATCACCAATTGCAGTCTCAGGCCCAATTCCACCCTGCTGAACCCGTACCCACTTCACCAGCCCGGCCCAATTCTGCAACGGACATCCTGCCCCTCTCTCAGCTGGCCCATCCTTCCCCGCCTGGCGTGTCACCCCCTTCACGGGCCTGCTCACCTATCCGGCCCATTGTTTCCCCAGGCCCACCTTCCTCTCCAACCCAACCTGCCACATTGGCCCCGCCATCTACTGTTTCCCAGCTGGACCAGCCCCCTCCCACATCTATTGCTACGACCTCCACAGCACATCCCACCACCAATATTAACCGACCTAATACTCGCTCATTGAGTGGTATTTTCAAACCCCGCCAAATTTTCGACCTCCATACAACCACCATATCCGACTTATCTCCTATACCCACATCCCACAAATTAGCTCTCCAGGATCCAAAATGGTCCGCTGCCATGCTCGACGAATATCGAGCCCTTATCCGAAATGGTACTTGGGTTCTTGTTCCTCGTCTTGAGCAGACTAATATTGTAAGATGTATGTGGATTTTTCGTCATAAGTTCAGATCAGATGGTTCCCTGGAGAGATATAAGGCATGCCTAGTAGCAAACGGTTGTTCCCAGCAAATTGGTATTGATTGCGATGAAACTTTCAGTCCTGTTGTTAAGCCGGCTACTATCAGGACCGTGCTTAGTCTTTCTGTAGCTCGCTCTTGGCCCATTCACCAACTTGATGTCAAGAATGCCTTTCTCCATGGGCGTCTCAACGAGACTGTTTACATGTTTCAACCCCCTGGCTTCGCTGACTCCACACGCCCGTCTCACGTATGCTTATTGAAGAAATCTCTTTATGGGCTCAAGCAGGCACCTAGAGCGTGGTATCAACGATTTGCAGGCTATTTGCTCAGCATTGGATTTATAGGCAGTAAGAGTGATTCTTCTCTATTTATCTATCGGCATGAGAATCATCTTGCTTATCTATTATTATATGTTGATGATATTATTCTCACTGCCTCATCTGATGTCCTCCGAGAAACTCTAACTGCTTCACTCAGTAGGGAGTTTGCTATGTCTGATCTCGGACCTCTTTCCTATTTTTTGGGAATCTCTGTTCAGCGCTCCTCTTCCGGTCTATTTTTGTCCCAAGACAAATATGCTCGGGAAATTGTTGCACGGGCTAAGATGACTGCCTGCAAACCTGCAGTCACACCTGCTGAACCCTCAGTTAAGCTCAGCGCTTCCTCAGGACCACCTGTCAGTGATCCCACTTTATATCGGAGCTTAGCAGGCGCACTTCAGTATCTCACCTTCACCAGACCTGACATCAGTTTCGCAGTCCAGCAAATTTGTTTATTCATGCATGACCCACGTGAGCCACACTTTGCTGCCCTCAAGCGCATCATCCGCTACATCTCGGGAACATCTTCGTTAGGTATCACCATTTCTCCCTCCCCGAAATCGGATCTTATTGCCTATACAGATGCCGATTGGGCCGGATGTCCCAGATACCCGACGGTCAACATCAGGTTACTGTGTCTTCTTCAATGACACTCTGATCTCATGGTCTGCCAAAAGGCAATCAGTTGTTTCCAGGTCAAGTGCAGAAGCTGAATATCGAGGAGTTGCCAACGTTGTCTCTGAATGTTCTTGGCTCCGTAATCTGTTACTTGAACTTCATTGCCCCCTCACCAAGGCGTCCATTGTCTATACTGACAACATTTCTGCTACTTACCTAGCCAGCAACCCAGTTCAACATCAGCGGACTAAACACATTGAAATTGACATCCACTTTGTCCGTGATAAGGTTGCTCGAGGTCACATTCGGGTCCTTCACGTGCCTTCAGCTTTCCAATATGCAGATATTTTTACGAAAGGCCTTCCACGTCAGTTGTTTCTAGATTTTAGATCCAGTCTCACTGTTATTACACCTCCAGTTTCGACTGCGGGGGTATGATAGAATATGTAATTAATGTAAATAGAGGGTTGCCTATTGTAATTATGTAAAGTCAGTTATTATTAATATCAGCCGTCTGATGAACGGAAACCCTAAGGGGAATTTATTCAATCTCTCTAATTCTCACAGTATCCAGCTTGTTTAAAAATAAACGAGTTTGTGTTGAACTTTTCCGAAACGAGCCCGGATAACTAGACTAATATAACACTCTTACGTTGTTATTTTAGTTGAGCGAGTAAAACCTATATTTTATACGAGTTTTACAAAAATATTCCTATTTTATCTAAAAAGCCGAATAGCTAGACTAATATAACACTCTTATCTTATTTTTCCCTTACTTTGGGGTTAGGTTTCCCTCATTTATTCACTATCTACCTTGAGGACCCATACGCATTTTCAAACACCGGTCTACCCATGCATAATAATTGGTACATGGACTATGGGACATCGTCCCTCACCCACCTATCTAGTATACGATGTATCCACGTACTGATGCTACATCATGTGCCTATTTTTATTCGATTATTTTACCTTTAATTTATGTCGAAAATGGAAACGTTATTTCTATTATCGGATTGGTTCATGTTACCATCTATATAATGTCATACATTCACTACCATCTCTATTATATATACTAGTGACATGGCCGAGCGCGAAGCGCGCGGAAGCGCGAAATCAACGTAAAAACATATACATGATTTTGTTTAATAATTAAACATTTTTTTACATCAAGTAAATCACAAAGTTTATCAAATTTTAGTTACAAATATATATTATTTTAAATATTAGACAAAACTACCCATTAATTAAAGTCCTATTAGTTAAGGTAGCAAATATTTAATTAAAAAATAATATTAATTTATATAAGCAATATTATTGGTAAGCTTCAAATCTTTCGGAATTGTGGTTTGAAGATAATAGTGCAAGATTAGTAAGTTAATGTTTTAATTATGTAATTTAAGATTAAACTTGTTTGATTTACATTGTTATTTTTTATTATTAAAATATATTATTTTTCTCCCCAACTCATAATATTAATTTATATAAGCGATATTATTGGTAAGCTTCAAATCTTTCGGAATTGTAGTTTGAAGATAATAGTGCAAGATTAGTAAGTTAATGTTTTAATTATGTAATTTAAGATTAAACTTTTTTGATATAAATTGTTATTTTTTATTATAGAAATATATTATTTTTCTCCCCAACTCATACTCGTAGTAATCACGAAAAAGGGCGGTATCAATCAAGTAAGTTCTAATTCATTCCCTTCGGCTCTCTAACTTTAACAAAATCCGCGTTGTTATTGCTTAACTTTCCTGTTTGTCAAAATGATACTTTCATTTATGTGTCGGTTATTAAAAAAAACACTCATCTGTTTTCAATTCTATGTAGATGGTGTAGATGACACGTCTCGGAATGAAGTACGCCCAATACACGTATTCTTTTTTAATTAGTATGAGAACGTTAATCCTCCAGACACTGGAATGAAGTATACCCAAAATACGTTACTAAATTTCTATGAATTGGAATGAAGATCTATAGGGAATTTAAGTTTATGGTTATGGGTCAAAGAAATTTATTTGCTAATTAAGTCCATAATTAATAGTAAAAAAAACTGTCAAAATAATTAATTAATGGTAAAAAAACTGTCATTTTGAAATGTGGTTTGAATGTGGGGTGAAGTCCATTTATATAAGGTAGGAGCTGTACTTTTTTTAAAAATGTCAAAATTTTGAAATTATGTCATTAAGTCCATATTTAATGAGTAAAAAATGTTTGGAAGAAATTTATTATGTAATTAATCCTATATATTTTTTATATTATTATTATATCATTTTTTAATGCGTAAACAATCTATAGGGAATCAAAGTTTACGGTTATGGGTCAAAGGAGTTTATGTGATAATTAAGTCCATAATTATTGGTAAAAAAACTGTCAAAATAGTTATGGTAAAAAAACTGTCATTTTGTTATGGTGGTTTGGTGGGTTTTTTAATGTGTAAAAAAATGTGCAGGAATCAAATTTATGTATATGGGTCAAATAAATTTATAGCTAATTAAGTCCATAATTAATGGTAAAAAACTGTTAATTTTTTAAAATTATTTTCCTTAATTTATTTGCCTCTTATCTTTGAATTTCAAATTTGCAGGCAAATTGCTTTTAACACCGGCCCAACATGTAGTTTTTCTGATTGATTAATTTATCTACTCAAACTTAGAAGGTTCTCTCCATGCTTCACATATACTTGTGTTCGTAATGTCTTCAAGTTTAGGTGACTTACATCCTCTCTGAGAATACCACCTTATGACAATAGATTTTAACTTATGAGTTCTTTCGGAAGTACTGTATTCAATATTAGCAATATGAAGTGTATTTATTATGTTATTACTTTTGCTTATAGTTTGTAGCATGTAAAAAAATGAATGTTTTGCTAAAAGTCGAAGGAAGATACCTAACTTGTTGACCTGTACAAGAAGTCGGAGATGGTTCAGTGTTTCAGAATGAGAGAATTTTCTTTCACCTTGCCAACTTATGATACCTAATTTGTTGGCAGATATAATGATATGAAGTTGATATCTTAATTAGACAAATACTTAAAGACACGCAAGATTAGAGAAGCTGAAGAGGCTGTTTGACGCTCCAGGGTGACAAAGGTGCATCTGCAAACCATTTCGGGATGATATATCGGTTTGATTCTCTCGTACCCTCTTCAAGTTCCTAGGATCATTTTAAGAACAAGAGAGTGATTTTGAAGGTAAGATGGAAGCTTCTAATATTTTTTAAAGGGACGTGGGAACAAATTGTAACTGTAAAATTTGTTGAATACATTTCCCTTAAAAAGGTGTTTCTATCATTTTGGAATGATACACAAGTTGCTATGAAAAAATTGTAAGATGTGAGATCAAGCAAATAGTTTATATATGAAATCAATATTAGGAGTTATAATATATAGGAATTAAATATAGGAGTTACAAAAATAAGACATTAATTGAGAGAGTTAAAATGCGGACATTATTATGAAATTAATATTAGGAGTTATAACATAGGAATTAAATGTAGGAGTTACAAATACTAATTTTTCAATTCAGAGTTAATTGTGTAGTAATGGGACAAAATAATAAAGCAAAATATAGGCATTTAGTGCTCTCAAAAGCTGAAATTATAGTATAGTAAGATACCAATAAATTTATGTCACGTCCACATTTATCATTGTAAAATTTTTACTAATGAAAAAATACATATTTCATCATAATTCACAATTTTTAAATCAAACTAATTTAATTATAAATTTTGAAACAAATATTTGATTTAAAAAATACTGTTATTTTATTGTTAAATTTTAAAAATAAGCCACACAAGTTACGGGCATTAAAATAGTTTTATTTAAAACTTAAGTTTCTTCAAATATTTAGTTTAGACAATGACGTGATTATCTAACTTGAACGGTTTATGTTAGCATTATGGTTCATGTTCAAATTGTAAATAAGTTGTAGTTTTGTATAAGGCTTTCTTAATATGATTACTTGCAGAAAGTGTTTGATAGGTTTAATATGAATGATTTTAAACCTACTCATATGCCCTTAGGAGGGCACTTAGAACTCACAAAGAAACAATGTTCTAGCTCTCCTAGTGAGATAAATAAAATGTCTAATATTCCTTATGAGGTTGTTGTTGGATCTGTTATGTATGCAATTTTATGCACTAGACCTGATATGTCCTTTTCTATAAGTGTTTTAAGTAGGGTGCATGTCTAATCCTAGACTTGTACGCTGGATTGCAATGAAATATTGTGTGAGATACATTTCTGGAACTAAAAAATTGCATCTTATTTTGTTGAAAACATTGTAAATCATAAAGTTTTGGGTTATGTGGATTTTGACTATTCTAGTAACAAGGACGCTAGAAATCTACACCTCGTATTATTATACATGGACTAGTAGTTGTATATCCTAAAAATCTCAACAATAATCTATAGTTGTTTTGTCCTCTACTGAAGTTGAATATATAGTTGTTGGATAAGCTTCTAAAGAAGTTATCCAACACATGATATGTTTACTTGTTTTGCATGTAGATAGTCAAAGTAATTTACTATAGATCTTGTATATAATGAAAGATCCAAGCATATAGATGCTAGATATCTATTATGTTTTTTATTCTTGCTATGTGATGTTACATAGGACATAGAGGATAAAACTAGCACTTAGTACTATGGTCTATGTAGAGTTATGTAAATGTGTTCATATTATAGCTTGCTATGTGGTTGATTTTGATGCCTATCATGATCCAAGTGGCCACTTAGTTAATCTAAGTGAGGTAACTTGGTGATTAATATAGTGACAAGTTCACATACATGGGTATGTTATTACGTGGCTTAGGAGATACTTAGTTGTGAAGTGTGTATTTGTGTGTTGTGTATTACTCCGGCTAATTAGAAGACTGGGCTTGGAGGTCCACTTGAAGCCCAACTCCTTGATCCAGTGTGAAAGGTTTGCTTGCGGGTCTCTATTGAACCAATCACTTGTAGTCTGAAGCCGGGCCTGAGAGTTTATTCGAGCATGGAGTAAAACGCAGTGTTTGACCTTTGGTGAAGCTTTGGTATTTAAACAATCCAAAGAAGCTCTCCAAAACCCTAGAGTGGTGGTTGCAGCTTGAGTGCTTCGTCCACAGAGAGAAAGAGAGAGAACAAAGAGAAGAAGAAGAAGGCGGATCTTCCAACTCTTGCTTGAAGCAAGAAGGATCCGTAGAAGAAAAGAAGAGGAAGAGAGATATGTTATCTCTTGGTTATCTTTTCACCATTGCTTCGTTGGATTGCAACAAAGACGAAGATCAATCTCAGATCTTCATCAAGGTGCCTTTGAGGGGGCTTTTCTTCACCTTTGCTTCTTTGTATCTCCTGAGTTCTTTGTGTTTGCTTTCTTTGCTAGACCATAGGAAACATGCTAGTATCTCTTGTCTTGTGTCTGTAATCGGTGTTCTTGAATACCTAGTGAAAACCCGGGATCGGATCTCCCCTCACGAGGTCCCGCAGAGTAGAGGTATTTTTACCACCGAACTGCGTAAACAAATCTCTTGTGTGAATGTTGTTTGTGTCTTTAGTCGGATCTATTGCTAGGGAATATAGAAACGTTAGAATTAACTATCACAAATTGGTATCAAAGAATTTTTGTGAGTTCTTTCTATCGTGTTTGACAAACCCTAGATTTTTGGGGGTTTTTTCTGTATGGCTTGGTATCTTCATATATCCTGCATACTTATCTTGCTTCCGCTCCTTTTGTTGATTTACCTTGTGTGGTTAAATCTCCTCTGACTGATACTTGTAGTGCTCATTTTGTTTGAATATTGTTATCGTATTTTTTCTTGCTTACCTTATCTGTCTCTCCTCCTCACATGTTTTCTTTGTCTTTTCTGATCAAACTAATTCTTTCATTCTTTATTTACAGGAAAACAAAAGATGATAGAAAGTAGCATTAGATTAAAGCCATATGATGGAGTCTCAGACTTCATCATGTGGCAGGTTAAAATGAAGGTCATTTTGACCAAAGAAAAATGTTGGAGGGCCATAACTGGTGACTATCTGGCTGTAACTTCAGCTGCCAGAAAAATGGAAATGAAGGAACAAGCACATGCTGAAATAATGATAAGGTTGACTGACGATGTGGCTCGTCAGTTTGTAAGTATCTCTACTGCCAAGTCTTTACGGGATACTCTAGATAAACAATATAATAAGAAATCTTTGCCCTTTAGGATATCCACTTTACATAGGTTATTTATATTTAAGAAAATTGTGAACTTGACCTTGAATGATAACCTAGATAGATTTCTAAAAATGCAAATGAACTTAGAAAGATGTGATGACACTATTAAAGACACTCATCTTGCTGTTATCCTGTTTGGTTCTTTACCTCCCCAATTTGACACCTTTAGAGATGTGATTCAATATAGTACTGAAACTTTGACTAAGGCTAAGATCATTGAATCCATAGTTGATAAAAATGAGTCTATGAAAATCTTTAAGACTAAACCTAATGATAAGAAATTTGAAGTTAATTTTGAATTTCTTGTGACTAAAGGAAAGTTTAAAAAGAATAACAAGCAAAGTAAAAAGGATAAGAAAGATGACTTCTATGATAAAAACCCTAATAGTGAAAATGACAAGAAAAATAAAAAATGTTTTTACTGTCAGAAAGTTGGTCATTTTATTAATGATTGTAGAAAGAAAAAGAAAGATGAATCTAGTAAATGAACTATTCAAAATAATGTCTCCTTGTTTGAAAATATTCATGCTCAATATTCTTGTGAACTATTGATGTGTGCTATTCCTTTCAAATGCAAATCTGATGATTGAATATTAGATTCTGGATGTACCATGCATGCTTGTGCTGATAAATCTCTTTTATGTTCCTTAGATATCTTTGATGGCGGTGATGTCATGTTAGGAGACAACACTGTGTTAAAAATAAAAGGGATAGGAAATATACCTATGTGCATGTTTGATGGAAAGATTAGGGTGATACAAAATGTTAGATGGGTTCTTGGCCTTAGGAGAAACCTGTTGTCTGAATCTATGTTTGATGACCTAGGTTGTAATATAAATACTAGTAATGGTATAAGATAAGTTGTCAAAAATGGTCTTACTCTTATTAGGAGCTCTAAAAAGGGTGGTTTGTACTTTGTAGAACAATCACCTGAATTAAATCTCTCCACTACTGATATTGATAAAAACAACCTAGACCAAACTACTTTATGGCATAGCAGATTAGGGTATATAGGGAACAATGGTCTACTTCAGTTACATAAACAAGGCATCTTAACTAATAAGTTGACCAACCTTAGCTTTTGTGAAAACTATGTGTTTGGTAAAGCTAATACATTTTTTTTAATAAATCTTTATATAAGGCTAACAAACCTCTAGAATACATACACTCAGATCTATAGGGTCCTGCACACATAGAAACTGTAGGTGGAAATAAGTACTTCATTTCTTTTATTGACCCACTACTCTAGAAAAGTTTGGATATACCTGTTAAGAACTAAAGATGAAGTCTTTGAAAGTTTTAAAAACTGGAAAATT
This sequence comes from Fagopyrum esculentum, assembly GCA_033239045.1. NCBI lineage: Eukaryota > Viridiplantae > Streptophyta > Magnoliopsida > Caryophyllales > Polygonaceae > Fagopyrum > Fagopyrum esculentum. The sequence continues at coordinate 19,017,354 of BSUD01000004.1, read as the reverse complement.
TTAGTTGAGAATGACACAGACTTAAAAAAATTAAATGTCTTAGAACTGATAATGGCCTTGAGTTTTGTAATGCTAGCTTTAATGATACTGTAAACCAAATGGCATTAAAAGACATCTAACTGTCCCTTATACTCCTCAACAAAATGGTACAACTGAAAGGATGAATAAAACTCTTTTAGAAAAGGCTAGATGTATGCTTATAAGTGTTGGTATGAAACATAGCCTATGGGTGAAGCTGTCACTACAACAACTTACCTCATTAATAGGTCTTCCTCCTCTATCATAGAGTTTAGGACACCCCAAGAATTATGGACTGGAAGGAAGCCTAGTATTTCCCACCTAAGGCCCTTTGGGTGCACTACATATTCCCATATAATACAAGGGAAGTTGCACCCAAGGGCACAAAAGTGTGTAATGCTAGGTTATCCTGAAGGTAATAAGGGGTATAAACTGTTACTCATACAACCTCACGGCTACGAAGTTATAACATCTAGAAATGTGACCTTTAATGAAAAAGAAATCTATTTTAAAACTAGAAATACCAATGTTATTGAGAACTTTAGTAGCACAGAAATTGAGACTGAATCTGCTAGAACTTATCATTTCTACATAAGTGACCATAATAGGAAAAATCAAATTATAGATGAAGATTTTGACATAGGATATTATCAAACACCTATTACTAGTGAAGAGAACTATGATGTTGATAATATTCCTAATAATGATGGAAAGATTGATGAAAACACTGCTGTAAGCAGTGAGAACCACAGTTCATAATCAAGGGGGGTAGAAAATAGTGGTGATATCTCTACTGCTCCTTTATCTCTCTCTGATAATGCCTTGCATGATAATGATGATTACTTGCATGATAATGATGATTACTTGCATGATAATGATGATCATAACTATCAGTTGACTAGAGATAGAAATCCTAGGGTTAGAATACCTAATAGGAGATATAATGATTCTGAATATGTTCTGTTTACAAATGATTTTAATGTTATTGAGTATGCTTTCCTGACTAGTGATGTTGTTGATAATCCATATACTCCTGACACATATAAACAAGCTGTGAGTTATTCTCAATCTAAAAATTGGAAAATAGCCATGCAAGATGAAATAGATTCCATGATTGTTAACAAAACTTGGGTGTTAATAGCTAAACCTGAAGATGCTAAACTTGAGCCTTGTAAATAGATTTATAAACTAAAGGAAGCTACTAAACTGAATGAACCACCTAGGTACAAAGCTAGGTTAGTTGCTAAAGGATTCACTCAAAGAGAGGGAATTGATTACACTGATATATTTTCTCCTATTGTCAAATAAAAAAACCATGAGACTATTGCTTGCTTTTGCTACTGTGCATGATTGGGATATAGAACAAATGGCTGTAAAAACTACCTTTTTACATGGTAATTTGGATGAAATTATCTATATGAAACAGCCTGAAGGTTTTTTAGATAAATCTAGACCTGATCATGTTTGCTTCCTTAAAAAAATCCATCTATGGCTTAAAACAGTCATCTAGACAATGGAATCTTAAGTTTGATGAGTGCATGAAAAACTTAGGATTTTTAAGAAGCAATTATGATTATTGTTTGTACTTTAAAGGCATATCTTCCATGAATCCCTTGTTTGTATTGTTATATGTTGATGATATACTACTCATTAGTAAATCTATTGTGTTGATTGCTGGTGCTAAAAGGGATTTAAAATCTAATTTTGACATGAAAGATATGGATCCTGAGAAGATCTTAGGTGTTAAAATTATAAGGGATAGAAAGCATAAGAAAATGTGGTTGTCTCAAGCTAATTATATTGAAAAAGTGTTAGACAAATTCAATATGAAGCATGCTAAACCCACTTCTATACCCTTAGGAGGGCACCTTGATTTAACTAAGAAACATTGTCCTAGTAATTAAGCTGAATTGATAAAATGTCTAAAATTCCGTATGATGTGGTTGTTGGTTCAATCATGTATGCTATGTTATGCACTAGACCTGATCTTGCTTTTGGTATAAGTGTTTTGAGTAGATACATGTCTAATCGTGGTGAATTGCATTGGACTGCTATGAAATATATTCTTAGATATATCAGTGGAACTAAAAACTTATGTTTAATGTTTTCTACACATGATGACATTGGAAATGTTTTTGGTTATATTGACTCTGATTATGCTAGTAACAAGGATAATAGAAAGTCTACCACTGCTTATTTCTATACATGAACTGGTAATTGTATTTTATGGAAATCCCAACAACAATCTGTGGTTTCTTTGTCCTCTACTGAAGTTGAATACATTGCAGCTATTGAAGCTTCTAAGGAAGCTATTTGGCTTAAGGGTCTTGTTAGTGAAATATCTCATAAACCTTGTGTTCCTGTAATTCATATGGCCAGTCAAAGTGCTTTGTATTTGTGTAAAGATCCTGTTTACTATGAAAAATCTAAACATATTGATGTTAGAAATCATTTCATTCGAGATAGGGTTAAGAAGAAGCATTTCTTAGTTAAGAAAATTAAGGGTGACTTGAATCCTGCTGACTTTGGAACAAAAATTGTAAGTGTTGATAAATTTTCTTTCTGTAAAAATTTTCTGCAGATTTTTTATGTTCCTTGAGTGTTGATTGTAGGTTATGGACTGATGACGGACAAGAGTGATGGTCTAAGGCACACTATTGGGGAACAAAACTTGATTATAATGATACAAGAATCAGGAGGGCATGAATCAGGAGGGCATTTGTTATGTTTTTGATTCTTGCTATGTGATGTAACATAGGACATAGAGGATAAAACTAGCACTTAGTACTATGGTCTATGTAGAGTTATGTAAATGTGTTCATATTATAGCTTGTTATGTGGTTGATCTTGATGCCTATCATGATCCAAGTTGCCACTTAGTTAATCTAAGTGAGGTAGCTTGGTGATTAATATAGTGACAAGTTCACATACATGGGTATGTTATTACGTGGCTTAGGAGATACTTAGTTGTGAAGTGTGTTTTTGTGTGTTGTGTATTACTCCGGCTAATTAGAAGACTGGGCTTGGAGGCCCACTTGAAGCCCAACTCCTTGATCCAGTGTGAAAGGCTTGCTTACGGGTCTCTATTGAACCAATCACTTGTAGTCTGAAGCCGGGTCAGAGGGTTTATTCGAGCATGGAGTAAAATGCAGCGACCTTTGGTGAAGCTTTGGTATTTAAACAATCTAAAGCAGCTCTCCAAAACCCTAGAGTGGTGGTTGCAGCTTGAGTGTTTCGTCCACAAAGAGAAAGAGAGAGAACATAGAGAAGAAGAAGGTGGATCTTCCAAATCTTACTTGAAGCAAGAAGGATCCGTAGAAGAAAAGAAGAGGAAGAGAGATCTGTTATCTCTTGGTTATCTTCTCACCATTGCTTCGTTGGATTGCAACAAAGACGAAGATCAATCTCAAATCTTCGTCAAGGTGCCTTTGAGGGGGCTTTTCTTCACCTTTGCTTCTTTGTATCTCCTGAGTTCTTTGTGTTTGCTTTCTTTGCTAGACCATAGGTAACGTGCTAGTATCTCTTGTCCCGTGTCTGTAATCGGTGTTCTTGAATACCTAGTGAAAACCCGGGACTGGATCTCCCCTCTTGAGGTTCCGCAAAGTAGGTGTATTTTTACCACCGAACTGTGTAAACAAATCTCTTGTGTGAATTGAAAACTCCACCTTGATTATAAAGTTATATATGTGTTGATGATGAAAGACTTAAACACAAATGAAAGAAGTAGTTTTGATACACTAACAATTTATTTATTGTATTTCGAGTTGCTTGGTTTGGTTTGGTAGTTTGGATTAAGTACATGTTTTGCAAGAGATTTCAAAGGACCTTGGAAGACCTTGAAAGATGAAGAGTTTTGGAGATTTTAAATGACGAAGGCCTTGAAATGAATTCCAAGGAAATGAAGAAATCAAGACTGCTCGGCTGCAAGCTAAAAGGATTCAAATTACTTAGAAGATCTTCTACGAGAGATTTGATCAAACAAAAAGATATGATCAAGTGAAGATCTCAACCGGCCATTAAAAGATCTTAGAAAGATCCTCAAACGAAAAGCAAGAAGATTTTCTCCTCTGGATTTTTATATTGTTACAACAAATATGAGAAGATCAAGGAGGGAGAGAATCAACGTGTTCTCTGGAGATAAAGATCCACAACGTCTATCTCATCTCTATCAGGAAGCGATCTTCATGGAGAAGAAGACTGATCATCAAACGGTCATCTTTCCAACGGCTAGAAGACCTCTCCATAGAAGGATATAAATGAAGATGGCAATTGAAGAACATATACACAAGCTTACACGGAAACATTAATAGTCTTCAAATCGATCCATAACCATCTTCATTCGATCAAATTGTTTTTCTTTTCCTTTCTCTAAAAGCTTTATCCCCTAGAGAGAGATAAAACACGAGAGCTCCATTTGTATATCTAAAGAGTGTTATACTCGAGTGTGTTACTTTGCGAAGTTACTAGGCTATTATAGCAAAGTGAAGAGTTGGAGCTAGAATGTAGCATTGACTACAGTGAGAGAAGAAGGGAATTTCTTCTAGTTTGTATCTAGGACTCTTTGAAGCTGATAATAGATAGTTAGATCCTAAGGCTATACCCTGGGACGGATAGTAGGCTATTTAGAGCCGAACTTCGTAAACATATCCTTGTGTCGATCTTTTTCTTTCCGCACTATATCTTGATTTACTGTGACTAACATTGTTTTGTAGGAATACAAAGTCAAGGCCCTTGAAAGTTTTTTCAAAGCCCTTGAAATCAAAGTATCACAAAACGCTCAGATCGACATCACGGCCCTTGAAAGTAGTTTCAAGGTCTTGAGATTGGTTTTACGAAAAGTTCTCATACTCTATTCAACCCCCCCCCCCCCTCCTTCTAGAGTATCTTTTATCCTTTTTATTCAGCTAACGGTTCTTCATGAATGTTGTTTGTGTCTTTAGTCGGATCTACGGCTAGGGAATATTAGAATTAACTATCACAATATCATTTTGTTAGGGATGAGATTGAGAAGAAACACTTTGAGGTTAATAAGATTAAGGGTGAGGTAAACCCTGCTGACTTTGAAACTAAGATTGTCCATACTCACAAGTTCATCTTTTGCAGGAATTCCCTACATTTATGGGATGTTCCATAAGTTGATTACCATTGAATTGATGACAGATAGGAGAGCTTTCCAAGTTTGCTACTAGTGATTAAGACAAGATCAAGTACATGAATTAGAGGCATTTGTTAGCATTATGGTTCATGCATTTTGACAAGTGACCTCAATGAAATTCACCAAACCAACGAAAAACAAGGTGGAACACTACCCAACCCAAACATATTTGATAGATTGTTAAACTTCAAATCTAATTGTAACATGTTGGACCTTAAAACAATAGGAAATGAATTTACTTGGAGAAAGAAAATTGAAGGAGCAACCAACATACTAGAAAAACTTGACAGAACTCTTGTCTATGACCACATCCTTCAATGGTATCCAAATATATTTATGAAAAATCACGTGTTTACTACATCAGATCATTGTCAAATATCACTCAATATTGAATACTACAACTCCATCATGTCCTTTAAATTTGAAACGATTTGGACAAAAAATAAATCTCTAGAAAACTTAGTTAGGCAAACATGGAGAGCAACCGTATAATAATTTTCTCCAAAAACGCCTCATAACAAAGCAAAACAAACTATTAGATTTTCATTAGAAATACTGGGAACAACGATTTGAAAATAATCACATTCGCGTCATCGACACTAGTTCAAAATACTTTCACAAAATTACGACGGGAAGAAGAACCTCTAAACATATCAAATCAATAATAGAGACAGATGAATCTATCATCATAGATGAACAAGAGATAAAAACTATTTCCAAGGATGCTTTCAAAACTAGATTCTCAAAAATAACAGTAATAACGCTCAATATTAAACATTCTTGAATCTAATTACCCATGAAGTTAATGGTAATGATAAATAAATCTCACAAGATAACCAACAAACACTAAAATCAAATATGTTCTTTTTAACATTGGAAGTGAAAATCCCCTGGTCGTGATGACTTGTCTGTTGATTTTTACCAAAAATACTGGAATATCGTTGGTCTTCATGTCACAAAATCTATATAAAAAAATATTGTAGAAATGGTTGCCTTCTTATACAAACTAACCTCATTTTTATTGTGCTAATCCCAATATGTGATAATAAACCCTAACCGAGTTAATAATTTCAATCATGTAAGTTTATGCTCTACAATATACAAGATTATCGCCGAGGTAACTACAAAAAGAATGAAAAAGATCATCAACAAACTTATTTGCCCCCTTAAAGGGACCTTCATCGCTAACCGATCATTTCACGATAATACTTTCTTTGCAAATGAAAATTTCTACTCCTTTAAAACAAAAAAAAGGTAAGGAACGTTGGATGATCATCAAACTTGACAAGAAAAACGCTTTTGATAGGGTTGACTGGATTTTACCCTATATGTTTTGTAATAAATTAGCTTTTGTAATATGTTTGTTGGTTGGATTAGAGAATGCATCTCTACGGTTTCTTCTCGGTTATTTAGTCAATAACAACTCAACTGATCAATTCTTTCTTGAAAAAGGCCTAAGACAAGACGATCCACTCTCCTCGTACCTTTTTTTTTATCCTTGGAGCAGAAATACTAACCCGCATGCTACAACAAGATCAAATCTAAAAACCAAATCATATCTTCTAACAAGATAAAATCAATCTAAAAAAAATAAAAATGTCCAAGTGGATGGGCTAAAAATTCAGCCAAAACAAAAGAGAATATATAAGAGGGATAGACGTCCAAGATCATCAAAGTGGGCCAAGACAGAATGGCCTTATGGGCTTGACCCATAAAATCATCATTTTGTCAACATTGCGACACTTGAACAAAATTGGATTCCCCGTTGTTGTGGTTGGAACTGAAAAATCCATGGTACTACTTTCGAAGGTAATTTGAAGGTCTACAAGTTAGCATATAAACCCAGGTCGGTCGGCATCTTGGAGTAAATCGACCGTCTTCGTACGTAATGCTCGAGTAGTCTTTATTTCTTCGCTCTTCGAAAAATGTTCATGTGTAAGATGAACAAGAGGTGGCCAAGGTGATGCTCGTCGATTGGTCTACATATTTTCCTTGGTGTTCTTCATCTTCACTCTCGGAGCTCAGTCATTTGCGTATTAACCTTGACTTCTTTGACGGCTGAGTGATTCTTAGTATGTATGAGGTCATTCCATGATATGTGTATCATTTGTGCTCTTCAAATGCCTGGAATGCTACAATTATATAAACCAATCGGTAGATCTCCAACACACTAATATGAAGGAAATAAACCAATAAGATATCATTTAGCCCAAAATAGTTAATGAATGGAATAAAATGATAATGATAAAAGACGCTAAATAGAGTGCTATCATCAGACTAACTTGAAAGAACCCATTGCAAGGTTCATAACCTAGCAATATCTCATGTTTCTAAATTTGGGGCATTACAACAATTTTGTACATTCTAAGTCATGATATGAGCATTGTTGTGTATTGTAGGATGTTGGAACCCAATTAACGATGGACTAATTTGGTAACTAGACCCTTTTGAGTTTCTTATCTAGTAAGTAGGCTTTTCTTATTTTTTATTAGGTTAATGTACCCATATATTTTTTTACTGTTCAAATCTCCCGAATTAGGATTTATCCTCTCCTTCTCTTCTGGTTCTTCTCTGCCGCCGTTCGCTCCAAACGGTGTGTGCAAGCTTTAAATTTATAACCGAGGAAATATGCTGAAACAAGGATGCGAACCCGCAGTGTACGGGTCAATTATAGTAAAAGCAAGAATTTCGGGGTGTCGATCTCAGGGACTTAGGTGAAACAAAGCAAGTATAGGTAGTCAATGCAATTACTAACCACAAAAGCGATTAAAGCAATCAAAAGATGATAATAAGGTCAAATAAAGGAAAATGCGGATTCTAGAGATTAAGGCGTCTAGTTGTGGTTCGAACTCAAGATCTAAAGATAAAGTGGACAAAGCTGAGATTTTGCAAAGGGAAGGTGTTTCTAAAGTGGAATAGATTACCGGGTAAGTCTCACTACTCACAATCCCAAACCAAAGCTCCTATTACCGGGTAAGTCTCAAGGAATCAAGGAAAGGAACTATAACCTCAAACCGACACACCACCTAAGGGTATAGAATCAACCTTTACCGGGTAAGTCTCAGGCTAACTCACAAAGATGGGATGAAGGACCACTCAAACCCCAATAAAGGATAAACCTTTATTACCTACACTTATGATCTTGGGTAAACAAGCAAAGGAATCACCGGGTAAGTCTCATCCTAGGCTTGCATTAAACGAGGAAAGGTATAATAAGAATAGGATTTGGCAACTCTAACACTTAACTCTCAGTTTTAGATCAGAATAGGTCACCTCGGTCAGACAGAATCCACCTCGGCCGGGGTGTTTTTATTGACTGAGCGAGGTAGTCTAGGATTAAAGTTAAAAACTCGAGCTTTTAGGGTCCTACTGGGGTTAAGATCATTCTATCATTGTCTTTCCCACAACCTTCAGCCAATCACCCTAGAACCGCACAAGGAAATTAGCCACTCATCATCATGAAAGCAATAATCAAATATATGAGAACAAAGGCTTCAATAACTGAATCAAATATCAAATAAATCAGCGTTCCTTGGATCACAAATCCAACAAGACAATAAAACCAAAAGGAATCTAAGAAAATCTTACAAACTCCTTCAAAAGCTATCTTAAAGCTATCAACTTCCTGCCTTCAATCTTCAAACTTCCAAAAATCCTTCCTAACTGCAGCATAGAATGTGGTGTAGCGAGGATAACGGGTTGCTGAATTTGTGGAAAATCCAACCCTTTTTATAGGAGAATTATCTTCCAAAGATAATAATATCTTAAAAAGATAATATCCTAATAAAAATATATCTTATCTCTAAAATAGATCTCCCAAATATATGATCTGCTTTCCAGAAATCCAGCCCAAAAATATAAGATATCACTTTCCAAAAATAAAAGATTTCAGCCAAATAAAATATATCTCGCCGCATCAGGGTATTCGCCTCGGTCGGGGCGCTCCTCCTCACCTCGGTCGAAGTGATACTGTAGTTGACCGAGGTGAATCACAACTGAATGTGAAATCTCTTAAATCTGGTCCAAAGTAAATCTTCTTCATTAATTCCTTGCTCCTGAATGTAGCTTCAATGACTCCTTAGCTCCTTTAGCTCTATTTCGGTCCAAAATGTGCCATTTTACCTACGATTACAACGAAACTAGGGGTAGACCTCGATTCCCGCAAAGGTAGATGAAATAGCAACATAATCACATAATATACATCCAAACATGCAAATTATTGAAGATAAAACATCTAAACAAGTCCCAAAATATAGACTATGATACATGCTATCAGCCGCCCCTTTCACCTCACATTCTTCTTCTATCACGTAAACCAGTACTAAATGATATTCCTTTTCTCTTGTTTTATCCCTCTTCTACATCTCCGATATATCTCTTGCTTCAGCCTCTCCTCTGCATCGCCGATCGATCTTTTCCACCCTCGACATCCACCTAACACTCGTCTCCTCTCCATCTGCAGCCCCAAGAACCGTTGGAACCGTAAGAACCAGAGCAGCCTTTTTGCACATTCCTTGAGCCCCCTTTGTCAAGCCGTCGGAGCCGACAACCACCGGAGTTAGAGATCAAATTCACACCCACAAGCCTGTAGCCACCGGAGTTAGAGATCTAGATCTAGATCTAGATCTACGTCCTAGTATCCTCTACGCAAGATCATCGAACACAACCATCTCCCTTCCTTTCTCAGGTTAGTGTGCCCTCTATTCCTTCGCACCCATCTTCCTTTTCTCAACACCTCATTCCAGCTCAAATTCCTCAGTGCTACAAATGAGGAGAACCGCGTGTGCTTGCTGATCTTTGTGAGGATCAAGCAGCTTTGGAGTGCCATTTCTCTTAAACACACAGTTCTCAAAATCCTGATGAAGTGTTTTATTTACTATGGTCTCTAGATGATACAAAACCGCCTTTGAGTACTTTGAAGTAAGGAAAGATTGCTGTAAAGAGAGCTGATATTGTCAATCAACTGATCATCTATTTCTTCAATTTGTCAACAAGTCTTCTGCAAAATTGCTATGATAGTCTTGTCTTTGATACAATCTGAATGAAGCCTTTCGACATCACTTCTTCACAAACAGGAAGTGCATTGACATCAACCAATTTCCTACTCTTTGATACACTTGGTGGTTGGTGATGTCGTAAAGCTTTTTTCAAGACGATGATGAACTTTAGGATGAAGACTCCACCAGAAAGAAATGATGATTATAATATACATTATGCATTTTTTATTTTAAATATAGTAATAATCTTAAGATTTGGAAAATTAATGTATGAACTGACACTAAGAAGAAGAAGAAGAAGAAGAAGAAGAAGAAGAAGAAGGGGGAGGCGAGAGTAGCGTTCATGACAAAGAGCGAGGTGGATCACTTAGAAGATGGGTATACCAGAGAAACTGAGATTCTTGTAGTATTATGGCTATCAGTTTCTACTAAAATTTTACTTCCTTCCAGTTTAAGTATGAACCTAGCTGGTGATAATATATCTACTTGTATGCTTATTAGATGATGTGGATTGTCATTATATTGTAGCTACCTGTGTTGTCGATGGATTCTGTCGATAAATTCTGGTATGAATTTTCTGGTAAGAATTGTCGTACCAGAAAACTCACAGAATTTTCTGGCATGAATTTCTTACTAGAAAACTCTTACCAGAATTTTCTGGTATGAAAAAATTCTGGTATAAAAAAATTCTGATATATTCATTACAGAAAATAAAAAAATTGAAAAATGAAAATAAAAAAGGCAAAAAATAATAAAATAAAATAAAATAAAAATCAGTAATCAAGAATTAATACTTACACTTACATAATACTAATAAATATATATTATTCTTTTTTATTAAAATAGAGGGGTTAATTACTTTTACCTACCATTAAATGTAAGTGATAAAGTTTATGGGGTATGTAACACCCCGAATTCTCAAAACTCGGGACATTACTAGTTAGGACCTCACAATGGGTCCCGACCTCAATTTGACAACAATTTTACTAGGATCTTGCAACAAGACACAATAAGAAAAACCGAAATTCATAAAATAGTATTTTAAAGAGATGAATGCAACAACGTATAACAGCCCACAATACTTAAACAACGTAAAAGTCTAACTGCAAGAAGAAAGAAACAACAAAACAAACCCCCAACCCCACTCTAAGGAGTACGGAGACCCGGCTGACCACTACTTCTGGATCACTCAGCTGCTGATCTAACCTGCGGTAAATCTAAACAACACAACAGAACAACTATTAGCTAGCTATCTAAACGTTAGGCAAATGAGAATAGCACACACACATCATAGCAAAAGTAAAACCCACATCATGCTTTCAAACAATCTATTTATTATCTTTACTTAGGTCATTCACTCTTACTAATGATACTTATTTTGTGACACGAGGGATGTGGATAAAAATCACATCTCATACTCTTAGAAGTTATAAACTTATAAGATCCACAATCTCATGAAGAGAAACTACGGAAAAGGCTCTCTTAATGTAAAAGACTATTTTACCCCTGGTTCCGAAAACCCTAAGATTTTCCTATAGTTATTTTCAAAACTCTTCCTTGGAACTCATTTCTACAATCTAGTTCTTATTGAAAGGTTTGGTAAGGATTTATAAGAGTTACCCAAAATTTCTTAGTTTATACAAAAGTCGTTAAAGTCCGACTTTGGGTTACTATAGACGGCTTGGATAAAGATATAAAAATTCCGAAATAAAATCCTAGATCCTCTATGATATGCATACTAAACATAGGGGTAAATATCTCTCACAAATACTTAATCATAACTCTCCCATAAATCTCCAAAGTTGGAATGAAAGCTGAAAAATTCCATACTTAGTCAATTTTCCTCTACTGTAAAAACAGTCCAACTATCCTACTTTGAGTCCTTATAAGTTCTAATCCGACCGTTAACTTTCTCCCAAATTTTAACACAGTAAACTACATAATTCAATCTGCAAAATATCAAAAATTCAACGGTGGATTCTTGATCTAAGCTATAGAAATTAGGTCCTAAAGTCAGCAGGTTGAAGCTGAGATATAAGGTGTGCTAAAGGTCCTAACTTCGATTCTCCTTGACTGCATAAGCTTCCTTTAATTCTACCTAGAGGTCTCTGGTTCGAAACCCACAACACCCAACTATGCAAGACCTTATTGAATCATTGTATGTGGGATTTTCTCCCCTACTGAACTGCTTTAGTGTATTGTAATTCTAGCCTATACCAACCTCTACATTGCTATCAACTTTTTCTCAACACTACAACCCACTCTTCTAATTCAGCAAGATATTACAATTGAAAGATGTGTATACTCACCACAGTAAGGGAGGTAAAAAAATTGTTGGTATTGCGTGCAAATCGGAGGGCAAGAATAGGGGTAGTGTGAACGGTTGCTGTTCGTCTGACTGCCGACAGAGAAGAGCGAGGTGGTCCGGGGTGCTGCAATATTACAGTTCTTTAGGTGAGTTGCTTCTGGCTACTGAGCACAAGTGAAGACAAGGTATAACAGAGTCCTTACCAATCGATCGGCCTCAGTCTTATTCCCGCTGGAGGCGTGCAGTAGGCTGAGCGTCAAGTGCAGAAGGCTGAGTGCAGCGTCCGGCGTCTCAACTCTAGGCGAGGTTTGCTGTGTGTGTTTCCCTTCGGTTCTTGGCGAAGACGAGCGGCGTCCCAGCAACGTGTCCATCCCAGTGGTTGTGATTGTAACAGTCAAAAATCGAAGATGACCTAATCGAGTAATTTAGGAAATTAAATCCGTTTTAACACGAGATACCTCTCGAGGTAACCAGCTCCTAGATGATATTACACCCCGGTATTATTTGGAGCATTTGGGAGCTTCAATTAATAAAAATGCAGTTGAGAGAAATGATCAGGACATCGGACATGTCCTAGATATGAAAAAACATGAAAAGGCAAAATGGCTAAAAGAGTCGCTATTTCGTTTCTTAGCGGCTAAGAAAGACGGCTTAGGAATACGCGTTTTTCGAAACAATTGCGGAATAATTATCCATACAATATTCCAGATTTATTATTGCAATTTCGAGAAGTTTGGAGAAGGGGGCTTAAACCGCTTCCGGATCGGTAAAAGGATAATTATCGACTCCGCTAAAGGATAATTATCGTCTTCGCTATAAATAGCTGAAATATCGTTTATTAATTCATTTTCTTTCACGTTTCCTCGTAAAAGCTTTGATTTCTCTCAACCTTCAAACTCAGATCTACTCTTCGTTTCTAATCCGATTTCAAATCCGTTTGAGTTTTTGGATTCCTCTCTTCATTCTCTTCATTTTGGTACCGAGTTTCTGCATTTCCGAGCAAGGGAAGGTCTGGTCGAGCATATATGATACTAGGGAGGTTCCGTCGCTCAGATTCCGGTGAATTTGATGGTGTCCGAGCGTAGCCTGCGTCGTTGTGATTCCGAATCTTCTTTCGGATCGTCAATCGGGTTAGTAACGAATAAGTTATGAATTTATTCGTTTTTCGTATTGCGATTTTGCCTAAATTGACCTTAGGCTTGTCAAAATGGATAATTGGAAATTCCATTATGCTCGTTACATTATTCTGGTGATTATGGGCTGTTTGTTTGATAAGATTTGATGACAGGTGGGTTCAGAAATTGCCTGCGGGCAAAACGTTGTTTTGGCGAAATTTAATTAATTAATTAAAGGTTAATTAATTAAATTGGGATTCTAGAAAATGCTATAAGCTAATTAAATTCAAAGGAATGAATTTAACTGGTGGTTGAAGCGAGAAGTTTAATACGAGGAATATGATATTCTCAACAGGTGTTGTTGAAGGGTTCGGTTTAATTATAACTTAGTTGCTTTGTGAGCGTATCCAAGCACGATAAAGGAGGATAGTCCGAGTGGAAAACGGACTCAATAGTTGGTTTGCGAGGTTTTATTGTTCTTACCTGCGAGGTAAGTGTATATGAATTACACTTGCTTAATATATGTTATGTATTTAATATGGTATGTTTTATGCATGCTTGAGTGTATATATATGTTTGTTATGATTGTATGCATGCTTATATGTATATGAGTGAGATGATGATGATGACTTGATATGATTTATGAATGCATGCATGAGGTACATGAGACGATAATGGAAAGAATATGATGGAAGAATATGATAAAAGCATGAAACTGAGTTATGATATGGAAGTGATAATATAGGATGGTAATTGATTAATTAGCCCAACTGGGTCCCGCACGGGTTTCCGGGGGACGAGGTCGCTACCTGATCTACAGGGGGCCTCAGAGGTCGCTACCTGATCTACAGGGGGCCTCGAGATAAGAAAAACAGCCAGGGGTCGCTACCTGATCTACAGGGGGCCTCAAGATAAGAAAAATAGTCCAAGATCGCGACCTGATCTACAGGGGGTCTTAGGACAGATGGCTGAGGTCGCTACCTGATCTACAGGGGGCCTATGACGCTATCGGGTTGGCCAACCGAAAGAAAAAAAGAAAGAAAGAAAGAAAGAAATACGAAAGCAATGAGAAAATATATCGTACAATCAGTTGGAGCTAGTTAGTTAATTATCACCTATGCATCGATGCGATCGAGTCTAGCATGTTATATGTTATGTTATGATTATTTATATGTGATGAGATGATATGAGATGTTTATATGAGATGATATGTTTATATGTGATGTGTGATAACATGCTTGAATGTTTATGTGAAATGTGATGTGAATGGTTGTGGAATTATATGTGAATGTGGATATGTATGCATTGATCGACTTTGGAATGTGAGGAAGGGTATAGAGTGTCCTTTGGGGACGGGATATTAGATACTTATATATATTGGGACAATGCGATTGGTATACCCTTACTGAGCGTGTGGCTCATTGTTGTTATATCCACATATTTTTCAACTACTCAGACTCGGCCTGACCAAGGCAAGGACGTTGGACCCAACACCTGGATTTGAGATCATATCAGGTGGGCTGTTATGGGATGCTACCGCCTAGGATGTTTCGTGTGGTTTTAAACAATTGTGTTTTGTTAAACCGAGCTTATGACGTATGTTAGTATGTATATATGTTGTGAATATGGTTGTAAGATAAAGTTTTAAAAATTTACGTTTTCCGCTTTTCCGCTTATTGTTTTAAACAGGGTTAATTAATTGGTAATCAACTAGAAATGAAATAGGTGTGTCACATTTGGTTGGTATCAGAGCAGGGATATGATTCCTTGGCTTGGGGTTGTGGGAAGTTTTCTGAAAAGCTTTTGAAAGTTTCTTTTTCTTTTAGATGGCGGAGCACAGCCAAAGGGTCGACTGAGTGTGTACATGCTCAGGGTAGAAATGATCAGGAGCACCCTAAGGTGCCAGTTTAACCAATATCACTACCACCATCGGATATGGCTGGTATATGTGATTTAGTGATATATTTGAGAGAAGTTATACCACCATAGCGGGTATTATACTAGTAAAGATGGGTAAGAATTTTGCGAAGATTTGCCGCCAAGGGGCAAAGTCGTTTGAGGGGACTACTGATCCATTAGTAATGGATGAGTGATTGAGGAACGCTGCGTCCATTCTAGATGGAGTTATCTGCGCTACTGAGAGACATGTACAATATGGTATATCCTTGCTTGAGGAAGCAACTAGAAATTGACGGGACACGGTCTCTAATGGCCGTAGTCTACCACTTGTGCTGACATGGATGATTTCTTGAGAGAGTTTGATGTGATCTTGGGTATGGATTGGTTATCCACCCACAGAGCCTTGATAGATTGTTATGCGAAGGAAGTAATCAAGGAGATAGATGGGTTGAGGGAAGTGATTTTCACCGGTGAGAGGAATGTTATTCCTACTTGCCTCATATCTGCAGTAACAACTTTTAGATTACTTCGGGAAGGGTGTCAGGCTTATCTGGCTAGTGTGTCAGATTCTGCCATTGTTAGCCCCGGAGTATCTAAGGTGGATGTTGTCAGAGAATTTCCTGAAGTTTTCCTTGATGACTTACCAGGTTTACCTCCGAGTAGAGAGGTAGACTTCGAGATTGAAGCATTACTAGGTGCAACACCTATATCAATTGCTCCTTACAGGATGGCTCCGCTAGAGCTGAAGGAGTTAAGGAAACAGTTGAAGGAGTTACTCGAGAAAGGTTTTATACGTCCGAGTATTTCTCCTTGGGGTGCACCAGTGTTTTTTTGTGAAGAAGGAAGACGGTAGTTTACGATTGTGCATAGACTACCGTCAGCTAAACAAAATAACAATCAAGAACAAGTATCTCTTACCAAGGATAGAGGACTTGCTTGATCAGTTAAGGGGTGCTACAGTATTTTCAAAGATTGACCTTCGATCGGGATACTGGCAGTTGAGGATAGCAGAGAATTCAATACCGAAGACAGATTTTCGTACTCGATATGGAAACTATGAGTTTACAATTATGCCTTTTGGGTTGACGAATGCACCTGCAGCATTCATGGCGTTGATGAACTCGATCTTCCAACCTTATCTAGATCAGTTTGTCGTGGTCTTCATTGATGATATCTTGATATATTCCCGAGATGCAGATACTCATAGAGAACATTTGAGACGTATCTTAGGGATTCTGAGGGAGAGACAGTTGTACGCGAAGTTCAGCAAGTGCGAGTTTTGGACGGATCAGATTGCCTTTTTAGGGCATGTGATATCACGAGATGGTATACAACCTGATCCATCCAAGATCAAGGCTATTACAGAATGGGAAATTCCGAAGAGCATTACGGAGATTCGCAGCTTCTTAGGACTTGCGGGTTATTACAGAAGGTTTGTAAGGAACTTCTCGATTATCGCGCGCCCATTGACTAAATTGCTAAAGAGGAATCAACAGTTTATATGGGATATCAGTTGTCAAGAGAGCTTTGAAGAACTTAAGAAAAGATTGACAACGTTCCCTATTCTGGTTGTACCCTCAAATAAGGGTAACTTTGCGGTTTACACCGACGCATTTGGGAGTGGCTTAGGAGGAGTTCTAATGCAGGAAGGGAAGGTAATAGCATATACATCTAGACAATTGAGACCTCATGAGCAGAACTACCCTACACACGACCTAGAGCTTGCTGCTATAGTTCATGCTCTTAAGACCTAGAGGCACTATCTTTATGGTGATACATTTCCGGTGTTTACCGACCATAAAAGCCTGAAGTATATTCCCACTCAGAGGGATCTGAATCTGAGGCAGAGAAGATGGATGAAGTTACTCAAGGATTATGATTGCACTATAGAGTACCATCCAGGAAAGGCAAATGTGGTAGCTGACGCTCTTAGTAGAAAGAGCAGTGACCAAGGCAGTAAGGTCAACTACAAAGTTGAACATCTATTAGCTCTCAGAGTTATGAGAGTAGAGATGGATGTAAGAGGATCCGAGTTGATAGCTAACATTCAGGTTAGACCGTTGATTCTTGATGAGATTTCAACTAGACAAGATGAGGATGCTACACTGAAGAAGTTGAAAGCTAAAGTGGGAGATGCTACCACTACACACTTCCAATTGTCTGATCAGGGAGTGTTATATAAAGGTACACGGATATGCGTACCCAACATTGAGGAGTTAAAGAAGAAGCTACTTGAAGAGGCACATTCCTCGAGGTATTCCATGCATCCTGGGAGTACGAAGATGTTTAATGACCTGAGGAAGATCTATTGGTGGCCGAGGATGAGACGAGAGGTAGCTGATTTTGTGACTCGATGTCTAGTGTGTCAGCAAGTGAAGGCTGAACACCAAGCACCAGCAGGAAAATTACAATCTTTATCAGTTCCTGAGTGGAAGTGGGAGCGGATTACAATGGATTTTGTGGTTGGACTTCCTAGGACTTTCAGAAAGAATGACACGGTATGGGTGATTGTAGATAGATTGACGAAATCTGCCCACTTCTTGCCGATGAGACAAGATAACTCCTTGGATGAGCTGGCAGAGTTGTATGTGAGAGAGATTGTTCGACTGCACGGAGTCCCTGTATCGATTGTATCCGATAGAGATCCGAGGTTTACCTCGCATTTCTGGGGAAGTCTGCAAACTACCTTAGGTACAAGATTGCATTTCAGTACAGCATTTCATCCTCAGACAGACGGACAATCAGAGAGAACGATTCAGACCTTGGAGGAGATGTTGAGATCTTGTGTTTTGGAGCTTAAAGGTAACTAGGATTCTAACCTGCCATTGCTCGAATTTGCGTATAATAACAGTTTCCATTCGAGTATTGGTATGGCCCCTTACGAGGCCTTGTATGGAAGGAAGTGTTGCACACCTGTATGTTGGGATTTTGAGGGCATGCAACAGATAGAGGGTCCTGAACTTGTACAACAGACAATAGAGAAAGTACAAGTAGTAAAGCACTGCTTGAAGGCAGCACAAGATCGTCAGAAGAGCTACTTTGATCGCCATAGACGAGAGATGACATATGAGATAGGCGAGAGAGTGTTTTTGAAGGTATCTCCTTGGAGGGGAGTTATGAGATTTGGTAGGCATGGGAAGTTAGCACCGAGATACATTGGTCCATATGAGATCTTAGAGAAGATCGGACCACTTGCGTATAGATTGGCGTTACCACCTGAGTTATCAAGATTGCATGACGTCTTTCACGTATCGGTGCTACGGAGGTATAGGTCAGATCCAAGTCATATCATTCCTGAACCTGAGATAGAAGTATCTGAGAACTTGTCCTACCCAGAAGAACCAGTTGAGGTTTTAGGCAGACAAGTTCGAAGATTGAGAAACAAGGAGATTCCGATGGTGAAGGTCAGATGGGGACATCATTCAGCTCGAGAGGCTACATGGGAGACCGAACGAGATATGAAAGCGAAATACCCCTACCTTTTTAAGTAAAAACCTCGAGAAATTGTGATCCGGTTGTGCATCCTTTTGATACATCTACGAGTTTGGTTCTACGTCCTTTCTTAAATTTCGGGACGAAATTTCTTAAAGTGGGAGATATTTGTAACAGTAAAAAATCGAAGATGACCTAATCGAGTAATTTAGGAAATTAAATCCGTTTTAACACGAGATACCTCTCGAGGTAACCAGCTCCTAGATGATATTACACCCCGGTATTATTTGGAGCATTTGGGAGCTTCAATTAATAAAAATGCAGTTGAGAGAAATGATCAGGACATCGGACATGTCCTAGATATGAAAAAACATGAAAAGGCAAAATGGCTAAAAGAGTCGCTATTTCGTTTCTTAGCGGCTAAGAAAGACGGCTTAGGAATACGCGTTTTTCGAAACAATTGCGGAATAATTATCCATACAATATTCCAGATTTATTATTCCAATTTCGAGAAGTTTGGAGAAGGGGGCTTAAACCGCTTCCGGATCGGTAAAAGGATAATTATCGACTCCGCTAAAGGATAATTATCGTCTTCGCTATAAATAGCTGAAATATCGTTTATTAATTCATTTTCTTTCACGTTTCCTCGTAAAAGCTCTGATTTCTCTCAACCTTCAAACTCAGATCTACTCTTCGTTTCTAATCCGATTTCAAATCCGTTTGAGTTTTTGGATTCCTCTCTTCATTCTCTTCATTTTGGTACCGAGTTTCTGCATTTCCGAGCAAGGGAAGGTCTGGTCGAGCATATATGATACTAGGGAGGTTCCGTCGCTCAGATTCCGGTGAATTTGATGGTGTCCGAGCGTAGCCTGCGTTGTTGTGATTCCGAATCTTCTTTCGGATCGTCAATCGGGTTAGTAACGAATAAGTTATGAATTTATTCGTTTTTCGTATTGCGATTTTGCCTAAATTGACCTTAGGCTTGTCAAAATGGATAATTGGAAATTCCATTATGCTCGTTACATTATTCTGGTGATTATGGGCTGTTTGTTTGATAAGATTTGATGACAGGTGGGTTCAGAAATTGCCTGCGGGCAAAACGTTGTTTTGGCGAAATTTAATTAATTAATTAAAGGTTAATTAATTAAATTGGGATTCTAGAAAATGCTATAAGCTAATTAAATTCAAAGGAATGAATTTAACTGGTGGTTGAAGCGAGAAGTTTAATACGAGGAATATGATATTCTCAACAGGTGTTGTTGAAGGGTTCGGTTTAATTATAACTTAGTTGCTTTGTGAGCGTATCCAAGCACGATAAAGGAGGATAGTCCGAGTGGAAAACGGACTCAATAGTTGGTTTGCGAGGTTTTATTGTTCTTACCTGCGAGGTAAGTGTATATGAATTACACTTGCTTAATATATGTTATGTATTTAATATGGTATGTTTTATGCATGCTTGAGTGTATATATATGTTTGTTATGATTGTATGCATGCTTATATGTATATGAGTGAGATGATGATGATGACTTGATATGATTTATGAATGCATGCATGAGGTACATGAGACGATAATGGAAAGAATATGATGGAAGAATATGATAAAAGCATGAAACTGAGTTATGATATGGAAGTGATAATATAGGATGGTAATTGATTAATTAGCCCAACTGGGTCCCGCACGGGTTTCCGGGGGACGAGGTCGCTACCTGATCTACAGGGGGCCTCAGAGGTCGCTACCTGATCTACAGGGGGCCTCGAGATAAGAAAAACAGCCAGGGGTCGCTACCTGATCTACAGGGGGCCTCAAGATAAGAAAAATAGTCCAAGATCGCGACCTGATCTACAGGGGGTCTTAGGACAGATGGCTGAGGTCGCTACCTGATCTACAGGGGGCCTATGACGCTATCGGGTTGGCCAACCGAAAGAAAAAAAGAAAGAAAGAAAGAAAGAAATACGAAAGCAATGAGAAAATATATCGTACGATCAGTTGGAGCTAGTTAGTTAATTATCACCTATGCATCGATGCGATCGAGTCTAGCATGTTATATGTTATGTTATGATTATTTATATGTGATGAGATGATATGAGATGTTTATATGAGATGATATGTTTATATGTGATGTGTGATAACATGCTTGAATGTTTATGTGAAATGTGATGTGAATGGTTGTGGAATTATATGTGAATGTGGATATGTATGCATTGATCGACTTTGGAATGTGAGGAAGGGTATAGAGTGTCCTTTGGGGACGGGATATTAGATACTTATATATATTGGGACAGTGCGATTGGTATACCCTTACTGAGCGTGTGGCTCATTGTTGTTATATCCACATATTTTTCAACTACTCAGACTCGGCCTGACCAAGGCAAGGACGTTGGACCCAACACCTGGATTTGAGATCATATCAGGTGGGCTGTTATGGGATGCTACTAGAGTTGTTACCGGTTCAAACCAAACCGCCAAACCGGCGGTTTGTGAACCGGCTCAAACCGCCGGTTTGACCAAACCGGCGGTTTAGGTTTGCCGGTTTGGTTGAACCGGCGGTTCGCGGTTTAGGTTTAGGTTTGGTTCAACCTAAAACCTAAACCGACGGTTCGAACCGGTGGTTAACCGCCGGTTAAACCGGCGGTTAAACCGCCGGTTTGAGCCTTTTTTTTTTTTTATTTTTTTTTTGGCCAAACCGGCGGTTAACCGCCGGTTAACCGGCGGTTTGGCCAAAAAAAGAGACGTTGGCAAAAGCCAACGTCTCTTTGCAACATTTTGAACGTTGGCTTTTGCCAACGTTCACTCCAACGGCTATAATAGCCGTTGGAGGTTAAATTTATTTATTTTTTATTTTTTTTTAAATACTAGTTTAACTAAAAAAAAAAAAAATTAATACCCACTATTCCTATAAATACCATACAATTATTTCATTTAAATCACACCAACATTCTCATCTATCTACTACTACTCTCAATCTCCAATTCTCCATCTCGTATTCTCTTTCTCGTAATTTCGATCTTTCGAAATGGCAAACCCGAATTTCCCAAGCGACTACGACTTCACTCCCGCTTTCTTTCCTAGCACACAAGAAAGCGAGACTCAACCGCCGGAATCGGAAATGCCACAAGCTCCACAAGTTCCACAAGGTGAAGGGCCATTCCGACAAGCCCCTCCACCGAAAATGCTCACCTCCGACATATTCACCAAACAGTACAACAAGGGTCCGGTGATGGACGATTATTGCCAAGTTTCGTGCAATTATTGTCCGAAGGTGTACAAGTGGAAGGCGAAGGGCGGATACGGGACTTTGCAAACCCACATGCAAAAGACTCATCCGGAGAAGCTCGGAATAACACGGGGACAAACTCAATTGTCCCACGGGTTTGCATCCTCTTCCTCTCAATCTTCTTTATTTACATATAATCATGTTGATGAATCTTTAGCATTAGCCAACTTAATTGCATCCGAAGCATTTCCATTTTCTTTTGCGGAATCTATTAATGTAAGAGAATATTGTTCTAATTATCTTCAACCGGCTTATAAACCAACTTCTCGTCAACAAGTTTCGAAATTAGTTTCTCATTCTTATGAACAAAAAAAACAAAAAATTCTTACGGTTTTACAATCTTTTTCGCATCAAGTTTCAATTTGTAGTGATGTTTGGAGTACTTTATCACAAAAACATTTTTACATGGCCATCACTTTACATTTTATCGATAATGATATGTACTTGCATAAATTTGTTATTGCATATCGACATTTTAATGAAAGACATAGTGCCGCCAACATTGCTAATTTAATAAAAACAGTTTTACAAGAATTTAATTTACAAAACCGTGTTTTTTCATACTCATTTGATAATGCTTCCGCTAACACCCGCGCCGTTAACCATTTAGTAGGAAATGCGGGTCAACTTATAAAAACTTCTTTTACTCACCAAAGATGTGCATGTCATATTTTAAATTTAAGTGTTCAAGATGACCTAAAAGTTTTACATGAAATGTTAGAACCTATAACCGATGTAATTGAACATATTTGGCATTCAACCGAATTAAGAAGAAAATGGAGATCAACTTGTATTGAAAAAAATGTTCCTCCAATTTCATTTTCGAAAGATATTGGAACTCGGTGGAACTCAACCTATAAACTACTAACTCAAGCTATTCGTTATAAAAATGTTTTACAAGAATTTTCTTCACAATATATTTCTTGGTCTATTTTAGATGATGAAAGTATTTGGCAAACTTGTTTTGATATTTGTAGTGTTTTAAAAGTTTTTAGTGATGCTACTAATACATTAAGTTATGTTTACATTCCTACTTGTTGTTTTTTAGAAATAGCCGTAAATGTTGCCGAGGCTTTACAAACCGGTTTAGCTTTAGAATCACTTAAATATGCGGCAACCGAAATGAAAACAAAATGGCTAAAATATTATGATGACGTTCCCGTAGTTTATCTTATTGCCGCTGTAACGTCCGGTTTCGATATTCCCCTTCTTGCGTTCTTCTATCAATATTTTTATTAGCAAATTCCATTTATATTGTTTTATTATTTTTATTTAAAAGTGTTTTAAGACGTAAAAAGAAATTCCTGAGCATATATGTATTTTTGGTTTACTTTCGGGAAAAGTACAGAAAATCTTTCCGACTCGGAAAGTCCGTTCCGAGCGTTCTGGAATCGGGTCTAGTTTATTTTATTTTATTTTACTTTATTTTTCTTATTCTTCTCTTTCTTTTTCTTTTTTTTTCTCTCTCTTTTTTGTCTCTTTTGTATTGTTCTTGTTGCGGCTGGTGAGAGGCTAGTGCAGATCTACAGCTTAGACCGTAGCATTGTGAGACGACCCCTCGCTCACCTCCCCGGCCTCTCGCTCCAGCAGCCTGCAACATACATGTCTTCTCAATCTGTCTCACCCTTCTCAGCCCATATGCTTGTCTCTTTCCTTTCGTTTTCCATCTCCTACACAGGACCTCCTTTCCTGCGCCTTTCCTCACCATCTCCACAATGAAGCAACTGAACCCTCCAACCAGCTGCAACCTCCAACGACCACCTCACTGGTCCGCCTTCCTCAACTTCTATGCGCCGCCGCTTAGGGGAGCTACGCCATCACCTTTCCTTCTTTTCTCCGTCGGGTGTGAAATTGAGCACCACCTCACTCGAGCCTCCCTTTCTCGAGTCTGTTGTCGAGCAACATCCACCAAGCAACCCTGAGCCTGCAACCCATCCGCAAACCTCTCAATCGATTTGAGAACAAAGTGCTTAGAATTAAACCATCCCCTGCACAATGTTGTCTCCAGATTCCGACCCAGCTTTGAATCGATATTGTGAGCCCAAACCTAACGCCGTCCTCGCCTGCACTCCACCGCCTCAAGACAACATCGTCGCCGGAGAAGTCGTCTTTCCGGATCGCACCAGGGAACCCCGCTGCCTCCATCGATTCGCCGGAGAGAGAGTCACACCATCGAAGCCGTCGGGATTGCTCTGTCTCGCCTCCCCTACCGAAGCCACCGCAGGTCTTACTCGCCGCCATCGCCGGCGAAACCCTCGCCTTGACGGAGCCGGGTCGCGCTCCACGCCGTCGGATGAGGTTCAGAATTCAGCCGCCACTCTCCTTTCTCCTTGCAACAATCTTCAACCTAGCGTGAAAACCCTTTTAATGAATTTGTAATCGGGCCCCTCTCTTTACGGTTTATTACAATTTATGCCCCTTATTTGATAATTGTAGTTTTTGGCCCTATGTTTTTGAAATGTACAGAATTTCCCTTGTGAATAATTATAGTTTTGGCCCAAAGTTATTTTCGGAAAATGGCCTAAGTTTCTTGAGTTCCATATTTATAGCCAGAGATTTAATTGCGGATTTTGACCTATGTTTATATAATTGTATCAATCCCCGGAAAATGTTTTTAATAGTTTTAACCTTTGTTTTGAAAGCGAGTTTTCCTTAGATTTTTATACGTTAAATCTTCCGTTCAAATTTAGCATATAGGCTAAATTTGCTTAGCTTTGGTGATAGGTTCGGAAGCACTCGATAAAGGCCCAACGGACCCATAGTCAACATTCGTCGATCGACTTCCACCTTTGA
Organism: Fagopyrum esculentum; assembly: GCA_033239045.1. Lineage (NCBI taxonomy): Eukaryota > Viridiplantae > Streptophyta > Magnoliopsida > Caryophyllales > Polygonaceae > Fagopyrum > Fagopyrum esculentum. The sequence continues at coordinate 18,992,361 of BSUD01000004.1, read as the reverse complement.
CCCCGAGTGAGTATCTTTCTCGATCTAGTTATGTTTAGTAGTAGTAGTAGTATCATGCTAGGATGGATCTAGCATAACTTAGAGTTAATGCCAAGTAGTGGCTTTGGACCTTTGTGAGTGTTTGAGGATTTCGAAATGTTTTGAGGCTTAAGGTGTTGTTATCTTGTAAATATTGTAAAGCGTTGAGTGGTTAGTTGATCTTGTGAGCTTATGAGGATTGAGAATATGGTTGTATGATCTTGTTGAGATTGTGGAGACTAGGACGAGAGTATCCTAGCATGCGTTGTGATGGTTATGACCTTGTGAGATTGTGAGGATTAGGAATTGTTATCCTATCATGGTTATGATTTATGATCTTGCGAGATCATTAGGACTAGAAGTCTAAGGACTTCTAGCATGTGAGAGAGATGTTGATTGTGTGCCTTGTTTTGACCAGGCGTTGAGTGCCTTCCAACGGGAAGTTGAGAGCGGTGGTTAGCGGGATTATCTTTTGGACGAGGTAAGTCTTCGGACTTACTTAGCTCATATTCCTTGTATTAGCATTGATGTGTGTTTGGTGGTGTGTGTTTATTGTTTATAACAACTAAACCGGAATTAGGATTACCGACCTTTATATTATTTTGGCCCAAGTGTATGATAACGGGCGGTGACAACTTGCATGGCTCTCGCGAGAGCTAGGAGGTTCTCGGCGACTATCCCGTGCTGGTAGACGGTCAGATGCATCAGTACCATTCCATGCCGGTAAGTAGGGACCGAGGCGAGTTTCGGTGACTCTCGTGTCACAACCTAAGTTGAATTAGAACGGGATATGACTTAATAATAATAAGATAATAAACCGGACTTGTGTGCTTTGGAGTGTATTGAGTTTTTATGATGATTGACTTGTGTTTGTGCCTTTCACCTTGATTCTAATGCCTCGAATATTAGCTAACGGTTTTATACCGATTGTTATAGATTGTCTTGCAGGTTAGGAATGCGGTCGAGAGATCCGGAAGAGTGGACAGCCGGGGTTCCGTACATTTTAGGAGGGGTTTGGTTGGAGTTGTCTTTGGATATTGTTTCTTGTATATTGTTATGTATTTGATGTTTGGGTCTTTGGAGTTGAGAACTCGGCTGAAGTTGTCTTTTATTTGTTTTTGGGGATCAAGTCATTTGCATACAAATGTATTTCGGTTTTGCCTTTATTTGTGTCTTGTTGTAAGATCCGCTGAAATTGTTGTCAAGCTAAGGGTCGGGACCCATTGTGAGGTCCCAACCCGTAGCGCCCCGAGTCCCGCGGATTTGGGGTGTTACAAAAGTGGTATCAGAGCCCTAGGTTGACAACAATGACGCTCGCAATCTTCTAAAGGCCGAATAAGGAATAAATAGAACCCCACGGGTTCTCAGTTTTCGTTTTCAAAATCACATGCATGAGTCAGGGTAGAATGTACGGACCACCACTCCTTCCCCGTATCTCGGCAGCTTAGTTTATTGGATTTTTTATACGTATATATATATATATATATGTATATATATATATATATATATATGTATATATATATATGTATATATATATATATATATGTATATATATATATATATATATATATATATATATATATATCTATATATGTAGATATGTATCGTGGACTTAGGATATTTTTGGACTATTATTGTAGGTGGATTGTAGTTGCATGATGGACATGATTTATGTGTATAGTTGTATATGTGAACGATTATATGTTTTGGACCTTGTATTGTTGTAATGGAATGCCGAATGCGTGATATTAGTAGTAATATGGAGTTAGGATTTATATAGTTATGGATACGTATTCCTATTATATATAGTAGCATATGGAGATATAGGACCTTTTAGTTGAGATGCTATTATGATATCATCGCCCTTAGACGACGTCGTTTTACATAGGATAGTGTATATACGAGGACAAATATGCTCAAGTATCGAGTTGAGAGCTACTTTCGGGCGAACACCTTGGAGTTCTTGTACTCCTTTAAGGGGATGTCGAAGAGGAGGTGCAGAGATGACATAACCAAAGGATGAACAAGTGGAAGGAAAATTTGCGGCAACTAATGAGAAATCGAGATGAAGACCATACAAGAAAAAGGAGTAACGTTAATGTGTGGAAGTGGTTCCAAAGAAGCCATGATTGAACGACAACGAGACCAATAAGGATAACGAACTTAAGTTCTTCAAGAAGACGCGTGGACAACTAAAGGTGTGAAACGAGAAGGAGAGGGATACATTCTAACAAGGTTAAAGGTAGTATCCCATTAAGATGTGAAGCTTCCACATACGCTCCTAAGCATTTGAGTCAAGATGAGAAGAGTGATCGGACCATTTGCGAAAGATTTAAGATACTATAAGTTAAGCTTACGAGGTACCCATAAGTGGAGCGTCAACATTACTAGAGTTATGATAAGAAGGGCATGGTGGGGATTCACGTGGAGTTGACCGGTTTCCGTTATGACGATAAGGATAAGAAACGCCGAAAAGGAGGAATTGTGTAAAAATGATAATCCCAAGAAGATGAAAGACGAAACAAGGAGCTTTGATCAAAAGACTTAAGATACCAACCAAGTGAAACACGAACGGACGCTATCTAAGGCTATAATATTTGGGAAGGTGCTCTTGAAAGACATCAAGGAAGAATGGTTAAGTCTATGAAAGGGAGTTATATGAAACAACAAGGTCAAGAAGATATAGTTACCTTATAAAGAAGAGGAAGCATGTAATGAAGATTGAACTAACGGAGTTTAAGGTAAAGTACCCCGAGGAGGGTAGCCTTTATGAAAATGGTAAAATGAGAAGTGTAGTAGAATATAAGTTGTTCACTTCGGAGAAGATCAAATACAAGTTAAGTGGTGACAACTAAGAGCGCACAGGTGCGAGTTGTCTATTGATGAGTGTAGAGGGGATGAGTAAACAAGATTATGGGATCATGAAGAGGGGTAACAAGGACGTGGAATATTCGTGGTGGTTGAATGTCAGCAATAAAGAGGCATATCAAAGGAAGTGCAAATGTCTTAATCATGTAGCAAATTATCGATTCCAGCATGTGATAGTAACGTACCGTGTGCTGAGGGATTGTAACGAACTAGTGCGACTTTATTAGGTCATGGGATCAGCATAGGGGGAAACAACACGGATAAGAACTGTTAAGGTTTGATAAGAGTTAAGGGGATAGAGGAGCGAGAGGAAGTGAGGCTTTTCTATAAGTTGATGTACGTAAATGGAAATACATAGGATGCATGATATGTTTGTGGTAATGAAATGGAGGGTATGTTTTCGCAGGCAAAAGATGAGATAGATGTTTCAAACTCACATGGAAGAGGCATGGTGGCTATGAGTGAAAGAGAGGCAAAAGATGAGATAGATGTTTCAAACTCACATGGAAGAGGCATGGTGGCTATGAGTGAAAGAGAGGACCTAGATTAGGGCAACACTGCAAGCTTAGAGTTTATGATGTTAATGCTTGGGAAGTAATGAGTGGATCTTTCAGTGATTGTGGTTGGAGAGATTGGCCTAGTGTTCTCCACGGAGCATACTGGTACGGTTGTGAAGTTGTTCATGGAATACCAAGAGATGAAAAAGGTGACCAACAAGAGAAAGAGAGGACTAAAGTTTTGAAATTCGATGTTATTATGAGATGTGCAATAAGTACACGAAAGATTGAAGTTAGAGCCTCTATGGTTGGTTTGAAGTCGCATAAGGAAATGAAGTGTAAGGTTCTACACCTACTTGAACAAAGGATGTTCATGGTAAAAACGGATGTGGAGTACGAAAGAGCTCCTCCCATATGATAGGATGTCAGTGAAAGCGAAAAAGTTTATGTCATTTTGTTCTAAGGCATGATTGAGTCTTGTAGTTAAGACCTTTGTGACTGAACACATGCGCGATATCAAAAGATGTTACTATCGCCATTCCTTTGAAGTGAGAAGAGGGAATAAGCTGAAGTATTACTTAAGCAAGGCTTCAAGAGTGGGGAAATTAGAGCAAGTCTCTCGAGTTCTATAGATGAAGGATCTTTGAAAGAGGACGGTGAACATAGTAACTACGGAAGGAGCAATACACGAGTTGAAGGACGACACCCC
>BSUD01000004.1:18871746-18988259 GCA_033239045.1 Fagopyrum esculentum | reverse complement strand
AGGCAAAAGATGAGATAGATGTTTCAAACTCACATGGAAGAGGCATGGTGGCTATGAGTGAAAGAGAGGACCTAGATTAGGGCAACACTGCAAGCTTAGAGTTTATGATGTTAATGCTTGGGAAGTAATGAGTGGATCTTTCAGTGATTGTGGTTGGAGAGATTGGCCTAGTGTTCTCCACGGAGCATACTGGTACGGTTGTGAAGTTGTTCATGGAATACCAAGAGATGAAAAAGGTGACCAACAAGAGAAAGAGAGGACTAAAGTTTTGAAATTCGATGTTATTATGAGATGTGCAATAAGTACACGAAAGATTGAAGTTAGAGCCTCTATGGTTGGTTTGAAGTCGCATAAGGAAATGAAGTGTAAGGTTCTACACCTACTTGAACAAAGGATGTTCATGGTAAAAACGGATGTGGAGTACGAAAGAGCTCCTCCCATATGATAGGATGTCAGTGAAAGCGAAAAAGTTTATGTCATTTTGTTCTAAGGCATGATTGAGTCTTGTAGTTAAGACCTTTGTGACTGAACACATGCGCGATATCAAAAGATGTTACTATCGCCATTCCTTTGAAGTGAGAAGAGGGAATAAGCTGAAGTATTACTTAAGCAAGGCTTCAAGAGTGGGGAAATTAGAGCAAGTCTCTCGAGTTCTATAGATGAAGGATCTTTGAAAGAGGACGGTGAACATAGTAACTACGGAAGGAGCAATACACGAGTTGAAGGACGACACCCCAAGAGATCGGGGTGGACCACTTGTCAAGTGTTAGGACCAGGTTGTGTCGGTCATTACGATATGTGATGGGTAGAGAAAAGATAGAACCCGAGATAGAACGGATTTCAATGCATCGGAATGTGAATTTTATCGCTAAGATTGATTCGGGCTCAACTCAATTTTCTAAGGCGCCGCACAAATGATATCAATAAATGATACCCGTAAGGATACTCGAATTGAGGATGCAATCAAAGGAGCAATTGCAAGGACTTGTTGATAAAGGTTCATTAGAACCAATGCACTGCCATAGAGAACACCAGAAGTTATCTTGAACTCTTGATTTGAAGTTTATATTGAAATTTATCTTAAACTCTTGATTTGAAGTTATTATGAGAACACCAGAATTGTTGTGAAAAAGTCAGACAATTCTTTCCAATTGAACATCGATTACCGTGAGTCGAAGGACAAGTCTTCCTTACAACGAATGGATGATCTACTCGATCGGTTACAAGGGTCGGTAGTCCTTTATGAGAATGATTTAAGGTCAGATTGTCACCAATTGAGAATCCGAGACATGGGTATTGCAAATACGACATTCCAAACGAACCATGGACACTACGAGTTGTAGAGATTCCCTATGGGCTTACTAACGCCCAGATAAGATGTTTTGGTCTAATCTCAAGGAAGAGAGAAGTTATATGACAAGTTGTCTTGGGATGACAACCCCCGGAGGATGTGAAAGGAGTTACAAGTTTTCTCGGAGGTGTTGGTCATTACCGGATTTGTGGAGAGATTCTCCAAAGTAACACCATCTATGGCTAACCTAATCCGGATGACATTGAAATTTTGAGTGGGATGAGAATTGCAAATGGAGTTGTTGAGAGTTAAGAGGGGATTCATTGGTGCAACTGTTTTGAGATTGTCTCGAGGAATGGTGAGCTTGAAGTGTACAAGTGAGTTTCCAAGACAATGCCTTGATTGGGTATTGAGGAACGATGTAAAAATAATAGCATATGTGTCTCGAATAGTAGAAGCGGTGTAAGGTAAAGTACTTTCCTCATTACTTGGAACTTGCAAGAAGAATTGAGGAAACGTAACATCAAGTTCGGTTTGACAAGAACCAAAGCCAACGGTGTAAATTGGAAGTTCGATTTTCATTGTTAGAGACTATCAAAGGGAAACATAATGGAAAATGCTGCGTTGAAATGGACCCGAGAGAGGAAGTGGAGATTCCGATATATCGGACCTTTTTGGAATCTTAACGTTAGTTGGGAAAGTGGTTTACCGGTTGGCGTAACCGCCAAGAGTAGAGGGTGTACACCCGGGGTTCATGTGCATCAGTCGAGGGAGTACATACATGACTCGAGACACGTAGTCCGTTGTGATGATCTAGTCGAGACGAGGAGCCGATGAGGCTAACTAGAAGACGTAGAATAGTATCTTTGGTCGAGTTTTACGCCGGTTTAGCGACATCTATAGGACCGTCGGATTAGTACCAATATCTATCCTTGGTTGTGCTTATGTGAATTGTGGCGCGATGTGTTATGTGTGTTTCGTATGTGTATATCTTGCGAGTCTTGATGTGTCTAGACGAGTAGAATTTGGATTAGAGGGCCGTAGTTGCCACGTTATGGTATTCCGTGCGGTTATCGAGACGAGGTGGTTTGAGAGTTTCGCGTTTAGCAAGTTTCGGGACGAAACTTGTTGATAGGGGGACCTGATGTAACGTCCGGTTTCGATATTCCCCTTCTTGCGTTCTTCTATCAATATTTTTATTAGCAAATTCCATTTATATTGTTTTATTATTTTTATTTAAAAGTGTTTTAAGACGTAAAAAGAAATTCCTGAGCATATATGTATTTTTGGTTTACTTTCGGGAAAAGTACAGAAAATCTTTCCGACTCGGAAAGTCCGTTCCGAGCGTTCTGGAATCGGGTCTAGTTTATTATTATTTTATTTTACTTTATTTTTCTTATTCTTCTCTTTCTTTTTCTTTTTTTTTCTCTCTCTTTTTTGTCTCTTTTGTATTGTTCTTGTTGCGGCTGGTGAGAGGCTAGTGCAGATCTACAGCTTAGACCGTAGCATTGTGAGACGACCCCTCGCTCACCTCCCCGACCTCTCGCTCCAGCAGCCTGCAACATACATGTCTTCTCAATCTGTCTCACCCTTCTCAGCCCATATGCTTGTCTCTTTCCTTTCGTTTTCCATCTCCTACACAGGACCTCCTTTCCTGCGCCTTTCCTCACCATCTCCACAATGAAGCAACTGAACCCTCCAACCAGCTGCAACCTCCAACGACCACCTCACTGGTCCGCCTTCCTCAACTTCTATGCGCCGCCGCTTAGGGGAGCTACGCCATCACCTTTCCTTCTTTTCTCCGTCGGGTGTGAAATTGAGCACCACCTCACTCGAGCCTCCCTTTCTCGAGTCTGTTGTCGAGCAACATCCACCAAGCAACCCTGAGCCTGCAACCCATCCTCAAACCTCTCAATCGATTTGAGAACAAAGTGCTTAGAATTAAACCATCCCCTGCACAATGTTGTCTCCAGATTCCGACCCAGCTTTGAATCGATATTGTGAGCCCAAACCTAACGCCGTCCTCGCCTGCACTCCACCGCCTCAAGACAACATCGTCGCCGGAGAAGTCGTCTTTCCGGATCGCACCAGGGAACCCCGCTGCCTCCATCGATTCGCCGGAGAGAGAGTCACACCATCGAAGCCGTCGGGATTGCTCTGTCTCGCCTCCCCTACCGAAGCCACCGCAAGTCTTACTCGCCGCCATCGCCGGCGAAACCCTCGCCTTGACGGAGCCGGGTCGCGCTCCACGCCGTCGGATGAGGTTCAGAATTCAGCCGCCACTCTCCTTTCTCCTTGCAACAATCTTCAACCTAGCGTGAAAACCCTTTTAATGAATTTGTAATCGGGCCCCTCTCTTTACGGTTTATTACAATTTATGCCCCTTATTTGATAATTGTAGTTTTTGGCCCTATGTTTTTGAAATGTACAGAATTTCCCTTGTGAATAATTATAGTTTTGGCCCAAAGTTATTTTCGGAAAATGGCCTAAGTTTCTTGAGTTCCATATTTATAGCCAGAGATTTAATTGCGGATTTTGACCTATGTTTATATAATTGTATCAATCCCCGGAAAATGTTTTTAATAGTTTTAACCTTTGTTTTGAAAGCGAGTTTTCCTTAGATTTTTATACGTTAAATCTTCCGTTCAAATTTAGCATATAGGCTAAATTTGCTTAGCTTTGGTGATAGGTTCGGAAGCACTCGATAAAGGCCCAACGGACCCATAGTCAACATTCGTCGATCGACTTCCACCTTTGACCCCGAGTGAGTATCTTTCTCGATCTAGTTATGTTTAGTAGTAGTAGTAGTATCATGCTAGGATGGATCTAGCATAACTTAGAGTTAATGCCAAGTAGTGGCTTTGGACCTTTGTGAGTGTTTGAGGATTTCGAAATGTTTTGAGGCTTAAGGTGTTGTTATCTTGTAAATATTGTAAAGCGTTGAGTGGTTAGTTGATCTTGTGAGCTTATGAGGATTGAGAATATGGTTGTATGATCTTGTTGAGATTGTGGAGACTAGGACGAGAGTATCCTAGCATGCGTTGTGATGGTTATGACCTTGTGAGATTGTGAGGATTAGGAATTGTTATCCTATCATGGTTATGATTTATGATCTTGCGAGATCATTAGGACTAGAAGTCTAAGGACTTCTAGCATGTGAGAGAGATGTTGATTGTGTGCCTTGTTTTGACCAGGCGTTGAGTGCCTTCCAACGGGAAGTTGAGAGCGGTGGTTAGCGGGATTATCTTTTGGACGAGGTAAGTCTTCGGACTTACTTAACTCATATTCCTTGTATTAGCATTGATGTGTGTTTGGTGGTGTGTGTTTATTGTTTATAACAACTAAACCGGAATTAGGATTACCGACCTTTATATTATTTTGGCCCAAGTGTATGATAACGGGCGGTGACAACTTGCATGGCTCTCGCGAGAGCTAGGAGGTTCTCGGCGACTATCCCGTGCTGGTAGACGGTCAGATGCATCAGTACCATTCCATGCCGGTAAGTAGGGACCGAGGCGAGTTTCGGTGACTCTCGTGTCACAACCTAAGTTGAATTAGAACGGGATATGACTTAATAATAATAAGATAATAAACCGGACTTGTGTGCTTTGGAGTGTATTGAGTTTTTATGATGATTGACTTGTGTTTGTGCCTTTCACCTTGATTCTAATGCCTCGAATATTAGCTAACGGTTTTATACCGATTGTTATAGATTGTCTTGCAGGTTAGGAATGCGGTCGAGAGATCCGGAAGAGTGGACAGCCGGGGTTCCGTACATTTTAGGAGGGGTTTGGTTGGAGTTGTCTTTGGATATTGTTTCTTGTATATTGTTATGTATTTGATGTTTGGGTCTTTGGAGTTGAGAACTCGGCTGAAGTTGTCTTTTATTTGTTTTTGGGGATCAAGTCATTTGCATACAAATGTATTTCGGTTTTGCCTTTATTTGTGTCTTGTTGTAAGATCCGCTGAAATTGTTGTCAAGCTAAGGGTCGGGACCCATTGTGAGGTCCCAACCCGTAGCGCCCCGAGTCCCGCGGATTTGGGGTGTTACAGCCGCCGTTTTCGATCCTAGACTTAAAATTGATGGTGTTACGGAATTTTTAAATGCTTATTATGAATGTTTAGGTTTATCTACTATTAAGAACGTTAATAATATTATTAGTAATGTTCGTGTTGAAATTGCTAAATTACTTACTTTATTTGAAACTAGTGCTAGTGCTAGTGCTTCTACACAAACAACTCCTCCACCCACTTCTTCTTCTCCTTCTCCTTCTATTCTTTCTAAAGCTAGACAAATTTTATCTAAAAGAACTAAAACACCTAGACATTCATCCGCAAGTGCGGAATTTGAAGATTTTCTAACTACTCCTTTTAGTTTTGATGGTGATATTGATAGTTTTGAAGTTTTACAATATTGGAAGAAGATGGCCCCAAAGTATCCAACATTAGCCAAGATTGTGCAACAAATTATGGCCGTTCCCGCATCAACGGTGGCCGTGGAGCAAGCTTTTAGTCAAGGAGGAAACATGCTAAGCTACAAGAGGAGTCAATTGAAGCCCGATAAATTGGAGGCTCAAGTTTGTGTTCAAGATTGGATAAGGGCGGAGAGGAGGCTACAACGGAATGCACCCACTTATGATAGATCATCGGATTCCAACTCCGATGATCCGGCCACTACTTCCGAGTCCGAGTCGCAAAGGTAGTGGGGTTACGAAAACAACTCGGAAGTCCGAAAAAAGGTAAGTAAAGGTAAGAGAACTACGTGGGCTTTGATTCCTCTTAAACCCCAAGAGGATACGTAGGCAACCGGGAAACCGGTTCAAGCCCTTTCCTTTTTTTTTTTTTTTTCATTTAGTTATATTCAAAATTTCAAATACTAATGTAAAGATGTAATAAAAAAAATTGAATGTATAAAAAATTTAGCTTGCTTTATTTTGTTGTAGAATTGTAGTTAGTAGTTAGTACTTAGTAATTTTGTTTAATATGTAATTATTATACATTGAATTTCAATGTATACAAAAATTTTAGTTGCTTTGTTGTATAACTTGTATGTTAGTTAGTCATTTTATTTTAGTTGCTTCTTTCTTTTATTATTGTTAGTAATTTTTTTTACTATGTAATTATTTTATTCAAAAGCTAATGTAATGAAAAAAAATTCAATGTATAAAAAATTTGAGTTTGCTTTCTTTTATTATTGTTAGTAATTTTTTTACTATGTAATTATTTTATTCAAAAGCTAATGTAATGAAAAAAAATTCAATGTATAAAAAATTTGAGTTTGCTTTCATTTATTATTGTTAGTAATGTTATATAACTTATATTAGTTGCTTTCTTTTATTTACTTAGTAATTCTATCTAAATGCTATTGTAAAAAAAAAAAATTCTATGTATAAAATATAAAGTTATAAAATAATTTTAATTAATATATATTATACATTTATACATATATATTATATTACTTATATATAAATATATACATTTTTTTTTTTTTTTTAAAAGTCATGTGCCAAACCGCCAAACCGCCGGTTTGGCGGTTTGGCAAACCGCCGGTTTAGGTTAAACCTAAACCGGCGGTTCCTCATTGGCCGGTTTAGGTTTAGGTTTGCCTTTTGCCAAACCTAAACCGCCGGTTCCTAAATCTAAACCGGCGGTTTAGGAACCGGCAACATGTCTAGATGCTACCGCCTAGGATGTTTCGTGTGGTTTTAAACAGTTGTGTTTTGTTAAACCGAGCTTATGACGTATGTTAGTATGTATATATGTTGTGAATATGGTTGTAAGATAAAGTTTTAAAAATTTACGTTTTCCGCTTTTTCCGCTTATTGTTTTAAACAGGGTTAATTAATTGGTAATCAACTAGAAATGAAATAGGTGTGTCACAGTGATGGTTGACCGATGTAGACGGGGCAGATCCGGTCGTAGAGGGAGGTCGACTGGTGTGATGTCTTCGATTCGGTTCCGGCATAGAGCAGTTGGCCGTTGTCATGGAGGTCGAACGTGTGAGAGGATATGTAGGAGATAGAGCGTAGAGGGATGTTGAGTGTTAGGTTAAATAGATTTGGTTAACGTAATAGATTAGGTTAATTATCAGCAATTAGGGTAAAGGTAGAGGCTGGGCCGGCACAAGGGTTATTGGGCCAGCTGTTGGCTTGTTCATCCCGCTAATGATGGGCTGCTCCGTGAGTCGTACTCGTATGGAACCGCTCTTCGAGTTTTAAAATTATACGAAATTCTAATCGGTTAAACAATTATCATTTTATGTGAATTAAGTTCACATAAAATGATAGAATTTAGTGTTGTTTTATTTTGTTAAAAAAAAAAGGTTAGCGGATCGGAATCCGGTTCGATCGGGTTTTAAACGGAAATTAAATTTTTTGGGTATTACAGGGTACACTTACTAAACACAAAACTCAAAAATGTCTATTTGGCCAAATTCTTTCATTAATGATTGAGCTCAACTTGTATTTTAGCCTTTTAGGTATTGTCATGGACAATATGTCTAGGAAAGGGTTGTGTGTTTGTTTAAACCGTGCATTAGTGGATTCATATGCTCACACGAGCACAATATAGTTATTATAAATAAGTTATTAGAAGAGGTTGTTAGAGTATGGGTGCATTAGCATGTTCTCACCTACGGGCTACATAATGGGTTTTTAAAAAAATATTTATACAATCAATTGCATGTTTTCAAACTATTTTTGTCATGTTATTGTTGCAAGATCCTATGACGTTATTGTCAAGTTAACTGAGAAGATCCTTTGTGTGATCCCTAATTGTAGTGTATTTGGTTATTAAAAGTCCGAACGCGTATGTTACATTGGGTCCGTTCGGTAAAATAGATTTATTGCAGGATGAAGGTGAAGTTGAATGTGAAGATGGAAGTTGAAAATGAAGATAACGAAGATGAAATAGAATATTAGTTGGTTGGTGTTTGGTAAGAAGATAATTATAGGTACGAACAAAATTAATGTGGGTGAAATTTCTTAAATATAAAAAAATTGATGAGAACATGAGACTATCACGTGACTTATTTTTTCATTGGAAACGTTGGAAAGGTTTGCTTCTCTTCTCCCCCTCCACGTTATTATTACATATCTTCACCCAGTTTACTCTGTTTGCTCAGTTCTCTTGTCACGACGGGAACCAAAACTTTTCTTCGACGAATCAAATATGGTAAGTTTGTCTTTAGATTACTCTGCGTTATATTCTCCACAAAATCGGTTTATTCAATTTGTTGATAGTATAGATATGCTTGTTGGAATTACTTTATATTGGACCTTGGGCAAAAACGCTCTCTTTTTTACCCTATAAGCGAAATGACTAGGGTAGCGTCAGCATGGGTGTTTGTCATGGCGGCAATGGAGGAAACCTATCCGCCGGCGAGTGGGTCAGAGATGATAGTTAGTACGGAGGGAATGGTGGGGGATATTGACATGGTCGAGGTGACTGAAAGCGGATCGAAGGTTCATAAGACTAGTGTAGTAGTACAACAAAATGTGGATGCTCAGCACAAGGCAATGATTGCAGTGGGAGATGCACAGAAAGAGTCTGCTAATTTGGAGAAAGGTAGTGATGTCGCAAAGGAACCGGCGACAATGAACGTTGCAGTAGAAAAGACTGAAAATCCGAACTCTAGTAAAGTTGTGGAACTTGTGAAATCCTAGAGTGAGGTCACCGGGGGAGTCCAGAAGAGTACAATATGGGTTGATAACATATTGAAGGAATCTTTAAAAGGTAATATATCAATTAGCTTTCCCCTTGGAGTTGATGGAGATCCTGTACTAGAGATAGAGGAGGGGGTAATTGATGAACTAGAAGCAAGATGGAAGAATTCGGTAGTCTTCAAGGTGCTAGGGTTTCCGGTTGCATTTACGGTCATGGAACGTAAAATAAGAGAACTTTGAAAGTGTGAAAGCAATTTGCAGCTTATTGACTTGGATAACAACTACTTTTTGGCGAGGTTCAAGAGGAAAAACGAGTTAATGATAGTTTTGACCGGAGGACCGTGGGCAGTTTTCGGATGCTGTTTGATCATGAAAAATGGACTCCAGACTTCATTACTTCTACACCCATTACCTCCTCCCCTATATGGATCAGGATCATGGGGGTGCCTGTCCAGTTGTATCATGAAGCAATAATATGGAATATGGCCGAGAGTATCGAAACCCCTATATCTATCGATCCAAAGACACTACATTTTAACCCAGGACAATTAATCCGTATTTGTGTAGAGATCGACGTTGGGATACCTTTGAAGAAGGCAATCATGGTTAATGGTACAGGCTGACCCATTAACTATGAAGGACTCGACACTATCTGTTTCAAATGTGGACGATACGGGCATTATGCCTCACATTGTGAGCATACTGTGATAACGAATCAAATTAAAGTACCAGAATTGGAGAAAACGGATAAACCGCAAGGGATTGAAGAGGGTAATCACACAACACAAAATGATTCGGGAAGAGCGACGAAGAGTATTCCGGTCAACGGAGTAGAAAACTCGGAATATGAACCTTAGATGATGGTTGCTTGCCGGAGTAAGTTCAATAAAGGAAAGAATCAACAGGTTAATCAACAAGGAATGGAAGGAAGCAATAATAGGCAATATGGCCATCGGAACAAGGAAATTTAATCCACCAGAAAGGAAAAAATATAGCAATACATGCTAGAGAAAAGAATATAATTGTGACACAAACTACACATGTTCAAGAGGTATTGGGCCAGAGAAAGGTTTCTGGGATAAGCTCAGAGACTAAGGCCCAATATCAACAGGGGTCGTCATCCAGTATACCCAAGGATGAAATAACCGAAAAGAGTAATGGTCTTGTTTTCGAAGCAAAAGCCTGCCAAAAGGAAGAAATTGAAGCAAAGCGAAGAAGAAAACGTAACAAACTTCGCAACGACATAAGAAGGGCCAGTAGGAAAGCCAAGGCAGTTGAAGGGGAGAAGAATGTAGAAATTTCATTGAAGAGGCCAAGATAGGATAATGATATCTCAGACAGGAGACTTTTCAATGAAGAGGAGACAAGCTCCTTGCCACAAGTAGATACGGACACGACAGATATACACGTGATTGAAGAACATAGAGTACCAGTACGGAATAACACAAAGAGGGTAAGAAATTAAGATCCCGAAGTCCAGAAGATAGGAGAGGTTCAGGTTGCCATAGGGGAGAAAACCATCTTGGTGACTGATCCTTCAATCGCTCTGATAACTGGAATGCAGTGGGAAAATCAAGGGACTCTGGAGGTAACAAATGCCACTAGTAACCCTAGTTGTAGCAGAGAGGAATATATTTTGCGAGGGAATCAAGCTGATGATGGGTTGACGGCCTCCATGGGAGAGGAGCCTAGCTAGTGATCACTTTCTCGTTGGTCCTAAGGTGTGTAGTTTCACCTAGCCTTTCTGTTTCTATGAATTGTTTGATTTGGAATGTACAGGGGGCTACTAAGAGAAACTTCCAAAGGGTTATGAGATATTTGAGTAATCTTCATAAACTGGACGTTCTTGCTATTCTTGAACCGATGATATCGGGAGACCAAGCACAACAAGTCTGTAATCGGTTAGGTTTTGGTGGATGTCATCGGGTTGAGGCTAACGGCTTCGAGGGAGGACTATGGCTTCTCTAGAAGGATCATAACGTAATAACCATTAATAACTCATGTGAGTTTATCATCCATGCATCTACGTATATAGGTGGCAATCCTTTTCACATTATAGTGGTTTACGCACCCCTCTACATATACCAGAAGAGTGCCTTTCTGGATGGCACTTGAGAGCGAGTTGGAAGGCATTATGGATCCCTTTATCGTTGGAGGTGATTTTAACTGCATTCTCTTCGAGCATGAAAGGAGAGGAGGGTCAGGCGATATTCATAGAGACTCGGGAATCTTTGGAGACTTGATTAACAAACTAGGACTTCAGGATATGGGCTTCTCGGGCTCTAATTTCACCTAGGATGATAGGAAAACCAAGAATATAGGTGTGTAGAAAAGGTTGGATAGGTGCTTAATAAACCAAGCAGGACAAATTCTATGGCAGGATGCTTCAGTCAGGCATTTGCCTAGATATTCAACTGTTCACTCGCCTCTCCTCCTAAGACTCCAACCAAACGTTAGCAATGAACGTCATAGGAGGCTGTTTAGGTTTGAAGCGGCTTGGATGACCCATGTTGATTTTTTCCCCATGGTGAGAAGGTGTTGGAATCTACATGCAGAAATAGATATTCCCCTTGCTACTCTTAACAATTGGCTTCTAACCTGGAATCGCAAGGTTTTTGGTGATGTTTTTTGTAGGAAAAATTACATTACACGGGAGTTGTTAAGAATCCAATGCAGTAATCCATCGGACGAGAGCACTATCCGAAACCTGAGAGATCAAGAGACGGCTCTGACTAGGGAGTTAGATAGAGTTCTTGAGCAAGAGGAGATCATTTGGTTCTAGAAGTCAAGGGAGCAATGACTCACTTTTGGAGAGAGGAATACGTCCTTTTTTCATAAGTCCACTATCATTAGGAGAAGACGAAACAAGGTTGATGGGCTATACTCTTCAGAGCGAGAATGGGTGGAAGACAGTGATCGCATGGTCCATATTGTTACTAATTACTTCACGCGGCTCTACAATATATGAGTGATTCTAGAGAGGTGTAGAATTCAGAAGTTATCGAGAATGATTTTCCGGATATTGAGGACCGAGATAGGGCAGTCCTTTGGAAGGCTATTAGCGGTGAGGAAGTTTGGAAGGCGGTCAAGGATATGGGTGCTTTTAAATCTCCACGGATTTATGGTTTCCAACCAATATTCTACCAAAAATGTTGGAATATAGTGGGAAACTCAGTCGTTTGGGAGGTTTCGAAATTCTACGACACGCAGAGACTTCCTAGAGGTATGAATGATACCCTTATTTGTTTGATAGCTAAGGTGGGAACTCCAGAGCAGATCAATCAGTTCCGACCTATAGCCCTTTGTAATGTGTTGTATAAGATCATGTCCAAAGTGCTAGTACATAGACTTCAAGGGGTTATTAGCTATCTTGTTGGTCCTACACAAGGAAGCTTTATCCCAGGAGGATATATACAAGACAACATCGTTCTGATGCAGGAGATTGTCCACTCCATGAGAAAGAAAATAACGGGAAGAAAGTGGATGGTTCTTAAACTGGACCCGGAGAAAGCTTACGATAGGATCAGGTGGGATTTTGTCGAGGAGTCTATTGAGACCGCAGGCTTCCCAGGATCTTGGGGCCGTATGATTTAAGGAGTGTGTCACTACTCCTAGGATGCAGGTTCTTTGGAATGGGGATCTAACGGAGTAGTTTATTCCGGAAAGAGGGTTAAGACAAGGTGACCCCTTATCACCTTATATGTTCGTTCTATGTGTTGAAAGATTGAGCCACCTCATTCTTGATGCGGTTGAGAACGGCAGTTGGAAGCCTATAAGGTTGTCGAGAGATGGTCCAAAACTTTCCCACCTCTTCTTTGCGGACGATCTCACCCTCTTTGCTGAAGCTTCCACCGATCAGATGAGAGTGATGTAGAAATGTTTGAACATCTTTTGTAGAGCTTCAGGCCAAAAGGTAAGTCTCCAAAAATCTAGAATTTTTGTGTCACCTAATGATTCACAAGAGCTACAAGATAGGATTCAAATTTTGAGTGGCATTAAGGTTACGAAGAATTTGGGGAATTATTTAGGAATGCCGCTTATTCAAGGCCGGGTGAAGAAGAGTCATTTTGCGGGTCTTCTAGAAAAAATTAATGGCAAGCTTGTTGGGTGGAAAGGTAGAAATATAAGCCTTGTCGGTCGAGTCACCCTTACCAAATCGGTTATTTCGTCCCTCCCTATATACTCGATGACGTCCATGATTTTACCTGTTAGTGTCTGTTTTGAAATTGATAAACTATGTCGGAACTTCATATGGGGCCATACTGATGAGAGACAAAGAATGCACACTGTTGCTTGGCATATTTTTTGTCGGCCTAAAGAGTTGGGAGGACTGGGTATCAAGGTGATGCAAGATTTGAACATGGTGCTTGCTGGGAAACTTGGCTGGAGATTTTAAAGGAAGGAGACGAGTCTCTGGACGCGGACCATTAACAGCAAATATATACGGACCAATCGCATCTCAGCTGGCAATAAATCACACGTATGGAGGAGCATCGAGCAAGGCATCAGAGTGGTAGTCTATCTTGGTCATAAGTGGATCTCAGGGGATGGAAGCTCAGTAGCATTTTGGGAAGATGTCTGGTTAAGGAATAAGACCCTCCTGAGTATTACAATATGCCCAGTCAATCCTATGTTACGTCAGAGAAGGGTGCGTGACTTCTGGAGTACTGCAGAAGGATGGAAATGGGAAGAGTTCAACGAGTACCTCCCCACAGAGACTTTGCTGAGATTGCTGCCCTTACACTTGGACCTAATTCAACCCAAGGTGAGGCGGCTAGTGAGAACGTGACCGCCAGGGATGAGCTCAGCTGGAGTAACAATCCGGACGGAAAACTCACGGTACGCACAACGTATACCATGATCAAAGGGTACGAAGGTGAGGCCGGTGGTGATGGCAGCGTGTATAAGGCGATATGGATCTTGCAAGTTCAAGAAAGAGTTCGAGTGTTTGCATGGAAACTAATGTAGGGAGGTGGTTTGACCATTGACGACAGAGTAAGAAGGCACCTGGCAATTTCAGCAACCTGTCCTTGTTGTCAACACAACAGTGAAACTCTTATTCATCTCTTCCGTGATTGTCAGTACAGTAGAATGCTTTGGAGACGGCTCAACGCTCATCAAAGGATGGACGACTTCTTTGCATACCCGTTTGTAACCTGGATTCGAGGTAACCTTACTTCTACGGTTTATTTTAATAATATGTGCAATTTTAATAATATGTGCAGTTGGAGTTCGATTTTTGCTGTAGGTATGTGGTGGCTATGGAAGTGGAGGAACGAGAAGGTTTTCAAAGATATCCCGGAAAGAAATGATATGCACACGTTTGTAGTCGAGAGAACGCAGGAGTATGCTAAAGCTTGGAAGAGTAACTCTCCATTGGCCGCTATGATGTCCAAGAGGATTGAGTACATCAAGTGGGATCCGCCACCTCTCAATGTCATCAAGATTAATTCAGACGGAGCGGTGAGAAGTGACGGTCATGCTACGGCAGCTGGTATCATTAGGAATAATGTCGGAGAATGGCAACGAGGATACGTGGTTAATCTGGGTATGTGTATTGTACCAATGGCAGAGTTGTGGGGTATATACCATGGTCTAAAGGTCACATGGGAGTGCGGATACCGAAAGGTAATCACTGAGTCGGACTCCCAATTAGCTATCTTGCTTCTTGGAAGGACGGTTCCTCGGTGTCATCCACTTTCTAGTCTGGTATGTAAGAGCCACGACTTTATCATAAAGGGACTGAGATATCCAGTACCGGCATGCCTACCGTAAGGCGAAGAAAGTAGCGGACTATCTTGCTAGTATTGTTTTTTCCTTTATTGTCGGTCTAAGTGTATTGCTTGACCCTCCCGAGGGTGTAGTTGACCTTTTACTTTAATATGTAAGGGGTTAGGCTATCCCCGAGTGATTACTACTTAGCTTTTTTATTAATAAGAAGCGCGTTCAAATGTGTCGGAGGCCACCGATTCTCCTTCACACTAAAAAAAAAGATATGCTTGCTTGAACAATAAAATTGACAATGAAGACAACCTGTTGGTTTCCTGCGAATGGCTTCCATTTACACGAGGGACCAAGCTTTCAATCTCAATGAAAACAAGGAGGGACAAAACAGAAAATAACAACTGTGATAGTGAAGATAATCTATGCAAGTTTAAGGGGTGTAAATACATGGAATTGTGAATATCAAACATCAGTGAAATCTATGGTTAAATTCTGTAATCATATACCCCGATTGTTGAGAATCGAGTAGTAGAAGAAAGGGAGGAGGAAGATGGCTTGCCTTTTTCTAGGGTTGACAATTTTTCTTGTAATTTTCAGTTATTCATCTATAGCCGATACACAGCTATATGAGACAAATTACTCGGGTTCTGCTCATGTTCGGTTCGTCAAAAGCTCAACTCGTTTATAAACAAGTCAAACTTGTACATGTCAATGCTCGGATCGTTCCGGTAAAGCTCGACTCGTTCGGCTAAAATAACGCTACATGAACATTATTTTAGACGATCTACCTAGTCTCAGCTCGTATAACACCCCTACCCATACTTACCACCAAAAATGAAAATAATGACAGAAAATGAAAATAAGAGATAAACTTCAACCTGGTCCCGTAAAAATTACAACCGAACAACCCAATATAACACTAAAAATCAAAACGATGAGTTGACAAAACCTTCATACGAGTACTTCATTTGTCGCGACTCGTACCCTTTTTATATTTCATAAACCACATTTTCAATTTTATAATATAACTACAATTATTTGTCCCTAAAAGTCTTATCTCTATTTTATTATTATTATTTTTTCAACCAAGTTGACAAATATTTTTTATTTTAATAATTAAAAATGGGCTAATTAGGTAAGTAGGCTTTTTTTAATTTATAACTACTAACTAGGCCTTTTACATTTTCATATTAAGTAAGTGTACCCCAACTTAATTTTTTACCGTTCTTTTTCAACTCTAATTGCTGATGACTTTCCTCACCTACTCCGTCTTCACAAACCCCTCACCTTCTCTTTCGTTGCGCTCATCTGCTCCTCATCCCCTCACCTTCTCTTTCGTTTGCCCTCACCTGCTCCTCATCTCGAATCTCTCAATCAATCCATTATGGTCGCATTTAGATCTCCATCATCTCTCACGCCGATTTCTTCCTCCACACTCTCACGCTGCCTCCATTTCTCTCCTTCTCTCGTCTTGTTCCGGATCGTCACTGGAGATCCGCCTCTTCCACTATCTTCCCCGGCAAAGTTCGAAGCAAAAGAGGTGTCTTCATCCTCCCCGGTGGTGGCAGATGATGTACTTCCATTATTAATAGAAATTTATCATTTACTAAACATAAATTTTTTCAAAGCTTTCCCCGCTTTGTAAACAAGAGGATGGCGCTACCAGCGACGTCACTAACTCTGCAGTCTCTGAGTGTGCAAGCTTCCTGGGACACCCAACAACGGTTACCTTACAACCGCAACGCACCTCGTAAAGTCAAAGTCAACCCACCGTCTCCGTCACCGCCCCCACTTCCGCCCCATCAACCAGCGCCACATCGATACCCGCCCGTGTGGAGAAGCTAGACCTTTCAAACTCTTCAAGTTGAAGGACTCATTGCCCCGCCAAGGTTGACTGTTCTAAGGTTCTTAAATTTTGGTATGTTTGTTGTACGATGAAATGGGTAGATGTTTGCTGGGTGTATGACTTTGCACGCCAGCTGCTCGATGAAATTACTCTTACAAGTTCATTAATTTTTTAGGTATGTTGTTTGATGAACTGGACAGATATTTGTTTGGTGGATTATAACTTGGGGCTTTGAGTAGGTGGATGATTTTGCAGCCAAGTGTTTGATGATATATTTAAAACATATAAAAATATTTTTGTATGAAAAAATTAAATTATTGTTTTTCAATCAGTAATTTAAGCTTTGGACAGATATTTATTCATAATTACTCATACTGCACTTGAGTCTTAGACATGCTCCAATAAGTCTCTTCTTCTGAATCTTATTACTGTGAATTGTTGTGCAACCCGCTCTTGTTATGCATTTCCGCTTTGGTTTTTGAATTTGAGGAATTGGTTTGTGCACAGTACATCAGAGACATTATATGTATCCAAACAAATTCTGATATTCTACACCACCAAAAGGCAACAAAATCACTTTGTTGTGCACAAATTCTGGTATTCTACAACATCTCCTTGAATTGGATTGGATTGGAATGAATTAGATTATTAGTATTTTTGTTATGACTATTCTGGTATGAGTTTTCATACCAGAAAACTCATTTTTAGCATTAATTTTTCATACCAAAATTTTGGTATGAGTTTTCTGGTATGAGTTTTCATACCAGAAAACTCGTACCAGAATTTTCTAGTATGAATTTTCATACCAGAAAACTCATACCAGAAAAAAAATCTAGTATTAAAAAATTCTAGTATTAAAAAATTTTGGTATGAAAAATTCTGGTATGAAATTTTATGGTATGAAACTTCTGGTATGAAATTTATGGTATGAAATTTCTGGTATTTAAATTATGGTATGAAAAATTATGGTATGAAAAATTATGGTATGAAAAATTATGGTATGAAATTTCTGGTACGAACTTTTCGTATGATAAATTCTGGTATGAAATTTCTGGTGTAAAGTTTATGGTATGAAATTTATGGTATGAAATTTCTGGTATGAAATTTCTGGTATAAAAATTCTGGTATGTGAAATTCTGGTATGAGAAATTCCGGTATGAGAAATTTAGTCCAGAAAAAAAAAATAATAAAAAAAAACAAGAAAAATAATAAAAAAAAAAAAAATTCAGTAATTAAAAATTAAAACTTATACTTATATAACAAATAACAAACATCATTTATTCATTTCTTTCTAAATAGAAGGGTTAATAATTTTTACCTACTATTAAATGAAAGTGGTAAAAAATTTGGGGTACACTTTCTTAAACAAAAACTCAAAAAAGCCTAGTATGTCAAATTCTCCCATTAAAAATCTATTATTTATGGGATAAATGAAAATATTCTAAGTGAACTTTGTTCCAAGAACAGAGTCCAAATCCATCCTTATCACACATTCATTTCAATGCGATATTATTTTGTTAATTTAGTGATGCAAAATCCTTCAGCATGTCTTCTGCCTCTCATCGATGTATAACATGACAATAAGCAACAAAAAAAAGGTACATATAAAAATCATTCGAAAAAAGTACATATATAATTTGACCTAAATAAAAGTGATTGCAGAATTATATATTTCAATTTTTTAATTATACATAATCAAAGGATTAGCCTTCCACCACATGACTGCTGACAGGGAGCTGTTCATACTCCCCCAATAATTGAATTTCTTCACATGTAAATCAACATATTATTAAAATGAATTCACCTAATCTGACCCTAAAATACTCATTTTCAATTTATAAATTAAGTTTCACTATCAAAATTGCTACTTTTCATTTTTAAGATTGTAATTTGCAATTGAATGGCAGGTTAGGCAATTCCCTACATTTGTATCCATGTATTTAGCCGATGCAATCATCGTCCCTCCCGGAATCTAGAGCTCTCTTCTTCCCCATTTATCGCAGCTGACCTTGAAGCTACATCTTCTCCGTGTTCATGGGCCTTCATCATCGTCTTTCATGGCGGCTTTGATCCCCACTTGTTCAAGAATTTTCACGCTCAATTTCATTTCACTGCCGATTACTGGTCTTCATCTTCTGCTTATACTTCTTCATTCACTTTTATAGCTCTCAATTGCTCGCACTGAGCTCAATCGCTGATTTTGAACTTTTTCTCCTTTTTATTCTGCAATCGCTACTTCCTTTACTGGAGATACTGCGTGTACAGAAACCCTAGAAATCGAAATTGTTCCTACTCGGAAAGTTTTCACACAAAATTGACTGCTCCCCGTATTCATTGATCCAATTTCGCTCTCAGATTGGAAATCTAAGACTTATTTGTGATGGCGTCTGTGTTCGTTTATCACGTGGTGGGGGATCTGACGGTGGCGAAACCGGAATTGGTGGAGTTCTTGGAGACGGAGACGGTGGAATCAGCGATCAAAGCGATCGGAGAGTCGACAGAGAGTGGAATACCTGTCTGGAAGCGGAAAAAGGGAAATGTTGTGGAAAACAGCGATATGAGGCAACAGAGATTTGTTGGAATTCTCAATCCTCTTGACATTGTTGCGTTTTTGGCTAGCGATCGGTGCTTGGAGGATCAGGAGAAGGCGATGAAGACTCCTGTTTCAGAAATTGTTGTGCCTGATAATTCTCTTCTCAAGGAGGTTGATCCAGCTACAAGGTTAGATGCTTGATTGATGTAATGCTGTTTAGACTCTTTCTGGTTTGGAAGTTGGTTTTTATATTGTTCGGGATTGGATTGTTGTGATGATAGTGTGTTGAAGAAGATCAATTTACTGTTGGATTTTGGCATTTGAGTGGCTTTGCTTTTTGACTTCTTTCTTGTTTGGCCGTTTTAAGCAATGTGTTTTGTTTTTCTTTTGTGTGGTTCTTAGATGTATTTCAGCTTCAAGCTTCGTTCATCATTTTATGCATTTGTTCTCTCATCCTTTTTGAATTGAGTTGATACATAAAAGGCATTTCTGGTGCTTGTGTATAGTGGGATTTCTTTGTGAGGTGGTGGAAGTTTCACTTTCAGGCACAAATTTCTTATTCTTCATGACTGGAGATGACTTTTTGCAGATTCCAGGTACATTGTGGATGGTGTATGTTATTTGGCTTATGCTTCAAGATTTACCAAAAAGAAGTCCTAGAATCTAGGGAATGATAAATGTGATTCCTTATTCTTGAGCATACTGATTAGTTCATATATACAACCAAATCTCTTGGTTTACTGTTAAGAAAAGAGTCTGTCGTACTGTATTATAGACACCCTCACTTGGTAGTGCCCCCAGGACGTAGTCATAGATTCGTTGTGAGCAGGATAACCAATTCTCGTGTTTTATATTTCTCTTGATTGCATTCAAATCCTAACATGGCTGACCCTCTTTTGCTGTTTGAAAGCCATATATCTATCGGCCTTCCCTTCGTCACGAATGCCCGCTAGTTCTCATACGCCTATTCATTTGACTCTATAGATCAGTGAATAGAACAGACCCTCCTTGCTGTTTGAGTATGAAAAACCTATATGCAATGAATCATTGAAAAAAACCCAATGCTATTCAGCTATTATAGATTGTATTGTTGGTCGTTATGTATAAAATATTTATTTGATAAAAAGATGTGAAAGAACATCTACTTTGAAATTTATGTACTAAATCATGAACAGATTTGTGCCTCTATATGAGCCTGTGAACCTGTTCATGTTTCCATCTCCTCTACATCAGTTAATGGCTTTTCAATCATCTAATCACTTCTGCTAGAAAGGTTTATTGTGTTGAAATCATAAACATGTTTGAAGTTTCTTTTCTGTGTACACGGTGCTTAATACTTAATTTCGTTTCTTAACTTCTATTGAAGATTGGTGGATGCCTTAGAGATAATGAAACAAGGTGTGAAGCGACTTCTGGTTCCTAAAAGTGTTCAATGGAGAGGATTCAGCAAGAAATTCTCGATCCTTTACAATGGAAGATGGCTAAAAAATATGGACTCAAGCAGCAACTCCCTTCTTCCTCCAAGCAAACCTTCATCCTCCACAACCAATCGAATCAAGTACTGTTGCCTGTCCAGAGAAGACGTCGTCCGCTTCCTCATCACCTGTCTCGGAGCTCTAGCCCCGATCCCTCTTTCATCAATCTCGACACTCGGAGCCATCAATCCTAACTACACCTCGATCGAAGCTCCGTCCCCAACCATTGAAGCCATCAAGAAACAGCCTCACGACCCTACAGCCATAGCCGTAGTGGACACCACTCCAGACGGTCAACACAAGATCATAGGCGAGATTTCAGCTTGTAAGCTATGGAAATGCGACTACTTAGCGACAGCATACGCCCTGGCACACCTCTCAGCAGGCCAGTTCGTGATGGGAGTCGAAGATAACACAAACATGAGTTCAAAAGACGATGAATCAACCGAGTCATTAGACAGTAACGGAAACCCGAATGGAACGGGATCTATAAGGCTGAGGAAGTTCAGTAGCAGGAGTCTCGGGTTTTTCAGCAATAGTGTTAGTCCTAATGTAGCGGGTGCTGCTAGGAGTATGTACCGAGGAAGGAGTGTGCCATTGACTTGTAAGCCAACGAGCTCGCTCGCAGCTGTCATGGCTCAGATGCTGTCTCATAGGGCCACCCATCTGTGGGTGACGGAAGGCGAAAACGATGACGTTCTGGTTGGTGTTGTTGGCTATGCTGATATCTTGCGTGCTGTTACCCTACCTCCCCCGGCTGTCGTTCCTTAGGCCTTGTTTGGCTGCAGAGTCCTTGTTTCATTGTCCTGTTCTATGTTTTGGTTTGTGGAGTTGCGAATTGTATCCTTGCTTGTTTGTTTTGTATCATGTTTTGTTGGATTGTTTCATTTCAGGACATTTTTTGTAATAATCGTAATATTTTGATGAGGGAAAGCAAATATATATATATATATATATATATATATATATATATATGGACAGTGAATGAGAGAGTCAGCACCGTAATCTTTTGGGATATGTTTGTCCAACCGTTGACCTGGAGAAGCGGTTCGGTTATCCGACAAAATATTCGACCCGACAAAAACAACGGTTTCTGGTGCTACGTTTTATAATCAAAATTTGAAGAACTTGAAATCGAATATATACGAAATTATGGGTAACAAGCTTAAGTTGTGATAAGGAACGAGATGCTCCATTATTTTACCTCACTACGCCAATGAAAGAAACTTGCTATAAACATGTCTTGTCTATTTTGAGTACGTCGTGGGTCTAATAAAAAGGTCTTTTTTAGAAGTCCTTCAATATTTTTCTGTATTTTGGTTGGAACAATATTCACAAAATATAAAAAACTGCATTTTTAAATATTACTTTTTCAACAAATAACCATATTTGTTGAAGAAAATAATATTTTTTTTATTAATGTATATTAGGTTGAAATTGACGATAAAATATTGATTCATAAGTGTATTATTGTTGGTTGAATCATCAACCGAAGTTAAAATATAATTTTTTTTATTAAATAAAAAAGCAAAATAATTGAAAGTTTAAGATGGAGATTTTTAAAAAAAATTAAAGCAATAAATAGAAAGAGACAACCCAAACACGTTGATTAATAGCCGGAAAACAATATAAATAATTACGTTATTTTTATGTTAAAAGACCTCTAATATTTCAGTTCAGTTGTTAAAATTAAACATAATTAAATATTTTATTTTTTGGAATAATTTTTAACAATTTTAAACGAGCCCTTATTATTTGTACCCTTAATTGTTTGCAAGTTCACTTATTTTTGTTAGGATGACGAAAACTTCACATAAAAATTAAGGCATAAAAAACACAATATCATTAATGTAAAAAATTAGCTTACAAATGCATCAAATCTTGTCGAATTACTTCCATTATATGCTATATAAAACCAAAGATGGGGCCCTGCCCGTTTAATCAAGGCAATTTTGATAACTAGGACTTTTTGAAAAACTAAAGTAGTAACTACGCTTTTTAATGTTTCAATTAAGTAAATGTACCCCAACTTTTTGTATTTATTTTCAAACTCTACACACTCTTCTCTCAACTCTTCTCTCAAGGGGTACATTTACTAAACACAAAATTAGAAAAAACCTAGTAAATCAAATTGTTTCTTTAATCAATGTCACATGATTTTAAGTACCTGTAGAAGAGAAGATATAAATTTATATCTTATTACTAAATTTTAGTCCATTAATCAATGTCACATGGCAGAGCATATTTCAAATTACTTTTAATATGATTTCGTGAACTATATTTCTAATACATAAGATAGTAAATACCCATTTTGTATATATTTACATAATCTTCAACACTGCATTTTATATACAATTTTGTTTATATATAATAATCTGTTAAATAAAAAAAATAATGGGTTAAAATTAGTGTTACAATTTTTGGAGGATGCTCGTGTAGATCTTACGCTACCACTTGGAACAATAAAAATCCAGATAATACAATAGGTTGATCAATTTTGCAGGAGAAAGATACAACACATTCTTATAGGCTACCTAGAATCTGGAATTTACGCATACAAGACATCTTCACAAGCAAGAGAGCTACTAGGTCCATACTCTAACAAAAATTGAGAAAAAAAAATTATTAGATTCATAACCTCGAGTTGCTTAGGATGGCGGCGGTACATTACGGGGGGGAGCGGAACATTTCGGATAATGCAAAATATTTCAAAATGTGACGGAACTTTTCGGAAGGAGGCGGATCTCCCCGGAAGACAAGTAAACTTCAAGAACTCCGTAGGAGCTCATAGACTAGGCTAGAAACATAGATCGAGTTCTAGACTCGGATATGATATAATTGAGTAAGAAGTCTCCAAAATGACCTAGGAGAATCGAGATTTGAAACCTTCCGGTGAAGGAGGGTTGGATCAATCCATCCCGGTGAAAGGGCTTCGTGAGTTTGTACAAAGTGAAGTTTTCGAGTGTTAGAGCTAGCAATATCCGTATATCGTATAATATTCTTGTATATTTTACGATCATACAAAGTTTTTTTTGTATTTTGTATTCGGACGAGTGATGGTAAATATACAGTACATTATACATACTGGGTGAATCGAAAAACGTGCCAGTCAAAACATACATTAGGAGATTTGATGCTTGCTAGAATAAAGATTTTCCTCATCTTTGCAAGTGTGTTGAGGACATCATAATCTCAAGAGAACGACTGTACGAAAATGGCTATAGAAGCTACATCATCGATCACATTACACTTTAGTAAGGTTGAATGGCTCTGATGTGTGTTGAGAAAGAAGAACTCAACTGAGGAAGGAGAGAATAACTATAGATCAACATCAACCATTAATCCGAAGAATGAATCGACTTTACAGGGAAATTGCACAACGCAAATGGGCAGCGAGATTTCAGGTGCTGAATTTGTCTTCATCAGAGCCACTAATATGAGTATCTATGCCGAAATACAAAATGACGTGACGTTCATTTTCTTTGATGCTGCTGATTATTGTGTATGGCATCGATCATGAAATGGACAGGAGAGGACTCTCAATGAATGGAGATAAAGTGCTCTTTCGTCAATCCAAATTCCAAAGATTACGTACTTTTTCTCTACTCATTCTTACCCTTCTACAGTAAAATTGATAGAATGAATCTTTTAATAATGACACAGGCAACCAAATAAATAAGAACAAACTTACAAATTTATGGGTACACAAACCTAATCTAATTCTTTTTATCCATGTATAGGGTTATAAATTATGTTATTGATGAGTGTTTTTGTAAGGTGTAATTCCCTACAATTGTTAGTCCATTGGTTCATTTAGTCCAATGACATTGTTTCGGATAAGAAAATAGAAATAAAAAGGTTATTTGAGGCTCACTTTGATTCATTCTTCTTCTCATCTCTTCTTTGCCCTTCACTAGTTCTTCTCTGAGTGTTCTTGAGCGAAGAGGTGGCTTCTTCTTATGAGTTGTCTTTGTCTAAGTGTTAGCATCCACAACATAAAGAAAAAAGAAAAAAAAAAAGGTCGAGCTCCGGAGTCTTTGATGGTTTCTGGCTTGAAGAAGAAGTTTGAACCACCTTTGTGTGGACCACACGAGGATCCTTTGGAAGCGTCAACTCATCTTCATCTAACACGAGCACTTCAATACATATAAAGAAATCTCCACCTTGATTTGAATCCGTTAGATCTACTTATTGCAGATAATAAGTTATCACATCTGAAGTGTGAACATCCGAACTTAGTATATAATTAAGGTCGGTAAACTACTTCTATAGTCAATTAATTTTAGAACGAAATTTCACCGGCCTTGAGCCTAACGCTCATCTACGCTTTTATAGAAATGACCCCCACTCTTAAGATGATTTAATGACTTGTTTTAATCAAGTTATAACAACATAAATATTAGAATGTATGCAATAAACCATCGTGAAAAGTTCATGGAATTGATTGAGGTCGTGGATAAGAGATCATATGCCAACACAAAAGTTCAGTAAAATCTCATTTTAGTAACCCCAAGTTCCGAAGTTGTACACGTGAAGCTTTGGTATTCTAGTAGTTAATTACAAATGTAACATAAGCACGAGAATACAAAGCTTATTCCTTGTGGAAAGAAGGATATATGCAGATCAGAATAACAATTCCTTCACACAAGATAAAAAAATAAAAAAAAGAAGAAGAAATGATGCTTATTTTTTTCCTATATGTAGTCAATTTATTGATGTAACAAGTGCAAAACCCAATATGAAAAAACATTATTTGCCTACCCTACATATTTTAAAGAGAAACATACAGAAAGAAAATGGCTTACTTAAATAGTTTTGTTCCTAGTTTATCTATTCAATTCCAAACTCTTAATGCCAAAAAGGGTAACACTTTCTTTTATTTAGAAACATAAATGTGATGAATTATATCATCTTTTCAAGACTTCAAAGCATCAAAAAGAACTCATATGCCACCTTCTTATGAAAAGGGGCTTTTGTAATTACTGGAGAGAGAACAAGACAAACAAATGGCAAGTTTATACAACTAATGACCAATGTGATGGCAAATAAGATATATGCCAATTGTCTTGTTAGAAACATAGCAGCATAAAACTTAGACCAAAAGTTCCTTAATGCATACATGACTAGGGCGCGGCTAACACCGGTGCCTCGTCAAATAACCAAACCTGAATATACGGGTAAAATCCCGAAGAAATTTCGGTGGCGAATGACAAATGAGTGATGGTCGCCATGTTATATTATTTCTTAACTATTTTTTATTTGAATAGTTCTACTATTATTATCTAGATGCTTGTTTATCGAGTAGGAATTTTTTTTTTTTTTTTTTTTTTACAAATGTTGGTATTAGGGTTACAATGCAATCAAGAGAGAAAAATTATATGGGACTACGTTAGGGGCGCTACTAAACCAGGATATTGCACTATATTTTGTAGAGTACGGTAATCAAACATGTGTATAAATAGCCGAAAATATCAAAAAGATTGAAATCATAACGATGAAATCTATTGAGCCTAATATTTTTCGTAAATCAACAATCCGATACAATACATCAGTCTTCATAGCCCAACTTTCAAACGATGCATTGATTGAAATTGGGTTAGGTGTTGTATTCAAAAATTGTAATTAAATTTGTTAGCTAGTGAAATTTTCACAATGACAAATTGATATTGCTTGTAAACAAGTTACCCATTTGAACACTTAATTCATCGAATCAACAGAACTTCAGTTCACTCTCCAAACAACTTGATAAAAGCATGTAGAATATTTCTAAAAGGCAAAAAGTAAAGAAAACTAAAATGAGGCAAACTTCCGTATAGCATTAGTGATCAAATCTGCTCATCGCTAATAGGCAAGGAATATAAATAAGTGGTTTCTCCTTAATGAAGCATAAGTTTGATGGAACAATAGTTGACATGATACCATTATCATTTGCTGTAAGTTGAAACTATTCTACTTGTATGGATGATATTACGAGTTATCAGCCATAAGTTTGATCAAATTACGAACTTCGATCTAATTCGAAGAGATGAAAAGGAATAAATTCCTGAACTCATCCACAAGTTACAAATTTTCTGACAACATAACACAAATTACAAAGCATATAGAATCAAGAACATATATCTACAAATGGCATATCTAAGTAAAGACAGTAACTTGAAGACATATGCTTTAATTCTTCCTCATGCATATAAAAATGACATCAGTTTCTTCTACACAGCATATCATCAAAGCTTCTACTGTTTAAACAAAATTTACTTACAACAAACATGATTGGGTGGGAAGAGATTTATAAAGTGGTTTCTGCAATGGTTCCACTCTATATTGCTTTGATTCTAGGGTACGGTTCAGTGAAATGGTGGCACTTATTCAAAGCAGATCAATGTGATGCTGTAAATCGACTCGTTTGCTACTTCACACTTCCACTCTTCACATTCGAGTTCACAGCACACACGAATCCTTTCAAATGGAACTATATGTTCATAGTTGCTGATGTTATATCTAAGGTTATTATAGTCTTGGTGATTGCTTTGTGGGCTAAATGTAGTACCAAAGGAAGCTATTGTTGGTCAATAACGAGTTATTCGTTGTCGACTTTGACTAATGCTTTGGTTGTAGGTGTTCCATTGATTAAGGCTATGTATGGTCATGATGGTGTGGATCTTGTTGTCCAATCATCGATTGTACAAGCCATTGTTTGGCTTACGGTTTTGTTGTTCGTCTTAGAGGTTCGTCGTTCAGGAATGGATTTTTCCGCGAAAGTTGACACAATCAAAGATCCTGTTGAAGAAGGTAAGGATTTGGAAGGAAATGGTGAAGCTATAAAGAGTGAAAGACCTTTCTTTTGGTCTTTGATGAAGGTTGTGATGCTCAAGCTTGCTCAAAACCCTAATGCATATGCTTGCATTGTAGGAATTGTTTGGGCAGCTGTAGCCAACAGGTAAAACTAACATGTTTTTTTTTCTTCTTCTTATTAGTACCTAGTACTATAACCTTAATTTTATCAAATTATGAACAGGTGGAATATGGAAATGCCAAACATCATTGATAGATCTGTTTTGCTTATGTCAAATGCTGGGACAGGAACAGCTATGTTCAGTATGGGTAAGGCTGTTGGATATTATCTCTTTATGTCTGGCTTGCCCTTTAGAAATTGATAATATTATATGTATATATGATGAATCCATGCAGGTATGTTCATGGCTCTACAGGAAAAGGTAATTGCATGTGGACCTAGCCTTACTATATTTGGGATGGTTTTGAAGTTCATTGCTGGGCCAACAGCCATGGCAATTGGTGCTATAGCTGTCGGATTACGCGGAGATGTCTTACGTGTCGCGATCATACAGGTGAGTATAATTTAAACGAGAAGATTCTAGAGAACAATTAGTTACTAAAGCTTTTTTTGTATCTCTGATACAAACTAAAGAGCCCTGATTATATTTTATCCTAATAGAAACATAAGAGCGCTGATTATAGTAGAATAATAGTCCACAAACTCAAGATTCTATATAGTCATAGCTTAATAATAAAAATGTGTACGTGATGTTGTAGGCAGCATTACCACAGTCAATCACCTCCTTCATTTATGCCAAAGAATATGGAGTCCATGCAGACGTACTCAGTACTGCGTAAGTAGCAAAGCAGATTTTAGTGAATTTATATCTTCAAGTAAATTTAAATTAATGGTTGTATATCTTCTTGTTGATTGCTCAGGGTAATCTTTGGGATGATGGTTTCACTTCCGATTTTGATTGCTTATTACGCAGTACTTGAGTTTGCACACTAGTACTTTGATGAGGTCAAAGGAAGGCGATCGAGAGTAGCAGGACCAGTTAACAACAATTGATGTTTTTGTTGGTTCGTAGCGTTATGATTGATATATATTCTCCAAAGTTAACAGAAACAATAGCATTGTTGATTAGTTTTTAATTAACTAATGTGTTGCCTATGATTTGTGATGAATGCCATGCAAAATATGCACACACCATGAAACTTCAAGATTTGTGATGAACATGTTACAAGTTTAAGATGTGATATTAGGAGACAATATTTAAATTCTCTTTATTTGTGTTAAGATTAAAATATAATCTAGAGAAATAAAATGATAATTGGTTACTAAGTTCATCACGAATCTAGTACTACGTTTAGAGCAACCTAGAAGCCAGGGCTTTACACTATTTTGTAAAAACGATTATAATCACCAATGCGGGTGTAAATAAGTTGGATATATCTAAAAAGATAAAAAAAATTTAGAAAAATTTAATCTATAGGACCAAATACATGAGTCTAAACCAACAGTTCAAGATACAATACATCGAACTCTACAATCCAACACTCTCCCACATTTCAATTATCACCGTCTTCTTTAGCAACAAACCCCTTCCGGTAGTAGTTTCAAGCCTTCGACTCAACTACCAAAGCCAATTGAAATTATGCAAAGGTTCAACTTCGCTAAATGACCACCTTAGTCAACATATCGATGTGTAGTATTTTCAACCTTTGTGATCTTCTTCAACTATAATTTTGTCTTTACAAGAGATGAAGAACGTCATAATGATACTTCAACCCTATGTGCATTGTCTTTGAATAAAAGGCTGAATTTTTAGCCATGTGAGTCACATTATGATTGTCACTATAAAGGGTGTGCCCCTATTTCTATCTTCAATTTAGCTAAAAAATTCTTCAATCATACTATCATACCATCTCCTTTATATCTGTAATAACCGAAAATTTTAAAGCCCCGGTAAACTACAATTAACCAAATCCCGATGCGACAATCTTAATTAATAAATAAAATAAAATAAAACGAGTTTAAATGTTATCATTTTATGTGACATTAATTCACATAAAATGACGAAACCTTGTAACCGGAAATAAACTTCGCACCTTAAAATGAGAATAATAATAAATTTATAAAATACGGAATCTAATTCCGTATTATATAAATTCCCGCACTTTTAACGAGTTCCGGATCCTGTTCTAAAGAGAGTGAGGTTGGAGTTAACCCGCTACTAGGCCCAATTACCGGCCCAGCCCATTTTTAAGATTAATCTAATTAAAACCTAATTTAAACTAACCTAATTTAACCTAACCTAATCTTATTCTAATCAGCCGCTGCTTCCCTCTCTTCCGCTTCCCTCTCTTCTGAATCGACCGCTTCCATCACTTCCGTTTCAACAGGAGAGACGCCGCACGCTGCTGCCTTCAACTGGAGCGCCGCAACCGAGCCCTGCGCCGCCGTCCGTCGACCACCACAGTAAGCCGGTAAGTGTACTGCATCCCTCTTCCTTCCCTCCCTCTCTGCGCATTCGCTTTTCCGGGTCTCACCTCGCCGCCAATCGTTGCAACCACCAGGCACCGCATCACCAGTGAAGACGCCGCCGTCTCTCCTCGTCGTTGACGCCGTACTACCGCCCGAGCCAGTGCCTTCCGTCGACTCCGGTAAGCGCTACCTTCCTCCCTCGTTGTTTCCGTCCTCATCACTGTTGGTTGGAGACTCACGCAGCCTCGGCTGTTCCGCAACAGCAGCAGGTCGACCACCAGAGAAGGGCCGCCGGAACGCTAGCGCACCGCCTAGGACTCTCCTCGCCGGACTGCAACTCCGGTAAGCCGGCTTCTCCTCTCCTTCTTTCCACTGCAGTATGTATACATGTAGAGACTAGATGCTGAATGTGTTTCCTCTGCAGTATGTATATATGTATAGAT
Source organism: Fagopyrum esculentum (assembly GCA_033239045.1). Classification (NCBI taxonomy): domain Eukaryota; kingdom Viridiplantae; phylum Streptophyta; class Magnoliopsida; order Caryophyllales; family Polygonaceae; genus Fagopyrum; species Fagopyrum esculentum. Next base: position 18,958,021 of record BSUD01000004.1, on the reverse strand, counting down.
TGATAGGTATAAGAGACATAAATGTGCATATATATACGGGTACTATATTAGCATATTGTAAAGGAAAACGTGAGTTGAGATGCGAGATGTGTATGAATAAGTTGAACCGGAATACATATATATATATATATAGGATATATATAAGTACATATATACATTCAATTACGGAAGGTTAATAAGAGCAGGTGTGAGCTTATATAGGAGAGTGTATGCCGAGTACATAAATATACGTATATATACTATATGAAATAAAAGTATACTTTTGAGTTGAGTTGGTGAAATTATAAAGTATGTGAATTTATATATATATCTAAATACCTAAGAGTTACGGATTTTATATAATTAGAAGGAAGGTTAGTATGCACGAAAGTATATATATATATATATATATATATATATATATAGATATATATAAGATTAGATAATACCCGAGAATGAAGTAATGTGATTCTAGATGACGAGGGGACAAGATTAATTTTATAACTTTAGTAAACTGTTTTGGAAGTAATCATAGATTAGAAAAGTGTTCCAAAAGAAATATTAGAGGTCAAGAAGTGACCCGGACAATTATCGACACTAAGGGTAAAACGGTCTTTTACCGTATGAGAATCGTTCTTTCCGTAATTCCTTCGCATGAGGTTGGACATCGAGATGTGATTTTGATACACATGTCTTAATTGACATGCGCTTGAGTTACTACGAGTACGGACTGTTTGAGAAGTGTTAGAGTGTTTTGACTCAGGTAAGTCCTTGCGACTTACTTAGCCAGTTTCTGGATGTTAGTTGAGTGATAGTGGTTGTGTGTGCTATGTGTGTGTTTTAATAATAATAACTTGCTAGGACGACTGTTATTATTACGTTTAAGGCCCAAGTGTATGTATAACGGACCGTGACATCACTGCCCAACTCTGACAGGAGACTAGGAGATTCTCTATACCCAGACCAAACAGGTACAAGGTGAGATGCATCGGATCCATTCCTGATGGTTACACGGGGGCGGAGGCGAGGTTTGGGAATCCCTCGTGTCACAAAATAAGTATCACTAGAGTGAAAGAGTAATTTAAATCAAGATAATAAACGGACTTGTTTGAAAGCATGATGGGTGTTTATATTTTTATGTGTGTGTTTGTGCTGCTATTATTCTGCTAATATTTAGATAAATAGCTAACGGTTCTTCTTGTTGTTGTTTTTAGACCTACCGCAGGTTAGATCAGCAGCTGAGTGATCCGGAAGTAGTGGTCAGCCGGGTCTCCGTACTCCTTAGAGCGGGGGTTGTGGGTTGTTATGGTCTTTCCGTTCTTTTGGTTAGGACAATTGTTCGTTTCCTTTGTTTAAGTACTTTAGGCTGCTAGACAGTGTTGCATTCATTACCCTAAAAATACTACTTTTATGAATTTCGGTTTCTTTATTTGTGTCTTGTTGCAAGATCCTAGTAATGTTGTTGTCAAACTGAGGTCGGGACCCATTGTGAGGTCCTAACCAGTAATGTCCCGAGTTCTGAGAATTCGGGGTGTTACAACATGGTATCAGAGGTCTAGGTTGGCAACAATGGCACTTGAAATCTTCTAAAAGACCGAATAAGTTTTAAGCAGAACCCGAAAATGGGTCTGAGTTTTAAAAAGAAAATTTTTGGTTTAAATGCATGCATAGTCTGGTTGGGATTAGAAAAGTACGGCTGACCACCACTACTACCGCGGATCTCAGTATGCTTAGTTTGGACTTTAGGTTTTACTGTAGTTGGACTTTTGGACTTTTAGCTAGTAGTAATTATAGTTATATTTCCTCGCGCAGATGGCACGTACTAGAGCTACGCTAGCTACTGGTCGAGGTAGAGGTCGTCCACCTCTCCCTCCAGCTGGACCAGGTAGGGGAGATAGGACCCCTACAGTTAGAGGACGCGGCCGTGGAGGTAGACCTCCACTAGCCCGAGGCCGAGGTCGAGCTCCACGAGAGGATCCCCCAGCAGTGATCATGCCAAAGGCTGGAGTGGAGGAGGTAGCTGAGAGTGTTGGTCCTGAGGTCAGGAATGAGACTGTTGCTAGGTCTGGAGCACAGAGAGCACGTTCGACGGAGTCAGGACGTGTTTCTATTGGAGCGATTGAGTACAGAGAGTACCGAGCATACGTTGAGCGTATGGAGGAGGCTGCTAGGACAGAGAGACTTACCCAGGTACCATCGGTACCGGCTAGATCTGTCCAGGTAACACAGGGAGCGCCTCAGGTGCCAGCTGTACCTGAGAGGAGAGTTGTGGCTGATAGAGCGCCTAATGGGACTAGAGCACCGAGGCCGGATGAGTGGTTGAAGGCTTTCAACTCTCAGAAGGTCCCCTCATATAGTGGAGAGATAGGACTGGAGGTGGAGCACTGGATTGGACAGGTAGAGACTGCGTTAGAAGCAATACGCTGCCCAGAGGATCGGCAGTTGGACTTGGTGCAGACCTGCTTCACTAGAGATGCTCATTCCCGGTGGCGGACCATGCGTAGTCGAGTCACCAGTTGGGAGCAGATGAGGAGCATTGTTAGAGACAGATACTGCCCTGTCTCGTTGAGGAGAGAGAGATTCCAGGACTTCATTGAGGCTGGATTTGAGGACATTCCGATTGCTGCTGCCATCAAGAAGTTCCAGAAGGAACTGACACTGCTTGGACCAGCTGCACCTCTTGAGGAGCAGCACGTATATCTTTTTTCGAGGAGATTGAGAGAGAGCACTCGTTCCTATCTGGCAGGATTCCGCTATGAGACTCTGTCAGACTATCAGGATAGAGCGTCTGCTTATGAGAGAGACAGACCAGTGTCGAGGAGAGCTGCTCAGTCAGACAGGCCGGATAAGCGGCAGAGGACAGGTTATGCTAGTGGTAGTTCAGGAGTAGCTGTTTTTGGACGAGAACAGACTCAGGGGCGACATAGCCATGCAACTACTGGTCAGACTTCAGCTGGTGACTTACAGTGCCACAACTGTAGTGGCTATGGACACATCCGATCGAACTGCACTAAGCCAGCAGTGACTTGCTTCGAGTGCGGCAAGGTTGGACATAAAGCTACATTCTGCCGTCAGGGCAAGGCTCCATCTCAGCAGGGTTCTTCTCCTGCAGGCTTATCAGGGAGTGTAAAGAGACCGCCACAGTACCGGACTCCGAGTCAGCAGCAGCAGTACAGAGCTCCTAGTCAGCAGCAGTCTTACAGGGCTCCAGGACACACACCACCACAGAGCTCTATGCAGGGATCAGGTCGGGGCAGAGGACGTGGTAGTGTGGCTGATACTAGAGGAGCTCAGGCATGAGTGTTTGAGTTGAGAGATGCTGATCAGCCAGATGCACCGACTGCCACAGGTACGATCCAAATTCATGACTTACCTGTACGAGTTTTATTTGATACGGGGGCTACACACTCTTTCATATCTGATGCATGCGTAGATAGGTTGTCCTTAGCTACTGTAGAGGGGATACCTTTTATGATAGGCTTACCTGATGGGAGTAAGGTAAGAGGGACTAGAGAGATCTTTGGATGTCCTGTTCGCATGGGAGATCGAGACTGACTAGTCAATTTTCTAGTCATGCCCTTAGCTCATGAGGATGTCATTTTAAGGATAGACTGGATGAGGAAACACGGAGCAGTCTTAGACATTGGTAGGAGGACAATGACCGTTACCACTGAGGAGGGTCATAGGGTGATATTCCGAGGTTGGGACCTCGGAAAGTCAGGCACAATTATCAGTGTAGTGAGGGCAGCGAGACTGATAGCACAGAGTTGCGAAGCCTTCTGGTGTTATGCCATGAAGGAAAGCAAGAGCCTGACTATAGAGGAGATACCTGTTGCATGCGAGTTTGCAGAGGTATTCAGTGACGACCTGCCAGGACTACCCCCACAGAGGAGCGTTGATTTCAGCATTGACTTAGAGCCGGGCACGAGACCTATCTCAAAGGCTCCGTACCGTATGGCACCTATAGAGCTGCTTGAGCTGAAGAAGAAGTTAGAGGAGCTAGCAGAGAAGGGTTTCATACGCCCTAGTGTGTCTCCTTGGGGTGCGCCAGTGTTGTTTGTGAAGAAGAAGGACGGATCGATGAGGCTGTGCATAGACTACAGAGAGCTGAACAAGGTGACCATCAAGAACAAGTACCCACTGCCACACATAGATGACCTGTTGGATCAGTTGCATGGAGCGTCTGTGTTCTCGAGGATAGACTTGAGGTCAGGTTACCACCAGTTTAGGGTGAGAGATCAGGACATACCTAAGACGGCATTCCGGACCAGGTATGGTCATTATGAGTTTGTAGTGATGCCATTTGGGCTCACTAATGCACCAGCGGTGTTCATGGAGTTGATGAATGGGATATTCATTGACTTCTTAGACCAGTTTGTAGTGGTCTTCATTGACGACATCCTAGTCTACTCTAGGAGTCGAGAGGAGCATGCCGGACACTTGAGGACAGTACTACAGATTCTACAGGATAGCCAGCTGTATGCTAAGCTATCCAAGTGTGAGTTTTGGATGTTGGAGGTGGCTTTCTTAGGTCACGTGGTGACTGTTGAGGGTATTAAGGTCGATCCGGCGAAGATCGATTCAGTATCTTCTTGGCAACCTCCTAAGAATGTTAAGGAGGTTCGCAGCTTTCTAGGTTTAGCAGGTTACTACCGCCGGTTTGTGGAAGGGTTCTCTTTGATTGCCCGACCACTTACTTGTCTTCTGAGGAAGACCACTCGGTTTGTCTGGTCTGAGCCGTGTCAGCAGAGTTTTGAGGAGCTGAAGAGGAGATTGACGTCCGCTCCGATTTTAGCACAGCCTGAGGGTACTGAGGACTTTGTGGTATACAGTGATGCATCCAAGCTGGGCTTGGGGTGTGTTTTGATGCAGAGGGGTAAGGTCATAGCCTATGCGTCTCGACAGTTGAAGATGTATGAGGAGAACTACCCCACACATGATCTAGAGTTGGCTGCACTAGTCCATGCTCTTAAGATCTGGCGTCACTATCTCTATGGAGCGACATGTCAGATCTTTACAGACCATAAGAGTCTGAAGTACATATTCACTCAGAGAGAGTTGAATAACCGCTAGAGGCGGTGGTTAGAGTTGATCAAGGACTTCGACCTTGAGATCCTTTACCACCCCGGAAAGGCGAATGTGGTAGCTGATGCTTTGAGCCGGAAGACGCCTAGGGAGAGAGCGATAGCCCGATTGACAGTACAACCACAGTTGCAGAGGGACTTGGCTTGGTTGGAGATAGAGATTCAGTTTCCCGATACTGATGGTCAGTTGGCTACCATGGAGTTACTTCCTGATCTGTTTGATGAGATCCGACAGAAGCAGGAGACTTGCCCTACTTTGGTCAGGATCCGAGACAGGATGTCTCGAGATGAGGCCCCACAGTTTACTATTGGTGCACATGGAGTGATGAGACGTCAGGACCGCGTTTGTGTACCGTCAGACAGTGAGTTGAGACAGAGGATACTAGGTGAGGCTCATGCTACCCCATACTCATTACATCCTGGAGCGAGTAAGATGTACAAGGATGTGAGACGGTCCTTCTAGTGGGGTGGTTTGAAGCCCGATGTAACTCGGTATGTAGCTCAGTGCGCGACCTGCCAACAGGTCAAGATTGAGCACCGTAGGTCTGGAGGAGAGCATCACCCACTTCCAGTACCACAGTGGAAGTGGGAAGATATATCTATGGATTTTGTCACAGGTTTGAGACTCTGCAGAGGATTTGACGCTATTTGGGTAGTGGTAGACCGCCTGACGAAGACCGCACGTTTCATTCCGATTAAGGAAACGTGGCCGGTGAGTCGTCTGGCTGAGGAGTTCACCAGACACATTGTGAGACTCCATGGGGTACCGAGGACTATCGTCTCTGACAGAGATGGACGTTTTACCTCGAGATTTTGGCAGCAGGTACATACTGCTTTGGGGACGAGTCTCCACTTCACTACCGCCTACCATCCACAGACCGACGGACAGTCTGAGAGGACCATTCAGACCTTAGAGGACATGCTTCGGGCGTGTGTACTAGATTGGGGACAGGTATGGCCAGATCATCTTCCACTGGTAGAGTTTTCGTATAATAATAGCTGGCACGCGTCTATTGGGATGACTCCCTATGAGGCTTTGTACGGGCGGAGATGTCGTACACCATTATGTTGGGATGAGCCCAGCCGAGTTGATGGAGTAGCTCCAGATCAGATACAGGATGACATCGCTCGGATTGCCCTAGTCCGAGAGCGGATGTTAGCAGCTCAGAGTCGTCAGAAGTCCTACGCCGACAAAAGGCGTCGACCTTTGGAGTTTAGAGTGGGTGCTCAGGTGTGGCTGAGAGTGTCACCTACGAGAGGAGTCAGGCGTTTCGGCATTAAGGGGAAGCTGAGTCCCCGATATGTCGGACCTTTTGAGATCTTGGAGAGAGTTGGAGAGGTGGCCTACAGACTAGCACTACTGTAATAACCGGAAATTTTAAACGCCGTTTAAAACTGAATTTAACCGGATTCCGATCGCTAACCTTTAATCTTGAAATAGTTAAAATAAATTTTACATTTTATTATTTTATGCGACCTTAGTTCACATAAAATAATAAAAGATGTAACCGGAGATATTTCCGTACCTTAAAAATTTAATGAATAAAAGACGTGATTTCGGATTTAATCCCGAAAAATAATTCCGTAATTTTAGTTCCGTACTTCAACGATTCCGGGTGTATAACAAATATTAGTTTCAGCTCAATGTATTAAGTTCTGGGCAGCCCAATTCTTGGCCCAGTGGTTGGTCGACCCATGTGATGAAGAGGAAATGGACCTTGTAACCAGCCGGCCCATCCCTCTCTCTCAATTACCTAATCTCCACTTAACCTAAAACTAACCTAATTACATTTTAACCTAATCCTACACCTCCCGATTTTTGCCGCTCCTGCTGCTTCTCTCTCTGGACGAACAACTGCAACAACAACCATCACACCGGACGAGCCGCCACTGCGCCGCCCTTGTCGACCGTCCAACCACCGCCTCGGAGGAACCACCATGGACGCCACCACGTCTCTCGCCTCGCCAGGATGGTCACGCCGACGCTGAAGCCAGGAGGGTGACGCCGACGCTGCAGCCAGAGGGTTACGGACCTTCTTCGAGCCCTGTGTTGGATCACCGAACTGCAGCCAGAGGGTTACGCCACCACGTCTCTGGCGTCCCTAGGATCACCGAACTACAGCCATCCGCTACAGTGAGAAGGGAAGCAGCTAGTTAACAAGGGCCAGCGCCGGAATGCCTTCTTCGAGCCCTGTGTTGCTGCACTCCAGACAGCTGCACCCTCCAGTACGATCGAGATAGAAGTAGCGATACCAGCCACTGCGTTGCTGCACTCCTCACGTTGCTGCTCTCTCGCCTCGTTAGGAGGATTGTTACTGACCTCGATCGAAAAAGACGGATCGGTGAGTCCTCTACACTGCTTCTCCTGCTTATTGGTACTACTGTGAGAGTTGCATCAGCATAAGTGTATCTTTTATAGGATTGTGAGAGGGGCTGAGTTATGAATTGTTTTGGAGTAGAGTAAGTTGTTCCTTTTGGTAGCATGGTGAAGGATTAAAGTATGCTAACATTGTATGTTTGTATCGTGCTGATATTTTGAGAGTCGAAATAGGATCAACAAAGGAGAGTAGTGGAGAAAGAGTGTTGACATGGGACTTGAACTTAGGATCCAAAACCAACCCGGAAATTTTCAGTTTTTGGTGAGCTGAAACTACTAACTTTGAACCTGTATTTGGATAGCTTAGATCGAACATCCACCGTTGAATTTTTGATATATTGTAGATAGAAATATAAAGTTTACTGTATTAAAATTTGAGAGAAAGTTAACGGTCGGATTAAAACTTATAAGGACTCAAAGTAGGGCAGATGAGCTGTTTTTACAGCAGGAGAAAATAAACTAAGTATGAGAAATTTCAGCTTTTATACAACTTTGGAGAATTATTGGGAGAGTGATGAGTAAGTATTTTGTGAGAGATATTTACCCTACATTTAGTATGCATATCATAGAGGATCTAAGATTTTATTTTGGAATTTTTATAACCTTATCCAAGCGGCGTTTATGAACCCAAAATTAGACTTTAGCGACTATGGTATAAATTAAGAATGTTGGATAACTCTTCCAAAACCTTACTAAATCCTTACCAAACTTTTCAATGAGAACTAGATTATGGACATTGGTTCTAAAAGAAAATATTAGAACTAAATGATAGACTTTGAGAATTTTCGGCACTAAGGGTAAAATGGTCTTTTACCGTAAGAGAGTTTTTTTCCGTAATTCCTTCGCATGAGGTTGGACATCTGGATGTAATTCTGATCCACTTGCCTTGTAACAGGCGTTGAGTTTCTACGGCTACGGGCCGAGTCGTGACAACGGGATTCGAGTTTTGACCCAAGTAAGTCCTTGCGACTTACTTAGCTGGTTTTTGGATATTAGTTGAGTGATGATGGTTGTGTGTGTGCAATGTATGTGATTATAATAATGACAACTTGTTAGGACAACCGTTGTTATTATGTGTTAAGGCCCAAGTGTATGTATAACGGGCCGTGACATCACTGCCCAGCTCTGCCAGGAGACTAGGAGGTTCTCTATACCCAGACCATCCAGGTACACGGTGAGATGCATCGGATCCACTCCTGGTGGGTACACGGGGGCGGAGGCGAGGTTTGGGAATCCCTCGTGTCACAAAATAAGTATCATTAGAGTGAATGACTTAGATGAAGATAATAAATGGATTATTTGAAAGCATGATGAGTGTTTCTTATTTTATGTGTGTGTGTGCTATTGTTATTCTTCTAATGTTTAGATAACTAGCTAATGGTTGTTTTGTTGTGGTTTTAGTTTTACAGCAGGTTAGAACAGCAACTGAGTGATCCGGAAGTAGTGGTCAGCCGGGTCTCCGTACTCCTTAGAGTGGGGGTGTGGGTTGTTGTTTTGTTGTCTTTCCTTTTGTTAAGATAGTTAGTCTTTTCCGTTGTTTAAGTATGATAGACTGTTAGACTTTGTTGCATTCATCCTTTCACAAATGTATTTTTATGAATTTCGATTTTTCTTATTTGTGTCTTGTTGCAAGATCCTAGTAATATTGTTGTCAAACTGAGGTCGGGACCCATTGTGAGGTCATAACCAGTAATGTCCCGAGTTCTGAGAATTCGGGGTGTTACAACATGGTATCAGAGCCAGGTTGGCAACAATGGCACTTGAAATCTTCGGAAAGACCGAATAAGTTTTAAGCAGAACCCGAAAAGGGGTCTGAGTTTTAAAAAGAGAATTTTGGTTTTTAAATGCATGCATAGTCTGGTTGGGAATAGAAAAGTACGGCTGACCACCACTACTACCGCGGATCTCAGTTTGCTTAGTATGGACTTTAGATTTTACTGTAGTTGGACTTTTAGCTTGTTTATAAATATATGCGATATAGAGAAGTATATGCAGAAGATTAGTAGAAATTTATAGTTATATTATGCCCTTAATGGAGATAACAGAATGAGATCCTCATTCAATTGACACACCTATGTATGCTGAGCTTAGGAGCATTAAGTTAGGCGAACATCCGATCAGTCCATTGCACTCGTTGAGGAACATGGAGACGGAAGAGGAAAGACAACAAGATAATACCCACGAAAAAGGCAAGCGGAACCTGAGTCAACTCAACGGGATCAAATGAAGGATATACAAGAGAGTAGTTCCGGAGAAGCAAGGGATGATCGCCAACTAGGGAATTTGAGAACGACAACTGAGAGGCTCTTCCCAGTGTGTAAAGTGACTTCACAAACAAAGAGGATGACGTCAAAAATTGCCATAGACATGAAAGCCAAAAGGGAGATATAGTAGCGATCAAGAAAAGAGACATAAAATTTAAGCTCACTGACAGACTAGGAAGTGAAAGTTGATGCCAAAAGCAAGGCGAAATATGATCACTCTCAACAAGCTAATTGCCACCACAATCTAGATTGATAACCAAGACAGTCAAAAGTATGGAAGTCAACACGAGATACATTATCCATCCAAATAGAAAGAATTAAAGAGCTGCAACTTGGAAACTTACGCGTTGCCCGAAAGGGAAAGGTGGATTTCACCAACGTGGAAGTGGAGTGATCTCATAGAACACAGGAGAATTTTGACATAGACCGTGATACAACAATAACCAGCTTCTGTAAAGGCAGCATTAAAAACAACACCCACCGAGGAAGAAACATGTGCGGGAATGATCATGATGGATTGGAGGGATCATAATAACTACTCAATCACGAAGAGACTTAAGTTAACCATACTAGTGGTACACTACAATGAGCTGCAGGTAGACAATAACTTAGGAAAAAGGAACCGCGAAGATGGGTTTGTAAGCTATCACGGAAGGTTTGATAAACTCATAGATGGCAGGTGAATAATGCAACTAGACTCGGATAAAGTTATCTTAGAGAAAGAAAAGTCTAAATTGTAGGAGTTAAATGTGTATAAACGGATAACCTATAAGGGATAAGTTCTCACCTTGTATACCCGCATCGAAAGAGATAGAAGAAAAGTAAGTCTGCGATTTGGTAGAAGACCAACTACAGACTAACTAGTAATAACGGAGAGTTCACACGTCTGAGTTGACCAGTGATGACCGGTTGGTAGATAAGAAGAATAACATCAGATTTACTAAAGAATGTTACCGACATATGGAGAATCTCTACAAAATATCAACAACAACAATTGTAAAGTTAAACCGATACAAGTACCAGTACCCTTAATAGTAACATGGAATGAGTTCGAGCCAATATCTCTGATTAAGAATTTAAGGAGAAGATTTTTACGGCCGCAAATGACCCCATAGGTCTTTAAAGAGATTAAGGAAATGGTTGTGAGCAGTTTCTTACCTTCTGGCTAAGAAAAAGATACAGTTCACAGTAGTACTAATGGATTGCATAAGGGGAACTAGAGGAGTAAGAAGAAGCAGATGATTTTAACCATGTCCAACGTCAATCAAGACAGAAGGTGCTTAACATGCCACACATATGAGACTTATGGTGCTCTCCCAAGGGTTACAGAGGAAGCCTTTGCGATTAAAGATGTCACACAAAATAACTACAGTTATAGAGATGCAGCAACCATAGAGATTATGACCTTAGTGTCTTGATAATATGTCTCATCGAATGGTGAGGTAATTGAAGATGGAATCTGCATGTTGGCTAGAATAGACATGAGAAGGAGTAAAGTTGAATGACTAAAGGTTGCTAAATAGATCCGGTATTACCCCAATAAGATAATTACCGACATGTGTCTATATAAGAGTAATGAGAAATGGTGATACTTCGATGAAAATTCAAGCTCAACTGATGACATAAGAGTTGATAAAGTAATAAGACCAACCAACGTGGTTCGTAAAGCGAGTACGAGAAAACTCAAAGGGGTAACTATCCTACTGGGGGTAAAGATTTAAAGAAGGTAAAGCGACACGAGCATAAGGACAACATAATAAATGCGAGTCGAGAACCTTGATCGTTGAGAAAGTCATACATATCGGACCGATAACGCGAGGATTGATAAATTGTAAACCAAAAGAATAACTTAACCAGTAAGAAGGAAAGTCAGGTATCAAAAGGCGGGTCTTGCTAAATTGGAATAAAGTATTGAGATGAGGATGCCTTTGTAGAATCTATGCAAGAGTACAAAGTGACAGAGGTTCCAACATGAAATGGGCAGTAATGATCAACTGAAAATTGAGACCGATTCAAGGGAGGAAATTGTTATAAGACGAGTCGCTTAGTAGAAGATTTCACGAGACAAGCTTGAGAGACCAAAAGAGATAAAATGTCGACCCGGATATGAGAGTCTAAGGTGCATGGAAGGGATACCTATAATGGAGTGTAGAAGCAAAATGTAGACTTTACAGGTGTGGAGAAGTTTTAACCTCCTCAAAGGTAGAGGAATTTGAAGGAAATCGCAATGCCGGTATTTAATAGTCGAAGCCTTGTAGCGGGACTTAAGTCATCAACACCGACGGTCCATGCAAGGGGAGTTGCAAGGGGATGATAACTAAATTCATCAGAACTACAAAGACACTTACCGGCTATCGTGGAAGACTTGGAATGACTATTTAGGTCAAGAGGAATGACCCAGTTGGGCTCGAGAAGTAGAGTTAGCCTAAGGAAACAGAAGTGTGGAAGATAAAACGAATTAGCGAAGCATGAAAGGATTAATCGAGCAGATGAGGCTCACCAAGAATTTAACGCCAATAGAGGTATGAGAAGAGCAAGTCCGGGATATTGAGATGAGTCAATTATAGACTGACCGACGTCAGTTGAGGACGTGTAAATGTTGGTTGATATTGACGAGTAGGTACCGTTAAGAAGAGATATTGGTGATTGCGAAGTTAAGAGATAACTTCACCGATTCCTTGGAAGATTCCCCAAATAAGCAACGACCACCTTTTGGGGTGATCTACGGATATGGAGAGAATCGGGTTAGAAGTTGCTTGTTGGTTGGTTAAGAACAGACTACGGTTGAGTAAGAGAGTAAGGGTCTGTTTGAAGAGGATCTTGCTAGTACTCGAAGGGAAGTATGGACGGGAGTTGGGTAAATCATGTAGACCCTCAGAAAGATGCCATTGTGCCTAACTAGGACCTCAAGTAAAGGAACTATAGATCGATATGAGAAATCTCCACATGGAGTGTGAATTGTAGGTTATCGCAAGTTGAAAGCTAGACCAAGGACGAGAGATATTTCATTAATGGAGAGACGGACCGACAAAGTTATATTATGGGGACAAGACTAGGTGAATGGTCTTACAAAGAGCATTAGACACTCAGGAAATTGCCGGGATATGTCTAAATCATTGTTTCAGAGTTGATAGTCGGGATCTTCCGAAAGGTAGAAGCAGGTGGGCCCAGCGGAAAGAATAAAGTTTTATAGTTATTTTACAATAGTTTTATCAACAGATATGGAAGAGGGTTTAGAATAGAAAACCATTGAAATCTTAAGGAAGATAGGAAGATTGGGAAGTTATTTATCGACCATCACACCTACCCATACTGGAAGGAGTGTTACAAAGGTGGACATGCAGGATCCGGGACATGTCATCAGCTATGAGAAGCTGATAGTTGAGCTAGATCATAAGTGAATCGCATTCCAAAGAATAAATAGAGTTGTACCGATGTCAAGGATCCCGTGGTCTAGACGGGGAGCTGATGAGGCCACGTGGGAGACCGAGGAGAGTATTAGACGTAATTATCCCGAGTTCTTTGCAGGATTAGAAGTTATTCCTGTACCGACGAGTTAGTACTCGGATGTTTTGTTGTTTGACCTTGCAGGTTTTTATATTAGATTGAGTGAGTCTGTTTATGTGATACTTGTCTGTTTTGGATGGTTGAGTAGTTGCATGGTAGAAAACGAAAACGTCGAGGACACTAAATATACCAAAAGAAATGTGTGGTTAAGAGAATCATTCTAAGTTTCGGGACGAAACTTCTTTTAAGAGGGCACTGATGTAATAACCGGAAATTTTAAACGCCGTTTAAAACTGAATTTAACCGGATTCCGATCGCTAACCTTTAATCTTGAAATAGTTAAAATAAATTTTACATTTTATTATTTTATGCGACCTTAGTTCACATAAAATAATAAAAGATGTAACCGGAGATATTTCCGTACCTTAAAAATTTAATGAATAAAAGACGTGATTTCGGATTTAATCCCGAAAAATAATTCCGTAATTTTAGTTCCGTACTTCAACGATTCCGGGTGTATAACAAATATTAGTTTCAGCTCAATGTATTAAGTTCTGGGCAGCCCAATTCTTGGCCCAGTGGTTGGTCGACCCATGTGATGAAGAGGAAATGGACCTTGTAACCAGCCGGCCCATCCCTCTCTCTCAATTACCTAATCTCCACTTAACCTAAAACTAACCTAATTACATTTTAACCTAATCCTACACCTCCCGATTTTTGCCGCTCCTGCTGCTTCTCTCTCTGGACGAACAACTGCAACAGCAACCATCACACCGGACGAGCCGCCACTGCGCCGCCCTTGTCGACCGTCCAACCACCGCCTCGGAGGAACCACCATGGACGCCACCACGTCTCTCGCCTCGCCAGGATGGTCACGCCGACGCTGAAGCCAGGAGGGTGACGCCGACGCTGCAGCCAGAGGGTTACGGACCTTCTTCGAGCCCTGTGTTGGATCACCGAACTGCAGCCAGAGGAGAGTATTAGACGTAATTATCCCGAGTTCTTTGCAGGATTAGAAGTTATTCCTGTACCGACGAGTTAGTACTCGGATGTTGTGTTGTTTGACCTTGCAGGTTTTTATATTAGATTGAGTGAGTCTGTTTATGTGATACTTGTCTGTTTTGGATGGTTGAGTAGTTGCATGGTAGAAAACGAAAACGTCGAGGACACTAAAATATACCAAAAGAAATGTGTGGTTAAGAGAATCATTCTAAGTTTCGGGACGAAACTTCTTTTAAGAGGGCACTGATGTAATAACCGGAAATTTTAAACGCCGTTTAAAACTGAATTTAACCGGATTCCGATCGCTAACCTTTAATCTTGAAATAGTTAAAATAAATTTTACATTTTATTATTTTATGCGACCTTAGTTCACATAAAATAATAAAAGATGTAACCGGAGATATTTCCGTACCTTAAAAATTTAATGAATAAAAGACGTGATTTCGGATTTAATCCCGAAAAATAATTCCGTAATTTTAGTTCCGTACTTCAACGATTCCGGGTGTATAACAAATATTAGTTTCAGCTCAATGTATTAAGTTTTGGGCAGCCCAATTCTTGGCCCAGTGGTTGGTCGACCCATGTGATGAAGAGGAAATGGACCTTGTAACCAGCCGGCCCATCCCTCTCTCTCAATTACCTAATCTCCACTTAACCTAAAACTAACCTAATTACATTTTAACCTAATCCTACACCTCCCGATTTTTGCCGCTCCTGCTGCTTCTCTCTTTGGACGAACAACTGCAACAGCAACCATCACACCGGACGAGCCGCCACTGCGCCGCCCTTGTCGACCGTCCAACCACCGCCTCGGAGGAACCACCATGGACGCCACCACGTCTCTCGCCTCGCCAGGATGGTCACGCCGACGCTGAAGCCAGGAGGGTGACGCCGACGCTGCAGCCAGAGGGTTACGGACCTTCTTCGAGCCCTGTGTTGGATCACCGAACTGCAGCCAGAGGAGAGTATTAGACGTAATTATCCCGAGTTCTTTGCAGGATTAGAAGTTATTCCTGTACCGACGAGTTAGTACTCGGATGTTGTGTTGTTTGACCTTGCAGGTTTTTATATTAGATTGAGTGAGTCTGTTTATGTGATACTTGTCTGTTTTGGATGGTTGAGTAGTTGCATGGTAGAAAACGAAAACGTCGAGGACACTAAAATATACCAAAAGAAATGTGTGGTTAAGAGAATCATTCTAAGTTTCGGGACGAAACTTCTTTTAAGAGGGCACTGATGTAATAACCGGAAATTTTAAACGCCGTTTAAAACTGAATTTAACCGGATTCCGATCGCTAACCTTTAATCTTGAAATAGTTAAAATAAATTTTACATTTTATTATTTTATGCGACCTTAGTTCACATAAAATAATAAAAGATGTAACCGGAGATATTTCCGTACCTTGAAAATTTAATGAATAAAAGACGTGATTTCGGATTTAATCCCGAAAATTAATTCCGTAATTTTAGTTCCGTACTTCAACGATTCCGGGTGTATAACAAATATTAGTTTCAGCTCAATGTATTAAGTTCTGGGCAGCCCAATTCTTGGCCCAGTGGTTGGTCGACCCATGTGATGAAGAGGAAATGGACCTTGTAACCAGCCGGCCCATCCCTCTCTCTCAATTACCTAATCTCCACTTAACCTAAAACTAACCTAATTACATTTTAACCTAATCCTACACCTCCCGATTTTTGCCGCTCCTGCTGCTTCTCTCTCTGGACGAACAACTGCAACAGCAACCATCACACCGGACGAGCTGCCACTGCGCCGCCCTTGTCGACCGTCCAACCACCGCCTCGGAGGAACCACCATGGACGCCACCACGTCTCTCGCCTCGCCAGGATGGTCACGCCGACGCTGAAGCCAGGAGGGTGACGCCGACGCTGCAGCCAGAGGGTTACGGACCTTCTTCGAGCCTTGTGTTGGATCACCGAACTGCAGCCAGAGGAGAGTATTAGACGTAATTATCCCGAGTTCTTTGCAGGATTAGAAGTTATTCCTGTACCGACGAGTTAGTACTCGGATGTTGTGTTGTTTGACCTTGCAGGTTTTTATATTAGATTGAGTGAGTCTGTTTATGTGATACTTGTCTGTTTTGGATGGTTGAGTAGTTGCATGGTAGAAAACGAAAACGTCGAGGACACTAAAATATACCAAAAGAAATGTGTGGTTAAGAGAATCATTCTAAGTTTCGGGACGAAACTTCTTTTAAGAGGGCACTGATGTAATAACCGGAAATTTTAAACGCCGTTTAAAACTGAATTTAACCGGATTCCGATCGCTAACCTTTAATCTTGAAATAGTTAAAATAAATTTTACATTTTATTATTTTATGCGACCTTAGTTCACATAAAATAATAAAAGATGTAACCGGAGATATTTCCGTACCTTAAAAATTTAATGAATAAAAGACGTGATTTCGGATTTAATCCCGAAAAATAATTCCGTAATTTTAGTTCCGTACTTCAACGATTCCGGGTGTATAACAAATATTAGTTTCAGCTCAATGTATTAAGTTCTGGGCAGCCCAATTCTTGGCCCAGTGGTTGGTCGACCCATGTGATGAAGAGGAAATGGACCTTGTAACCAGCCGGCCCATCCCTCTCTCTCAATTACCTAATCTCCACTTAACCTAAAACTAACCTAATTACATTTTAACCTAATCCTACACCTCCCGATTTTTGCCGCTCCTGCTGCTTCTCTCTCTGGACGAACAACTGCAACAGCAACCATCACACCGGACGAGCCGCCACTGCGCCGCCCTTGTCGACCGTCCAACCACCGCCTCGGAGGAACCACCATGGACGCCACCACGTCTCTCGCCTCGCCAGGATGGTCACGCCGACGCTGAAGCCAGGAGGGTGACGCCGACGCTGCAGCCAGAGGGTTACGGACCTTCTTCGAGCCCTGTGTTGGATCACCGAACTGCAGCCAGAGGGTTACGCCACCACGTCTCTGGCGTCCCTAGGATCACCGAACTGCAGCCATCCGCTACAGTGAGAAGGGAAGCAGCTAGTTAACAAGGGCCAGCGCCGGAATGCCTTCTTCGAGCCCTGTGTTGCTGCACTCCAGACATCTGCACCCTCCAGTACGATCGAGATAGAAGTAGCGATACCAGCCACTGCGTTGCTGCACTCCTCACGCTGCTGCTCTCTCGCCTCGTTAGGAGGATTGTTACTGACCTCGATCGAAAAAGACGGATCGGTGAGTCCTCTACACTGCTTCTCCTGCTTATTGGTACTACGGTGAGAGTTGCATCAGCATAAGTGTATCTTTTATAGGATTGTGAGAGGGGCTGAGTTATGAATTGTTTTGGAGTAGAGTAAGTTGTTCCTTTTGGTAGCATGGTGAAGGATTAAAGTATGCTAACATTGTATGTTTGTATCGTGCTGATATTTTGAGAGTCGAAATAGGATCAGCAAAGGAGAGTAGTGGAGAAAGAGTGTTGACATGGGACTTGAACTTAGGATCCAAAACCAACCCGGAAATTTTCAGTTTTTGGTGAGCTGAAACTACTAACTTTGAACCTGTATTTGGATAGCTTAGATCGAACATCCACCGTTGAATTTTTGATATATTGTAGATAGAAATATGAAGTTTACTGTATCAAAATTTAAGAGAAAGTTAACGGTCGGATTAAAACTTATAAGGACTCAAAGTAGGGCATATGAGCTGTTTTTACAGCAGGAGAAAATAAACTAAGTATGAGAAATTTCAGCTTTTATACAACTTTGGAGAATTATTGGGAGAGTGATGAGTAAGTATTTTGTGAGAGATATTTACCCTACATTTAGTATGCATATCATAGAGGATCTAAGATTTTATTTTGGAATTTTTATAACCTTATCCAAGCGGCGTTTATGAACCCAAAATTAGACTTTAGCGACTATGGTATAAATTAATAATGTTGGATAACTCTTCCAAAACCTTACTAAATCCTTACCAAACTTTTCAATGAGAACTAGATTATGGACATTGGTTCTAAAAGAAAATATTAGAACTAAATGATAGACTTTGAGAATTTTCGGCACTAAGGGTAAAATGGTCTTTTACCGTAAGAGAGTTTTTTTCCGTAATTCCTTCGCATGAGGTTGGACATCTGGATGTAATTCTGATCCACTTGCCTTGTA
The DNA here is from genome assembly GCA_033239045.1 of Fagopyrum esculentum. NCBI lineage: Eukaryota > Viridiplantae > Streptophyta > Magnoliopsida > Caryophyllales > Polygonaceae > Fagopyrum > Fagopyrum esculentum. The sequence goes on along the minus strand of BSUD01000004.1, from coordinate 18,939,674 downwards.
ACAGGCGTTGAGTTTCTACGGCTACGGGCCGAGTCGTGACAACGGGATTCGAGTTTTGACCCAAGTAAGTCGTTGCGACTTACTTAGCTGGTTTCTGGATATTAGTTGAGTGATGATGGTTGTGTGTGTGCAATGTATGTGATTATAATAATAACAACTTGTTAGGACGACCGTTGTTATTATGTGTTAAGGCCCAAGTGTATGTATAACGGGCCGTGACATCACTGCCCAGCTCTGCCAGCAGACTGGGAGGTTCTCTATACCCAGACCATCCAGGTACACGGTGAGATGCATCGGATCCACTCATGATGGGTACACGGGGGCGGAGGCGAGGTTTGGGAATCCCTCGTGTCACAAAATAAGTATCATTAGAGTGAATGACTTAAATGAAGATAATAAATGGATTGTTTGAAAGCATGATGAGTGTTTCTTATTTTATGTGTGTGTGTGCTAATGTTATTCTTCTAATGTTTAGATAACTAGCTAATGGTTGTTTTGTTGTGGTTTTAGTTTTACAGCAGGTTAGAACAGCAACTAAGTGATCCGGAAGTAGTGGTCAGCCGGGTCTCCGTACTCCTTAGAGTGGGGGTGTGGGTTGTTGTTTGTTGTCTTTCCTTTTGTTAAGACAGTTAGTCTTTTCCGTTGTTTAAGTATGATAGGCTGTTAGACTTTGTTGCATTCATCCTTTTACAAATGTATTTTTATGAATTTCGATTTTTCTTATTTGTGTCTTGTTGCAAGATCCTAGTAATATTGTTGTCAAACTGAGGTCGGGACCCATTGTGAGGTCCTAACCAGTAATGTCCCGAGTTCTGAGAATTCGGGGTGTTACAACTACCGCCGAGACTAGAGAGTGTCCATCCGGTCTTTCATGTATCTCAGTTGAGAGAGTACATTCCGGATCCGAGACACGTCATCAGCCATGAGGATCTGATAGTTGAGCCTGACCATACATTTGTAGTGTACCCAGTAGCTGTCTTGGAGCGCAGTACCAGACGTCTGCGATCCAAGGAGATACCTATGCTGAGGATCCAGTGGTCTAGGAGAGGAGCTGATGAGGCCACTTGGGAGACTGAGGATAGTATTAGACGTAACTATCCCGAGTTCTTTGCGGGGTTAGAGGTTACTCCTGTTTGACGAGTTAGTACTCGGATGTTGTGTTGTTTGACCTTTCAGGTTTTCATATTGTTTTGAGTGATTCTGTTTTTGTGCTACTTGGTTGTTTGATGCTTGAGTAGCTGCATGGTAGAAAATGAAAAGGTCGGGAAACTAAAATATACCGAAGAAATGTGTGAGTAAGAGGAACATTCTAAGTTTCGGGACGAAACTTCTTTTAAGAGGGCACTGATGTAATAACCGAAAATTTTAAAGCCCCGGTAAACTGCAATTAACCAAATTCCGATGCGACAACCTTAATTAATAAATAAAATAAAATAAAACGAGTTTAAATGTTATCATTTTATGTGACACTAATTCACATAAAATGACGAAACCTTGTAACCGGAAATAAACTTCGCACCTTAAAATGAGAATAATAATAAATTTATAAAATACGGAATCTAATTCCGTATTATATAAATTCCCGCACTTTTAACGAGTTCCGGATCCTGTTCTAAAGAGAGTGAGGTTGGAGTTAACCCGCTACTAGGCCCAATTACCGGCCCAGCCCAACCAACCCATTTTTAAGATTAATCTAATTAAAACCTAATTTAAACTAACCTAATTTAACCTAACCTAATCTTATTCTAATCAGCCGCTGCTTCCCTCTCTTCCGCTTCCCTCTCTTTTGAATCGACCGCTTCCATCACTTCCGTTTCAACAGGAGAGACGCCGCACGCTGCTGCCTTCAACCGGAGCGCCGCAACCGAGCCCTGCGCCGCCGTCCGTCGACCACCGCAGTAAGCCGGTAAGTGTACTGCATCCCTCTTCCTTCCCTCCCTCTCTGCGCATTCGCTTTTCCGGGTCTCACCTCGCCGCCAATCGTTGCAACCACCAGGCACCGCAGCACCAGTGAAGACGCCGCCGTCTCTCCTCGTCGTTGACCGCCGTACTACTGCCCGAGCCAGTGCCTTCCGTCGACTCCGGTAAGCGCTACCTTCATCCCTCGTTGTTTCCCTCCTCATCACTGTTGGTTGGAGACTCACGCAGCCTCGGCTGTTCCGCAGCAGCAGCAGGTCGACCACCAGGGAAGGGCCGCCGGAACGCTAGCGCACCGCCTAGGACTCTCCTCGCCGGACTGCAACTCCGTTAAGCCGGCTTCTCCGCTCCTTCTTTCCACTGCAGTATGTATACATGTAGAGACTAGATGCTAAATGTGTTTCCTATGCAGTATGTATATATGTATAGATTGATAGGTATAAGAGACATAAATGTGCATATATATACGGGTACTATATTAGCATATTGTAAAGGAAAACGTGAGTTGAGATGCGAGATGTGTATGAATAAGTTGAACCGGAATACATATATATATATAGGATATATATAAGTACATATATACATTCAATTACGGAAGGTTAAGAAGAGCAGGTGTGAGCTTATATAGGAGAGTGTATGCCGAGTACATAAATATACGTATATATACTATATGAAATAAAAGTATACTTATGAGTTGAGTTGGTGAAATTATAAAGTATGTGAATTTATATATATATATCTAAATACCTAAGAGTTACGGATTTTATATAATTAGAAGGAAGGTTAGTATGCACGAAAGTATATATATATATAGATATATAGATATATATAAGATTAGATAATACCCGAAAATGAAGTAATGTGATTCTAGATGACGAGGGGACGAGATTAATTTTATAACTTTAGTAAACTGTTTTGGAAGTAATCATAGATTAGAAAAGTGTTCCAAAAGAAATATTAGAGGTCAAGAAGTGACCCGGACAATTATCGACACTAAGGGTAAAACGGTCTTTTACCGTATGAGAATCGTTCTTTCCGCAATTCCTTCGCATGAGGTTGGACATCGAGATGTGATTTTGATACACATGTCTTAATTGACAGGCGCTTGAGTTACTACGAGTACGGACTTTTTGAGAAGTGTTAGAGTGTTTTGACTCAGGTAAGTCCTTGCGACTTACTTAGCCAGTTTCTGGATGTTAGTTGAGTGATAGTGGTTGTGTGTGCTATGTGCGTGTTTTAATAATAATAACTTGCTAGGACGACTGTTATTATTACGTTTAAGGCCCAAGTGTATGTATAACGGGCCGTGACATCACTGCCCAGCTCTGACAAGAGACTGGGAGGTTCTCTATACCCAGACCAGACAGGTACAAGGTGAGATGCATCGGATCCATTCCTGATGGTTACGGGGGCGGAGGCGAGGTTTGGGAATCCCTCGTGTCACAAAATAAGTATCACTAGAGTGAAAGAGTAATTTAAATCAAGATAATAAAACGGACTTGTTTGAAAGCATGATGGGTGTTTATATTTTTATGTGTGTGTTTGTGCTGCTATTATTCTGCTAATATTTAGATAACTAGCTAACGGTTCTTCTTGTTGTTGTTTTTAGACCTACCGCAGGTTAGATCAGCAGTTGAGTGATCCGGAAGTAGTGGTCAGCCGGGTCTCCGTACTCCTTAGAGCGGGGGTTGTGGGTTGTTATGGTCTTTCCGTTCTTTTGGTTAAGACAGTTGTTCGTTTCCTTTGTTTAAGTACTTTAGGCTGCTAGACAGTGTTGCATTCATTACCCTAAAAATACTACTTTTATGAATTTCGGTTTCTTTATTTGTGTCTTGTTGCAAGATCCTAGTAATGTTGTTGTCAAACTGAGGTCGGGACCCATTGTGAGGTCCTAACCAGTAATGTCCCGAGTTCTGAGAATTCGGGGTGTTACAATATCCTTCACCATTTCAACAAACTAAATTTATAAAATAAAATACCACAATTTTCTACAATTTAGAAACTCAAGATATTACAATACCACTAGAAATTAGAAACTTAAGATATTACTGATAGCATGAATTATAGTCTATATTTTGGGGTTTGTTTGGACGTTTTATCTTTCATAATCTGCATGTTTGTATGTATATTATGTGATTATATTACCATTTCATCTACCTTTGCGGGAATCGAGGTCTACACCTAGTTTTGTTGTAATCGTAGGTAAAATGGCACGTTTTGCATCAAAAAAGAGCAAAATGAGCTATGGAGTCATTGGAGCTACATTGAGGAACATAAGGAACCATCCAGGAAGCATAGCCATGGATTAAAGATTCACTTTGGACCAGTTTTGAGAGATTTCACATTCAGTTGTGACTCACCTCGGTTGACTACGGATTCATCTCGACCGAGGTGATCCAGAGAAGTCGACTCGACCGAGGCGAACACCAGGGACGCGGCGAGAATATTTTATTCTTGGCTGAGATCTTTTATCTTTGGAAAGTGATCTTATATTTTTGGGCTTGGCTCCTGGAAGGAAGAAGATCTTATATTTTTACCTATTTTTATGGGAAGAGATCTTTCTAAGATATTTTATCTTTGGAGGGTTATTTTCCTATAAAAAGGGTTGGATTTCCACAAATCCAACATCCTGCATACAGCCGGAACATCCGCTATCACCTTGCTTTACACCTACTACACCGCTGCGGCATACTCCAGTTGGGAGATTTGAAGAACCTTTTTGAAGGTTGAAGGAAGATTGAAGATCATAGCTTTTATAGCTTTTTGAAGGGTTTTTGTAAGATTATCTTAGATTCCCTTCCTTGTTGTCTTGTCTTGTTGGATTGCTATCCAAGGAACGCTTTTGTTGTGATATTTGATTCAGTTATTGAAGTCTTTCCATTAAATTCTTCTTGTTCAAGTATTCACCTTCTTCCCATATATTTGATTAATACTTTCATGATGATGATGAGTGGCTAATTTCCTTGTGTGATTCTAGGGTGATTGGCTGAAGGTTGTGGGAAAAACAATGATAGAATAATCTTAGATTCCAGTAGGACCCTAAAAATTCGAGTCTTTAACCTTAACCCTAAGCATCTCGCTCAGTCGATGAACATCTCGGCCGGGGTGGAATTCTTCTGACCGAGGTGACTTATCTGATCCTAAACTGAGAGTTAAGTGTTAGAGTTTGCCAAATCCTATTCTTATTACACCTTTCCTGGTTCAATGCAAGCTTAGGATGAGACTTACCCGGTAATTCCTTAGTTTGTGTACCAACGATCATAAGTGTAGGTAATAAAGGTTTATCCTTTATTGGGGTTTGAGTGTGCTTCCATCCCATCTTTGTGAGTTAGCCTGAGACTTACCCGGTAAAGGTTGATTCTATTCCCTTAGATGGTGTGTTAGTTTGAGGATATAGTTCTTTATCTTAATTCCTTGAGACTTACCCGGTATTAGGAGTTACGGTTTTGGATTAGTGAGTAGTGAGACTTACCCGGTGATCTATTCCACTTTAGTAACACCTTCCCCATGCAAAAACCTCAGCTTTGTCCGCTTATCTTTAGATCTTGAGTTGGAACCACAACTAGATGCTTTAATCCCTAGAATTGCATATTTCCTTTATTGACTTCTTATTCATCTTTGATTGTTTTAATTGCTTTGTGGTTAGTGATTTACATAAGCATACCGTAACTGGACTTTGTTTCACTAAGTCCCTGTGATCGACCCCTGGAATTCCTTGCTTTTACTACGATTGACCCGTACACTGCGGGTTCGCATCCTTGTTTTAAGCTTACGTCTAGGGTTATAAATTTAAAGCTTGTACACACCGTTTGGAGCGAACAAGTTTTTGGCGCCGTTGCCGGGAACTTGGTCTAGACCGAGCCGGTACGGTTTGCTCTTGGGGAACTTGCCCCCGTGTCTACTAACCACTCTACTTGAGTGACTTTTGCAGGTTCTTTCTTAGGTATATGCGAAGAACCCGCACTGGGAAGGAAATCGTTCCTTACGATCCCGAACCAGAAAAGACATACAAGCGACGCTTAAGAGAAGCAAAGATGGCCAAACAAGACAACCGCGATCTTGAGGCCGAATTGAAAGAGGCGTTAGTGCTGCTACGCCTCAGCAGAGAAGAACTAAGGCGAGAGAAGGAAGAAACTCGCACCAAAACTGAAGCAATCGAAGCAGAAATGGCCGTCATACGAGACCAGATTCTACTTCGACCGAGGGAAGACCCAGTTCCCGATGCTGGACCGAGGCAGGTCCCAATTGCTGACCCTCGACCGAGGCAGGTTCCAGTACCAGACGCCCCGGCCGAGATACTTCCACCTCGGATGCCAGTCCGAGATGTTCTTCTTGCAGGAATCTCACAAACCCTAGGTCAAAGGATGGACCCTAATCAACAACTGAGGCGTCCAGGAGTCAACCTAGGAGATCCAGCGGATCATGACTACGAACTTCGACCGCAAGTTCTATCCATGATTCGCCAATGCCAATCCGGAGGGATGGAGAAGGAATCACCACATCAACATCTTCAAAACTATGAGATCTTGATGGAAACCTTGAGACCTCCAAGGATTGAAAACAACAACTACAAGCTAAGACCTTTTTACTTTTCTTTAAAAGATAGAGCTCTTACTTGGTATCAATCTCTTCCTCCAGGAAAAATTAGCACATGGAAGGAAATGTCTACGGAGTTCTTGACCAAATTCTTTCCCCCCTCAAAGACAGCTGAAATGAGAGGGAAGATTAATGCTTTCATTATGAAGGACAAGGAGAGCTTGTCCAAGTCATGGGAGCGGTTCAAGGACATTCTTTTGGATTGCCCACATCATGGGATTCCAAAGCTAGAATTATTGGAGATATACTTCAAGGGACTGGACGGAAGTACCCAGTTCAATCTCCAACTACTCTCCGCCGGTACCTTCATGGACATGGCGATTGACGAGGCTTAGGACTTCATCGAGAAGCAAGCCTTGTATATGGAGAAGTACACCCACCAAGGAGCTGAAGGTGGAGTTAAAAGATTTAACTTCCAGGAAACTCAGCCCAACAACAATCAACTCACGTCTTTGAAGAATGACGTGAAGCAATTGAAGGAACTCTTGGTTGCACAAACCAAGAAGGAAGAGCAAGGGCAAAGGAACAACAACAACGGGTACCGTAACAACAACAACGGTTCCCGGAACAACAACTACAACAACAACAATAGAGGATCCAATAGCAACAACTGGAGGGCGAACAACCAAAATTCTGGTAACAATCATTCAAACTCCAACTCTAACGATTCCTCTAACCCTTTCCTCTCTTCCCTTTCTTCTTCTTCTACTCCATTAAAGAGCCAGGGGCAAGGATCAAGTTTGTCTCAGCCGGAAAAGAAAGACGCAGTTCTGGAGGCTATCTTGATCAAGCTTAGTGCTATGGAGACCTCTATGACTTCATTTTCGAGGGCCCAAAAGTCCTTCGAACAACAACTTGCAAGTAGGGCGAATGAAACGCCAAGAGATCCAGGGAAGCTTCCAGCAAAGACGGAAAGCAACCCTAAGGGCCAGATCATGGCCATCACTACGAGGAGTGGACTGAAGACTTCAGATCCAGTGCCTCGGTCGGTGCCAGTACCGACGAAGACCACCTCGGTCCAGGTGCAGTCGAAGAACACTTCGACCGAGATGCCAACCGAGGTGGAGCCACAAAAAGCGGGGGGGAAACTGAAGTTTATGTTCCACCTCCTGCATACAAACCACCACTTCCATTCCCCCAATCAAGGGCCAGAGCACATCTAGACAAGCACTTTGGTAAGTTCCTTGACTTGATGAATAAGCTGTATATTAACATTCCTTTCCTTGATGCTATTCTAGGAATGCCCGCCTATGGGAAGTTCTTAAAGGAGATCCTTTCAAGGAAAAGGAAACTGGAAGATTTTGGTGAAGTTAGGATGACATCTAAATCCTCGGAACTCATACAAATCATGAAGGAGAAGATGCCACCTAAATTGAGAGATCCCGGCTCATTTTGCATTCCCATTCAAGTTGGGGATGTTACTTGTGAAGCCCTTTGTGATCTAGGAGCCAGCATGAGCATCATCCCGCTGGAGCTATGTGTGAAGATCGGACTTGGAGAGCCCAAGCCGGTCAAGATTCGACTTTATATGGCGGATCGCTCCATTACCCATCCCGTGGGCATCTTGGAGGACGTTCCGGTCAAGTTAGGTAACTTCTATCTACCTATAGATTTTGTTGTACTTGACATTCCCGCAGATTATCCTGTTCCTATTATTCTCGGGAGGCCATTTCTAGCAACTTCGGGTTGCAACGTGGATTGCAAGAATGCCAAGTTGAAATTCAACGTTGACGGCGATGAGGTGGAGTTCGCGTTGCTTGCAGCCATGAAAGTGGAGCAGCTAACTGATGATATCTTCAACATCTATGATGAAGAAGAATCAAGAGAATTGGTGAGCTCTATCCTTATTAACGATCCACTCGAAAGAGTTATTAGCTTCAGTTTAATGGAGGAAGGTATAGATGCTTCTTGTGATGCAGATATACGGAGCTTGAAGGCACTGGAAGAGGATCCAGGAGCTAAAACTGAGAAGCTAACCCAGGAGACGAAGATCTCCAGTTTCGGTTCGAGTTGCAGTACCTCGACCGAGGCACTTTCTGGACAGAGCGAGGCGACCGAAGAACATCTCGGTCAACGCCTCTGCGCCTCGACCGAGGTCGATGGCGAGACGATTCCAACTGAGACTTCCGAAAGTCCAGTTTCTGAATCCACTCCACTGGAAGGAGGAAGCAAGGATCCCCCTCAGAAAGCACCCCCAGTTGTGGAGCTTAAACAACTCCCTAGTCACTTGAGGTATGTCTTTCTTGGACCGGATTCTACTTATCCCGTTATTGTTAGCGCTTCCCTTTCCGAATCTGAATTGTCTAAGTTAATGTATGTCCTGAGAAAGCATCAAAAGGCTATAGTTTATGTCCTGAATTGTCTAAGTTAATGTATGTCCTCAAGTGAGCTTAAACAACTCACTTGAGGTATGTCTTTCTTGCATGCATAGAATTCTAATGGAGGACAACCATAAGACTTCACGGGAACCTCAAAGACGGTTGAATCCGATCATGAAAGAGGTTGTGAAGAAGGAAATTCTTAAGTTGTTGGATGCAGGTATCATTTATCCTATCTCGGACAACAAGTGGGTTAGCCCGGTGCATGTAGTTCCGAAGAAAGGAGGGATGACCGTTGTGACGAATAAGAACAACGAGTTGATCCCAACTAGGACCGTTACAGGCTGGAGGGTTTGCATTGATTACAGGAAGCTGAACACGGCCACACGGAAGGACCATTTTCCACTTCCCTACATTGATCAGATGCTCGAGCGGTTGGCCCAGCATTCGCACTTCTGCTACTTAGACGGTTATAGTGGATTCTTCCAGATTCCTATCCATCCGGATGATCAGGAGAAGACCACTTTCACTTGTCCATGGGGGACGTTTGCTTATAGGAGGATGCCATTCGGATTGTGCAATGCACCTGCTACCTTCCAGCGATGCATGATGGCTATCTTCTCCGAGTACATAGAGGAGATCATGGAGGTATTTATGGATAATTTTTCTGTATATGGTTCCTCTTTTGATGATTGCTTATCTAACCTTTCGCTAGTGCTTAAAAGATGTGAAGACACTAATCTCGTTTTGAATTGGGAGAAGTGTCATTTTATAGTTAGTGAAGGCATTGTGCTAGGACACCTCGTTTCTAATCGAGGCATTGAGGTCGATCGCGCTAAGATCGAGACTATTGAGAAACTCCCTCCCCCTTGTTCTGTTAATAGTGTGAGGAGTTTTCTCGGGCATGCAGGTTTCTACAGGAGATTCATCAAGGACTTCTCTAAGATTTCTAAACCTCTAACTAACCTCTTGAATAAAGATGTTGTTTTTGAGTTCTCGCAGGAGTGTCTTGATGCTTTATACAGGATTAAGGAAGCGTTGATCTCCGCTCCTATTATCCAACCTCCAGATTGGACCTTGCCCTTTGAGATCATGTGCGATGCTAGTGATGTAGCCGTAGGAGCGGTGCTTGGACAGAAGAAGGATGAACGGACCACCGCCATTTACTATGCTAGCAAGACGCTAGATGTAGCACAACGCAACTACGCTACCACCGAGAAGGAGTTATTGGCGGTTGTATATGCTTTCGAGAAGTTTCGTTCCTATTTAGTAGGGGCGAAAGTCATTGTCTACACCGACCATGTAGCCATTCGTTACTTGTTGGCCAAGAAAGATGCCAAGCCACGCCTTATTCGATGGATTCTCTTGCTTCAAGAGTTTGACCTAGAGATCCGCGATAAGAAGGGATCCGAGAATTCTGTTGCGGATCACCTCAGCCGGCTACCGGCATCTTCACGTGAGAAGGACGACCCAACCATAGACGATTCATTCCCCGATGAGCACTTACACTTGTTGGAGCGTTTGATAGATTTACTTACTTCACCCCACGATGGAGGTGAAGTATGGGGTGAGGGCACCTCCCATCACGTTTGAGACGCATTATGGTCCAGCTAGCGACCTTAAACCAAGCGCTTCTTGGGAGGCAACCCAAGGTATTGCTTTCTTTTCCCGCTTTCTAGTCTAGCTTAGATAGTTTTTGCTTTTGCTTTACTTTGTTTTGTTTTTGGCGTCCTAGACAGATACATGAGACATCTAAGGAAGGAGCATAACTGGAAGGACAGAAGTTCGAGAATTTGAGAAGACGAAGTTTGACTGAGGCATCTCGGTTGCTATCAGAGCACCTCGACCGAGATGATTCTTGAGCAACCGAGGCGACTAGGGTTTTCTGAAGAGCCACCTCGGTCCGTACCACCTCGGTCCAGTCGAGACCATCACGACCGAGGTGACAGCAGTTTCAGAAAAGGGTATAAAAGGGGGATTTATTTTCTCTCTCTTCACTTTCATCCCTCCTCGACCGCGGCGACAGTTCACCTCACCTCCTTCGTTTCTTACTCGTTTTCGAAGATTTCTGTCTCCAAACTACGATTGAAGGATAGCGGATCGCGTTGCAAGTAAAGATCTGCAGAAATTCGAACCGATTCGGCCGAAACGAGGTAAAACGAACCGAAACCCTAACCTCTCCGTTTCGCTTCGATTTGGGCTTTGGTTGCCCCTGCATTTGTTGAGGAAAAGCTTAAGTACCCCATAGGAAGCAATTGTAGTGATTTTTGGGGGAAAAGAACTGAATTTTCTGAGGAAATCAAGATCCAGTTTTTCGCCTCGGTCCAGTCGAGCCGTGCCTCGGCTGAGGTGATTCTTGAGCATTGTCAGTCGACCGAGGTGATCTGACAGTAACTGAGTTGAAAATGAGTTCTGAGCGACGCCTCTCCCTTAGGGATAGATCCTCACCTTCTCCTTCTTCCTCTTCTTCCCGACCTTACCGCCCGGTGATCCATGAGAGACACCGGGTAGATTATGAGCGTATTTCTGGCCGTCCAGTGATTGCACCACGCTTCCTGGACGTGTCTGCTTTTGATTGCCTTCAGGTCGACGGAGACCTTAGGAGGATGATTTCTACAGTTGGGCTGGATCAGTTTACTGAGATCCGAGCCCCAGCCTACTTGGAGCCGACCCTAGAGTTCGTTAGCTCCTTCACCTACCTTCCCACAGAGCAATCTGTGAAGTACCGGTTGATGAACCGGAACTACTTAGTGCCACTTAAGTACTGGAGAGAGATTTTTGGCTTTCCTGAGCCCACTGCTGTTGACTTCCCGTCCCGATCTGTAGCTAGGGAGTTTTGGGGGCAGATTGCCCATGTTGTTGAGCACGCAGATAGATGGCGCCCTGGAGATTCCAGGGAGAAGGTCATCTTCCACCTAGCCTTTAGGTTAGCCCACCAGATATTCAGCGAGACACTTCTGGCGCGTACTGAGACGCCCCAGAAGATCCGACAGGGAGAGCTTTTCAGTTTATATTGCATGGTTACTGGGGGTTTCCCGGACTTTGGCTTGATACTGGCAGAGGATCTGCACAGAATCAAGGCCAAGGCGAAGGGAGACATCTGATGCGGAGGGCTTGTCACCCATATAGCTAGCTACCAGGACATGGATCTCAGCGCTTGCACGATGGTGGCGGCTCCGAAGCCGCTTGGATTGCAGGAGATGATCACTCGGCGGATTCTGGTTCCCCGAGGTCTGACTACTCCATATGTGGCTATGCCGTGGGAGCTGACTGCGCCACAGGGGATCAGGTGGTCTGCCCAGTTCACTGTTTATGACCCACACTATTGGCAGACTACTTGGGCTCCACTGATGGAGGATTATAGAGAGGCAGCAGCTGCCCCAGCTGAGGAGGAGGAGGCTGATGATGAGGAGACAGTTGATGAGAGAGAAGGTGGAGTCCCGATGGATACAGGGACGGATACTGCAGGGACGAGCGCACCTCCAGTCATAGATCTGGATGAGGAGGACACTGAGCCTGCACCTGCTGCATCACCTGCTAGACATGCTAGGCGTAAGACACGCCGTCATCGAGATTCAGAGGCTCATCGTCGGATCGATGATCTGACGGATCAAATGATAAATTCTTACGCTGCCCTCACCGTAGACATGCATGAGAGATTTGCTGCCCAACACCAACAGATTGACAGCTGGACTCATCAGATGTTAGAGGGGCAGCACTATCAGCGCATGATGATGGAGTTACAGTTCCAGCAGACTATGGGTTATCCGTTCGACCCGACCCAGTATCCGTACGTGCCACCACCACCACCACCACCGGATCAGGACTATTGAGAGCTGCGGGATTTTCTTTGTTATTTTTATGCAGTTCAGCTTATTATCCGGTGAGTACTTTTTCTCCTTTAGACTTATTTTGACCCACTAGGACAGTGTGTCCCAAGTATGGGGTATTTGATGTATTATTCGACTTTGATGTATGACTCACTTGATCGGATATTTGATATTTTATGCTTCAGTTGCTTCTACATGTTTATCTGAGATTGCATGCATATTTACAGGTTATTTGATTGAGAAAAACGTCGAAACTGAAAGAAAACTGGTTTTAAAAAAAAAAATTTTGTACCTCGACCGGGGCAGTTCTGGCCAAACGAGGTGTTTCACCTCGGTTGACCTAAGAACACCTCGACCGAGGTAGGTTAACTGAGAGTTTTCGAAAACTATTTTCGTGCTTCTTATCTGGATATGATCTCAGTGAAGATCTTGCTTACTGACTGGTTTTAAATTCTTTATGTGTTTGAAAGGTTTTATAATATGTTTAAGTTGCTAAATGCTTTGTTTGAAATTATTGGCATGTTTAATACTTTGTTTTTATCTAAATTATGTTGAATTTGAAGGTTGACACCACATTATGAGTTCTCTCACTTTCTTCCTGGAAAGACCAAGGCAATTCATTCTTCTTTCTTCTTCTTCTTGATCATGCTTAGCCCCTAATATACATTTTGCCTCCCTTTACCTATCCGGGAATTTGGAAGCAAGAGAAGTGGTGAAAGCAAGTGAAGTTAAAATTGAGAAGTTGGCTGGAAGTGAAAGTGTTAGAAAGTAATTTTAGGTTTGGGGAAGTCAATCATGAAGATGAGTAACTCAGCACCATTCACATAGCCGGGTGTTTGTGTCTTGCCAAAGTCGGATTGAGCGATATTCCTAACGGGTCATGGTATGTGCATCAAGGGTTTGATGCATCTCAAGAAATTGATGATTGTATATTTCCTAGGCTTCGGTTATTGTGCACCTCTGTCCATGCATCCCAAAAAGTAAAGTAAAAAGAAAAAGTGTGAAATAAGCAAAGCTTATTGGTGGAAGATGTTGCAAGTCAAAGTAAAAGTGAAGTTCATCCTTTTCCCGGATTCTAGCACCACCTTACCTTACATACATCCCTACCCTACACGTTTCTTGACCTTTTCTTTTGGGAAGCCCTTGAGACCTTGAGCTTGTTGATTGACTTAGTGGTTTAAACTGGATTATACATGATTAATTTTGATAATTATGACTTATTATGCATTCTATGGTTTTATGCAAAGATGAACAACTTTTCTATATTTATAAAATGTTTTGATCATATTTTGATTTTAAATTCCATAAAGTATTCTCTTAGAGTGATCTATGATTGTTGCACACAAAAAAAAATGTTTTTGAAAGACTTTTCATTGATTTTAACTGACTTATAATCCATTCTATCTTGTCTCTTATATGCGGAACTTGCTTGGGGACAAGCAAGGGCTAAGTATGGGGTATTTTGATAGCATGAATTATAGTTTATATTTTGGGGTTTGTTTGGACGTTTTATCTTTCATAATCTGCATGTTTGTATGTATATTATGTGATTATATTACCATTTCATCTACCTTTGCGGGAATCGAGGTCTACACCTTGTTTTGTTGTAATCGTAGGTAAAATGGCACGTTTTGCATCAAAAAGGAGCAAAAGGAGCTATGGAGTCATTGGAGCTACATTGAGGAACATAAGGAACCATCCAGGAAGCATACCCATGGATTAAAGATTCACTTTGGACCAGTTTTGAGAGATTTCACATTCACTTGTGACTCACCTCGATTGACTACGGATTCATCTCGACCGAGGTGATCCAGAGAAGTCGACTCGACCGAGGCGAACACCTGGGACGCGGCTAGAATATTTTGTTCTTGGCTGAGATCTTTTATCTTTGGAAAGTGATCTTATATTTTTGGGCTTGGCTCCTAGAAGGAAGAAGATCTTATATTTTACCTATTTTTATGGGAAGAGATCTTTCTAAGATATTTTATCTTTGGAGGGTTATTTTCCTATAAAAAGGGTTGGATTTCCACAAATCCAACATCCTGCATACAGCCGGAACATCCGCTATCACCTTGCTTTACACCTACTACACCGTTGCGGCATACTCCAGTTGGGAGATTTGAAGAACCTTTTTGAAGGTTGAAGGAAGATTGAAGATCATAGCTTTTATAGCTTTTTGAAGGGTTTTTGTAAGATTATCTTAGATTCTCTTCCTTGTTGTCTTGTCTTGTTGGATTGCTATCCAAGGAACGCTTTTGTTGTGATATTTGATTCAGTTATTGAAGTCTTTCCATTAAATTCTTCTTGTTCAAGTATTCACCTTCTTTCCATATATTTGATTAATACTTTCATGATGATGATGAGTGGCTAATTTCCTTGTGTGATTCTAGGGTGATTGGTTGAAGGTTGTGGGAAAAAAACAATGATAGAATAATCTTAGATTCTAGTAGGACCCTGAAAGTTCGAGTCTTTAACCTTAACCCTAAGCATCTCGCTCAGTCGATGAACATCTCGGCCGGGGTGGAATTCTTCTGACCGAGGTGACTTATCTGATCCTAAACTGAGAGTTAAGTGTTAGAGTTTGCCAAATCCTATTATTATTACACCTTTCCTGGTTCAATGCAAGCTTAGGATGAGACTTACCTGGTAATTCCTTAGTTTGTGTACCAACGATCATAAGTGTAGGTAATAAAGGTTTATCCTTTATTGGGGTTTGAGTGTGCTTCCATCCCATCTTTGTGAGTTAGCCTGAGACTTACCCGGTAAAGGTTGATTCTATTCCCTTAGATGGTGTGTTAGTTTGAGGATATAGTTCTTTATCTTAATTCCTTGAGACTTACCCGGTAATAGGAGTTACGGTTTTGGATTAGTGAGTAGTGAGACTTACCCGGTGATCTATTCCACTTTAGTAACACCTTCCCCATGCAAAAACCTCAGCTTTGTCCGCTTATCTTTAGATCTTGAGTTGGAACCACAACTAGATGCTTTAATCCCTAGAATTGCATATTTCCTTTATTGACTTCTTATTCATCTTTGATTGTTTTAATTGCTTTGTGGTTAGTGATTTACATAAGCATACCGTAACTGGACTTTGTTTCACTAAGTCCCTGTGATCGACCCCTGGAATTCCTTGCTTTTACTACGATTGACCCGTACACTGCGGGTTCGCATCCTTGTTTTAAGGCTTACGTCTAGGGTTATAAATTTAAAGCTTGCACACACCGTTTGGAGCGAACAATTACAATACCACCCAATGTATGTTAATCATAACATTAATGATCCTAATTGATCCTCGATGATACTCTTCATATTTTCCATTGCTAGATAGGATACATTTCATTATCTTTCTCAGGACGTTCTATATGTATATATTCCAATCCTTATGAAAACTCCACCTTGATTAAAATGGTTTATAGGTGTTGATGATGGAAGACTTCACACAAATGTAGTAGTTGAATATACTAACAATGTATTAATTATATTCTCTAGATATTTGGTTGGTTTGAATTCAGTGCAGGTTTTATTCATATGTCAAGGGCCTTGATATGGATTTCAAGGGCCTTGGAGTATAATTCAAGGACAGAGGAAGATGACGAGTACAAAAGGATGAAATCAAGGGCCTTGGAATTATAGATGCACGGAACAAGAATTCAAAATGAGTTAAAGATTTTCTTGGAAGATTCTATAACGGAAAGATCTCATCAACCAAAGACCTTAGCAACCGAAGGAAGATTTTATTAACCAAAGGAAGATCTCAAAGCGAACAATAGAGAATCTTTTTTAGAAGATTTTCTAAACAACAAACGGCAAAAATATCTTCTCTCTCGATTCAACAGAAGAAGAGAAGATCAAGGAGTTCAGGACTCGACGTGTTCTCAAGAGCTGAAGACTTGCAATGTCTAACATCTACCTTATCTCGAAACAAAAACCGATCTTCATGGAAAAGAAGATTCATCTTCAAACGGTCATCTCTACAACGGCTAGAAGACCTTTCCATCGAAGAGTATAAATGAAGATGATGGTCGAAGAAGACAAAGACACAAGCTTACACAGGAAAACATCTTTACATCTTCAAGCAACCTAATCATCTTTATTCGTTGTTTTTCTTTCTCTCATTCACACAAAAGCTTTATCCCCTTAGAGAGAGAAAACACTAGAGCTCCATTGGAAGATCTAAATAGTGTTATACGAGAGTGTGTGTTACTCTGCGAAGTAACTAGGCTATAATAGCTAGGTTAAGAGTTGAAGCCAGATCGTAGCATTGGCTACAATGAGAGAAGAAGGGGATTTCTTCTAGTTTGTATCTAGGACTCTTTGAAGCTGATAATAGATAGTTAGATCCTACGGATATACCCTGGGACGGAGAGTATGCTATTTAGAGCCGAACTTCGTAAACATATCCTCGTGTCAATCTTTTCAATTCGGCACCATATATACTTTACTGTGACTAACTTTGTTTTGCAGGAGCAAGAAGTCAAGGTCCTTGAAAGGAGTTTCAAAGCCCTTGAAATCAAAGTTTCACAAAGAGCACAAATTGACGTCAAGGCCCTTGAAAGAGGTTTCAAGGCCTTGAGATTTGGGTTTGCGAAAAGTTCCCATACTCTATTCAATCTCCCTTCTAGAGTATATTTTAACCTGTTAATTCACCTACCAGTTCTTCAATTGATATCAGAGCTAGACTCACGTTTATTAATTTAACCATCAGTGAGACTAATCATGAATCCTGTAGGTGATGATGGATTTGCTTAAGGAAGATCCTCATCCCGACCACCACTATTCTGTGGCAACATTTTTTCTCATTGGAGAGCACTCATGCGTATGTTCATTATTGACCAGGATATGGAGCTTTGGAACATTACTCAAAATGGACCTAAAATTCCAATGACAACGGTTGAAGGCGTTCAAGTCCCAAAGAAGGAATCAGACTTCACATAGGCTGACCTGGACAATGTGTCAAAAAATTACAAAGCAATGAATCTACTTTACTGTGGATTAGATGCAAATGAATTCAACCGCATCTCATCATGCAAGAGTGCTAAAGAAATATGGGACAAGCTGGTTGTCACTTACGAAGGAACAAGTCAAGTCAAGGAAACAAAGATTAGTATCTTTCTCAAACAATACGAGCTATTCAAGATGAATCCAAATGAAACAGTCAAAGAAATGTTCACCAGATTCACTGAGATCGTGAACAATCTGGACTCACTAGGAAAGATCTTCACAAATGAGGAGAAAGTGAGGAAGGTTCTAAGGAGCCTACCTAAAGCCAAGTGGGGACCAAATATGACTGCTATTGAAGAAGCTTAAAATCTCACAACTCTTCCTCTTGATGATCTACCTGGAAAACTCATCACACATGAAATGGTTCGTGGTGAAGAAGATGGAGAACTCCCATCCAACTCCAAGAATTTGACATTAAAATCCAGAAGAGATGAGTTACCATCTGATGAAGAAGATATTGATATGATGATGAAGAAGAAGATGCAATCGTCAGGATCTCAAAGGGTCTCGCAAGAATTCTCAAGTTAAAGAAACAATCTGCAAACAGAGAATTTCCACGAGCATCAAAACCCCGAGGTAAGTTTTCTAACTCTAATAAGAAAACGAGAGTACTGACTTGTTTTGAATGTGGTGAAACAGATCATTTGGTGAAGGATTGTCCATAAAAGAAGAGGACCAACTTTAAGAAAAAATATCGAAAGAAGAAAGCTATGGTTGCTTCATGGAGTGATTCGGAATCAACAAATGAATCAGAAGATGAAAAAGAACAAGCAAACTTGTGTCTTATGGCCGATCATGAAGATGATTCAAATCTCTACATTGATAATGTGGTAAGTACTATCATGTCTCAACCAGAGATTGATCTTAAACAATTCCTTAAAGATATTATCTTAAGTGATAAGAAACATAGAATAAGGATAAATTCTATAAAAGAAAAGCTTCATGAACAAGATAAACAACTGAGTGAAATGTCTCTGGATATTGAAAATCTTAACACAGAAAAGGAAGACCTTGATGACAATATCAAGGCCTTGGAATCAGAAAATTTGATTCTCAAGGACAACCTCTCTACTCTTCATCAAAACTATATTGATCTAGAGAAGGAGAAAGTTGATCTAACTTTAATGTGTCAAGACCAGAAGGCAGCACTTATTAAGTTTACTCGTTCAAAAGCTAATCTGGAAAGAATAATGGGTGAATAACAGTCATCCCTTAATAAAAATGGTATAGATTATCATAAAAGTTTTCCTAGAAAACCTACTACCACCTTTGTCAAGGCTAAAGGAAGCATTCATATGCCTACCTGCTTTTACTGTTGTAAAAAGGGTCATGTTAAATCTACCTGCCCTTATAGAAGAAATGATCCATATATTATCAGAAACACCTATCCTTTATGTCTAAGGAAACAGGTCAAACAAATCTAGGTTCCTAAAGGTACTAGACTACCAAACATGATCGAACCTGAGTATGAACCAAAATATGCCATTTGGTCGACCCGGAAAGGTTGATGTTTGCTGTTTTGCAGGATATCATCAAGGTAAAGGAGCACAAATGGATATTAGATAGTGGTTGCTCAAGACACATGAGTGGAAAAAGCTCTTTATTCTCATATTTAAAGAAGCAATCATCTGGAACCTATGATGCACGGACACGGACACGGATACGGGAAACGGGCACGGCGAGAAACGGGGAAGCGGCAATCCTCAAAAGTATAGGAAACGGGGACACGGCGAGTAAAATAATTAATATATTATTTTAAAGATATTTAAATATAAAATTACTATATCATAATGAGATACATATATATGAAAAAAAATCAATGATATATGAGTTGATAAAAATATTAACATGATAATAAAATAATCGAAACAAAAGCTTAGAAACAAACATTTTCAGTCTTACAAAACATAGAAATAAACATATTTAGTTTTATAATCTGAAATAATCATACTTAGTATCAAAATTGAAGAATGGATCATTCATCTGCAAATCAACAATAACCGAACAACATGATCAACAAAGGAAAATAATAATAAATATTTGTGAATTATAAATTAAAAGTGAAAGAATTAGAATAACATAGTCAACATTCAACAAATAAAAATCACAAAATAAATTAATAATCAAAGATTCAAAATTAATTTATAAAATCATAAGAAAAATGGAGAGAAGAGCCGGCCGGCGGAACAACATTTCAACATTAGAGCCGGACAAGAAGATTGGTGTCCTACTTCCGACAACCACAATCTCGCAGGTGATCATGTGGAGCTAGGTTTAGTCGGAAAAAATGGGAAAGAAGTAAAATTATTACGGTATATAAGTTTTTATTTCGTTGATCATGTCTTGACCGGACACAATCCGCGTCCTCACCGTGTCCTAGACGTGTCCTACCTTGGAAACGTGTCTTGACCGTGTCCGGTCATATTTGACCGTGTCCGAGCCGTGTCCGGGTGTGTCCCCGTTTCCGACACGGCAGGACACGGGACACGCTGCCTTCTAGAAGTTTTCGTGCATCATAGTCTGGAACCATTACTCTTGGTGATAAAGGAAAGTGTGACATAATTGGCATTGGTAAAATTTGCTATAATTCATCCAACTTTATTGATGATGTTTATTTAGTTGATGGCTTGAAATATAATCTGCTGAGTATTTCTCAAATTTGTGATAAAGGCAATAAAGTCATGTTTGATTTAGAAAAGTGTGAAGTTCAAAACATAAAGACGGGTGAAGTATTTCTTACTGCTCCTAGATGTAATAATGTTTATTCCTTAAGTACTAACCAAGTTGCAAGAACTAAGCTAAAATGTCTAAAGGCCTTGATTGATGATCCAAGGCTTTGGCATAGAAGACTTGGTCACGTAAGCATGTACACCATGCAGAAGCTACTTGCAAAAGATTTGGTACGTGGTTTGCCGAATTTAAATTTCAAGGTTAATGACCTATGTAAGGCATGTACACAAGGTAAACAAACAAAAGGTTCATTCAAAACCTAAGAAAGCTGTAAATTCTTCTCGACCCATTGAACTTTTACACATGGATCTTTGTGGACCTATGCGTGTCAAATCTCCCGGAGAAAAACAATACATCCTTGTTATAGTGGATGATTTTTCTCGCTTTACATGGATATCTTTTCCACGAGAAAAATCTGAAGCTTTATTTGAGTATTCAAAATTGTGTAAGGAGTTACAAAGCTTGAAAAACCTACCAATCATTTCTATAAGAAGTGATCATGGTAGAGAATTTGATCAACTAAAGTTTGATTTGTTTTGTGCAAAATATGGTATTTCTCATAATTTTTCAACTCCTAGAACTCCTCAACAAAATGGAGTTGTGGAACGTAAGAACCGCACTCTTGAGGATATGTCTAGGACAATGCTTTTAGAAAACAATTTGCCAAAAAGTTTTTGGGCTGAAGCAGGTAAACAATGCAAATTACATTTTAAATAGATGTTTAATTCGCCCGATTTTGAAAAAGACTCCTTATGAACTCTTTAAAGGAAGAAAACCAAATATTTCATATTTCAAACCTTTTGGATGTACGTGTTTTGTTCACAACAACGGAAAGGACAATCTTGGGAAATTTGATGCACGTAGTGATGAAGCTATATTCATTGGATATGCTTCAAATAGCAAAGCTTATCGAGTATATAACAAACGTACCAAAGTTGTTGAGGAAAACATACATATTATTTTTTATGAGAGCAATGATGGTACTTTGAGTGAAAGTTTTGCAGATTTAAATCTGAATCAAAGAGAAGATCACATTTCAGTTGAAGAGGAAGATCCTAAAGATCAAGACAAGAATATGCAGGAAAAGATTCAATATACCAAATAAAACCCTCAAGACCTTGAAACACACCTTCAAGACCTTGAAACTAGAAACTGTGATAACAGAACTCCACTTCAAGGGCTTGAAACCCAACTTCAAGGCCTTGGGATTGGAACAACAGGTAATACACAAACGGTACCTAAATTTAGTCAAAAATATGCAACTCAACCTTCTGGATCTACTTCATCTGTCAAAAGAAGAAAAGTTCAACACTCCTCGTATCATCCACAAGAGAATGTGATCTCAGATCCAAACGCTGGAGTTCAAACTAGATCTAAAGTGAACAATCTTTGTGCCTTCTCCGCCTTTGTATCACTGGTCGAGCCAAAGAACTACATTCAAGCTCTTCAAGAACCAGATTGGATTATTGCCATACAAAATAAATTGAATGAATTTAAGAGGAACAAGGTATGGACTCTTACTTCAAGGTCAAAGCATCAATCAGTTATTGGCACAAAATGGGTCTTTCGAAACAAATTGGATGAAAGTGGCAAAATCATACAAAACAAAGCACGACTTGTAACATAAGGTTATAACCAAGAAGAAGGTATTGATTATGAGGAGACTTTAGCTCTAGTTGTCAAGTTAGAAGTCATACGTATGCTACTTGCATTTGCATCTTTCATGAGCATAAAACTTTTTCAAATGGATGTAAAATGTGCTTTTTTAAATGGCTTCTTAGAAGAAGAAGTCTACGTTGCTCAACCTCCTGGTTTTGAAAATGATGAATTCCCAGATCATATTTTTAAGTTAGACAAAGCTCTTTACGGTCTTAAACAAGCTCCTCGAGCTTGGTATGAAAGATTGTCTAAATATCTTCTTGAAAACAATTTTAAAAGAGGTTTGATTGATAAAAAATTATTTATCAAAACTAGAGGCAATGATATTCTAGTAGTACAAATCTATGTTGATGATATATTATTCGGTGCTACTAATGATTCCCTTTGCAAGGAATTTTCAGATATTATGTGCAGGGAATTTGAGATGAGCTTAATGGGAGAGCTAAATTTCTTTCTTGGACTTCAAGTTACACAAGCAAAGAAAGAAATTTTTCTCAATCAAAGCAAGTATACTAAAGACTTGCTTAAGAAGTACAAAATGGATCAATCTAAGGTTGCAAAGACTCCTATGAGTTCAACACTTTCGCTAGATCATGACAAGAATAGCAAAAGTGTAGTACAAAAGGAGTATCGAGGTATGATTGGTTCATTGTTATATCTAACTGCTAGTCGTTCAGACATTATGTTTAGTGTGTGCATGTGTGCAAGGTTTCAAGCTGATCCTAAAGAGTCACACTTGATAGGTGTGAAAAGAATTTTTCGGTATCTAAATGACACTAAGGATCTAGGGTTATGGTACCCACGTCAAAGCTCGTTTCATCTTGTTGGCTATTCAGATGCAGATTTTGCAGGGTATAAGGTCGATAGAAAAAGTACTTTTGGATGTTGTCAATTCTTAGGGTCATCCCTAGTCAGTTGGTACTCCAAGAAACAAAATTTTGTTGCTCTATCCACAACTGAAGCTGAATATATAGCTGTTGGAGCCTACCGTGTTCAAATTCTTTGGATTGCTCCACAACTTCGTGACCTTGGCTTTGACTTGAAAGGTATTCCTATAAAATGTGATAATACTAGTGCTATTTTTATAACCAAAAATTATGTGCAGCATTCAAGGACTAAGCATATTAATGTAAGGCATCACTTCATACGTGATCATGTTGAGAAAGATGATGTTTCGATTTCTTTTATCTCAACTAACTTGCAGCTTGCAGATATCTTTACCAAGCCTATTGTTAGCATGAAATATTGTGATACTTTAGGCACGTTTTCTAAACGTATTTGATTCATATTGATAGTCTTTGATTGAACATCGTTGCATAAATGAGCTATTTTGCCTATATTGTCGATATGGATGTCTACACTAGTTCTATGTTGATTATAGGTACTTAAGAGCTATTTTCGAACGGAATCGAGCAAAGAAGAGTTGATTTGAGATGTCCATGGATTAAGGGCATTCTGAGGAGCAAATTGGAGTTTAACTTGAGGAATGCACGAGGCTAGGGAAGAATCACGTTCTTGCCCTAAATCACGCTCTAAAATACGGCCGTATTACAAACCACGTTCTGTTCCACGGCCGTGGATCCTTGCAAAGAGAAGCGTGATGCATTCCAGTAACTATTACGGTCGTGGAACATATGGTGCAAACCGTGACCTAATCCACGCTCTAAATTACGGTCGTGGAAACTTCCACGACCGTGATCTTGGCGATCTTTTTCGCCACACTTTGAAGCCACGATCTTTTGAAGATTGGGCCGGGCCGATATTTCATCTTACCCTATAAAAAGACGAACAAAAAGAGATTTCGGCATGCTCGCTAAGACCGGATCCCCGCTAAGACCGCATCCACGCTATAACGCTCGTTACCTCGTTTTAGGTTTATACTTGCGACATCACCGCTTACCCTCATTGAGAAGCATTTGGAGATCTCGTTGGAGATCAAAGTTCGCACTTGGATTTGCCCTAATCTCGCACTTGGTGGAGATTATCGTTGGGATTTCCATATTCTCCGGATTGACGGAAGATTCGGAAGGTTTCTTGCAAGAAGACTACTCCTCTTGTTTAGGTTTGATTTAGAAGACGGATTGACATCCCGTTCTTTCTTCTTTCCTAAGATTGTGTTTGTTTGTTCTATTACGGATCTTGTGACAATATTTGTTCTTGATTGTGATTTTGAAATTGGTTTGGAGTTTATTGAAAGTTTTCGGAAGTTTTCATCTTTCTATCTTTTAAATCTTGAATTAATATCAACATGACTGTTATTGGCTAAAAACCCTTAACAATTCTAAGGTGAAGGGTTGATAGTTGTGGCTTAGATGATGATAGATCGATCGTAAATAGATTAGACCCTGAGAGTTCGAGAGAATTGTCGACGAACCCTAAATTACGGGCTGTTCTTGAGTTCCACGACCGTGGATTCTCAAGATCTAACCGTAATTTCCCCTAAGTTTACGAACCTGCTTTTACTTTAATCCAAAGTTAAAGATTTGCTTTAACTTAGTTTAGACTTGTCTTTTCTAGGTGGTAGTGAAGCCTCAACAACCTCTACCTCGATTGTGAGTGTCACAACCTCAATCGGTTAAGTTAGTCTTGATCCTTGGGTTACAAGTTTGGGTATTTGATACTAATTCTCACCTTTAGAATCCTTCTATGTTGAGCCTCAACAACCTGTATAGAAAGTGCCTTGTAGGTGAGTCATATAAGGTTTTTGGAACTTCACCGTACGATTACCTTACATTAGTATACCTTTGCATATCTCAACTCTGTCTTTATATCATTAAGTATATCTTGAATCGATTGCCACAGCTGGATACCTGGATCTTTAGGATTGTTGTTTTCCCAATATTTGCAAAACTTTCATACTTACTCGCTTGATAACCTGCAATTGAATTTGTTCCCACCCAAATCCCTGTGTTCGATACTCTGGAATTCTTGCTTAACTACGTCGATCCGTACACTGCGGGTTCGTTGCTTGATTCTAGTTTTATAAATTTAAAGCTTATTTGCACACACCTTTAGGGGCGAACAAGTTTTTGGCGCCGTTGCCGGGGATTTGGTTTCGGCCGAATTCGGTAGCCGGTTGTCAAGCTTGGGAGCTTGCTCTCGCTATTTGATATTACTTTGAGTGCATGCGCAGGTCAAGGAACACCGAAGATCTCTTACCTCTTGATCAAGAGCTAGAGAAAACTTTAAGACAAAAGCGCAAGGAAAAGAAGATGGCTGAAGAACACGAACGTGATCTTCAAACGGAGTTGGCGGAGAAGGACGCTCAACTCCAATGGAATGAGAACCTCCGCCGGGATGAAATGGATCATCATCAATCTGAAGTCAGCAAACTACAGGATGTGATGTTCCAAATGAGGATGGAGATAAGCGACCTTAAGAATAAAGGTAGCAAGCAATCCTCAAGGAGGGTATCAAGATCTAGAAGAAGAAGGAGTCATTCGTCCGCTGATGATAGTGACTCTTCCATGCCACCGTTAGAAGAAATTGATCCCACGATCAATATAAATCCCTTCCATCCACAAGGAGCTGCTAATCGCCGTGTTCTACCCAGGAACGCAAGGATAGAGCGTGTGGACAATGAGCCAAGAACTCTTGGCCAGCGGATGGATCCAACACAACAACCACGCCGCTTGGGCGTGAATTTTGATGTTGAAGATGTACAAGGGTTTAGTTTCAAACCTCAAGTTATTACTCTTGTTCGCCAAAACCAATTTGGCGGGACAAGCGCTGAATCTCCACACCAACACTTGCAAAACTTTGAGTGTATGATGGAGACGATGAGACCGAAGAATGCTACTACCAACAGCTACAAGCTCAAGCCTTTCTTCTTCTCTTTGAAGGGGAAAGCGTTATCTTGGTACCAAGCTCTTCCTAGTGGGAAACTAGATACGTGGGAAGACCTTTCCGCGGAGTTCCTCACCAAATTCTTTCCGCCTTCCAAAACGGCGGAACTTAGAGGTAAGATTAATGCTTTTTCCATGAGACCTAACGAAAGTCTGTTTCAATCTTGGGAAAGGTTTCAGGATTTGCTCTTGGATTGCCCTCATCATGGCATATCCAAACTTGCCTTGTTGGAAATTTACTACAAGGGGCTGGATGCGGGAACGCAATTCAACCTCCAATCCCTCTCATGTGGAACTTTCATGGACATGAGAGAAGATGACGCTTGGGACTTCATTGAGAAGCAAGCAAGAGTCATAGAGAAATACTCCCACCGGAAAGTGGAGGGAAATCGTGTGGAGCAAGGAGCAAAGCTCACACATGAAGCTCAAAACCAGATTTTCTCCCTCAACAATGAGATCAAAGAATTGAAGGAGACTATCAAGACCAACTTCCCAAAGCAACAAGGGAAAGATGTTGGTTATTTGGGCAACAACAATGGCGGTGATAACACAAACCGCAACAACAACAACAACCGGAACAATAACCGGAATAACAATTGGAATGGAAACAACAACAACCGGAACAACAATTGGAACAACAATAGGGGTTCCAACAACAACAATTGGCGCTCCAATCAACAAAATTCCGGAACTCTTATCCTTCCAATTCTAATTCACTAACTCCACCGTCCTCTTCCTCTACTCCTTTGAAAAGCCAGGGGCAATCATCTAATGGAGGAAACGCTTCGGGAAAGGAGAAGCCCGATCCCATGTTGGAGACGATTTTGGGAAAGCTTCAAGGGTTGGAGAACCGCATCATAAAGATTGATGATCAAATCTCTAAGGTTGATAAAGCTCAAAAGGTTTTAGAAAACCAAATGTTCAACCATGCGGAGGAAGTCCCTAGGAATCAAGGGAAGCTTCCAGGAAAGACGGAGGACAACCCTAAGGGAAGGGTGATGGCGATAACAACTAGGAGCGGAGTGACTACTACCGATCCGCAGCCTACGTTCGTTGAAGTCCCCGTAGAGAAAGACAAGGGGAAGGGAAAGGAGAAGGAAGATGTCTATGTTTCTCCTCCAGCTTACAAACCTCCCCTACCATTCCCTCAATCTAGAGCGCGAGCGCGCCTAGATAAACAATTCGGTAAGTTCATAGAACTCATGAGTAAGCTGCATATTAATATACCCTTCATTGATGCCATTGTAGGTATGCCGGCTTATGGCAAGTTCTTGAAGGAGCTCCTCTCCAACAAGAGGAAGCTAGAAGACTTCGGAGAGGTCAAGATGAGTTCGGATTCTTCGGATCTCATCAAGACCATGAAGGAGAAAATGCCCCCAAAATTGAAGGATCCAGGGTCATTTTGTATTCCCATTGGAGTGGGAGATGTCACATACGACGCTTTAAGTGACTTAGGAGCAAGTGTGAGCATCATACCACTTGCATTGTGCAGGAAGATCGGTTTAGGCGACCCTAAACCGGTGAAGATGATGTTATACATGGCGGATCGATCCATCACTCGCCCCGTCGGTATTGTAGAAGATGTCCCGGTCAAGCTAGGTAAATTCTTTGTCCCCATTGACTTTGTCGTGCTTGACATTCCTGCAGATAGTCCGGTCCCGATCATACTCGGAAGACCGTTTCTTGCAACTTCCGGCTGCATGGTCGATTGCAAGAATGGAAGACTCGCTTTTGATATAGGAGAAGAGAAAGTAGAGTTCGTCCTTTCCACTCTAGTGAAGGAGCCAATCTTCGATGAGGATATTTACGATATCCAAGATGAAGACGGTTTATCTAGGGAGGAGGTAAGTGCGATTCTCTTTAACGATCCTTTACAAAAAGTCATTACTATGAGTCTAACAGATGTAGGGGAAGAAGAAGAGTGCAAAGAGGAAATTGAAGCCTTAGAAGCACAAGAAGAGATGCACGAAGAGGAGTTTGAGAAACTCCACGATGAAGCTGAAAACGTGAGAATTCACGGCCATACATTGTATTCCACGGCCGTGGATTTCACAACCAAAAACATCCTTCACTCCAGGGGATTACACGGTCGTGGAGAAGATGTGACAACCGTATTTCCCTTCCACGCCCCAAACCACGGCCGTGGAGGACAAGATCCACCCGTAATTTTGGCCGTGGAAGAGAGTGATCGAGACACTTCTTTAACCTCTTCTGATTCTTCTCCAACACACTCAACACCCTTAGAAACTTCTAAGGATACATCGGATGCTCCTCAAGGATCGTTGGAAGCTCCGAAAGCAATGGAACTCAAACCACTTCCTACTCATCTAAGGTACGCTTTTCTAGGATCTAATTCTACCTTTCCGGTTATCGTTAGTTCCGAACTAAGCATAGATGAACATGAACAGCTCATGATTGTCCTTAGGAAACATAGGAAAGCCATAGGCTATACTATTGAGGACTTAGTAGGAATTAAACCCTCCCTATGCATGCATAAGATACTAATGGAGGAAGATTTTAGAACTTCAAGACAACCTCAAAGGCGGTTGAATCCGACCATGAAGGAGGTTGTCAAGAAGGAAATTCTTAAGCTTCTTGATGCAAGTATCATCTACCCTATCTCCGATAGTAAGTGGGTGAGTCCAGTTCAAGTAGTTCCGAAGAAGGGAGGAATGACGGTCATCACCAACAAGAACAACGAACTCATTCCTACCCGAACTGTGACTGGATGGCGGATGTGTATAGACTACCGCAAGCTCAACAACGCAACGCGGAAGGATCATTTTCCATTGCCATTCATTGATCAAATGTTTGAAAGGTTAGCACAACATTCACATTTTTGCTACCTTGACGGTTATAGTGGTTTCTTTCAGATTCCGATACACCCGGATGATCAAGAGAAGACCACATTCACGTGCCCTTGGGGTACGTTCGCATATAGGAGAATGCCGTTCGGGCTTTGCAATGCCCCAGCCACCTTTCAACGGTGCATGATGGCCATCTTCTCCGAATACGTAGAGGAAATCATGGAAGTCTTCATGGACGACTTCTCCGTATACGGTTCCTCTTTTAACGATTGCCTTTCTAACCTTTCTCTTGTTTTGCAAAGATGCGAAGACACTAACCTAGTTCTTAATTGGGAGAAGTGTCAATTCATGGTTAAGGAAGGGATTGTATTAGGTCACTTAGTCTCTAGTAGAGGGATAGAAGTAGACAAGGCTAAGATAGAGACCATAGAGAAACTTCCTCCCCCAATTTCGGTGAAAGGGATAAGAAGTTTCCTAGGACATGCTGGATTTTATAGACGTTTCATTAAGGACTTTTCTAAGATATCAAAACCTCTCACTAATCTATTGATGAAGGATGCGGTTTTTGAGTTTTCGCAGGAATGTTTTGATGCATTTAACACCATTCGGCAAGCTCTAATTTCAGCACCTATTATCCAACCTACGGATTGGACTCTTCCCTTTGAGATTATGTGCGATGCTAGTGACGTAGCAATTGGAGCTGTTCTTGGACAACGAAAGGAAGGGCGAACCCACGCCATATACTATGCTAGCAAGACGCTAGATGAAGCGCAGCTCAACTACGCCACTACCGAAAAGGAATTTTTAGCCATTGTCTACGCTATTGACAAGTTTCGCTCTTATCTTGTAGGCGCAAAGGTGATTGTCTACACGGATCATGCTGCGATCCGATACCTCCTTGCAAAGAAAGATGCGAAGCCAAGGCTAATTAGATGGATTCTTCTCCTACAAGAATTCGATCTTGAGATCCGCGACAAGAAAGGCTCGGAAAATTCTGTTGCAGATCATTTCAGTCGCCTAACACATCTAGAGGACGACCATTTACCCATTGATGACTCCTTTCCGGACGAACACTTACACATCATAGAGGAGTGCATCAACGTGATCTCCAAAGGTAACGAACCATGGTTTGCTGATTTTGTTAACTATTTGGTTTGCCAGGAGATACCGCCCGGACTATCCTACGCACAAAGGAAGAAGTTCTTTAAGGACGTCCGGGAATACTATTGGAACGAGCCTCTCCTCTTTAAGAGAGGTCCGGATGGCATCATTCGGCGATGTGTGCCGGAAGATGAGATACAAAGTGTCATCCGCCATTGTCACTCACTACCTTGTGGAGGACACGCTAGTTCGAACAAGACTAGCGCAAAGGTATTGCAATCTGGATTCTATTGGCCTACTTTATTTAGAGATGTGCAATCCTTTGTTTTTTGCTGCGATGCTTGTCAAAGAACAGGCAATATTTCTAGAAGGAATGAGATGCCCCTCAACAACATCCAAGAGGTGGAGATTTTCGACATTTGGGGAGTTGATTTCATGGGACCATTCCCATCTTCTTGTGGAAATCAATACATACTATTGGCGGTAGACTACGTTTCTAGATGGGTGGAAGCAATTGCCTCTCTCACAAATGATGCCATGGTGGTGGTTAAGTTCTTCAACAAGACCATCTTCCCGCGATTTGGGACGCCAAGGACTATCATTAGTGATGGAGGTTCTCACTTCATAGCCCGTCGCTTTGAAGCTCTTCTAGCTAAGTATGGGGTTACTCACAAGATCGCTACCCCTTATCATCCACAAACAAGTGGACAAGTTGAGATCTCAAATAGGGAGATCAAAGGAATTCTAGAGAAGACAATTTCAAGGACTAGGAAGGATTGGTCCTTGAAGCTTGACGATGCATTATGGGCGTACCGGACTGCGTACAAGACTCCCATAGGAACCACGCCATACAATCTTGTGTATGGAAAGTCTTGTCACTTGCCGGTAGAGTTGGAGCACAAAGCGTTTTGGGCTATCAAGTGGCTGAATTTCGGCATGAAGGAAGAGGGAGAGAAGCGTCTCCTAGACATCAATAAGCTGGATGAACTCCGCTTGAACGCTTATGAAAACGCTAAGATCTACAAGGAGAGGGCAAAGCGTTGGCATGATAAGCATATCATTCCAAAGGACTTCAAAGAAGGAGATCAAGTTCTCCTCTTCAATTCAAGACTTCGCCTCTTTCCAGGTAAGCTTAAATCCCGTTGGACCGGACCCTTTCTAATTAAGCGTATTTTCCCCCATGGTGCAGTTGAAGTATGGGGTGAAGCGAGCGGAAGTTTTAAGGTGAACGGCCAACGACTCAAGAAGTACACGCCGGAACTCCAAGCTGAGGAGTTCGCGCCTACCGCACTCGAATAAGTGCGAGAATGGTCTAGCTACGGACCTTAAACAAAGCGCTTCTTGGGAGGCAACCCAAAGTATTGAATTTTCGTTTTTGCTTTCGATTCATAGTTTAGTTTAGTATAGACGTTTTTGCTTTGTTTTTGCCTCGATTTCTTCCGGTATGTTCGTGTTTTTGGTTGTAGGATTGATGGAAAAGGAAAAGGGGATGATAATGTTGAAGAAAAGTGACGAAATCTGGACTTTGGAGCTTTACAGAGGGTTCCACGGCCTAAATTACGGTCGTCATAGCTACAGTGCCCGTAATTTCCAAAAGCCTTTGAAAAATCACCAGAACTACGGTTCCGTACACTTCCACGGCCGTGGAACACCCCGACAGACCGTGATTTTCAAAATTTTTG
This sequence comes from Fagopyrum esculentum, assembly GCA_033239045.1. Taxonomy (NCBI): domain Eukaryota; kingdom Viridiplantae; phylum Streptophyta; class Magnoliopsida; order Caryophyllales; family Polygonaceae; genus Fagopyrum; species Fagopyrum esculentum. The sequence goes on along the minus strand of BSUD01000004.1, from coordinate 18,908,188 downwards.
CCTGCAACTATATAAGCCACATTCTTCACAAAAACTACCCAAAAACCCCTCTTTCCACGACCTAAGTGCCGACAACCCACGACCCCTTCTCAAATCTTCGTTTTCTAATCGTTTTCAACGATTCTTCGTCCTAAACTGCAGCAAATTCAACCACAAACAAGATCCAAGCGACGAATCAAGCGGAAATTCATCAACAAACGCACAATTTGGATTTTTCAATCCGAAAAAGAGGTTTATTCTTCCTTCTTGATTCTCGCCGATTTAGTTCATTTTTGCTATAGATTTTTAGGAAGAACTGATTGAGACTGGAAGGAATTAGACTAGGACTGCTTGTTGTGGTGATTGATTGCTGATTGGCTGAGATTTGAGATTTTCTGAGACGAATCACGGTCTTTGGGTAAACCACGGCCGTAATTCCTGAAGAACAAACCGTAATTTTCAGCAGAATGGATTTTGTGAGAAGAGTTTCGGGAAGGATAAAGGAGAAGAAGAGTGGCCAGAATAAGAAGAGGAAGGGTAATCCCTCCTCCTCCTCATCCTCTAGGGCACCACCACCCTCTTCCCCTTCACCTCCATCCTCACCTTCACCTCCATCTTCACCCCCACACCCTAGAGTCTCGACCATACACGACGATCATCTTGATGCCCTTGATAGGATCAAGGAGAGGGCAGTGATTGGCCCTAGATATTTGTTGTTGGAGGACCTAGCTCCTCTCAACATTGTGGAGGATCTTACTTGGCTCTTGGATAGAGCCGGATTAGTTGTCTTCTCGGCTTTCCGAGAAGATGCGTATGAGGAGATTACACGGGAGGTTGTGACATCCTTTGAGCACAGCCACGTAGATAGGACCGTCTCTTTCCGCCTCATGGAGAGAGACTACCAATTGAGTATCCGTGAGTTTGGGGCTATTTTTGGGTTTCATGAGACCTTCAATGGTCGATTTCCGAGCGGCGTTTACGCCAAAGATTTCTGGAAGGAGGTTGCGATGATATACGCCAACGAGGACCGTTGGCAACCCGCTGATACCAAAGCTAGATTGATGTACCATCTAGCTTTGAAGATAGCTCACCGTGTTCTTTCGGAGTGTCTCTTTCCTAGGACGGAGACGCCCCAAAAGATCAAGACGGATGAGCTATTCTTGCTCTACTCTATGTTTTATGGACGCCGTGCAGATTGTGCTACTCTCTTGGCTGCTACGATGAGCAAGCTCAAGAACAAGAAGAAGGGGAACATCGGATATGGTGGGATAGTGACCCACATTGCTAGGAGTTTTGGTGTTGATTTCTCTGCTTGCACCCGCATACCGGCCGTACCTTTAGGACTCAATGCATTCATGGTTAGGGGTCTCATCTTCCCCACACATAGAGGTCCGCCTTATGCGGGCATGCCTTGGGAGAGTAGGAAGGGCAGGGGTATTGAGTGGCTGCCGGAGTACTCCATTATGGCGGGACGCCATAATTGGAAGGATACGTTCGCTGCTATGCATGCGAACAGGATAGTAGCTCCCCCGTACGTCCCGCCACCGGTTGTCGAGGAGGAGGATATGGGTGATCAGCTTGAGAGTGGAGGAGGAGCAGAGCAGGAGTTTGGCTCGTTTCCGGATCAGCCGGAGGCAGCCCCAGATGTACTTAGACGCTCTCCACGTCCCACTAGAGCCTCAGGCTCGTCTTCTCGCCGCGCTAGCGTGAGTGAGAGGCCTACGTGGATGACCACACCTCCCACATGGTATGGCATTCCCCCTCCTTGGTCCACAGAGCAGCCAGCACCACCACCACCAGTACCAGCACCATCCGACGCCCCAGCATGGTTCAGTCAGGCCCCGGGATGGTACGAGCGGATGCCGGATCGGGCTACCGGACTTTCAGAGAGAGTAGGAGCGTTGGAGATCCGAGCTGATGTCAGGGATGGACGCATGGACGATCTTGATCACATGATGAGGGACGTCTACCGCCAGCAGTTTGGGCGGCCCTACGACTCCAGCTTCTCTCCATTCCCGCCTCCACCACCGCCGCAGTGATTTGATGCATGACAGTTGCTTTAGACATTCCGCCACCACCTTGTGAGTTTCTTTTTCTTTTCTTTCTTTCTTTTGAACATTAGGGACAATGTTCGTCCTAAGTATGGGGTGGGATGTACTAAAAGTTTGTAATAACTCTACTTACTATGTTCGCTTTCATTTGAGACTATCATTGCATGTTCATTATGTGTTGCACGTTTCCTTATTGCATTGCATGAAAAATAACTTGAAAAACCCATAAAAATTGAAAAATTTTGAAAATTTTGTGCTTCTAATGAATTGAGATGATTTCCATGATAATCATTACTTGTGAATGGAGTTTAATAACAATTGCATGCTTAAAAGAATAGTGAATCAAAAAGGATTTGAATGAATGAATTATACCTCTTTTGCAAGTTTCATAATGCGATTATGTTACCTAAATCATGTTAAGAAATTGAAGTTGAAATCACGTTATAAGTTCCTATACTTCTTGTTGAGATGATTAAGGCAATTCGATACTTTCTTTCTTCTTTCTTTTGATCATTTTAGCTCCTCGTTGAAATATTAACCTCCTTTACCTATCCGGGAATTTTGGAGAAGTGAATGAAAAAGGCATGTTTGATGTGGGAGGGCCATGAGAGCAATTATTTGCAATCAAAAGAATAGAAAGAAATTGTAGGTTTGGGGAAGTCAATCATGACGATGAGTAACTCGGCACCATTCACATAGCCGGGTGTTTCTGTCTTGCTAAAGTCGAATTGAGCGATATTCCTAGCGGATTATGGTATGTGCGCTAAGGGTTTGAGGCATCTCATGAAAATTGAGAAACGCCAATCTCCTAGGCTTCGGTTTTTGTGCACCTCTATCCATAACTCCAAAAGTAAAGTCGAAAAATGAAAGGAAGAGAGCGAAGCTCTAAAAGTGCTGCGGAAACCGCAAAAGAAGAAGATGTGAGTAGTTGTCCACTTTCCCGGATTCACGCACCACATTCCCTTAAAGTTTCCTTCCCTTCCACATTCTAGACCTTTTCTTTGAAAGTCCTTAAGATCAAAAGAATGTTATATGACTTTGTGATCTAAATTGAGGTTTCTTGTGATTGATTTTGATAATGTTTGAAGGTTATGATGCTTGTTTAGAAGCTTAATTGATTCATGAGTTTTCTTTGCTTTTTACTCTTTGATTAAGTATGTGAAAGTTTGATAAACGATTGAAGCAAGGTTTGAGAATGATCTATTCTTTAGAAGGCACATTCATCCAAAAGAAGGTACACATATTTCATCCTAACTCTTGTTTTAAAAGCTTTTGAGAGACCTTGCTTAGGGACAAGCAAGTTGCAAGTATGGGGTTATTTGTTAGCATGAAATATTGTGATACTTTAGGCACGTTTTCTAAACGTATTTGATTCATATTGATAGTCTTTGATTGAACATCGTTGCATAAATGAGCTATTTTGCCTATATTGTCGATATGGATGTCTACACTAGTTCTATGTTGATTATAGGTACTTAAGAGCTATTTTCGAACGGAATCGAGCAAAGAAGAGTTGATTTGAGATGTCCATGGATTAAGGGCATTCTGAGGAGCAAATTGGAGTTTAACTTGAGGAATGCACGAGGCTAGGGAAGAATCACGTTCTTGCCCTAAATCACGCTCTAAAATACGGCCGTATTACAAACCACGTTCTGTTCCACGGCCGTGGATCCTTGCAAAGAGAAGCGTGATGCATTCCAGTAACTATTACGGTCGTGGAACATATGGTGCAAACCGTGACCTAATCCACGCTCTAAATTACGGTCGTGGAAACTTCCACGACCGTGATCTTGGCGATCTTTTTCGCCACACTTTGAAGCCACAATCTTTTGAAGATTGGGCCGGGCCGATATTTCATCTTACCCTATAAAAAGACGAACAAAAAGAGATTTCGGCATGCTCGCTAAGACCGGATCCCCGCTAAGACCGCATCCACGCTATAACGCTCGTTACCTCGTTTTAGGTTTATACTTGCGACATCACCGCTTACCCTCATTGAGAAGCATTTGGAGATCTCGTTGGAGATCAAAGTTCGCACTTGGATTTGCCCTAATCTCGCACTTGGTGGAGATTATCGTTGGGATTTCCATATTCTCCGGATTGACGGAAGATTCGGAAGGTTTCTTGCAAGAAGACTACTCTTCTTGTTTAGGTTTGATTTAGAAGACGGATTGACATCCCGTTCTTCCTTCTTTCCTAAGATTGTGTTTGTTTGTTCTATTACGGATCTTGTGACAATATTTGTTCTTGATTGTGATTTTGAGATTGGTTTGGAGTTTATTGAAAGTTTTCGGAAGTTTTCATCTTTCTATCTTTTAAATCTTGAATTAATATCAACATGACTGTTATTGGCTAAAAACCCTTAACAATTCTAAGGTGAAGGGTTGATAGTTGTGGCTTAGATGATGATAGATCGATCGTAAATAGATTAGACCCTGAGAGTTCGAGAGAATTGTCGACGAACCCTAAATTACGGGCTGTTCTTGAGTTCCACGACCGTGGATTCTCAAGATCTAACCGTAATTTCCCCTAAGTTTACGAACCTGCTTTTACTTTAATCCAAAGTTAAAGATTTGTTTTAACTTAGTTTAGACTTGTCTTTTCTAGGTGGTAGTGAAGCCTCAACAACCTCTACCTCGATTGTGAGTGTCACAACCTCAATCGGTTAAGTTAGTCTTGATCCTTGGGTTACAAGTTTGGGTATTTGATACTAATTCTCACCTTTAGAATCCTTCTATGTTGAGCCTCAACAACCTGTATAGAAAGTGCCTTGTAGGTGAGTCATATAAGGTTTTTGGAACTTCACCGTACGATTACCTTACATTAGTATACCTTTGCATATCTCAACTCTGTCTTTATATCATTAAGTATATCTTGAATCGATTGCCACAGCTGGATACCTGGATCTTTAGGATTGTTGTTTTCCCAATATTTGCAAAACTTTCATACTTACTCGCTTGATAACCTGCAATTGAATTTGTTCCCACCCAAATCCCTGTGTTCGATACTCTGAAATTCTTGCTTAACTACGTCGATCCGTACACTGCGGGTTCGTTGCTTGATTCTAGTTTTATAAATTTAAAGCTTATTTGCACACACCTTTAGGGGCGAACACCTATTCCTGAGGAACAATTCAATTTTATTAGACTAGAGCTTTGTATGTTGAACAAGGAAGCATTAACGTAGGGGGAGTAAACGAGTTTTAATCATTCCTACGCATGCAGACCAATTGATGTTTTCAAGGGCCTTGAAATGCAATTCAAAGGGACCTTAAAACATATTTCAAAGGGTATATAAATAAAACGAATCAATTAGAAATTCATATCTTTTATATATTGAATTATCTAATTTTTATTCTTTTAAAGGAATTTCAAAAAGTTTTGTTTTCAAATTCAAAGAATTTTGAAAAGTGGTTACCAAAATTTATGGAAGGTTTTATCATATATGATTTTCCCAAGATTTTAAAAAATCTTTTGATCTTACGTTGATAAGACTTTTTGCCATAAAAACCTCTTCTCTTTCCTCTTTATTTCTTCCGCTTCCTTTTCCCTTTGAAAGAATGGTGCTTTACTCTTCAGATTTCCAAACCCTCTTTTTCTTCTCAAAGTTTTTCAATGGCATCCAAGAGACCTTCAGTTAACGAAGCAACTTCTTCTGTCCCTAAAACACAGAGAGTTGTTCATGTTTCGTTTGACTCCGACCCAAGATTTGGATCTAGGTCTAGTTCAAGTTCATCTGGATTCTCAAGCGACGCTGATATCTTTACCAGAACTGGGCTCCCATCAAATTGGTTCGCAAATCCTACAGCAACTAAGAAGTGGATTATAGAGTATGATGACCGTTACCAGTGCATGTGTGAACCAGTCTATTGTGAATTGTTTACTTGTTCGTCTTTGCCAAGATTTGAAGTGCTCCAAGAAAGCTCCAACTGGATAATGTTGAATCCAGGAGAATCCTCATATCCACGTTTGACCAAACTGTTCTATGCAAACTTAACTGCCAGGCGAGAGAGGGGAGTATGGATTTTAGATTTTGTCATCAAAGGTAAGAAAATCACCATTACTCTTGAGATTTTTGCCGATATTTTTGAAATTCCTCTTTATGATGCTTCAGAATGGTCAAATCATGTTCAAACCATCAGGTTAGCCAAAGAACAATTTCTCCTTCCTAATGCCTTAACACCACCCACGATCACCTGTTTAAGTTTGGAGGCTAGGATATTTATGCCATTTTAGACAGATGCATTGTCCCTAGGTTTGTCAACAAAGATATCATTTCCATTACTGTGCTAGCCTTAGTCTACAATGTCATGAATGGGTTGAAAGTGGATCTGTCTGAAATTATTCTGTCTCATATGGTGAATGTCATAAATTCCCCAAGTACTAGTCATCTGCCTTATGGGAATTTGCTTCCCATAATTTTTAGACATTTTTCAGTTGATTTTTTTGATGAAGAATTGCATATTCACAATGATGGATTGGATGAAGCGTTCTTTGAGACATAGGAATTGAGAAGACTAAAGTGGGAGTTAGTACTGCGTGGGTCTTAAAGGAGCAACCTGAATGGAATTTTGCTACACAACAGCGACTGGAATTTTTAGAAGAGTCATTGAACTCACTAAGATCTGACTTTGTGAATTTTAGAGTATCAGTGACTGATAAGATGGACCAAACGCAAGACTTGCTAGGAATTCTCAATCAGAAGATTAACCAGTTATTTCATGTAAGTGCTCTATCTTTAACAGTTGCTAGTAGTATCAAACCCATATCAGAGGCGGATGGGCAGGAGACTCATAAGGATGCGGAGAAGGTCATGGACCAATGTCATAAGATTATCAAGGACCAACCCATTCGACAACCATTGCCAGAAGATCCAGATATTCTGACAATCGAAGAGTTTGGGGTTATTAAGAAATATGACAAGCATTCTTCACAAAGGGGAACAGACCTATCTCTCAAAGAGCGTGATCTTGCTGACGCTAAGGGTCGATGGAAATACATGTGCCTAAAAGACTATTATGGGAAAGGGAGTTCCTCCAAGTGGTACAAGGAAACATGAAGATTCTCTTCCTGCCGTGTTTGTTTTGAAAAGTTTTTATGATTTTTGAGAAAAATACTTTTTCTTCTGGGTTTGTTCACGGATCCAATTTGAGTACCTCTAGAGGATAGACCTCAACAGAAATCGTATTTTTAACTCCTTGGTTTAACTGCTTTTTCTCCCTTGTTGAAAGACAAAGGGGGAGAAATATGATCCGACATTTCTGCATTCTGCATTCTTAGTTTTTGAGTTTTTCATATGCATTGCTAAACTAACAAATGCAGGTATGATAAAACATTTGTGTTGTCTTCCATCAAGGGGGAGTATAAAAAATCCACCTTGATTAAAATGGTTTACAGGTGTTGATGATGGAAGACTTCACACAAATGTAGTAGTTGGATATACTAACAATATATTAATTATATTCTCAAGATATTTGGTTGGTTTGAATTCAGTGCAGGTTTTATTAATATGTCAAGGGCATTGATATGGATTTCAAGGGCCTTGGAGTATAATTCAAGGACAAAGGAAGATGGCGAGTACAAAAGGATGAAATCAAGGGCCTTGGAATTATAGATGCACGGAACAAGAATTCAAAATGAGTTGAAGATTTTCTTGGAAGATTCTGTAACGGAAAGATCTCATCAACCAAAGATCTTAGTAACCGAATGAAGATTTTTTTACCGAAGGAAGATATCAAAGCGAAGAATAGAGAATCTTTTTTAGAAGATTTTCTAAACAACAAACGGAAAAAATATCTTCTCTCTCGATTCAACAGAATAAGAGAAGATTAAGGAGTTAAGGACTCGACGTGTTCTCAGGAGCTGAAGACTTGCAACGTCTAACATCTACCTTATCTCGAAACAAAAACCGATCTTCATGGAAAAGAAGATTCATCTTCAAAAGGTCAACTCTACAACGGCTAGAAGACCTTTCCATCGAAGAGTATAAATGAAGATGATGGTCGAAGAAGACAAAGACACAAGCTTACACAGGAAAACATCTTTACATCTTCAAGCAACCTAATCATCTTCATTCATTGTTTTTCTTTCTCTCATTCACGCAAAAGCTTTATCCCCTTAGAGAGAGAAAATACTAGAGCTCCATTGGAAGATCTAAATAGTGTTATAAGAGAGTGTGTGTTACTCTGCGAAGTAACTAGGCTATTATAGCTAGGTTAAGAGTTGGAGCTAGATCGTACCATTGACTACAGTGAGAGAAGAAGGGGTTTTCTTCTAGTTTGTATCTAGGACTCTTTGAAGCTGATAATAGATAGTTAGATCCTACGGATATACCCTAGGATGGAGAGTAGGCTATTTAGAGCCGATCTTCGTAAACATATTCTCGTGTCAATCTTTTCAATTCCACACCATATATACTTTACTGTGACTAACTTTGTTTTGCAGGAGCAAGAAGTCAAGGTCCTTGAAAGGAGTTTCAAAGCCCTTGAAATCAAAGTTTCACAAAGAGCACAGATTGACGTCAAGGCCCTTGAAAGGGGTTTCAAGGCCTTGAGAATTAGGTTTGCGAAAAGTTCTCATACTCTATTCAACCCCCCCTTCTAAAGTATATTTTAACCTTTTAATTCACCTACCTGTTCTTCACCTTACCTATGAATAAGTTAGCCCTTGCATCATACAATCTCTACATGGTATCAGCGTTTTCAATCCTCTAAGCACTACAAAACCCTATCACCATTGCTACCGACTCAAGCACTCAACTAACCAATCCATATGAACCCAACAAACCCTTCACCATTGTCACCTTGACAAACATAATCAAACAAGGAGCCACTAACTACTTTACCTGAAAGGTTTAGATCCAAGCTACCCTCTAAGGGTATGACATATTTTGGTTCCTTGATGGATCTGAACACGTCTCGGCTGCCACCACTGAAAACACCCCACTCCAAATCTTGCCTACCTAACTTACAAACGCCAAGATCGCAATCTATACGGAGCAATCTTGGGGATACTATCTCCAACCATAGCTACCTTGGTCACCACAACAACCACTTCAAGTGCAATCTGGGGAACTCTTCACACCATGTTTGAGAAGCCATCTTGTGGTCACATTAAGTAAATAAAGGAACGCAATATTCGCTCAACCACAAAAGGCACACTCACTATTGTTGAATATATGCGACAACTCAAAGTCTTTTGCCGATCTTCTAGCCTCCCTCAAGTCTTTGGTGTCTCAAACAGATCTCAGTGACAACGTCTTGTGTGATCTTGACAAAGCATACAAATTAACCAGTAACCCATGCTATCAATGCCAAAGACACACTGTTCGCTCCAAACGGTGTGTGCGAGCTTTAAATTTATAACCCTAGACTTAAGCTTAAAACAAGGATGCGAACCCGCAGTGTACGGGTCAATCGTAGTAAAAAGCAAGGAATTCCAGGGGTCGATCACAGGGACTTAGTGAAACAAAGTCCAATTACGGTATGCTTAAGCAATCACTAACCACAATAGCAATTAAAACAATCAAAGATGATAAAGAAGTCAAAAAAGGAAATATGCAATTCTAGGGATTAAAGCATCTAGTTGTGGTTCCAACTCAAGATCTAAAGATAAGCGGACAAAACTGAGGTTTTGCATGGGGAAGGTGTTTCTAAAGTGGAATAGATCACCGGGTAAGTCTCACTACTCACTAATCCTAAACCATAACTCTTATTACCGGGTAAGTCTCAAGGAATTAGAATAAAGAACTATAACCTCAAACTAACACACCATCTAAGGGAATAGAATCAACCTTTACCGGGTAAGTCTCAGGCTAACTCACAAAGGTGGGATGAAAGCACACTCAAACCCCAATAAAGGACAAACCTTTATTACCTACACTTATGATCTTAGGTACACAAACAAAGGAATTACCGGGTAAGTCTCATCCTAAGCTTGCATTGAACCAGGAAAGGTGTAATAAGAATAGGATTTGGCAAACTCTAACACTTAACTCTCAGTTTAGGATCAGATAAGTCACCTCGGTCAGCCAAATTCCACCCCGGCCGAGATGTTCATCGACTGAGCGAGATGCTTAGGGTTAAGGTTAAAGACTCGAACTTTCAGGGTCCTACTGGAATCTAAGATTATTCTATCATTGTTTTTCCCACAACCTTCAGCCAATCACCCTAGAACCACACAAGGAAATTAGCCACTCATCATCATCATGAAAGTATTAATCAAGTGTATGGGAAGAAAATGAATATTTGAACAAGAAGAATTTAATGAAAAGACTTCAATAACTGAATCAAATATCACAACAAAGCGTTCCTTGGATAGAAATCCAACAAGCAAGACAACAAGGAAGAGAATCTAAGGTAATCTCACAAGAAAACCTTCAAAAGCTATAAAAGCTAAAATCTTCCTTCTTCAACCTTCAAAAAGGTTCTTCAAATCTCCCAGCTGGAGTATGCCGCAGCGATGTATAAACCCTGATCGATGGTATAGCACGATCGGATTTGTGGAAAATCCAACCCTTTTTATAGGAAAATAACCCTCCAAAGATAATATATCTTAGAAAGATCTTTTCCCATAAATAAGGGTAAAATATATAATCTGAATATCTTCTTCCTTCCAGGAGCCAAGCCCAAAAATATAAGATCCTCCTTCCAAAATTAAAAGATCTCATCCAAGAATAAAATATTCTCGCCGCGTCCCAGGTGTTTGCCTCGGTCGAGTCGACTTCCCTGGATCACCTCGGTCGAGGTGAATCTGTGGTCAACCGAGGTGAGTCACAACTGAATGTGAAATCTCTCAAATCTGGTCCAAAGTGAATCTCTAATCCATGGCTATGCTTCCTGGATGGTTCCTTATGTTCCTGAATGTAGCTCCAATGACTCCATAGCTCCTTTTGCTCCTCTTTGATGCAAAACGTGCCATTCTACCTACGATTACAACAAAACTAGGTGTAGACCTCGATTCCCGCAAAGGTAGATGATATGGTAACATAATCACATATTATACATACAAACATGCAGATTATGAAAGATAAAACGTCCAAACAAACCCCAAAATATAGATTATAATTCATGCTATCAAAATACCCCATACTTAGCCCTTGCTTGTCCCCAAGCAAGTTCCGCATATAAAAGACAAGATAGAATGGATTATAAGTCAATAAGATCAATGAAAAGTCTTTCAAAAACATTTTTATGGTGTGCTACAATCATAGATCACTCTAAGAGAATACTTCATGGAATTTAAAATCCAAATATGATCAAAACATTTTATAAATATAAGAAAGTTGTTCATCTTTGCATAAAATCATAGAATGCATAATAAGTCATAATTATCAAAATTAATCATGTATAATCCAGTTTAAACCACTAAGTCAATCAACAAGCTCGAGGTCTCAAGGGCTTCCCAAAAGAAAGGTCAAGAAACGTGTAGGGTAGGGATGTATGTAAGGTAATGTGGTGCTAGAATCCGGGAAAAAGATGAACTTCACTTTCACTTTGACTTGCAACATCTTTCACCAATAAGCTTTGCTTATTTCACACTTTTTCTTTTTACTTTACTTTTTGGGATGCATGGACAGAGGTGCACAATAACCGAAGCCTAGGAAATCAGCAATCATCAATTTCTTGAGATGCATCAAACCCTTGATGCACATACCATGACCCGTTAGGAATATCGCTCAATCCGACTTTGGCAAGACACAAACACCCGTCTATGTGAAAGGTGCCGAGTTACTCATCGTCATGATTGACTTCCCCAAACCTATTATTACTTTCTAACACTTTCACTTCCAGCCAACTTCTCAACTTTAACTTCACTTGCTTTCACCACTTCGCTTGCTTCCAAATTCCCGGATAGGTAAAGGGAGGCAAAAATGTATATGAGGGGCTAAGCATGATCAAGAAGAAGAAGAAGAGAAAAGAATGAATTGCCTTGGTCTTTCCAGGAAGAAAGTGAGAGAACTCATAATGTGGTGTCAACCTTCAAATTCAACATAATTTAGATAAAAACAAAGTATTAAACATGCCAATAATTTCAAACAAAGCATTTAGCAACTTAAACATATTATAAAACCTTTCAAACACATAAAGAAGTTAAAACCAGTCAGTAAACAAGATCTTCCCTGAGATCATATCCAGATAAAAAACACAAAAATCGAATTCGAAAACTCTCCGTTAACCTACCTCGGTCGAGGTGTTCTTAGGTCAACCGAGGTGAAACGCCTCGTTCGGCCAGAACTGCCCCGGTCGAGGTCCAAAATTTTTTTTTTTCAAAACCAGTTTTCTTTCAGTTTCGACGTTTTTCTCAATCAAATAACCTGTAAGTATGCATGCAATCTCAGATAAACATATAGAAGCAACTGAAGCGTAAATATAAATATTTGATCAAGTGGAGTCATACATAAATGTCAAATAATACATCACATAAACACCCCATACTTGGGACACACTGTCCCAGTGGGTCAAAATAAGTCTAAAGGAAAAAATACTCACCGGATAATAAGTTGAACTACATAAAAATAAGAAAGAAAATCCTGCAGCTCTCAATAATCCTGATCCGGTGGTGGTGGTGGTGGCACATACGGATACTGGGATGGGTCAAATGGATAACCCATAGTCTGCTGGAACTGTATCTCCATCATCCTGCGCTGATAGTGATGTCCCTCTAACATCTGATGAGTCCAGCTGTCAATCTGTCGGTGTTGGGCAGCAAATCTCTCATGCATGTCCACAGTAAGGGCATCATAAGAGTCTATCATCTGATCCGTCAGATCATCGATCCGACGATGAGCCTCTGGATCTCTATGACGGCGTGCCCTACGCCTAGCAGGTCTAGCAGGTGATGTAGCAGGTGCAGGCTCAGTATCCTCATCATCCAGATCTATAACTGGTGCGCTCGTCCCTGCAGTATCCGTCCCTGTATCCATCGGGACTCCACCCTCTCTCTCATCAGCCGTCTCCTCATCATCTGCCTCCTCCTCAGCTGGGGCAGCTGCTACCTCTCTGTAATCCTCCGTCAGTGGAGCCCAAGCGGTCTGCCAATAATGAGGGTCATAAATAGAAAACTGGGCAGACCACCTGATCCTCTGTGGTGCAGTCAGCTCCCACGGCATAGCAACGTACGGTGTAGTCAGACCTCGGGGAACCAGAATCCGCCAAGTGATCATCTTCTGCAGCCCAAGCGGCTTGGCAGCCGCCACCATCTTACAAGCACTGAGATCCATGTCCTGATAGCTAGCAATATGGGTGACAAGCCCTCCGCAGCAGATGTCTCCCTTCGCCTTGGCCTTGATCTTGTGTAGATCCTCTGTTAACATCAAGCCAAAGTTCGGGATACCCCCAGTAACCATGCAGTACAAACTGAAAAGCTCTCCCTGTCGGATCTTCTGGGGCGTCTCAGTACGCGTCAGAAGTGTCTCACTGAAGATCCGGTGGGCTAACCTAAAGGCTAAATGGAAGATGACCTTCTCTCTGGAATCTCCAAGGCGCCATCTATCTGCATGCTCAACAATATGGGCAATCTGCCCCCAAAACTCCCTAGCTACTGATCGGGACGGGAAGTCAACAGTTGTGGGCTTAGGAAAGCTAAAAATCTCTCTCTAGTACTCTAATGGCACTAAGAAGTTCCGGTTCATCAACCGGTACTTCACAGATCGCTTTGTGGGGAGGTAGGTGAAGGAGCTAATGAACTCTAAGGTGGGCTCCAAATAGGCTGGGGCTCGGATCTCAGTAAACTGATCCAGCCCTACTGTAGATATCATCCTCCTAAGGTCTCCGTCTACCTGGAGGCAATCAAAAGCAGATACGTCCAAGAAGCGAGGTGCAATCACTGGACGGCCGGAAATACGGTCATAATCGACCCGGTGTCGCTCATGGATCACCGGTTGATAGGGTCGGGAAGAAGAGGAAGAAGGGGAAGGTGAGGATCTATCCCTAAGGGCAAGGCGTCTGTCGGAACTCATTTTCAGAAAATCACACTGTCAGGTCACCTCAGTCGGCTGACAACTCTCAAGAATCACCTCGGCCGAAGCATAGCTCGTTTGGACCGAGGCGGAAAACTGGATTCTAATTCCTTCTGAAAATTCAGTTCTTTTCCCCCAAAATCACTACAACTGCTTCCTATGGGGTACTTAAGCCTTTCCTCAGCAAATGCAAGGGCAACCAAAGCCCAAATCGAAGCGAAAAAGCGAGGTAGGGTTTCGGTTTTATTTTTACCTCGTTCGGCCGAATCGGTTCGATTTTCTTGCAGATCGATGATGCACTGGGATCCTCTAAGTCTTAATCGCAGTTTGGAGACAGAAATCTTCGAAAACGAGCAGAAATCAGAGAAGCGAGGTGAAATTGTCGCCGCGGTCGAGGGAGGAGAGTAAAGTGAGGAGAGAGAAATCTTCAGCCCTTTTAGTGAATGATATGGAAAGATAAGAAGATGATTATGGAATGATAAATGGAAAATATAGGAAGATATAAACCAAGATATTTCCGCCAAAGAACCTTGACCAATGATGTGTCAAACCCTTGAACGAGAAGATTACCTTAACCCGCACTTCTTTAACCTTACACAAGTCTTCTAAGTAAGACAAGCACAAGGAGGGACTAGGATCGACCAGGAGCACCAACCTTCAACAAGATTAACACACACAAGCACAATCTAGCAAGAACGTAACAACAATTCAACCAAAACTCTCCTTTGAAAGAAAATGACCACGAAAATCTATACCGACATGCAAACGAAAAGATAGAATCTAAATATAAAATCTAAAAGAAAAGATAGAATCTAAATAATTGGAAAATATCTCAAATCTAATCTACCAAACAGCCTCCCCTTCTAAGGCTATTTATAGGGAAGATTAAACCTACTAGAACTAGGAAAAACTAAAAAGATATGATTTATAAAATATATTTTGTGAAAGATAATCTAGAGAAGATATCTTAAAAAGATATAAAATATAAAATCTAAAAGAAAAGATAGAATCTAAATAATTCCCTAAGATAGTCTGAGAGATATTAAGGAATTATACAAGATATATTCGCCAACAAAATAGAAGATCTTGGCCGGACCATATCCAACTTTCGTTCCAAATGAAAGAAAATGACCACGAAAATCAATCAACTTTTCTACAGGAAAATCGGTCGATTTCTTAGGAAAATCGGTCGATTTCTTGGGAAAATCGGTCGATTTTCCTCTCTGGAACTCGTCTTTGCTCTTATCCTTCTTTCTTGCTTGATGGATCTTTTTAGTCGTGGTTTGGCTCTTCTACAATAGTTAGCAATGCCACTCAGGAACCCTTGAGCGTGATGAGAGTTTCCTTGAGGGTAAATGTCATGAGAAGATCCGTAACTTCATCTTGGATTGCCTTAGCTCTTAACCGTGTGATCGCTCCATCCATACTCGAATCTGAAGAAGGTGAAAATGAAGGAGTTGTTGGCTGCTTCTCCTTTAATGCTTTAGCCTTTCAACGTGTAACTGGTCCTTGTATTGGAGATGGTCCCACATCAAAGTGGTATCAGAGCTAATCGATTGAAGTCCGAACGTTCATCAAAAGGTTTGATTTTTTTGAGTCTTCTTTGAGTCTTTAAAATTTGAGTCTTTTCTTGTTCGCCATCTTTGCGAGATTATTTGGGTTTAACGTGCGTTGATTTGTGTAAGTTTGGAAGAGAGAAAAGCCATCAACCAAACACAAGCCAGCCATTGACCTTTGAAACCTCGTCAATACTAAAAAAAAAGAAGAAATGAAAAGTAAGTTCTTGAACGTCGAATCCAAGAGTAGAACTTTTACAAAGAAAATCGGCCTGTTCTTGACCAGATCGACCGATTTTTCACCCGATTTTTGCTACTATTGCCAAAATTCAAAGAAATATTTGAGGCATACTTTGTGGAATTGAAATGCACCCTGTGCAAGAGTATTACAACAGAAGAGTTCCAGTATATACCTTGAAGCAACCATGCAAAGAGATTTAACCAAACCTAAACCCAAATCCGGCTATCTCTTTTTCTTAACTTCGCAACTCAAGGTATGTTCTTCTCTCTTCTTAATCTCTTGTGTGCTTTTCCTTAGCCTCTTTTCTATTCTAAACACTGAGTCTTTCTTTGAGTGTGTTAGTTAGTATCTATACTTCTTAACATACTAGTTGTCTATCCGCAATCTTTCTTTCTACCTTGTCGTGTGTGAAGTAAACTTCTTACAGGGATCCTTAACCATCGCACCCCACAAGAACCTTTATCCGAACCAAGTTAACTACTTGATTCAACAAAGGAGTTCTAGGGAGTCAAGGCGCTGATTTGTAAAGAAGCATTAATCCATACAAGCCAATTCCACCAACCAGCTTGCAACAACAGAACAAGAGCGTGAGTGCGAGAGAAAATAGGAAAGGACTTTTCGATTTTTCTAACTTAACAAGTTTGTTGTTACTGTGCGTGTTGGTATATATGTCAAAAAGTGATAGTCCACGCGGTTCTCAAAAGGACAACGCGCCGGATATAGCGGACATGCTCAAGTAGATAATGACCCATATCTCCAACATGGACAAACGGCTTGAGCAAGTGGAAGCAAAGCCGAGTACGGACCTTCGATCTGAGTCCCGTATGAGATTCGATCCCAAGGCTGTTTATGAATTAGGCGGAAGCTCCGCTAATCCGCCACCACCCCCACCCCCAACATCCGCAATAAACCATCCACCGAAAACCGGTAACACTTACCCTAATCGATTCGTTAATACTAACCACAATCCACTTTTTGGTGACGAATTTCAAGACATAAGTGATGAAGAGGATGAGGAAATGTGGAGAGAATACCCAAGACGCCGTCAACGAAGAGGCCGCTATAATGAACATAATCGACCTCAACCGGATAATGACGGACTTGGGAAAGTGAAAGTCAAAATTCCGAGTTTCGAAGGACGATGCGATCCGGATGCCTACATGGATTGGGAAACCAAAATTGAACAACTTTGGTCTTTCCATTACTTCAGTGAGCAAAGGAAGATCCAACTTGCTGCGTTGGAGTTCCAAGGCTACGCCCTTATTTGGTGGGATCATCTCATCAAAGAAAGGAGAAGAGCGGGCGAACCGGACATCAATACTTGGGAACGGATGAAGGCTTTGATGAAAGCCAGATTTGTGCCACCACACCACGGACGGGAGTTGAGACAACGTTTGGAGAACCTCAAGCAAGGTTCCATGTCCGTAGAGGAAGTCTATACCGCCATGCAAACGACAATGGTGAAAGCCAACATACAAGAGGATGAGGAGTCTATTATGGCTCGATTTCTAAGAATCTTACATCCTTCTTTAGCTAATGAAATTGAACTCTATCCCTATGCTTCTATGACTAATTTATTACATTTGGCTATTAGGGTGGAGAAGAAGCTCAAAGGACGGAGTCAAGGAACGACTTATTGGGCTCCAGAGAAGAAAAATCGACCGATTAATAGGAAAATCGACCGATTTTCATCCCAGAACTATGATGGAAAACGTTCTTTGCCCGATCCAGCAGCTCCCAAGCCGTCTACTCAGTCTTATGTTTTGAATGATCCTTCAAAGGACCATAAAGGGAGTACCTCTAACCCTACCTCACGATCTCGAGATATTGTTTGTTTTAAATGTCAAGGAAGGGGTCATTATATGCGTGATTGTCCTAATAAACGGGTTTTATTTATTAATCAACAAGGACAATATGAAAGTGAGAAAGAAACTGAGCATGATCATACCCATACCAATGCATCACATAAGCATGAGCATGATAATCAAACTGATAGTGATTGGGAATATGAACATGGTGATTCCTTAATTACTAGACGCAATTTGCATGCTAAAATTGATTTATGTGAGGATAGCCAACGTGAAACCTTTTTCATACTTGATGTCTTGTTCAAGGAAAGGTTTGTAACATGATTATTGATGGGGGCAGTTGTTGCAACATTGCTAGTGAAGATTTGATCACTAAGTTGCAAATCACTACCTTTTACCATCCTCGACCTTATAAATTGCATTGGATGAATGATTGTGGAGAATTGAAAGTTAATAAACAGGCTCGTATTGCGTTTACTTTGGGCAAATATGAGGATATTGTTGTTTGTGATGTTGTGCCTATGCAAGCTTGTCATATTTTATTAGGCTGACCTTGGCAATTTGATAGAAAAGTGATGCATGATGGATTTTCTAACAAGCATTCATTTGATTTTAAAGGAAAAGTCATTACGCTCAAACCCATGACTCCTCTGCAGATTGCCGAACATTACGACAATAAGGAAGAGAAACGCAAGAAAAAGGAGAAAGAATCAACTCTCAGAGGAGAAAAATCGGGCAAATCATCAACAGATCGGCCGATTTCTGAAGAAAATCGTCTTGTCCAAGGACAAATCGACCGATTTTCCTGTAGCTCATCCGATTTTTCCTCTCTGGGACAACAACGAGCCCTTCTTTCATAAAAAAGGGAGCTTATCGATGATTATCTTCTCTTAGATCTTTCTTTTTTATAAGAGCATACTAACCTTGAGTGATGATGTGAAGGCCACTTTGACTTCAAATATTTTACAGGCCTTAAATGAATTCACGGACGTATTTCCGGATGAGATTCCTGCTGGACTTCCACCATTCCGAGGCATTGAGCATCGAATTGATTTCATTCCTGGATCTTCACTTCCTAATCGCCTTGCATATAGGATGAGTCACCAGGAGAGCCAAGAAATACAAGATCAAGTACAAGACCTTTTGAACAAAGGCTATGTACCTGAGAGTTTAAGTTCTTGTGTGGTTCCAGTTCTATTGGTGCCTAAAAAGAACAACACTTGGAGAATGTGTGTGGATTGTAGAGCAATCAACAACATTACTATCAAGTATAGACATCTCATTCCTCGATTGGATGATATGCTAGACGAGTTGAGAGGTTCCGCTTTGTTTTTGAAGATTGATCTTAATTAAGAGTGGATATCATCAAATCCGAATGAGGGAGGGAGATGAATGGAAGACAGCATTCAAGACCAAATTTGGATTGTATGAGTGGTTGTTAATGCCTTTCGGTTTGACTAACGCTCCTAGTACTTTTATGCGATTAATGAATCATGTCTTACGCCATTTTATTGGAAAGTTTGTGGTTGTGTATTTTGATGAAATCCTCATATATAGAAAATCCATTGAGGAGCATGAAGAACATTTAAGGGAAGTACTTGCAACTCTTAGATTTGAATCGTTATATGTTAACATTAAGAAATGCGAGTTTAGTACTAATCAAGTTGTTTTTCTTGGATTTGTTGTCAACACAAGAGGACTTGAGGTGGATAAAGAGAAGATTAAAGCCATTCAATAATGGCCCACACCTACCACCGTGGGACATGTGCGATCCTTCCATGGATTGTCAACATTTTATAGGCGTTTTGTGAAGGATTTCAGCACCGTCGCAGCCCCTCTCACGCAGCTCACGAAGAAGCAAGTACCGTTCGAGTGGGGAGATGCGCAAGAGAAAGCATTTTCGGAACTAAAGAGGCGACTATCAAATGCACCTCTTCTTGCACTTCCGGACTTCACCAAACCCTTTGAAGTAGAGTGTGACGCTTCAGGTATTGGTATAGGAGGCATACTTATGCAAGAAGGTAAACCTCTAGCCTACTTTAGCGAGAAATTAAAAGTTCCGTGTTTGAATTACTCTACTTATGATAAAGAATTATATGCTTTATTTCGAGTTTTCAAAACATGGCAACACTATCTTTGGCCTAATGAATTCATTCTTAGAACTGATCATGAGTCTTTGAAGCATTTTCGAAGTCAGGATAAGTTGGACAGGAGACATGGGCGATGGATGGAGTTTATCGAGACATTTCCTTATATTATCAAATATAAGAAAGGGAAGGATAATGTCGTAGCGGATGCCCTTTCTAGGAGGTATACTTTGATCACAACAATGGATTCTAAAGTCCTAGGATTCCATTATATCAAAGAACTTTACGAGGATGATGAAGATTTTGGCGATATCTACACTGGATGCAAAAATCGACCCAGCACCAGGAAAATCGACCGATTTTCTGGTCGATTTTTGTCTCAGTCGAGAGATAAGTATTATCTTTTTGAGGGATTTTTGTTCCATGAGGATAAAGTTTGTATTCCTAGATGTTCTCTGAGATTGTTATTAGTTGAGGAAGCACATATGGGAGGTTTAATGGGACACTTTGGAAGAGATAAGACTTATCACATGCTTCATTCTTATTTCTTTTGGCCTCATATGCTCAAGGATGTGGAACACTTGATTAAGAGATGCCTTGTTTGTCTAAAGGCAAAATCAAAACTAAAACCACATGGTTTGTACACTCCTCTACCTATTCCCACATCACCTTGGCTTAACATAAGTATGGATTTTGTTGTAGGGTTGCCAAGGACTAAGAAGGGGAGAGATACTATATTTGTGGTTGTTGATCGTTTTTCTAAAATGGCTCATTTTATCGCTTGCCATAAAACTGATGATGCATATAATGTAGCTAACTTGTTTTTCAAGGAAGTTGTTAGATTGCATGGAGTTCCGAGAACTATTGTGAGCGATAGAGATGTCAAGTTCCTTAGTTTCTTTTGGAAGTCACTTTGGGGAAAGCTAGGCACAAAGTTGTTGTTTTCAACTTCTAGTCATCCTCAAACGGATGGTCAAACGGAGGTAACTAATCGGACTTTGACTACGATTCTAAGAGCTGTTTTGAAAGAAAATTTGAATGCTTGGGAAGATGTATTATCACATGTTGAATTTGCTTATAATCGTGCCTTGCATTCTTATACTAACCTAATGCTGTTTGAGTGTGTTTATGGAGTAAATCCTTTGACTCCCTTTGATCTTATACTGTTGCCTTTAGAGGAGCGAGTAGATTTTGTTGCAGGAAAACAGGTGGAGTTTATAAAGGAGTTACATGAGAAAACGCGCTCACGGGTGGAGCAAAAAGGGATTTCCGTTGCTTCCAAAGCAAATCAAAATCGCAAGGAGATGCTATTCAAACCAGGAGATCTTGTATGGTTGCATCTTCGGAAGGAGCGATTTTCGGAAAAGCAAAGTCTAAACTATCTCCACGTGGAGACGGACCTTTTAAGATCAAGAGGAAAGTTGGTGATAATGCTTATGTCCTAGAGCTTCCAGCTGACTATGGTGTAAGTCCCATCTTCAACGTTAGTGATTTAAGCACATATGAGCTTAGAGATGAGCGTAGCGGAGATTCGAGGACGAATCCTTCTCAAGAAGAGGAGTCTGATGCGGGACCATCTCCAATACAAGGACCAGTTACACGTTCAAAGGCTAAAGCATTAAAGGAGAAGCAGCCAACAACTCCTTCACTTTCACCTTCTTCAGATTCGAGTGTGGATGGAGCGATCACACGGTCAAGAGCAAAGGCAATCCAAGATGAAGTTGCGGATCTTCTCATGACATTTACCCTCAAGGAAACTCTCATCAATCTCAAGGGTTCCTTAGTGACATTGCTAACTGTTGTAGAAGAGCCAAACCACGACCAAGAAGATCCATCAAGGAAGAAAGAACGATAAGAGCAAAGACGAGTTCAAGAGAAGAAAATCGACCGATTTTCCCAGTAAATCGACCGATTTTCCCAGGAAATCAACCGATTTTCCTGTGGGAAAGTTGATTGATTTTCGTGGTCATTTTCTTTCATTTGGAACGAAAGTTGCAGATGGCCCGGCCAAGATCTTCTATTTTGTTGGCGAATATATCTTATATAATTCCTTAATATCTCTCAGACTATCTTAGAGAATTATTTAGATTCTATCTAATCTTTTAGATTTTATATTTTATATCTTTTTAAGATATCTTCTCTAGATTATCTTTCACAAGATATATTTTATAAATCGTATCTCTTTAGTTTTCCTAGTTCTAGTAGGTTTAATCTTCCCTATAAATAGCCTTAGAAGGGGAGGCTGTTTGGTAGATTAGATTTGAGATATTTTCCACATATTGTGTGAACTTACGACTTCGCTTACGGAGTACGTATTTTATTCATTGCTATTCAATTAAAGGAGAGTTTTGGTTGAATTGTTGTTATGTACTTGCTAGATTGTGCTTGTGTGTGTTAATCTTGTTGAAGGTTGGTGCTCCTGGTCGATCCTAGTCCCTCCTTGTGCTTGTCTTACTTAGAAGACTTGTGTAAGGTTAAAGAAGTGCGGGTTAAGGTAATCTTCTCGTTCAAGGATTTTGACACATCATTGGTCAAGGTTCTTTTGCGGATATATCTTGGCTAATATCTTCCTATATTTTCCATTTGTCATTCCATAATCATCTTCTTATCTTTCCATATCATTCACTAATCCGTATTATGAGTTCATCGAAAAATCGACCTGTTCTTGAGATAAATCGTCCGATTTTTCTATAGAACAACCCAATTTTTATCCCATTTAAGGACTTTCAATCTAGATCGGGAACTGCGGCTTATCCCCGCATCACGTTTCAATATAAGTAACTCTACTTTCATGCAAAGTGATTGCCACTCTTGCCATATCAATAAAAGCCACAAGTTTCAGTTTTCTAGTTTATCTCTTCAATCTTCTCATCCACTTGAGGTCATTTAATTTGGATTTCACCAACTATGTCTTATGATGGTCGTCGATATTACGTAATATTTGTCGATCATTTTACACGTTATTCTTGGTTATTCCCAATTCACAAAAAATCAGACACAACACCTATATTCATCAAGTTCAAAGCCTTAGTTGAGAACTTTGTAAAACAAAAATCAAAACCCTATATTCAGACAATGGTGGCGAGTACATACCCCTTATTCAATTCCTAGCAACCGTTGGCATCACCCATCTTACTAGCCCTTCTCCTGAGTACAATGGTCTTTTTAAACGAAAGCATCGTCACGAAGTCGAGACAAGCCTTGAACTTCTCACTCACTCAATCATGCCCTTAGATCGCTGGCACCATGCCCTCAACACACTCGTCTATCTCATCAGTAGACTACCAACCCCAACCCTTCACAATGTCTCTCCCTATTAATGTCTACTTTAAACCAATCCATCCTACCTCAAGTTTAAGAGCTTTGGCTTCCTTTGCTTCCCTTGGCTCCGTCCATACAACCGTGATAAAGTAGAGCTAGTATGTGTGTTAATTAGTTAGTCTAATACTCAAAGTGCCTATATATGTCTTGATCAAAAAACGCACAAAATATACACCTCTCACCATGTACAATTTTTGGAGTCTGCATTTCCTTACTCCGAAATTGTAAAATAAAACAAGCCCAACCCAACTACACAGCCTGCATGGACCTCCATCACTCTTCCAATCACTCAGAATCACAACCCCACTATAAAACTGACTGAAGGTATTTCTAAGGTCGTCTATACCCAATCAAAAGTAAATCCCGACTTAGCACTAAAACAAGTATAGTGGTTAAGTAGGGGTCGAACCCAAGAGAGTTAAGGTATTTTTATCAAATTCAATTATTGATTATCGAAACAAGTAACAAAAGGGGGGGTTTTGGCTGAAGTGACGCACACAAAACTTATAAAAAAACAAGTGACACAAAAGGCAAGACAATGATGGATGAATCTACACTAGGTTGATTCTTAGCATGCAAATGCTACTTTGGTGAGTTCCTTCTACAAGTTTTAAGTAATATCCCGTCTTGATCATATATATGTGTTGAGCCAACCGGCATTAACACAACTTAACAGATTAATGTTCCGTAAACCTACAAGAACAAGTAACAAGTTAGCTTTCAAATAAAAACTTAGGGATACAAAGAATGGATTAAAACCGTTAACCCTATCTTTATATTTGTGTTCCTTTTCTTTAAGCAATTACAATCCTTTATTACTTAAAGTTTACTACTAGATTAAAGACCCGAACCCGGAATCTATTAATCCTAGTTCTTTTCATGCACTTTAGAACCTAAGGTGATCAATCTTAAGTGTTAATCAAACATGCAATTAGGCAATAAAGATCAAGGAAACACAAAGTATTACTGAATGAAAACTTATATTAAAGAAAACTTACAACCAAAGTAACAATGCAGCTTCAAACCAACCCAATGTAGCAAGGGAGTTAGCAACTCATTACAATGGAAAATTCAATTCTAAAATGGATTTATGTGGATAAGAATGGATGATTCTAGCAATCAGCCAAGGACTATTTATACTACAAAAGACACTAAATAGGAGTAAATGCCGGCCCAAAGCAGCCACCTTTAATGCTATAAAGGTGGTGTAAACAGCCGGAGTAAAGCTTCTGACGTTGAACCGCAGGGGCGGCCTTCAGAACCGCAGCGGCGGTTTAGGCAGAATCGCTTGAACTTCTTCATGGCCGCAGGGGCGGCCAAGCCATTCCGCAGGGGCGGATCTTTAATGCTCTTCCAAACGTCTGACTCTTCAACTTCCTGCCGTTTCTGATGCCAAGGCGCAGGGGCGCCCTAGTGTCAACGCGGGGGCGGTGATACCAACTCTTCATCTTCCAACTCCTAGGTTGAGGCGTAGGCAGAGGTGCAGGGAAAGGCGCAGGGCCGCTGGTCTTCGCTTCTTCAAGGCAGGTCACCACAGGGGCGCCCAGAAGTGGCGCAGGGGCGGTGACACTCTTCGTGGTTGGCGCTGACTCAGGCGCAGGGAGCGCTCCGGAGTGCTCTGTCACCCGCTGGGGCGGTGACACTTCTCCGCGGGGGCGGTGAGAGGCAACAGAAGCCTTGCTTCGTGAACGTCCTTCACTCCTAAGTGCTTATAACTTCTTCCTTAGCTTATTTTACTCTTCTTCTTTTGAACCAAGGATTTAGTAGCATAAACCGACACAAATGTACTAAAAAGACTCTAAAAACTAACCTAAATGATAGTAATTTCATCACCTATCAAAAACCCACACCCCCTCCACCTTCAAACTCTAATACCAACACTACCTTCTCCTCACCACTATTGTCGATCTCACCTAGCCCCACCTAGTCAATTGTTTCTGCTCCTACTCCTCACCCTATCACAATTCCTCTTATCATGACTCTACCTTCACAAGACACATTCTTGCCCCTTCTACCCCAGCACAACCCTTTGGGATCATCACTCAATCTAAAAATAATATCACAAACCCATCTAGAAGCTTAACCTTCATTCCCAACTCATCATTACTCCTTCCTTACAAGAACCCAAAAACATCACTCAAGCCTTGAAAAGCCCAAAGTGGAGACCAACCATGCAGTCCGAGATGATGTCTTACACAATAACCAAACATGGACCCTTGCGCCTCCCTTTCCTAATCAAAATCTCATCCGCTGTAAGTGGATCTTCAAGATCAAGCACAAACTTGATGGAAAAGTGGACATGTTCAAAGTTCGTCTTGTAGTCAAGGTCTTCCACTAACGTTAGGGTCTGGATTACATAGACAATTTCAACCCTATGGAGAAACCAGTCACCGTTAGAATTATGCTCACACTAGTAGTTGGCCTCTCAAACAACTTGATGTGAGCAATGCCTTCCTCCAAGGCAAGCTTCAAGAGAAGTGTTTATGGCTCAACCTCCAGGATGGATTGACAAATATCATCCTACCTATTTATATCAGCTCCAAAAAGGCTTTTATGGGCTCAAGCAAGCACCCCGTGCCTGATACATGGAACTGAAAGTATTCTTACTTCATCATGGCTTCATCAATTTTGTTGTCGATGCCTCGCTCTTCATCTATCGAAGACAACAAGTCCCGCATCAAAAATATGATACTATGTGTACCTAACATATAAGTTTTAGGGTTAGTCCTTCTATTGGCAATTGGTTTTAGGATGGAAACCCGAATGATTGTTTGAATAAGTTCACTTTGACGTGCATTCCCTACACGTCTTAGACCCGTCGGATATAAAAGATAAATTAACATGGTATCAAAGCTATGGTTCGTGCGGGTCTTATTATCCTATGTTTGGGTTGTGATTAGCGATGTATGCTATTGCCCGTTTGGCTAAGCCGGAATTAAGGCTTTGTGTCAAGTGTCAACTAGTCCAAGATAGTTGCACTTGGAGGGAGAGTGTTGAGATGTGTGGATTGTCCCACATCGACAATATATGATATTGTGTCAACCTAACATATAAGTCTTAGGGTTAATTAGTTTCTCTTACTGTCAATTGGTTTTAGGAAGGAATCCAAAACTTGGATGCATAAGTTCACTTTGACGTGCATCACCTCCACGTATTAAAAATAAACCTTGCCAAATATAGTCTCATTGTTTGAGATTTTGAGGTCTTTCAATATAACCTTCATGTATATCTTGTTGAACTTGCTCTTCTTATATGAGCTAATAATACTTCCCTTTTGTTTCAAACAAAAAAACTCTATTTAGTTAAAATTAAAAGTAAAGTTATTTAAATAATATTTTATCTAAAATTATATTTTCATTATTCTCTAATAATGACTACACGGTTAAGATTTGTCATAGTAACAATACCTTTCCTGATTTTAAATTCTAAAATAATAAAATTCATGAAAAAGTATGATTTTCTTGATCGACATAGACAAGATCAAATCTCTTTTTTTAAAAAAAAAAAAGAATGCCTTAAAACTTTTTTACCAATATGACTAATATCTACAAAAAAGATTTTCTTGAGATGATCAAATCTCTTGTTTTTGTAATTTTTGAAATTTATTTCCGTAACTTAATACGGTTTTATCAATCATAATTTTTGTAATGCGATTTTACCAACCATTTAATCATTTGCTACGTGACTAGAAAAATCTTTTCTACATATTTATCCATTTAAATAAAGAAGTTTAATTAATCGGACCCAAAAGTTGTTAGTTGATATAATCTTCTATTATTATTATTTTCGTAAACCAAAATTTAAACTAAGCAAAAGTTGTTAGTATATATAAACGATTATTTTTTTATAAGCACATAAGTTTTAAAAAAAAGTTAAATAATAAAACACACAATTATGTAACTAAACAAAAGCCGTCGGTGGAATAAAGCAAGCATCACACGCTACTTCTTCGAGCTTGCTACCAACAAAGACAACATTTGGAGTTCCTGGGTCTCCAATTATATCCTCAAGAACTTCACCATCTGGAATTGCCCCAAATCCACTTTCAGTTACCAATGGAACATGATAAAAAAAAAATTAGAGATACCTTTTAGCCTTCTTACCCCCATCACCTGCCTGAACTTGATTTGCAACCCCAATGACACCTTCTCCATGACCAAAACCTACAATCTTCTCAGAACCCATAGCGCAACTATCCCCTGGAACCCTCCAATCTGACACAACCTCAACTCCCCAAAATGTAGCTTCATAACCTGATAGCTGGACATCAAAAACTTCCCACCCTCACCAAACTTAAAAAATGGATCGTTATCCCTAGCAACACTTGTAAACTATGCATTCGCCTTCCTGAAGATGAACTCCACCTTTGGACCAATTGCTTCTATACCTCACTTGTCCTTGATATCATCACTAAATCGATCCAATTATCTTTACCTCCTCCTTTGCCCTACCAAAATAACATATGGGCTTGGCTAACCTCCCTTTTCAAATCCCGACTTCATTGATAGTGTTCGCATCTTAAGCATCACTAACTATATCTACTTCACTTGGAAGGCTAGAAACGACCTTGTTTTCAACAACTCTTCCACTACTGCCATTGACTTTGCAAGCAATACAATTCATCACGAAGAACTTTGTCTCCTATCACTGGATGGACAGATCTCCAACCTCTTTTTCTTGAGCTAATTGTGAGAATGTGAATAATATTCCCCTTAGGGTTTCCTTCGTCAGACGGCTCATATTAATAACAAACGTAGTTTACATATTTACATTAGGGCCCCTATATTTACATTAATTACATAAACTATCATACCCCGCAGTCGAAACTGGAGGAGGCTGAACAGTAAGACTGGATCTAAATTCTAGAAATAGTTGTCGGGGAAGACCCTTTGTAAATATGTTTGTGTACTGAAAAGCCGAAGGTACGTGAAGAACTCGAACGTGACCACGGACAACCTTATCGCGGACGAAGTGGATGTCGATCTCAATATGCTTGGTCCGTTGATGTTGAACTGGGTTGCTGGCAAGATAAGTAGAAGAGATGTTGTCCGTGTATATAATGGATGCCTTGGAAAGCGGGCAATAAAACTCAAGTAAAAGGTTTCGCAACCAGGAACAAACTGGCACAACATTGGCAACTCCTCTATACTCTTCCTCTACACTTGATTTGGAGACGACAGATTGCCTTTTGGCAGACCACGAGATTAGAGTGTCATTGAAGAATACACAATAACTTGAGGTCGAGCGGCGTGCATCAAGGCACCCTACCCAATCAGCATCTGTGTAGGCAATGAGATCAGATTTCGGAGAGGATGAGATGGTGATACCTAATCATGATGTACCATAAATTTATCGGATAATGCGCTTGAGAGCTGCAAAATGAGCCTCCTGGGGTCGTGCATAAAGAGGCACGCTTACTATACTACAAAATTGATGTCAGGCCGTGTAAAGGTGAAAAACTGAAGTGCCCCAACTAGACTACGGTAAAGTTTCGGATCGCTAATAGCAGGGCTGGATGAAGCACTTAAGTTGACAAACGTCTCAGCTGGGGTAGTAGATGGTTTGTAGTTAGACATCTTTGCTCGTTCAACAATTTCGCGAGAATATTTATCCTGGAACAGGAATAATCCAGAGCATGTACGACGAACAGAAATGCCCAAGAAATAGGATAGGGGGCCTAAGTCTTTCAGGGAAAATTCTTTACTCGGAAGCAAGATCAGATGTTTGCGGAGGGCACCAGAAGAAGCCGTAAGAACAATGTCATCGACATACAGAAGCAGATAGGCAGTGTCAGTTCCCTAGTTATAGATAAAAAGGGAGGAATCGCTTTTACTGGTAATAAACCCAATGCGATGCAGGAAGCCTGCAAAACGTTGAAACCATGCCCGGGGAGCTTGCTTCAGGCCATAGAGGGGCTTCTACAGAAGGCAAATGTGATTGGGTTTGGATGGGTCGCGGAAGCCTAGTTGTTAAAACATATACACCATTTCGTTGAGACGGTCGTAGAGGAAAACATTATGAACATCCAGCTGATGGATGGACCAAGAGTGGGATACCGCAATGCTGAGAACCATACGGATGATTGTTGGTTTAACAACAGGGCTGAAAGTCTCATCACAATCAATTCCAACCTGTTGAGAACAACCGTTAGCAACTAAACGTGCCTTGTATCGCTCCAGGGAACCATCAGACATGTACTTATGCTTAAAAATCCACATGCATCGCACAATGTTAGCATCCGCATGACAAGGTATCAGGAACCACGTCTTATTCTGCATAAGGGCTCAATATTCATCGAACATGACAGCAGTCCAATACGGGTCTTAAAGGGCTACATTATGGGATTTGGGAATTGGGATAAGGGAGCGGTTGACACGGATAAGTCAAAATCTGTTTTGGTTTAACAATACTGGATTGACTTCGGGTTTGGGGTCGGGTCGGGATGGATGGAATCGGAGATGGAGGGGTTGGCTCATTTAAGGCTGGTCCGGCTGGGGTGTCAATTGTCGGATGAAGAAGTGGGATAGCAGCTGACTGAGCCGGGTTAACTACATGGCGTGTTGGGCCATTAATGGGAGTGCAGGCCGGAGGAATTTGGTGGTGTATTGGGTCGGGTAAGAAAGGAGGAGGGAAATCAGGCCCAAATTAGGGGGAAGCAGGGGAAGGGCTTGTTGGCCTGGACTGGGCTGGAGGAGGGAATGAGACAGGCGTTGGAAAAGGGCCTGTAGCAGTAGAATCTGGGATAGGCCGATTATGGGCCAATAAATAAGGGGATGGGTCATCATCAAATGTAGGTTGTCTAATAGATTCCGGGGCGGACTCGAAAATGGCTAGCGAACGGAAAAATTATTTCATCAAACGTCACATGACGGGAAATGATTATTTTATTCGTTGCTAAATTTAAACACTTGAACCCTCTATGGTATTTAGGATAGCCTAGAAAAACGCATGAAGAAGTGCGATGTTGAAGCTTGTGGGAAATGGTTGTACTCTGGTTTGGATAACAAAGGCAACCAAATACCTAGAGATTAGCGAGGGAAGGGTTAGAGAGGTATAACACTTGAGTAGGGGGTTGATTGTGAATGGAGGTGGAAGGAAGGATGTTTAAAATGTAGCAGGAAACCTCTACGGCATGGGGCCAATAGGAGATTGGAATGGAGGCATGAAATAACATAGAACGCATCATGTTGTTGATTGTTCGAATCATTAGTTCAACCTTACCATTTTGAGGAGATGTATGAGGACATGAGAACCTAAAGACAATGTCACAATGCCATGGTCAACGAAAAACTTGTGGAAGGTGGTGTTGTTAAATTCTCCTCCCATGTCACATTGAAAACTTTTGATGGGTAGACGAAATTGCGTGTTGAAAAATTTGTGAAATTGAACAAAGAGGTCAAATACTTGAAACTTGAACTTGAGAGGAAAAATCCATAGAAAATGGGAGAAATCATCAAGAAAAAGTAAATAGTATTTAATACCGTCTCAACTTGGGATAGGAGAAGTCCATAAATCACTATGAATAATGTCAAAAGGAGCATTAGAACGGGTAGTAGAAGGATCAAAAGCTAATCTATGATGTTTTCCTAATTGACAAGCATGACAAAGAGGAGTCACATGCAACTTATTACACTTAATGAAGGAAGATTGACGAAGCAATTCTAAGACTGGAGCTCCGGGATGTCCGAGACGGGCATGCCAAAGGTTGGAAGACTCGACTGAGAGAGCATGAT
This sequence comes from Fagopyrum esculentum, assembly GCA_033239045.1. Classification (NCBI taxonomy): domain Eukaryota; kingdom Viridiplantae; phylum Streptophyta; class Magnoliopsida; order Caryophyllales; family Polygonaceae; genus Fagopyrum; species Fagopyrum esculentum. The sequence goes on along the minus strand of BSUD01000004.1, from coordinate 18,877,454 downwards.
GAGGACGAGAAGAAGGACTTATGACAGGATAGAGTTCCCCGGAACTATTACACCTCAGACGTGTGATCCTCATGTGTAGATCCTTCACAGAAAAACCAAAAGGGTCAAATTCTACAAAGGCATTGTTATCAGTTGTAAAACGTCGAACAAACACTAAATTTTTGATAATTTGTAGGGCAATAAGAACATTGGATAGGTGTAGAGGTTTTGTAGTGGTGGGGATAGTAGCATCTCCAATACCTGTAGAAGGAATACACATGCCATTCCCAACAATTATCGAATTTAAAGAACCGTTATGGAAAAAAGACGAGAGGGAACCTGAATTATTCGTCATGTGGGAGGTAGCACCCGTGTCCATGTACCAGTAATTATCTGTCTGATTTAACGTCATAGAAGAAAAATTCTTTTCCAAGGCTATCGGCTGAGTTGTTGTTGTAAAATGGGCTTGTTGCTGATGTTGAGAAGTTGGGCCGGGCCCAAGTACAGATTGCTGAGCCTGCAGAGAAAAGGCACAGGGAGGGCGGTTTGGGCCTGGAGCTGTGTGGGTCGGATACCAGGTTGGGCCCGCAGTAGTGTTGGACTGGGGAAGCATCACCCAACCAAAATTAGGGTGTCATGCCGCACAGGTTGGAGCGCCGCCTACGTACTGCCGTTGCTTGCCCTTCCGGCCTCGACCGCGATGGGTAGAGGAGGAGTTCGTCACTACAGTGTTGGAGTTGGACCAGCGCTGAGGTGGCGAGCCAGCCGGTGGGTGCGATGTGGAGCCCGATGACGCCGGAGAACGAGTGTCAACCGTAAGTGCAGTGGTAGTCGAACCGGAACCCAATTGAGTAGTTAATCGAGTTTCCTCAAGTTGCAACTGAGACCGAGCCTTGGTGAAGCTTGGAAGCGGATCGCTTTGCTGAATAAAACTTTCTGTGGCATTGTACTCAATAGGTAATCCCGAAATAAGTTGAAGAACAAGGCGAGTGTCAGGAACCGGCAATCCGACCCCTTTGAGTTGATCCGCCAACGATTTGAGTTGCGATAGTAAGCATTAATGGAAGCAAAACCAGTTAACTTACAATTGGAGAACTCGTGCTCGAGGTAGACGGCGCGGGTATTCTTGTTATCCTGAAAGATATCTTTGACTCGATTTCATGCCAGAAGTGCAGTATCGTCAGAGTCAAGAATTTGCAAAAGGATCTCGCGCGAGACGGTGCTGTAGATCCATTGCAGAACTGCTGCGTCAACTTAAAGCCATAACAAATCATCGATGTCTGTAGGTCTGGGAACCTTTGCATCGATGTGATCGAAAACATTGTGAGCTTTCACAGTAACGCGAAATAAGGTGACCCATGATGTATACGGAGTGTCATGATCAAGGAAGATAGCAATGTTGTTTTTGATATTTGAGATTCCGATGGCAGAGTGAAAAGAGGATTTTCGATCGGTAGCCATCGAGAAAATCGGTGAAGGGGAAGAGAAGCGGAAGAGGGTTTAGAAGAACGAAAAGTATGATACCATGTGAGAATGTGAAAAATATTCCTCTTAGGGATTCCGTCGTCAGACGGCTCATATTGATAACAAACGGAGTTTATATAATTACATTAGGGCACCCCTATATTTACATTAATTATATAAACTATCACTAATATCCTTGGGATACACCTAGTATATTCTCTCATGCTCCTATCTTGTAATCTGCTCTAGTCTACTAGACCCTATTGTATATTCAAAACACCCCCCTCCCCTAATCAACGTGATTTTTTTTAACAAAATTGTAGGGCGAATATGTACTTTCAAATTATTTATTTCTATTTATTTTAAAATTTTACAATTTTGCATTATTAATTAAAATTTTGCAGCAAACTTTGTTAACCATAAAAAACTCCGGAATTGGCCGTGCTCGAGCTAGGCTCTGACGTCTAATTCACTCGAGCTAGGCGCAAGCTAAGCTCCTTGCGACTTTTGTTGGAAACAACTAAATTAAATATATATCTTGATACATAACGCCTCAATTAGTTATATCGAAGAAGTTGCTGATAAATCTACATTTTTTTATAAATCATACTAGTTTATATCTCGTGTCTTGCACGGGTATTTGTTAAGAAATGATTTGAAAGTTGTGTATGCTGGTGGCATAAACCAAAAATTACTTTACGTATATAATTGATTCGATATAAGGATATAAAAATATTTAGAGACCCACAAAATAATAGGTAAACGACCAACAAAACAGTAGATCAACGACTCATATAGCGGATAGTTCGCAAACGATCAACTTACTTGATGTATAACGGATATTAATCTGTTATGAATAAAAATTATAGTTCAACTCAATCAAAAAGCCAAAAAATGTATGATTTGTTTAATGTACAAACCCTCTAATTATACATAGCAAAATTGCTGAAAATATTTAGCAACCCATAAAACAGTAGGTCAACGATCCATATAACGGATAATCAATGTGGGATAGCAAAATCGCTAAAAATATTTAGCGACCTACAAAGTAGTAGGTCAACGACCCATAAAACAGTGTGGCAACGACCCATATAACGAATATTAATCCGCTATAAATAAAAACTATAACTTAACTTAACCAAAAGATCAAGAAACGTATGATTTGTTTTATCTTCAACCCTCTATTTATACAAGTTTTCAAACCAAAAGACTAAGAAATGTATTTTCAAACCGTCTATTTTATATGAGTTCTCAAAACAGTAGGTGACCAACAAAACAATAAGTAAACGACCCAAATAATGGATACTAATCCGTTATGAAAACTAGTTTATATCTCGTGCCTTGCACGGGTATTTGTTAAAAAAAATATTAAAAGTTTGAAGATAATATAAGATCATCAAAATATTTGCTCGAATAAAATCTTGACATATTAACTAAAATAAAAAAATTTGTTTAAGTTTATCTATATTTGTGATAATCATTTAGGATAAAATATGATTTTTGATATATCTACGTCTAGAAGATATTTTTTAAACCATTTTTTAGTATTGAATCTAAATTTCAGTATATCTTTGTTCATATTTTTGAATGAAACTCCATTTTAGGGGGAATATAGATGCTACAATATCGTGTTAATTACATGATACAATCTTTCTCTTAATATGTCAAAAAACGACAAATCATTAGAAAATGAATAATACCATATTTCAAAATATATCAAAATTTTTAAATCACAAAAGAAAAATTATTAACAAATCAAATGATAACAAAAATGGAAAATTATTTATAGTTAATAGAATGCCGTTAATTTGGATTTACGAAAAGATTTCGGAAGCTCTGGATAAAATTAAAGAGATAAAAGTATCTTTCTAATTTCAAAAAATAAATAGACGAATAAACATTAATAATTAAGATGATAAATAGAGAAAAAAAAATCGGAAAATAACAAATGAAACAGATTGGAATTATAAGGCCAAACTTGAGTAAAATTCAAGACTAAAATTAGGATGATATAACATCTTTAGAAATCGGCTAATACCAAATTCTGAAAGACATCGAATTTTCTTAAAAAAAAAATTATACAACGAATCATATGTGTACACCGGGCCACCATATAATCAAACAAATTGAATTTTTAAAATGGGTTTTGAAAGATAACGAATTTTAAAAATAAAAAGGCAAAATCATATAACAAATTGAAACATAATAGAAACAAAGTTAAACAATAAAAATTTTGAAAATTTTCGAGAAATAATTACACAGATAATCATTGATAATATTTTGATAAATCGAGAAAAATATTTAGATAAATTGAGGAAATTAAGGCAATAAATAGAGAGAGAAAAACGGGGAAAAAATGAAAAAGGAAAATTATATAACAAATAATCATCGGTAATTGTTTAGATAAATTGACAAAATACGTATACAAATCTGAAGAACGATCAGAGAAGATCAAAATTTGAAGAGTTCCGTGTAGATGAGTGGTTGTACAGGATTCAACTCAAAAGTTTGGAATAAACTGAAAAAGAAAGACGAACAAAGAAAATGAACACAAAATAACGACGATAAAATAACTTGTTAGGCATTCGATCAAAATACGTACAAAAATTGGAAAATAAATGTGAAAAAAAACTCGTTAAGCATTGGATCAAAAGAAACAATCAAAATTCTGATTTTTATGCCGATCAAAACAATTCAATCAAAATACGTAAATAACTCTAGACGATCAAAAGAGATGATCAAAACACAATAGTAAAGTTAGAACACATCGCAAAACACAAGCTTAACTGGAATAATTCATATGTTTTCTTGCTCATAAGAAGGGTGAGATTAATGAATGCATGACTAAAATTGATGATTACAGTAGTTAGGTGTTCCATCTATATATATAGTGAATCTATATAACTTACTAAAACAAAGGACACTAACGCCACATGTCAATCAACGAGGGATGCCACCTCAGCATTTTTGTAAAATATTTACTGAATTGCCATAAATAATTAATAATAAAAATTATTTTTGAAACAATTAAAATTTAATCTTAGCCCACATTTTTTTCGAAATACGGATTTTTTTGTTACTAACTAACTGCTAATTTAGTAATTTTTAAAATAGTAAATTTTAAAATAATTACAAGATTTTACGTAAACTCTAAATCTTTTTTTGATAATCAAATAATTACTAAATCAATAAGTTTTAAAAATAAATTAACAATCCTAACATATCGATCAACCACCATTTTTTTAAACAATTACCTCTATTCATAAGTCTATTTATAAGTTTTTGTATCTTTTAAGGAAAATTGGTTTGAAACTTATTTTAAAGTAATAACATATTCGATTTATTTTTTTCATTAACGTACAAGTGTTGAACTGTAATTTGTATAAGTAGTGAGGTATATATGAAATTTCATAGAAAATAAAAAAAAATATTTTGTTAACCAATTAATTACTAAATTAATAAGTTTTAAAAATAAATTAACAATCCTAAGAGAAAAATCTATTTTACTAAAGCTTTTTTTTTCTGAAAATTCTATATAGCAAGATCTCGTATCAAGCTTCTCATATAAGTCATCAAACCGGTTCCCAACTCATTCGGTCATATTTTTTTAACGTAAAAACTTCTCACACAATCTTTTCAGATAAATCTTCTCTAACAAGTTAATATCTTCAATTTTCACTATATATATCAAACACCATAGTTCATTTGTTCATCAATCTCCTATCTCCCATGGTTCTTCAAGCTAGAAATTTGTTCCATTATTCAGGTAATCTTCCGATTAAAATGTCAATTCGATCAATTGCGTTTCTTCCTTTATCAATTACAGAATATGTTGTTCCGTATTTATTTTTTTACTAATACGTTCTCACGTAAATCAAACGTTCATCTTTATTTTCTTTTTCTTTTTTTTTTCAAAATATCATATACAACTAGGTTTACTTATCTGTGCATAGTAATTTTAATTTTTTATTAAATGTTTTCTTACTTGATATTTCATCTGATAGTTTAAGTTAAACGTTCATCTTTATCTAATATGATTTTTTAAATTTTCACTATTAAAAAAATAGAATTTTGAAAATTTGAATTTTGAAAGTTACGTAATACAAATTTGGTGATTTCTCAATCTACTTTTAAAAGTTATCTAATTTTAAGGGCATATATATTCAATAATAATCTCGATTTCTATCCGATATGATTTTTGAAATTTTCACTCTTATAAAATTCGGATTTTAAATTTTCGTTTTTTAAAAGTTATATAGTTCAGA
>BSUD01000004.1:18786016-18871342 GCA_033239045.1 Fagopyrum esculentum | reverse complement strand
AAATTTGAGTTTTATAATTTTAATATTTATAAGTTACGAATTTCATATTTGGTGATTTTAGCTTCTAAAGTTATCTATTTTCAAGGATATAAATATTCACTAACGATTTTAATTTTTATCTAATATAATTTCTTAAATTTCACTCTTACAAAATTCAAATTTTTAAAATTCGATTGTATATGTTACTTATTTCAGATTTGGTGATTTTCAGTTTTAAAGTTCTCACTTTTAAAAGTATTTATTTTAAGGGTACGAATATTATCAACAATCTCAATTTTTATTGGATATGATTTTTTAAAATTTCACTTTGTAAAATTTGAATTTTAGAATTTCGCTTTTTTTAAGTAGCATATTTCAAATTTGGTGTTTTTCGTTTGTGATTGATCAACAATGAACAATTAAAGAAGTTTCCACTTATTAAGGAAAAGTCATTGAGGGTTTAAACTAATTTACTAAATCATAAAAATTTTAATTATTTATTTCGTTTTCAAGTATTTCGTATTATAACTTTAAATAATTGGAGCAGTTATTGTTGTATAACTATATAAATATAATTACTCAAATACAATAATTATAACCTAATTTATATTTTATTCATATAATCAATATACGCAACATTCAAAATATTCATTTGAAAATACCCGTTATCTATATAATCAATATACACAACATTATACTTATGTAAAAATACCCGTGCAACGCACGGGTTGTAAACTAGTATTAGAAGAATTACGAATTGCTTCCCTGACAAGCTTTATCTGGGAAGTGTATCTTGATTTTATATTTTTAAGAAAATTGGTTATTTTGATTAAAATTTTTTATTTAAATTACGTAATTAAAAACAGCTGGTTTATAAATTCTTTAAGTTTGTTACCTAATTAATTACCATAATAAATCTTTGTAAAATCAGTTTATCTTATAATGCTTTTAATATAAAACATAAAAATATATAAATAAGTTAACATGTTTTGAATACGTTCAAAATAAACATTTTTTTTTTTTGAAATTTCTAGATTACAAAATATATATTTTTTAATACTTTGAATATAATACTTTATTTTGTAAAATTTAGATTATCTTTAAAATTATATAATAAATTAATTATATACTGATAGTTTGTTAGTTAACTAATTAATACTTTTAAACTAAATCTTAAAAACGTGGAGAACTTTTGAAATTTATTGGTTTAACATTTTGTTGGTAAATAATTTTATTTATTTGTTGGGATTGAGCGAGATATGTTGGCGTTTGAAGATATGTTTATTTATTTTAAAGCAGATTTATTTAGGAAAAAAAAAAGAATGACATATTAATAAATATTTTACAAAAAAAATCATATGTGGCATTACTGGTTGATTGACATGTGGCGGTAGCGTCCTTAGTTTTAGTAAGTAATATAGATTAAAATTAATATTTTAATTAAACAAAAGGTTAAGAAATGTATGATTTGTTTAATTTTTAAACCCTCTATTTATACGAGTTCTCAAACTATTAGTCTTACTTGATAATCGATGTGGAATATTAAGTTCGTTGGAAATATTTAGCAAAAGTCAGCGACCCACACAACAGTAGGTCAACGATATTAATCCGTAATGAATAAAGGTCAAGAATGGTGTGATTTGTTTAATCTTCAAAGACTCTATTTATAAAGTTATCAAACTATCAGTCTTAGTTGATAATCGATGTGGGATAATAAATTCCCTGAAATTTGTTTAACGTAAATAGCTTGAGCTTATAATCCTTTCAAAAATAAAAATCTTTTCAAAAAATGAATTACTTTAGTTTCGACGGCTTGGAAATAAAAAATAAAAGTAAATTAAATTATTTTTTAAAATATTTAGGAGATCTTGTTAGTTAAAGTTTTACTTGGATGATCCGTCCGAGATTTTGTTAGTTAATTTTACAAAAAATTTATTTTATTTTTGGCTGAATAAAAAAGATTTTATTGTTTAATTAGTTAGTTAAAAAATTTTAACCCTATAAAATTTGTGAGAACGTCATGTCAGTTTTAGTATAAATATACAGATATAGATTCTAAATTGTAGAAGTAATTATTTGATATAGTCTTCAATAAACAATATATGTAATTAAATTTACTACCTATAAATAAGATGATTGAACGGATACTTAAATACTATTACAAAGTTATATATTTTATTGTAATATTTAACTTATACAGTATTTAACATATTATTATACTTATTGTAAAATTAAATTTAAAAAAAAAAAAGTTATCCCGTAAACTTCAAACCCACCTTTTAAAACTCCGGGATGGCCCCTGCTCCGGTCATGACCTTGGCATCAGCAACCAGCAACTACATGCAGCGTCATCTCCAGATTCTCCACAGATTGTGCGTTCCAATTTTAAAATTTTATCTTTTTGTTTTCCAACGTTAATCTTTTTTTATCCACCTTTATTCATCTAACTACCAAATCTAAATCAAATATATTTATTTTATCTTTAATACAATTTTATCAATAATCTAAAATACTAAGATTTTAGGTTGACGATAGATTCAAATATCTATCTGAACAAGATATCGTTACTTGAAAAACACACAAAAATCCGATATTGCACCGGACGTTCTTCTTTTCTGTGTGCTGCGTAGATTTTGGGATTCTAAATTCTTTCTTGTGTACTATGCGTTTGATTCCAAGGCTTCCAAAGCGGATGATCGTTCAAAAATACGTAAGCCATTGACTTAAATTGCAGTTTCAGTTCCATTACTGTGCTTCTGGTTTTTCTTGGAGTTAATTATGGCTTTAAACGGTTGATATGACGATTCCCATTGTTTGAATTTACTTAGTAACTTCATTGAACGGGTTTCCTGTTGAACAAGATAAGGATTACTTGGTGAATATTCATGGATATTACTAGTTTTATCTTGCGTTGTAGTTTGTTCTCGGAGATGGGACAGGGGTTTTGCATTATGCTGAAGTTTCTTATTCACCATTAATGTACATATTTATCCTGCAGTTTAACATATTAACTTAATCTTCTTCCTTTATATCGTTATGGATCCTCAGTTATCGCCCGATTCAAAGGGCCGTAAATCATGCATCACAATCACCATCCAAGTAGCAGTCTTGCTCTTTCTAGTTTACTCTGTAGCCGCGGTTTTTATCATACCAAGCTGGAGATCGGTAAATACTATTCAGTAATCTGAAAATCAAATTTCTGAAATCATTCATACTTTGAGTTAAATTGATGAATATGTGCAGAAAACATCGGATTTGGTTAAGGATGAAATTGTGGTTTCATCAATGACCCGCATAGTAACGGATAAATGCAAGGTATAATCTCAAAACTTAGGATTCGGGTTTTTTATGGTTTTGGTTTGGTTTCTGATGTGTTTTTACTCGTCTAGGATCCTTGCGGGCCTCGTGGAAGTGAACCGATACCTAAGGGTATTGTCGACAGTGTTTCTAACCTTGAAATGAGACCCTTATGGGGCAAGCCTAAGGTAAAAAAGGTTTGATACAACTTTGTTGAGTATGAGCTTGAGGAACGATCTCGTGTTCTTGTAGTAACATTATGCTTGAACAGGAACGCCCTTCGTCTATGAACTTGCTTGCTCTTTCGGTTGGAGTTAAGCAAAAACGTCTTGTGAACGAAATGGTGAAGAAGGTAATTGATTGCTCAATTCATTGTGTAAGTAGCTAGCAGGCTTTACTTCCAAACTCGTGTTAATCGGTTTCTCCTGTCGTAGTTCTTAGCAGCTAGCGATTTCGTGGTAATGCTTTTCCATTATGATGGCAACGTTGATGCTTGGAAGACGTTTGAATGGAGTGACAAGGTTATACACATATCTGCAGCTAGTCAGACAAAATGGTATGTTTGTATTCATACTGGACTTGTATAGTCCAGTGAACAAATAAGGACTATATTTGTCTTGCAGTGCTATTTTGTATTCATCTATTTGTTGGTGATGTTACATAGGTGGTTTGCAAAGCGATTTCTACATCCGGATATAGTTGTCGATTATGATTACATTTTCCTCTGGGACGAAGATCTTGGAGTTGAGTATTTCGATCCCAAACGGTGAGTAAAATCTCCAAATCTTTAGTTTCCTGTCAAAATTCTCTGGTGTAGTCTTGCATAGCATAACTGACATGCTACATAACTTGGAGTTCTAGGTATCTGTCTATAGTTAAACAAGAAGAACTTCACATATCACAGCCAGCGCTCGGCAAAAATTCAGAGGTGCACCACCAGATCACTGCCCGAGTGAAGAACCGAAAAGTTCACAGGTTAAAATCATGCTTCCTTGTTCAAATAGTTTGTCAAAACAAGCGACTATTTTGACATAACAAGTGGTTCACTAAATTTCTATTCTTGAATTACCGGCTTCTGTTCTGCAGGCGGATTTATAAGAACGGCGCATGCTACTCAAACAGCACCGGTCCTCCTTGTGCTGGGTGGATAGAAGTCATGGCTCCCGTCTTCTCCAAATCTGCTTGGCGTTGCGTATGGCACATGATCCAGGTCTGTCCAGGGATCATTAACAATGTTATTCAGTTGATGTTTTATCTGGTTGAATTCCGACTGAATTTATGGTTTGGTATGTTTTGCAGAATGATCTGATTCATGCTTGGGGTCTAGATATGCATCTAGGATATTGTGCTCAGGTACTCTTTAACTTTCTTAGCTTCTACATTTTTATGTTTTTCGGGTTTTCAGCATCATTCGGTTCTGTTTTCCAGGGTGACCGAACGAAAAACGTCGGCGTAGTTGATGCAGAGTATGTTGTTCATCATGGTTTGCCAACACTCGGAGAACCAGGGGCAAAGGTAATGATTTCAAACACTACAGTTCAATCTAATACCTTTACTTCAGCTTTCTGGTAATCAGATGCAACATTCCGAAATTGCAGGCACCTCCCAAAAGGCGTGTAGTCGACAAAAGAGTAGAAGTAAGAAGACAGTCATACAACGAGTACAAGACCTTCACAAGGCGATGGAAAGAAGCCATCTCCAAAGATGAATGCTGGAAAGACCCATACTCTGAGCCTATAAAGTCTCCATTTTAGCCAAAATGTTCTTCGCGGATCATGATAGGGAAGAAACTTCTGATACAAGATTCAGAAAGACACAATCGCAGCTTCACTTCTGTGTTGCTGCTATGTACAGTTACTCGGAACAAGAACATACGAGTTCATAGGAAATTTTGCACATTCTTTCATGGGCAGGCTCAATCAAAAAACCGAGATACTGCATTTTAGGATTCTTTTATGCTTTGATAGGAATAGGCAATATCAGCATTTAGCAGCAAAGGAATGGTATATATTCTTGATTGTTTTATTTTTAAAATTTCTTTTAACAAATGCAAGCTTCCATTGGAGATGCTAAACTTTGCTTTCAGCCATCTGTTCAGTATTTCACAGGATAAGAATGAGAATATATGCGTAAATTAGTGTGCTATCATGATAAGATAAAAAAAGACAGTAAGGACCAAGAAACTCATCGATCAAGCTCAATTGATCCAACATTACTGGTTCTGTAATGAATCCAACATGCGTTAATTATCCAAAACCTCTAAAACAAATGATAAATTGGATCCAATTTCCACCCAACCTCAAAAGAAAGGAGTTGGACGAACCCTAATTGCAAACTATCCATAAGCATAGACCAACAATCATCAATTTACAAAATTGACACCCACGGATTATTATTACTCAATCCTAGAGCTGTATTCAGCTAAACGTATGCATAATGAGGATAAAATTCCCACAAAAAAAGAAGATGATAAATTAGACAATAAACTCTTTTCCAATTTCAGACATGGCAGCCAAAGCAATTGCAGGTTCTAGGAGTAAAAGAGCAAAACCCAAAAGGCCTATTTGGGATATTGCAATTGATAGCGTAGCAGCAAGGAGAAGGCAAGCAATAACCTTTAGCACCGCCACAGCAAGTGCAAGGTGCACAAATCTGGAAGCTTCCGAGCTTTCTTCTTGTCTCATTCATCACCATCATCATCTCCACTTTCTTATGATCAATCAAAGGAAACAATTCAACTCCATCAATGGCTGTAACATTCCCTGAGCACCCATTTGCCTTTTTTCAAGAAAACAATAGAAAATCAACGAAACTTCACAGAAACACAATGAAAAGTTCAAATTGACCCAAAAAACATCAGCAAAAGAAGACATACTTGAGATGGGTCTAGCTCTAATTGGTTGCAACTGAAGGTTGAGGCGGAGAACAACAGGATTAAGGGAAGAACGAGGGATTTAAAATTGGACATTTTTCTGAAGAATCTAGCTTATATTGAGCAGATCTGAGATGTTTAGGGGTTTAAGGGGAGATTAGAGGTGGGATTGAAATGGGTTATTGAGAAGTGAGGTGATTTTGCGTGTGAAATTGAAGTTTCGCATGTTATTTTTGGAACTTATGGTGGGGGACTGGGAGAGTGACAACTGAGAGGCAGGAATCAATGAGGGGAAGAAATGTCGATGACCGTAGAGAAGAAAAGAGTTAATTTTCTGGGTAGGTTTGGGGACAGAAGAATGGAGGACCCCACATAGTTAAATAAGTACTGTGTGTTCATAACTTGATACATTAACTGGAGTGAAAAAATCCGGCGATGGATGCATGAAATATCACCCGACCTAATTGGTTACTTGCAGGATTTCCATTTGTAGTATAAAGCATTCGATGATCACAAGGCATGCAATGAGTTCGAATCTCTAGTTTTAATTAGAGCTTTCGAGTTCAAGTCCTAGAAACGAAAACATAGTGGAAACGTTATTTTTAAAACGTTATTTACACGTTAACTCTCAACATAAAATCGTTTTTTGTTGAGTGATAATGGAATTCAGGGAAATTTTATTTGTTCTGAATTGATTCGCACATTAAAAACGTCTTATATAGCCATAATATTATAAAGATCCTCGCTCCAAGTTGTCGAAGACAAAGTTTTTTTTTTATCATGAGGTAAGATGTTCGATAATACCAAAAGTAATTGATGTATCGAGAGACCGACAACCGAAAAACGGGCACACCGTCAAGCAAAAAGAATAAACCAAGCGGGAAACAATACAAGCACCACAAGCCAAAAAAACCGGAGAGGTAAGAAAGATCCAAAAAGTCGGAACAACCAAACCATGAGAGAAGACGAGGATCACTCGAGGTTGGCAAAACATGGAGAGGACACGGGATAAATGAACTAGCGCGGTGTCTCGCCGCCAGGAAGCAGGATAGTAGAAACCTTTTTTAGGGGATGTCATACCTCCTGCGGAAATGTGGATCCGCGACGTTGCCTCCACCGAGATGGAGGATCTTCGGAGACCTCGAACACAACCATGATCAACACGATCAACGGGGGCGTGTGACTACGGCATCTTCCAAGACAATCGTTTAGGTAGGGTTAAGCAAGTTCGGTTCAGGTAAACCGAACCGAACCGAGTAATTTCAGTCCAGACCGAACCTAAACCGACAATTTAGGTTCGGTCTTCGGTCCATGTCTTTAATAATTTCGGTTTCGGTTTGGTTTCGGTCCAAAACTGAAAAAACCGATAAAAACCGAAAACCGAATTTCATTTAATAAAAAAAACAGCTTTGAATATAACACTACTTGATGCTTAAATGGGATTGTTATTTTTCTAGGTTTAACTCTTTATACTAAAATTATTATATAATTGAAAATTTCATTTTATTGTTATTTTATCGAGATTTGTTAGTTTTATTTTTTAGGCTCATTTAGGTCCAAAACCTAAACTGAACCAAAACCGATGTAATCGGTTCGGTTTTAGGTTCGCATATTTTAATTTTTTGGTTTTCGGTCCAAATTTTTCAAAAAATCAGTTTTCGGTCCAAATTTTTCAAAAAAATCAGTTTTCGGTTAGGTTCTGTTTTGTACCTATCCTCAAAAAACGTCTTCAAAAATGGAAAGGCATCCCTAAAAAAATTGGAAGGATAAAAAATAACGAGATTTGAGTGCCAAAAGATTGGAAGCATTTGTTTCACATGCTAACTTTTTATTGTTTATTCATAGCACTAATGTGGATCTACGCATAGCAAAAATGGAGGATTTTCGAAAAGGAAACGCTAACTTATGGTGACACTTATTGTTCCATGGTGGTGGTTTTAGATACCATTTGGTTGCTTGTAAATTTTCCTCATAGTACCATGATAGTCTTTGGAAGAATACCACTACATGATAGTCTTTGAAAGACTAGTTACTCTCGTTTTTTCCTTCCCTTCACCAAAGGATAACTTCATCGGTTTGGTTTGCACTCCACCTCGCAAAGATTTCAGCGACACAAGTTTTAGTTGCTCATTCTCTTTGATTTGTTTTCAGGCATTGTTTGGACTGAAATCGAAGGATTCTTCCGGTGATTTTGTTTCCTCTCAAAGCTGAAGACCAGAAGCTTCCATTTTCGTGCTTTAATAAAAATTTTAATCTGTGGATGAGTAGGGATATTGATTATGGGTGGAGATAGTCGCTTCTTTTGAGTAGCCATTTAGGGTTTCTTTTCAGAGGCACAAAATTTGGGGACTCTTTCCTTTGCGCAGAGTCGAGAGCCCCTCAATCTTATTCATAAAGGAGTTTCTCGCTGCAATTTGTGCAAAACCGCTTAATTACTCGTGATTTTTCAAAATCTAAATTTTACAAGTATTCCGTGTTTCTAGAATAATAAGGGCGCATTTGTTGGGCCTAATTCTTATACACAATGGTTGCAACATTAATGCCGTACCCATACCTCAAGCATTCAACTCCTTTATTTGAGGATAAATATGGCAGAATAAGTTCATATTTTATACGAATATAGATTTGTACATATGCATAAGTCTGATATAGATGAGTCCTTCTTATACTTGTTCTTACTCTTGATCTTTTTTTCAATATCTCTTCACAATCATCTTGTTTTTAGTTTCCAATGCACAACTCCCGTTCATTTGCTCTAATAGTTGGCCTGATGCGATGACAAATCTTTGTTCTCGAGATACGTTCGACCATAGTTCTTGTTGATTTCCTATGAAAACACAACATTGTTTTTGAGAAACGACAAGCTTGCATGAGGTTTTTGTTAGCATGAAATATTGTGATATTTTAGGCACGTTTTATAATCGCATTTGATTCATATTGATAGTCTTTGATGGAGCTTTATGCATATATGAGCTAGTATTGCCTATATTGTCGATATGGATGTCTACACGAGTTCTATGTTGATTATAGGTGATTTGGAGCTATTTCCGAACGAAATCGAGCGAAGGAGAGTTGAGTTGATGTACCTCTAGATCAAGGACACCTTTTGGAAGCAATTTGGAGTATTAGATTGAGGAATGCACGAATGAAGGCAAAAATCACGGTTTGACCCAAGATTACGGCCGTGGATTGTGATGCAGAATTCGATGTTCATTCCAGGGGATATTACGGCCGTGGAATCTACCCGTATTTGTTTCCACGCCTCAGAATTACGGTCGTGGAATCTTCCGCGACCGTGATCTTGGCGAATCCTTTCGCCACGTTTCGAAGCCATGATCTTTTGAAGATCGGGCCGGGCCGACGTTTTGCCCTGCATTATAAAAAGGACGGATGAAGCAAGATTCCGTCACCGGGCTTTACCTCGTTGTCTAGCTTACGACCTTTCAAAAACCCTAAGTTTGGCGGCAAGAACGCAAGCTTAGCAACACACAAACCTTCATTCTTGAAGGTGATTTTGGGAGATCTCATTGAAGATCGAAGTTCGTGATTGGAGAATTGCTGTTAGTGATCTTTGCGTTGAAGAAGATCGAAGTTCTTGGAGGATTTTGCAAGAAAACTCCTCTTCTTGCTTAGGTTTGATTTAGGATCGGATTGACATCCCGTTTCCTTTCTTTCCTAAGATTGTGATTGTTTATTCCGAATTGAATCTTTTGACAAACATTTGTTCTTGATTGTGATTCTGAGATTCGTTCGAAGATTATTGAAAGTTCTTGAAAGTTCCCATCTTTTATCTTATAAATCTTGAATTGCTATCAAATGACTGTTATTGGCTAAAAACCCTTAACAATTCTAAGGTGAAGGGTTGATAGTTGTGGCTTAGATGATGATAGATCGATCGCAAACAGATTAGACCCTGAGAGTTAGAGAATTGTCGCCGACAACCCTAAATTACGGGCTGTTCTTGAGTTCCACGGTCGTGGAATCTCAAGATCCAACCGTAATTTCCATGAGTTTACGAGCCTGCTTTTACCTTAATCTAAAGTTAAAGATTTGCTTTAGCTTAGTTTAGATTTGTCTTTTCTAGGTGGTAGTGAAGCCTCAACAACCTCTACCTCGATTGTGAGCCTCAATAACCTCAATCGGATAAGTTAGTCTTGACCTTTAGATTATAGGTTTGGGTATTTGATACTAATCCTTGCTTTTAGAACCTCTTTATATTGAGCCTCAACAACCTGTATAAGGAGTATCTCTTAGGTGAGTTACATAAGGTTTTTGGAACCTCAACCGTACGATTGCCTTACATTAGTGTACCTTTGCATATCTCTACTCTGTCTTTATATCATTAGTATATCTTGAATCTGTTG
This sequence comes from Fagopyrum esculentum, assembly GCA_033239045.1. Classification (NCBI taxonomy): domain Eukaryota; kingdom Viridiplantae; phylum Streptophyta; class Magnoliopsida; order Caryophyllales; family Polygonaceae; genus Fagopyrum; species Fagopyrum esculentum. The sequence goes on along the minus strand of BSUD01000004.1, from coordinate 18,860,830 downwards.
CCACAACTGAATACCCGGATCTTTAGGATTGTTGTTTTCCCAATATTTGCAAAACTCTCATATTTACTGCTTGATAACCTGAAATCGAATTTGTTCCCACCCAAATCCCTGTGTTCGATACTCTGGAATTCTTGCTTAGCTACCTCGATCCGTACACTGCGGGTTCGCTGCTTGATTCTAGTTTTATAAATTTAAAGCTTATTTGCACACACCTCTAGGGGCGAACAAGTTTTTGGCGCCGTTGCCGGGGATTTGGTTTCGGCCGAATTCGGTAACCGGTTGTCAAGCTTGGGAGCTTGCTCTCGTTATTTGATTCTTTTTGAGTGTATGCGCAGATCTAGAAACACCGAAGATCTCTTACCTCTTGATCAAGAGCTAGAGAAAACCTTGCGACAAAAACGCAAAGAAAAGAGGATGGCTCAAGAAAACGAAAACGATCTTCAAACTAAGTTAGCGGAGAAGGAAGCTCAACTCCGATGGAATGAGAATCTCCTCCAGGATGAGATGGATCGTCATCAAACTCAAGTTAACGGTCTACAAGACATGATCGTTCAAATGAAAATAAAGATGAGCGATCTTGAAGACAAGGTAGGAAAGAAGTCCTCAAGAAGAAGGACAAGGTCTAGAAGAAGAGGTAACTCATCCGCTGATGATAGTGATTCTTCCATGCCTGCGCTAGAAGAGATTGATCCCACGATCAACATAAATCCTTTCAACACACAAGGAGCTGCTAACCGCCGCATTCCACCTAGGAATGCGAGAGTCGAACGTGTGGATAATGAGCCAAGAACTCTTGGCCAGCGGATGGATCCAACACAACAACCGCGCCGCTTGGGCGTGAACTTTGATGCTGAAGACGTACAAGGGTTTAGTTTCAACCCTCAAGTTATCACTCTTGTTCGCCAAAGTCAGTTTGGCGGTACAAGTGCTGAATCTCCACACCAACACTTGCAAAACTTTGAGTGCATGATGGAGACAATGAGACCAAAGAGCGCTACTACCAACAGCTATAAGCTCAAACCTTTCTTTTTCTCTTTGAAAGGGAAAGCGCTATCTTGGTACCAAGCTCTTCCTAGTGGAAAGCTAGAGACGTGGGAAGACCTCTCCGCAGAGTTTCTCACCAAGTTCTTTCCGCCCTCCAAAACGGCAGAACTTAGAGGTAAGATTAATGCTTTTTCTATGAGACCTAACGAAAGTTTGTTTCAATCTTGGGAAAGGTTTCAGGATTTGCTCTTGGATTGCCCTCATCACGGCATATCCAAGCTTGCCTTGCTGGAAATTTACTACAAGGGGCTGGATGCGGGAACGCAATTCAACCTTCAATCCCTCTCATGTGGAACGTTCATGGACATGAGAGAAGATGACGCTTGGGACTTCATTGAGAAGCAAGCAAGAGTCATAGAGAAGTATTCCCACCGGAAGATGGAGGGAAATCGTGTGGAGCAAGGAGCGAAGCTCACACATGAAGCTCAAAATCAGATTTTCTCCCTCAACAATGAGATCAAAGAATTGAAGGAGACTATCAAGACCAACTTCCCAAAGCAGCAAGAGAAGGATGTTGGCTATTTGGGCAATAACAACGGCGGTGACAACACCAACCGCAACAACAATAACCGGAACAATAACCGGAACAACAATTGGAATGGAAACAACAACAACCGGAACAACAACAATTGGAACAACAATCGTGGTTCGAACAACAACAATTGGCGCTCCAATCAACAAGGTTCCGGTAACTCCTACCCCTCCAATTCCAATGCACTAACTCCACCCTCTTCTTCCTCTACTCCTTTGAAAAGCCAGGGGCAATCATCAAATGGAGGAAACAATACGGGAAAGGAAAAGCCGGATCCCATGTTGGAAACGATCTTGGGAAAGCTTCAAGGGTTGGAGAACCGCATCATTAAGGTTGATGATCAAATTTCTAAGGTTGACAAAGCTCAAAAGGTTTTGGAGAATCAAATGTTCAACCATGCGGAGGAAGTCCCTAGGAATCAAGGGAAACTTCCAGGAAAGACGGAGGACAACCCTAAGGGAAGGGTAATGGCGATCACAACTAGGAGCGGAGTGACTACCACCGATCCGCAGCCTACGTTTGTTGAAGTCCCCGTAGAGAAAAGTAAAGAAAAGGGGAGGGAGAAGGAGGACGTCTATGTTCCACCTCCAGCTTTCAAACCCCCCCTACCATTCCCTCAATCTAGAGCGCGAGCGCGCCTAGACAAGCAATTCGGTAAGTTCATAGAACTCATGAGCAAACTGCATATTAATATACCTTTCATTGATGCTATTGTAGGTATGCCGGCTTATGGCAAGTTCTTGAAGGAGCTCCTCTCTAACAAGAGGAAGCTGGAAGATTTTGGAGAAGTCAAGATGAGTTCGGATTCTTCGGACCTCATCAAGACTATGAAGGAGAAAATGCCCCCAAAGCTGAAAGATCCGGGGTCGTTTTGCATTCCCATAGGAGTGGGAGAGGTCACATATGACGCTTTGTGTGATCTAGGAGCAAGTGTGAGCATCATACCACTTGCGTTGTGCAGGAAGATCGGTTTAGGCGACCCTAAACCAGTGAAGATGACGTTATACATGGCGGATCGATCCATTACTCGTCCCGTCGGCATTGTAGAGGACGTCCCTGTTAAGCTAGGCAAGTTCTTTGTCCCCATTGACTTTGTTGTGCTTGACATTCCTGCAGATAGTCCGGTCCCGATCATACTCGGAAGACCGTTTCTTGCAACTTCCGGCTGCATGGTCGATTGCAAGAATGGAAGACTCGCTTTTGACATTGGGGAAGAGAAAGTAGAGTTCGTTCTTTCCACTCTAGTGAAGGAGCCGATCTTTGATGAGGATATTTACAACATCCAAGACGAAGAAGGCTTGTCTAGGGAGGAGGTAAGTGCGATTCTCTTTAACGATCCTTTGCAAAAGGTTATCACTATGAGTCTAACCCATGAAGGAGAAGAGGGAGAGTGCAAAGAGGAAATTGAAGCCTTGGAAGCACAAGAAGAGATGCATGAAGTGGAGTTTGAAAAACTCCACGATGAGGCTGAAGATACAAGATTCCACGGCCATACTCTGTATTCCACGGCCGTGGATTCCACGACCAAATTCGACCTCCATTCCAGAGGATATTACGGCCGTGGAAAAGCAAGGGAAAACGTGATTTTGACCGTGGAAAATAGTGATCAGCACGCTTCTTCAACTTCTCCTAATTCTTCTCCAAACCATCCAACATCCTTAGAAACCTCTAAGGAAACATCGGAAGCTCCCCAAGGACCATTGGGAGCTCCGAAAGCAATGGAACTCAAACCACTTCCTACTCATCTAAGGTACGCTTTTCTTGGATCTAACTCCACCTTCCCGGTTATCGTTAGTTCCGAATTAAGCATAGATGAACATGAACAGCTCATGATTGTCCTTAGGAAACATAGAAAAGCCATAGGCTATACTATTGAGGACTTAGTAGGAATTAAACCCTCCCTATGCATGCATAAAATACTAATGGAGGAGGACTTTAGAACTTCAAGACAACCTCAAAGGCGGTTGAATCCGACCATGAAGGAGGTTGTCAAGAAGGAAATTCTTAAACTTCTTGATGCAGGTATCATCTACCCTATCTCCGATAGCAAGTGGGTGAGCCCAGTTCAAGTAGTTCCGAAGAAGGGAGGAATGACGGTCATCACCAATAAGAACAACGAACTCATTCCTACCCGAACCGTGACTGGATGGCGAATGTGCATAGACTACCGCAAGCTCAACAACGCAACGCGGAAGGATCACTTTCCATTGCCATTCATCGACCAAATGCTTGAAAGGTTAGCACAACATTCATACTTTTGCTACCTTGACGGTTATAGTGGTTTCTTTCAGATCCCGATACATCCGGATGATCAAGAGAAGACCACATTCACGTGCCCTTGGGGTACGTTCGCTTATAGGAGGATGCCGTTCGGGCTTTGCAACGCCCCAGCCACCTTTCAACGGTGCATGATGGCCATCTTCTCCGAATATGTAGAGGAAATCATGGAAGTCTTCATGGACGACTTCTCCGTTTACGGTTCCTCTTTTAACGATTGTCTTTCTAACCTTTCTCTTGTTTTGCAAAGATGTGAAGACACTAACCTAGTCCTTAATTGGGAGAAGTGTCAATTCATGGTTAAAGAAGGAATCGTTTTAGGTCACTTAGTCTCTAGTAGAGGGATAGAGGTAGACAAGGCTAAAATAGAGACCATAGAGAAACTTCCTCCCCCAGTTTCGGTGAAGGGAATAAGAAGTTTTCTAGGACATGCTGGATTTTATAGACGTTTTATCCAAGACTTTTCTAAGATATCAAAACCTCTCACTAATCTATTGATGAAGGATGCGGTTTTTGAGTTTTCGCAGGAATGTCTAGATGCGTTCAACACCATCCGGCAAGCTCTAATTTCAGCACCCATTATCCAACCACCGGATTGGACTCTCCCTTTCGAGATTATGTGCGATGCTAGTGACGTAGCCATTGGGGCTGTTCTTGGGCAACGAAAGGAAGGACGAACCCACGCCATATACTACGCTAGCAAGACGCTAGACGAAGCCCAGCTCAACTACGCCACTACGGAAAAGGAATTTCTAGCCATTGTCTACGCTATTGACAAGTTTCGTTCCTATCTTGTAGGTGCAAAGGTGATTGTCTACACGGATCATGCTGCGATCCGGTACCTCCTTGCAAAGAAGGATGCGAAGCCAAGGCTGATTAGATGGATTCTTCTCCTACAAGAATTCGATCTTGAGATCCGCGACAAGAAAGGCTCGGAAAATTCTGTTGCGGATCATTTGAGTCGCCTAACACATCTAGAGGACGACCATTTACCCATTGATGACTCCTTTCCGGACGAACACCTACACATCATTGAGGAGTGCATCAAGGTAATCTCCAAGGGTGACGAACCATGGTTTGCTGATTTCGTTAATTATTTGGTTTGCCAGGAAATACCACCCGGACTATCATATGCGCAAAGGAAGAAGTTCTTCAAGGACGTCCGGGAATACCATTGGAACGAGCCTCTTCTCTTCAAGAGAGGTCCGGATGGCATCATTCGGCGATGTGTGCCGGAAGATGAGATGCAAAGTGTCATCCGTCATTGTCATTCACTACCTTGTGGAGGACACGCTAGTTCGAACAAAACTAGCGCAAAGGTATTGCAATCCGGATTTTATTGGCCTACTTTATTTAAAGATGTGCAATCCTTTGTTTCTTGTTGCGATGCTTGTCAAAGAACAGGCAATATCTCTAGAAGGAACGAGATGCCCCTCAACAACATCCAAGAGGTGGAGATTTTTGACGTTTGGGGAGTCGACTTCATGGGACCATTCCCTTCTTCTTGTGGGAACCAATACATACTATTGGCGGTAGACTATGTTTCTAGATGGGTGGAAGCCATTGCCTCTCCCACAAATGATGCCATGGTGGTGGTTAAGTTCTTCAACAAGACCATTTTTCCGCGATTCGGTACGCCAAGGACGATCATTAGTGATGGAGGTTCTCACTTCATAGCCCGTCGCTTTGAAGCTCTTCTATCCAAGTATGGGGTTACTCACAAGATCGCCACCCCTTACCATCCACAAACGAGTGGACAAGTTGAGATCTCAAATAGGGAGATCAAGGGAATTCTAGAGAAGACAGTTTCGAGGACTAGGAAGGATTGGTCCTTGAAACTAGATGATGCGCTATGGGCATACCGGACTGCATACAAGACTCCCATAGGAACCACACCATACAACCTTGTGTATGGGAAGTCTTGTCACTTGCCGGTAGAGCTAGAGCACAAGGCGTTTTGGGCTATCAAATGGCTGAATTTCAGCATGAAAGAAGCGGGAGAGAAGCGTCTCCTAGACATCAACAAGCTGGATGAACTCCGTTTGAACGCCTACGAAAACGCTAAGATTTACAAGGAAAGAGCAAAGCGTTGGCATGATAAGCATATCATTCCAAAGGACTTCCAAGAAGGAGATCAAGTTCTCCTCTTCAATTCGAGACTTCGCCTCTTTCCAGGTAAGTTAAAATCTCGTTGGACTGGACCTTTTCTAATTAAGCGTATTTTCCCCCATGGTGCAGTTGAAGTATGGGGTGAAGCTAGCGGAAGTTTTAAGGTGAACGGTCAACGACTCAAGAAGTACTCACCGGAACTCCAAGCTGAGGAGTTCGCACCTACCGCACTCGAATAAGTGCGAGTATGGTCTAGCTACGGACCTTAAACAAAGCGCTTCTTGGGAGGCAACCCAAGGTAATGCATTTTCGTTTTTGTTTTCGATTCATAGTTTAGTTTAGAATAGACTTTCGGTTTTATTTTGCCTCGATTCCTTCCGGTATGCTCGTGTTTTTGGTTGTAGGATCGATGGAAAAGGAGAAAGGAGGGATAATGTCAAAGAGAAGTGACGAAATTTGGACTTTGAAGCTTTACAGAGAGTTCCACGGTCTAAATTACGGTCGTCATTGCTACAGTGGCCGTAATTCTCAAAGGCCTGTGAAAAATCACCAAAATTACGGGTCCGTACATTTCCACGGCCGTGGAATGCCCCGACAGACCGTGATTTTTGAAATTTTGCCTGCGAGTATAAAAGCCACACTTCACCACAAAAACACCACAAAAACCCCCAATTTCCACGCCCTAAACGCCGAAAACACGCAGCCCCTCCCAAATCTTCGTTCTCTAATCGTTTTTAACGATTCTTCTTCCTAAACCGAAGCAAATCCAACCAAGAACAAGATCCAAGCAACAAATCGCGCGGAAAACGATCAACAAACTCGCATTTTGGATTTCTCAATCCGAAAAAAGAGGTTTTTGCTCTCTTCTTGATTTTAGCCGTTTTTGTTCGTTTTTGTTAGAGATTATTAGGAAGAACTGATTGAGATTGGAAGAAACTAGATTAGGACTGATTGTGGTTGAGTTTGATTGCTGATTTGCTGAGAATCGAAAATTCTGTGTCGAATCACGGTCTGTATAGGTTCCACGGCCGTGGTTTTGGGAAGAACAGACCGTAATTTGTAACAGAATGGACTTCGTGAGGAGAGTTTCGGGAAGGATTAAGGAAAAGAAAGGGGAACAGAATAAAAAGAGAAAGGGTAACCCCTCCACATCTAGGGCACCACCACCACCCTCATCCCCTTCACCACCATCCTCACCTTCACCTCCATCTTCACCCCCTCCTTCTAGCATACCGATCATACACGAAAACCACCAAGCTGCATTTGAGAGGATCGAGAAGAGGGCAGTAATTGGCCCTAGATACTTGTTGTTGGAGGATCTACATCCTCTCAACATTGTAGATGACCTTACATGGCTCTTGGATAGAGCCGGTTTGCTTGTCTTCACGAATATTCGTGAAGACGCTTATGAGGAGATCACCCGAGAGGTTGTGACGTCTTTCGAGCACAGCCCTGTTGATAGAACCGTCTCCTTCCGCCTCATGAACCAAGACTACCAGTTGAGTATAGTTGAGTTTGGGACCATTTTTGGGTTCCACGAGACCTACAACGGTCGCATCCCTAGGAACGTGTCCGCTAAGGACTTTTGGGGAGATGTAGCTATGGTCTATGCCGACGAGGACCGTTGGCATCCAGCTGACACCAAGGCCAAATTGATGTACCATTTGGCCTTGAAGATAGCTCACCGTGTTCTTTCGGAGTGTCTCTTCCCTAGGACGGAGACGCCCCAAAAGATCAAGACGGATGAGCTATTCCTTCTCTATGCTATGCTTCACGGATGCCGCGCCGATTGTGCTACCCTTTTGGCGGCGACCATGAGTAAATTGAAGAACAAATCGAGAGGGAACATTGGGTACGGTGGGATAGTGACCCACATAGCTAGGACTTTTGGAGTGGATTTCTCAGCTTGCACACGTATACCGGCAGTTCCATTAGGGCTACACGCTTTCATGGTTAGGGGACTCATCTTCCCCACACATAGAGGTCCGCCTTACGCGGGCATGCCCTGGGAGAGTAGGACTGGCAGGGGTATTGAGTGGCTGCCGGAGTATTCCATTGTGGCAGGACGCCACAACTGGAAGGAGACGTTCGCTGCGATGCATGCGAACAGGCTTGTAGCTCCCCCTTACGTTCCACCGCCGGTTGTAGATGAGGAGGATATGGGAGATCCGTATGAGAGTGGTGCAGGAGCAGAGCAGGAGTTCGGCTCGTTTCCGGATCAGCCGGATCAGCAGGATGTACCTAGACGCTCTCCGCGTCCGACTGGAGCTTCAGGCTCGTCATCTCGCCGCGCTAGTGTGAGCGAGAGACCCACGTGGATGACTACACCTCCCACCTGGTACGAGACACCTCCTCCTTGGTCCACTACATACACACCACCACCACCACCACCAGCAGCAGCACCAGCAGACGCTCCCGGATGGTATGATCGCGCTCCGGGATGGTATGAGAGGATGCCGGAGTGGGCTACCGGACTTTCAGAGAGAGTCGGAGCATTGGAGATCCGGGCGGACGCTAGAGATGGACGTTTGGACGACCTCGACCACATGATGAGGGACGTCTACCGCCAGCAGTTTGGGCGGTACTATGACCCGAGTTTCTCTCCATTCCCACCTCCACCGGCACCGCAGTGATTGATGACCGGACTTGCTCGTTTTAGACATCCCCGCCACCATTTGTGAGTTTTCTTTTCTTTCCTTGCTTTTGTTCTTTCTTGTGAACATTAGGGACAATGTTCGTCCTAAGTATGGGGTGGGATGTACTAAATGTTTGTAATAACTCTACTCTATATGTTGCTTCTATTCCGAGACTATTATTGCATGTTCATCATATGTCACACGTTTCATTCTTGCATTGCACGAAAAAGAACTTTAAAAACCCATAAAAATTGAAAATTTTTGAAAAATTTGATGCTTCTAATGAATTGAGATGAATTCTATGATAAACACTACTTGTGAATTAAGTTGATAACGATTGCATGCTTGAAAGGATAAGTAATTCGGAAGGAAATTGAATGAATAGATTTTACCTCTCTTGCAAGTTTTATAATGTGAAAATGTTACCTAAATTATGTAAGAAATCGAAGTTGAAATCACATTATAAGTTCTTATGCTTCTTTTTGAAATGATTAAGGCAATTCGATACTTTCTTTCTTCTTTCCTTTGATCATCTAACCCTTCATTGAAATATTAGCCTCCCTTACCCATCCGGGAACTTGGAAAGTGAATGAGAAAAAGGCATGTTTGATGTGGGAGGGCCATGAGAGCATATATTTGCAATCAATTGAATAGAAAGAAATTATAGGTTTGGGGAAGTCAATCATGACGATGAGTAACTCGGCACCATTCACATAGCCGGGTGTTTGTGTCTTGCCAAAGTCGGATTGAGCGATATTCCTAGCGGATTATGGTATGTGCGCTAAAGGTTTGAGGCATCTCGCAAAAATGAGAAACGCCAATCTCCTAGGCTTCGGTTTTTGTGCACCTCTATCCATAACTCCAAAAGTAAAGTCGAAAAATGAAAAGTAAGAGCGAAGCTCTAAGTGAAGAGTTGCGGAAACCGCAAAAGAAGAAGAAGGTAGTAGTCCATTTTCCCGGATTTATGCACCACTCTCCCTTAAAGTTTCCCTTCCCTTCCATACTCTAGACCTTTTCCTTTGAAAAGTCCTTAAGATCAAAAGAATGTTATATGGCTTGGTGATCTAAATTGAAGTTCTTATGATTGATTTTGATAATGTTTGAAGGTTATAATGCTTGCTTGGAAGTTAAATTGTTTCATGAGCTTTCTTTACCTCTTACTCTCTAATTAAGTGCGTGAAAGTTTGAAAACGAATGAAGCAAGGTTTGAGAATGATCTATTCTTTAGAAGTCACTTTCATCCAAAAGAAGGTACACATATTTCATCCTAACTCTTGTTTAAAGCTTTTTGAAAGACCTTGCTTAGGGACAAGCAAGTGTTAAGTATGGGGTTATTTGTTAGCATGAAATATTGTGATATTTTAGGCACGTTTTATAATCGTATTTGATTCATATTGATAGTCTTTGATGGAGCTTTATGCATATATGAGCTAGTATTACCTATATTGTCGATATGGATGTCTACACGAGTTCTATGTTGATTATAGGTGATTTGGGGCTATTTCCGAACGAAATCGAGCGAAGGAGAGTTGAGTTGATGTACCTCTAGATCAAGGACACCTTTTGGGAAGCAATTTGGAGTATTAGATTGAAGAATGCACGAATGAAGGCAAAAATCACGGTTTGACCCTAGATTACGGCCGTGGATTATGATGCAGAATTCGATGTTCATTCCAGGGGATATTACGGCCGTGGAAGTTACCCGTATTTGTTTCCACGCCTCAGAATTACGGTCGTGGAATCTTCCACGACCGTGATCTTGGCGAATCCTTTCGCCACGTTTCGAAGCCATGATCTTTTGAAGATCGGGCCGGGCCGACGTTTTGCCCTGCATTATAAAAAGGACGGATGAAGCAAGATTCCGTCACCTCGCTTTACCTCGTTGTCTAGCTTACGACCTTTCAAAAACCCTAAGTTTGGCGGCAAGAACGCAAGCTTAGCAACACACAAACCTTCATTCTTGAAGGTGATTTTGGGAGATCTCATTGAAGATCGAAGTTCGTGATTGGAGAATTGCTGTTAGTGATCTTTGCGTTGAGGAAGATCGAAGTTCTTGGAGGATTTTGCAAGAAAACTCCTCTTCTTGCTTAGGTTTGATTTAGGATCGGATTGACATCCCGTTTCCTTTCTTTCCTAAGATTGTGATTGTTTATTCCGAATTGAATCTTTTGACAAACATTTGTTCTTGATTGTGATTCTGAGATTCGTTCGAAGATTATTGAAAGTTCTTGAAAGTTCCCATCTTTTATCTTATAAATCTTGAATTGCTATCAAATGACTGTTATTGGCTAAAAACCCTTAACAATTCTAAGGTGAAGGGTTGATAGTTGTGGCTTAGATGATGATAGATCGATCGCAAACAGATTAGACCCTGAGAGTTAGAGAGTTGTCGCCGACAACCCTAAATTACGGGCTGTTCTTGAGTTCCACGGTCGTGGAATCTCAAGATCCAACCGTAATTTCCATGAGTTTACGAGCCTGCTTTTACCTTAATCTAAAGTTAAAGATTTGCTTTAGCTTAGTTTAGATTTGTCTTTTCTAGGTGGTAGTGAAGCCTCAACAACCTCTACCTCGATTGTGAGCCTCAATAACCTCAATCGGATAAGTTAGTCTTGACCTTTAGATTATAGGTTTGGGTATTTGATACTAATCCTTGCTTTTAGAACCTCTTTATATTGAGCCTCAACAACCTGTATAAGGAGTATCTCTTAGGTGAGTTACATAAGGTTTTTGGAACCTCAACCGTACGATTGCCTTACATTAGTGTACCTTTGCATATCTCTACTCTGTCTTTATATCATTAGTATATCTTGAATCTGTTGCCACAACTGAATACCCGGATCTTTAGGATTGTTGTTTTCCCAATATTTGCAAAACTCTCATATTTACTGCTTGATAACCTGAAATCGAATTTGTTCCCACCCAAATCCCTGTGTTCGATACTCTGGAATTCTTGCTTAGCTACCTCGATCCGTACACTGCGGGTTCGCTGCTTGATTCTAGTTTTATAAATTTAAAGCTTATTTGCATACACCTCTAGGGGCGAACAAGTTTTTGGCGCCGTTGCCGGGGATTTGGTTTCGGCCGAATTCGGTAACCGGTTGTCAAGCTTGGGAGCTTGCTCTCGTTATTTGATTCTTTTTGAGTGTATGCGCAGATCTAGAAACACCGAAGATCTCTTACCTCTTGATCAAGAGCTAGAGAAAACCTTGCGACAAAAACGCAAAGAAAAGAGGATGGCTCAAGAAAACGAAAACGATCTTCAAACTAAGTTAGCGGAGAAGGAAGCTCAACTCCGATGGAATGAGAATCTCCTCCAGGATGAGATGGATCGTCATCAAACTCAAGTTAACGGTCTACAAGACATGATCGTTCAAATGAAAATAAAGATGAGCGATCTTGAAGACAAGGTAGGAAAGAAGTCCTCAAGAAGAAGGACAAGGTCTAGAAGAAGAGGTAACTCATCCGCTGATGATAGTGATTCTTCCATGCCTGCGCTAGAAGAGATTGATCCCACGATCAACATAAATCCTTTCAACACACAAGGAGCTGCTAACCGCCGCATTCCACCTAGGAATGCGAGAGTCGAACGTGTGGATAATGAGCCAAGAACTCTTGGCCAGCGGATGGATCCAACACAACAACCGCGCCGCTTGGGCGTGAACTTTGATGCTGAAGACGTACAAGGGTTTAGTTTCAACCCTCAAGTTATCACTCTTGTTCGCCAAAGTCAGTTTGGCGGTACAAGTGCTGAATCTCCACACCAACACTTGCAAAACTTTGAGTGCATGATGGAGACAATGAGACCAAAGAGCGCTACTACCAACAGCTATAAGCTCAAACCTTTCTTTTTCTCTTTGAAAGGGAAAGCGCTATCTTGGTACCAAGCTCTTCCTAGTGGAAAGCTAGAGACGTGGGAAGACCTCTCCGCAGAGTTTCTCACCAAGTTCTTTCCGCCCTCCAAAACGGCGGAACTTAGAGGTAAGATTAATGCTTTTTCTATGAGACCTAACGAAAGTTTGTTTCAATCTTGGGAAAGGTTTCAGGATTTGCTCTTGGATTGCCCTCATCATGGCATATCCAAGCTTGCCTTGCTGGAAATTTACTATAAGGGGCTGGATGCGGGAACGCAATTCAACCTCCAATCCCTCTCATGCGGAACGTTCATGGACATGAGAGAAGATGACGCTTGGGACTTCATTGAGAAGCAAGCAAGAGTCATAGAGAAGTATTCCCACCGGAAAGTGGAGGGAAATCGTGTGGAGCAAGGAGCGAAGCTCACACATGAAGCTCAAAATCAGATTTTCTCCCTCAACAATGAAATCAAGGAGTTGAAGGAGGCTATCAAGACCAACTTCCCAAAGCATCAAGAGAAGGATGTTGGCTATTTGGGCAATAACAACGGCGGTGACAACACCAACCGCAACAACAATAACCGGAACAATAACCGGAACAACAATTGGAATGGAAACAACAACAACCGGAACAACAACAATTGGAACAACAATCGTGGTTCGAACAACAACAATTGGCGCTCCAATCAACAAAATTCCGGTAACTCTTATCCTTCCAATTCCAATTCACTAACTCCACCCTCTTCTTCCTCTACTCCTTTGAAAAGCCAGGGGCAAACATCAAATGGAGGAAACAATACGGGAAAGGAAAAGCCGGATCCCATGTTGGAAACGATCTTGGGAAAGCTTCAAGGGTTGGAGAACCGCATCATCAAGGTTGATGATCAAATTTCTAAGGTTGACAAAGCTCAAAAGGTTTTGGAGAATCAAATGTTCAACCATGCGGAGGAAGTTCCTAGGAATCAAGGGAAACTTCCGGGAAAGACGGAGGACAACCCTAAGGGAAGGGTGATGGCGATTACAACTAGGAGCGGAGTGACTACCACCGATCCGCAGCCTACGTTTGTTGAAGTCCCCGTAGAGAAAAGCAAGGAAAAGGGGAAGGAGAAGGAGGACGTCTATGTTCCACCTCCAGCTTTCAAACCTCCCCTACCATTCCCTCAATCTAGAGCGCGAGCGCGCCTAGACAAGCAATTTGGTAAGTTCATAGAACTCATGAGCAAACTGCATATTAATATACCTTTCATTGATGCTATTGTAGGTATGCCGGCTTATGGCAAGTTCTTGAAGGAGCTCCTCTCTAACAAAAGGAAGCTAGAAGATTTTGGAGAAGTCAAGATGAGTTCGGATTCTTCGGACCTCATCAAGACCATGAAAGAGAAAATGCCCCCAAAGCTGAAGGATCCGGGGTCATTTTGCATTCCCATAGGAGTGGGAGAGGTCACATATGACGCTCTATGTGACTTAGGAGCAAGTGTGAGCATCATACCACTTGCATTGTGCAGGAAGATCGGTTTAGGCGATCCTAAACCGGTGAAGATGACGTTATACATGGCGGATCGATCCATTACTCGTCCCGTCGGCATTGTAGAGGACGTCCCTGTCAAGCTAGGCAAGTTCTTTGTCCCCATTGACTTTGTTGTGCTTGACATTCCTGCAGATAGTCCGGTCCCGATCATACTCGGAAGACCGTTTCTTGCAACTTCCGGCTGCATGGTCGATTGCAAGAATGGAAGACTCGCCTTTGACATTGGGGAGGAGAAAGTGGAGTTCGTTCTTTCCACTCTAGTGAAGGAGCCGATCTTTGATGAGGATATTTACAACATCCAAGACGAAGAAGGTTTGTCTAGGGAGGAGGTAAGTGCGATTCTCTTTAACGATCCTTTGCAAAAGGTTATCACTATGAGTCTAACCCATGAAGGAGAAGAAGGAGAGTGCAAAGAGGAAATTGAAGCCTTGGAAGCACAAGAAGAGATGCATGAAGTAGAGTTTGAGAAACTCCACGATGAGGCTGAGAATACAAGATTCCACGGCCATACCCTTTATTCCACGGCCGTGGATTCCACAACCAAATTCGACCTCCATTCCAGAGGATATTACGGCCGTGGAAAAACAGGGGAGAACGTGATTTTGACCGTGGAAAATAGTGATCAGCACGCTTCTTCAACTTCTCCTAATTCATCTCCAAACCATCCAACATCCTTAGAAACCTCTAAGGAAACATCGGAAGCTCCTCAAGGATCATTGGAAGCTCCGAAAGCGATGGAACTCAAACCACTTCCTACTCATCTAAGGTACGCTTTTCTTGGATCTAATTCTACCTTCCCGGTTATCGTTAGTTCCGAATTAAGCATAGATGAACATGAACAGCTCATGATTGTCCTTAGGAAACATAGAAAAGCCATAGGCTATACTATTGAGGACTTAGTAGGAATTAAACCCTCCCTATGCATGCATAAAATACTAATGGAGGAGGATTTTAGAACTTCAAGACAACCTCAAAGGCGGTTGAATCCGACCATGAAGGAGGTTGTCAAGAAGGAAATTCTTAAACTTCTTGATGCAGGTATCATCTATCCTATCTCCGATAGCAAGTGGGTGAGCCCAGTTCAAGTAGTTCCGAAGAAGGGAGGAATGACGGTCATCACCAATAAGAACAACGAACTCATTCCTACCCGAACCGTGACTGGATGGCGAATGTGCATAGACTACCGCAAGCTCAACAACGCCAAATTGATGTACCATTTGGCCTTGAAGATAGCTCACCGTGTTCTTTCGGAATGTCTCTTCCCTAGGACGGAGACGCCCCAAAAGATCAAGACGGATGAGCTATTCCTCCTCTATGCTATGCTTCACGGATGCCGAGCCGATTGTGCTACCCTTTTAGCGGCGACTATGAGTAAGTTGAAGAACAAGTCGAGAGGGAACATTGGGTATGGTGGGATAGTGACCCACATAGCTAGGACTTTTGGAGTGGATTTCTCAGCTTGCACGCGTATACCGGCAGTTCCATTAGGGCTACACGCTTTCATGGTTAGGGGACTCATCTTCCCCACACATAGAGGTCCGCCTTACGCGGGCATGCCCTGGGAGAGTAGGACCGGCAGGGGTATTGAGTGGCTGCCGGAGTATTCCATTGTGGCAGGACGCCACAACTGGAAGGAAACGTTCGCTGCGATGCATGCGAACAGGCTTGTAGCTCCCCCTTACGTTCCACCGCCGGTTGTAGATGAGGAGGATATGGGAGATCCGTATGAGAGTGGTGCAGGAGCAGAGCAGGAGTTCGGCTCGTTTCCGGATCAGCCGGATCAGCAGGATGTACCTAGACGCTCTCCGCGTCCGACTGGAGCTTCAGGCTCGTCATCTCGCCGCGCTAGTGTGAGCGAGAGACCCACGTGGATGACTACACCTCCCACCTGGTACGAGACACCTCCTCCTTGGTCCACTACATACACAGCACCACCACCACCACCACCACCAGCAGCAGCACCAGCAGACGCTCCCGGATGGTATGATCGCGCTCCGGGATGGTATGAGAGGATGCCGGAGTGGGCTACCGGACTTTCAGAGAGAGTCGGAGCATTGGAGATCCGGGCGGACGCTAGAGATGGACGTTTGGACGACCTCGACCACATGATGAGGGACGTCTACCGCCAGCAGTTTGGGCGGTACTATGACCCGAGTTTCTCTCCATTCCCACCTCCACCGGCACCGCAGTGATGGATGACCGGACTTGCTCGTTTTAGACATCCCCGCCGCCATTTGTGAGTTTTCTTTTCTTTTCTTGCTTTTGTTCTTTCTTGTGAACATTAGGGACAATGTTCGTCCTAAGTATGGGGTGGGATGTACTAAATGTTTGTAATAACTCTACTCTATATGTTGCTTCTATTCCGAGACTATTATTGCATGTTCATCATATGTCACACGTTTCATTCTTGCATTGCATGAAAAAGAACTTTAAAAACCCATAAAAATTGAAAATTTTTGAAAAATTTGATGCTTCTAATGAATTGAGATGAATTCTATGATAAACACTACTTGTGAATTAAGTTGATAACAATTGCATGCTTGAAAGGATAGTAATTCGAAAAGAAATTGAATGAATAGATTTTACCTCTTTTGCAAGTTTTATAATGTGAAAATGTTACCTAAATCAGATAAGAAATCGAAGTTGAAATCACATTATAAGTTCTTATGCTTCTTTTTGAGATGATTAAGGCAATTCGATACTTTCTTTCTTCTTTCCTTTGATCATCTAGCTCCTCATTGAAATATTAGCCTCCCTTACCCATCCGGGAACTTGGAAAGTGAATGAGAAAAAGGCATGTTTGATGTGGGAGGGCCATGAGAGCATATATTTGCAATCAATTGAATAGAAAGAAATTATAGGTTTGGGGAAGTCAATCATGACGATGAGTAACTCGGCACCATTCACATAGCCGGGTGTTTGTGTCTTGCCAAAATCGGATTGAGCGATATTCCTAGCGGATTATGGTATGTGCGCTAAGGGTTTGAGGCATCTCGCAAAAATGAGAAACGCCAATCTCCTAGGCTTCGGTTTTTGTGCACCTCTATCCATAACTCCAAAAGTAAAGTCGAAAAATGAAAAGTAAGAGCGAAGCTCTAAGTGAAGAGTTGCGGAAACCGCAAAAAGAAGAAGAAGGTAGTAGTCCATTTTCCCGGATTTATGCACCACTCTCCCTTAAAGTTTCCCTTCCCTTCCATGCTCTAGACCTTTTCCTTTGAAAAGTCCTTGAGATCAAAAGAATGTTATATGGCTTGGTGATCTAAATTGAAGTTCTTATGATTGATTTTGATAATGTTTGAAGGTTATAATGCTTGCTTGGAAGTTAAATTGTTTCATGAGCTTTCTTTGCCTCTTACTCTCTAATTAAGTGCGTGAAAGTTTGAAAACGAATGAAGCAAGGTTTGAGAATGATCTATTCTTTAGAAGCCACTTTCATCCAAAAGAAGGTACACATATTTCATCCTAACTCTTGTTTAAAGCTTTTTGAAAGACCTTGCTTAGGGACAAGCAAGTGTTAAGTATGGGGTTATTTGTTAGCATGAAATATTGTGATATTTTTAGGCACGTTTTATAATCGCATTTGATTCATATTGATAGTCTTTGATGGAGCTTTATGCATATATGAGCTAGTATTGCCTATATTGTCGATATGGATGTCTACACGAGTTCTATGTTGATTATAGGTGATTTGGAGCTATTTCCGAACGAAATCGAGCGAAGGAGAGTTGAGTTGATGTACCTCTAGATCAAGGACACCTTTTGGAAGCAATTTGGAGTATTAGATTGAGGAATGCACGAATGAAGGCAAAAATCACGGTTTGACCCAAGATTACGGCCGTGGATTGTGATGCAGAATTCGATGTTCATTCCAGGGGATATTACGGCCGTGGAATCTACCCGTATTTGTTTCCACGCCTCAGAATTACGGTCGTGGAATCTTCCGCGACCGTGATCTTGGCGAATCCTTTCGCCACGTTTCGAAGCCATGATCTTTTGAAGATCGGGCCGGGCCGACGTTTTGCCCTGCATTATAAAAAGGACGGATGAAGCAAGATTCCGTCACCGGGCTTTACCTCGTTGTCTAGCTTACGACCTTTCAAAAACCCTAAGTTTGGCGGCAAGAACGCAAGCTTAGCAACACACAAACCTTCATTCTTGAAGGTGATTTTGGGAGATCTCATTGAAGATCGAAGTTCGTGATTGGAGAATTGCTGTTAGTGATCTTTGCGTTGAAGAAGATCGAAGTTCTTGGAGGATTTTGCAAGAAAACTCCTCTTCTTGCTTAGGTTTGATTTAGGATCGGATTGACATCCCGTTTCCTTTCTTTCCTAAGATTGTGATTGTTTATTCCGAATTGAATCTTTTGACAAACATTTGTTCTTGATTGTGATTCTGAGATTCGTTCGAAGATTATTGAAAGTTCTTGAAAGTTCCCATCTTTTATCTTATAAATCTTGAATTGCTATCAAATGACTGTTATTGGCTAAAAACCCTTAACAATTCTAAGGTGAAGGGTTGATAGTTGTGGCTTAGATGATGATAGATCGATCGCAAACAGAATAGACCCTGAGAGTTAGAGAATTGTCGCCGACAACCCTAAATTACGGGCTGTTCTTGAGTTCCACGACCGTGGAATCTCAAGATCCGACCGTAATTTCCATGAGTTTACGAGCCTGCTTTTACCTTAATCCAAAGTTAAAGATTTGCTTTAGCTTAGTTTAGACTTGTCTTTTCTAGGTGGTAGTGAAGCCTCAACAACCTCTACCTCGATTGTGAGCCTCAACAACCTCAATCGGATAAGTTAGTCTTGACCTTTAGATTATAGGTTTGGGTATTTGATACTAATCCTTGCTTTTAGAACCTCTTTATATTGAGCCTCAACAACCTGTATAAGGAGTATCTTTTAGGTGAGTTACATAAGGTTTTTGGAACCTCAACCGTACGATTACCTTACATTAGTGTACCTTTGCTTATCTCTACTCTGTCTTCATATTATTAGTATATCTTGAATCTGTTGCCACAACTGAATACCCGGATCTTTAGGATTGTTGTCTTCCCAATATTTGCAAAACTCTCATATTTATTGCTTGATAACCTGAAATCGAATTTGTTCCCACCCAAATCCCTGTGTTCGATACTCTGGAATTCTTGCTTAGCTACCTCGATCCGTACACTGCGGGTTCGCTGCTTGATTCTAGTTTTATAAATTTAAAGCTTATTTGCACACACCTCTAGGGGCGAACAAGTTTTTGGCGCCGTTGCCGGGGATTTGGTTTCGGCCGAATTCGGTAACCGGTTGTCAAGCTTGGGAGCTTGCTCTCGTTATTTGATTCTTTTTGAGTGTATGCGCAGATCTAGAAACACCGAAGATCTCTTACCTCTTGATCAAGAGCTAGAGAAAACCTTGCGACAAAAACGCAAAGAAAAGAGGATGGCTCAAGAAAACGAAAACGATCTTCAAACTAAGTTAGCGGAGAAGGAAGCTCAACTCCGATGGAATGAGAATCTCCTCCAGGATGAGATGGATCGTCATCAAACTCAAGTTAACAGTCTACAAGACATGATCGTTCAAATGAAAATAAAGATGAGCGATCTTGAAGACAAGGTAGGAAAGAAGTCCTCAAGAAGAAGGACAAGGTCTAGAAGAAGAGGTAACTCATCCGCTGATGATAGTGATTCTTCCATGCCTGCGCTAGAAGAGATTGATCCCACGATCAACATAAATCCTTTCAACACACAAGGAGCTGCTAACCGCCGCATTCCACCTAGGAATGCGAGAGTCGAACGTGTGGATAATGAGCCAAGAACTCTTGGCCAGCGGATGGATCCAACACAACAACCGCGCCGCTTGGGCGTGAACTTTGATGCTGAAGACGTACAAGGGTTTAGTTTCAACCCTCAAGTTATCACTCTTGTTCGCCAAAGTCAGTTTGGCGGTACAAGTGCTGAATCTCCACACCAACACTTGCAAAACTTTGAGTGCATGATGGAGACAATGAGACCAAAGAGCGCTACTACCAACAGCTATAAGCTCAAACCTTTCTTTTTCTCTTTGAAAGGGAAAGCGCTATCTTGGTACCAAGCTCTTCCTAGTGGAAAGCTAGAGACGTGGGAAGACCTCTCCGCAGAGTTTCTCACCAAGTTCTTTCCGCCCTCCAAAACGGCAGAACTTAGAGGTAAGATTAATGCTTTTTCTATGAGACCTAACGAAAGTTTGTTTCAATCTTGGGAAAGGTTTCAGGATTTGCTCTTGGATTGCCCTCATCATGGCATATCCAAGCTTGCCTTGCTGGAAATTTACTACAAGGGGCTGGATGCGGGAACGCAATTCAACCTTCAATCCCTCTCATGTGGAACGTTCATGGACATGAGAGAAGATGACGCTTGGGACTTCATTGAGAAGCAAGCAAGAGTCATAGAGAAGTATTCCCACCGGAAGATGGAGGGAAATCGTGTGGAGCAAGGAGCGAAGCTCACACATGAAGCTCAAAATCAGATTTTCTCCCTCAACAATGAGATCAAAGAATTGAAGGAGACTATCAAGACCAACTTCCCAAAGCAGCAAGAGAAGAATGTTGGCTATTTGGGCAATAACAACGGCGGTGACAACACCAACCGCAACAACAATAACCGGAACAATAACCGGAACAACAATTGGAATGGAAACAACAACAACCGGAACAACAACAATTGGAACAACAATCGTGGTTCGAACAACAACAATTGGCGCTCCAATCAACAAAATTCCGGTAACTCCTATCCTTCCAATTCCAATGCACTAACTCCACCCTCTTCTTCCTCTACTCCTTTGAAAAGCCAGGGGCAATCATCAAATGGAGGAAACAATACGGGAAAGGAAAAGTCGGATCCCATGTTGGAAACGATCTTGGGAAAGCTTCAAGGGTTGGAGAACCGCATCATCAAGGTTGATGATCAAATTTCTAAGGTTGACAAGGCTCAAAAGGTTTTGGAGAATCAAATGTTCAACCATGCGGAGGAAGTCCCTAGGAATCAAGGGAAACTTCCAGGAAAGACGGAGGACAACCCTAAGGGAAGGGTAATGGCGATCACAACTAGGAGCGGAGTGACTACCACCGATCCGCAGCCTACGTTTGTTGAAGTCCCCGTAGAGAAAAGTAAAGAAAAGGGGAGGGAGAAGGAGGACGTCTATGTTCCACCTCCAGCTTTCAAACCCCCCCTACCATTCCCTCAATCTAGAGCGTGAGCGCGCCTAGACAAGCAATTCGGTAAGTTCATAGAACTCATGAGCAAACTGCATATTAATATACCTTTCATTGATGCTATTGTAGGTATGCCGGCTTATGGCAAGTTCTTGAAGGAGCTCCTCTCTAACAAGAGGAAGCTGGAAGATTTTGGAGAAGTCAAGATGAGTTCGGATTCTTCGGACCTCATCAAGACTATGAAGGAGAAAATGCCCCCAAAGCTGAAAGATCCGGGGTCGTTTTGCATTCCCATAGGAGTGGGAGAGGTCACATATGACGCTTTGTGTGATCTAGGAGCAAGTGTGAGCATCATACCACTTGCGTTGTGCAGGAAGATCGGTTTAGGCGACCCTAAACCAGTGAAGATGACGTTATACATGGCGGATCGATCCATTACTCGTCCCGTCGGCATTGTAGAGGACGTCCCTGTTAAGCTAGGCAAGTTCTTTGTCCCCATTGACTTTGTTGTGCTTGACATTCCTGCAGATAGTCCGGTCCCGATCATACTCGGAAGACCGTTTCTTGCAACTTCCGGCTGCATGGTCGATTGCAAGAATGGAAGACTCGCTTTTGACATTGGGGAAGAGAAAGTAGAGTTCGTTCTTTCCACTCTAGTGAAGGAGCCGATCTTTGATGAGGATATTTACAACGTCCAAGACGAAGAAGGCTTGTCTAGGGAGGAGGTAAGTGCGATTCTCTTTAACGATCCTTTGCAAAAGGTTATCACTATGAGTCTAACCCATGAAGGAGAAGAAGGAGAGTGCAAAGAGGAAATTGAAGCCTTGGAAGCACAAGAAGAGATGCATGAAGTGGAGTTTGAAAAACTCCACGACGAGGCTGAAAATACAAGATTCCACGGCCATACCCTGTATTCCACGGCCGTGGATTCCACAACCAAATTCGACCTCCATTCCAGAGGATATTACGGCCGTGGAAAAGCAGGGGAAAACGTGATTTTGACCGTGGAAAATAGTGATCAGCACGCTTCTTCAACTTCTCCTAATTCTTCTCCAAACCATTCAACATCCTTAGAAACCTCTAAGGAAACATCGGAAGCTCCTCAAGGATCATCGGAAACTCCGAAAGCAATGGAACTCAAACCACTTCCTACTCATCTAAGGTACGCTTTTCTTGGATCTAACTCCACCTTCCCGGTTATCGTTAGTTCCGAATTAAGCATAGATGAACATGAACAGCTCATGATTGTCCTTAGGAAACATAGAAAAGCCATAGGCTATACTATTGAGGACTTAGTAGGAATTAAACCCTCCCTATGCATGCATAAAATACTAATGGAGGAGGATTTTAGAACTTCGAGACAACCTCAAAGGCGGTTGAATCCGACCATGAAGGAGGTTGTCAAGAAGGAAATTCTTAAACTTCTTGATGCAGGTATCATCTATCCTATCTCCGATAGCAAGTGGGTGAGCCCAGTTCAAGTAGTTCCGAAGAAGGGAGGAATGACGGTCATCACCAATAAGAACAACGAACTCATTCCTACCCGAACAGTGACAGGATGGCGAATGTGCATAGACTACCGCAAGCTCAACAACGCAACGCGGAAGGATCACTTTCCATTGCCATTCATAGACCAAATGCTTGAAAGGTTAGCACAACATTCATACTTTTGCTACCTTGACGGTTATAGTGGTTTCTTTCAGATCCCGATACATCCGGATGATCAAGAGAAGACCACATTCACGTGCCCTTGGGGTACGTTCGCTTATAGGAGGATGCCGTTCGGGCTTTGCAACGCCCCAGCCACCTTTCAACGGTGCATGATGGCCATCTTCTCCGAATACGTAGAGGAAATCATGGAAGTCTTCATGGACGACTTCTCCGTTTACGGTTCCTCCTTTAACGATTGTCTTTCTAACCTTTCTCTTGTTTTGCAAAGATGTGAAGACACTAACCTAGTCCTTAATTGGGAGAAGTGTCAATTCATGGTTAAGGAAGGAATCGTTTTAGGTCACTTAGTCTCTAGTAGAGGGATAGAGGTAGACAAGGCTAAAATAGAGACCATAGAAAAACTTCCTCCTCCAGTTTCGGTGAAGGGAATAAGAAGTTTTCTAGGACATGCTGGATTTTATAGACGTTTTATCCAAGACTTTTCTAAGATATCAAAACCTCTCACTAATCTATTGATGAAGGATGCGGTTTTTGAGTTTTCGCAGGAATGTCTAGATGCGTTCAACACCATCCGGCAAGCTCTAATTTCAGCACCCATTATCCAACCACCGGATTGGACTCTCCCTTTCGAGATTATGTGCGATGCTAGTGACGTAGCCATAGGAGCTGTTCTTGGGCAACGAAAGGAAGGACGAACCCACGCCATATACTACGCTAGCAAGACGCTAGACGAAGCCCAGCTCAACTACGCCACTACGGAAAAGGAATTTCTAGCCATTGTCTACGCTATTGACAAATTTCGCTCCTATCTTGTAGGTGCAAAGGTGATTGTCTACACGGATCATGCTGCGATCCGGTACCTCCTTGCAAAGAAAGATGCGAAACCAAGGCTGATTAGATGGATTCTTCTCCTACAAGAATTCGATCTTGAGATCCGCGACAAGAAAGGCTCGGAAAATTCTGTTGCGGATCATTTGAGTCGCCTAACACATCTAGAGGACGACCATTTACCCATTGATGACTCCTTTCCGGACGAACATCTACACATCATTGAGGAGTGCATCAAGGTAATCTCCAAGGGTGACGAACCATGGTTTGCTGATTTCGTTAATTATTTGGTTTGCCAGGAAATACCACCCGGACTATCATATGCGCAAAGGAAGAAGTTCTTCAAGGACGTCCGGGAATACCATTGGAACGAGCCTCTTCTCTTCAAGAGAGGTCCGGATGGCATCATTCGGCGATGTGTGCCGGAAGATGAGATGCAAAGTGTCATCCGTCATTGTCATTCACTACCTTGTGGAGGACACGCTAGTTCGAACAAAACTAGCGCAAAGGTATTGCAATCCGGATTTTATTGGCCTACTTTATTTAAAGATGTGCAATCCTTTGTTTCTTGTTGCGATGCTTGTCAAAGAACAGGCAATATCTCTAGAAGGAACGAGATGCCCCTCAACAACATCCAAGAGGTGGAGATTTTTGACGTTTGGGGAGTCGATTTCATGGGACCATTCCCTTCTTCTTGTGGAAACCAATACATACTATTGGCGGTAGACTACGTTTCTAGATGGGTGGAAGCAATTGCCTCTCCCACGAATGATGCCATGGTGGTGGTTAAGTTCTTCAACAAGACCATCTTTCCGCGATTCGGGACGCCAAGGACGATCATTAGTGATGGAGGTTCTCACTTCATAGCCCGTCGCTTTGAAGCTCTTCTATCCAAGTATGGGGTTACTCACAAGATCGCCACCCCTTACCATCCACAAACGAGTGGACAAGTTGAGATCTCAAATAGGGAGATCAAGGGAATTCTAGAGAAGACAGTTTCGAGGACTAGGAAGGATTGGTCCTTGAAACTAGATGATGCGCTATGGGCATACCGGACTGCATACAAGACTCCCATAGGAACCACACCATACAACCTTGTGTATGGGAAGTCTTGTCACTTGCCGGTAGAGCTAGAGCACAAGGCGTTTTGGGCTATCAAGTGGCTGAATTTCAGCATGAAAGAAGCAGGAGAGAAGCGTCTCCTAGACATCAACAAGCTGGATGAACTCCGTTTGAACGCCTACGAAAACGCTAAGATTTACAAGGAAAGAGCAAAGCGTTGGCATGATAAGCATATCATTCCAAAGGACTTCCAAGAAGGAGATCAAGTTCTCCTCTTCAATTCGAGACTTCGCCTCTTTCCAGGTAAGTTAAAATCTCGTTGGACTGGACCTTTTCTAATTAAGCGTATTTTCCCCCACGGTGCAGTTGAAGTATGGGGTGAAGCTAGCGGAAGTTTTAAGGTGAACGGTCAACGACTCAAGAAGTACTCACCGGAACTCCAAGCTGAGGAGTTCGCACCTACCGCACTCGAATAAGTGCAGTATGGTCTAGCTACGGACCTTAAACAAAGCGCTTCTTGGGAGGCAACCCAAGGTATTGCATTTTCGTTATTACTTTCGATTCATAGATTAGCTTAGAATAGAAGTTTTTGCTTTATTTTTGCCTCGATTTCTCCCGGTATGTTCGTGTTTTTGGTTGTAGTATCGATGAAAAAAAGGGAAAGGAAGGATAATGTCGAAGAGAAGTGACGAAATTTGGACTTTGAAGCTTTACAGAGAGTTCCACGGTCTAAATTACGGTCGTCATTGCTACAGTGGCCGTAATTCTCAAAGGCCTGTGAAAAATCACCAAAATTACGGTCCGTACATTTCCACGGCCGTGGAATGCCCCGACAGACCGTGATTTTTGAAATTTTGCCTGCGAGTATAAAAGCCACACTTCACCACAAAAACACCACAAAAACCCCCAATTTCCACGACCTAAACGACGAAACGACGCAGCCCCTCCCAAATCTTCATTCTCTAATCGTTTTTAACGATTCTTCTTCCTAAACCGAAGCAAATCCAACCAAGAACAAGATCCAAGCAACAAATCGCGCGGAAAACGATCAACAAACTCGCATTTTGGATTTCTCAATCCGAAAAAAGAGGTTTTTGCTCTCTTCTTGATTTTAGCCGTTTTTGTTCGTTTTTGTTAGAGATTATTAGGAAGAACTGATTGAGATTGGAAGAAACTAGATTAGGACTGATTGTGGTTGAGTTTGATTGCTGATTTGCTGAGAATCGAAAATTCTGTGTCGAATCACGGTCTGTTAAGGTTCCACGGCCGTGGTTTTGGGAAGAACAGACCGTAATTTGTAACAGAATGGACTTCGTGAGGAGAGTTTCTGGAAGGATTAAGGAAAAGAAAGGGGAACAGAATAAGAAGAGAAAGGGTAACCCCTCCACATCTAGGGCACCACCACCACCCTCATCCCCTTCACCACCATCCTCACCCTCACCTCCATCTTCACCACCTCCTTCTAGCATACCGATCATACACGAAAACCACCAAGCTGCATTTGAGAGGATCGAGAAGAGGGCAGTAATTGGCCCTAGATACTTGTTTTTGGAGGATCTACATCCTCTCAACATTGTAGATGACCTTACATGGCTCTTGGATAGAGCCGGTTTGCTTGTCTTCACGAATATTCGTGAAGACGCTTATGAGGAGATCACCCGAGAGGTTGTGACGTCTTTCGAGCACAGCCCTGTTGATAGAACCGTCTCCTTCCGCCTCATGAACCAAGACTACCAGTTGAGTATAGTTGAGTTTGGGACCATTTTTGGGTTCCACGAGACCTACAACGGTCGCATCCCTAGGAACGTGTCCGCTAAGGACTTTTGGGGAGATGTAGCTATGGTCTATGCCGACGAGGACCGTTGGCATCCAGCTGACACCAAGGCCAAATTGATGTACCATTTGGCCTTGAAGATAGCTCACCGTGTTCTTTCGGAGTGTCTCTTCCCTAGGACGGAGACGCCCCAAAAGATCAAGACGGATGAGCTATTCCTGCTCTATGCTATGCTTCACGGATGCCGCGCCGATTGTGCTACCCTTCTGGCGGCGACTATGAGTAAATTGAAGAACAAATCGAGAGGGAACATCGGATATGGTGGGATAGTGACCCACATAGCTAGGACTCTTGGAGTGGATTTCTCAGCTTGTACGCGTATACCGGCAGTTCCATTAGGGCTACACGCTTTCATGGTTAGGGGACTCATCTTCCCCACACATAGAGGTCCGCCTTACGCGGGCATGCCCTGGGAGAGTAGGACCGGCAGGGGTATTGAGTGGCTGCCGGAGTATTCCATTGTGGCAGGACGCCACAACTGGAAGGAGACGTTCGCTGCGATGCATGCGAACAGGCTTGTAGCTCCCCCTTACGTTCCACCGCCGGTTGTAGATGATGAGGATATGGGAGATCCGTATGAG
Organism: Fagopyrum esculentum; assembly: GCA_033239045.1. Lineage (NCBI taxonomy): Eukaryota > Viridiplantae > Streptophyta > Magnoliopsida > Caryophyllales > Polygonaceae > Fagopyrum > Fagopyrum esculentum. Next base: position 18,833,693 of record BSUD01000004.1, on the reverse strand, counting down.
AGTGGTGCAGGAGCAGAGCAGGAGTTCGGCTCGTTTCCGGATCAGCCGGATCAGCAGGATGTACCTAGACGCTCTCCGCGTCCGACTGGAGCTTCAGGCTCGTCATCTCGCCGCGCTAGTGTGAGCGAGAGACCCACGTGGATGACTACACCTCCCACCTGGTACGAGACACCTCCTCCTTGGTCCACTACATACACAGCACCACCACCACCACCACCACCAGCAGCAGCACCAGCAGACGCTCCCGGATGGTATGATCGCGCTCCGGGATGGTATGAGAGGATGCCGGAGTGGGCTACCGGACTTTCAGAGAGAGTCGGAGCATTGGAGATCCGGGCGGACGCTAGAGATGGACGTTTGGACGACCTCGACCACATGATGAGGGACGTCTACCGCCAGCAGTTTGGGCGGTACTATGACCCGAGTTTCTCTCCATTCCCACCTCCACCGGCACCGCAGTGATTGATGACCGGACTTGCTCGTTTTAGACATCCCCGCCACCATTTGTGAGTTTTCTTTTCTTTCCTTGCTTTTGTTCTTTCTTGTGAACATTAGGGACAATGTTCGTCCTAAGTATGGGGTGGGATGTACTAAATGTTTGTAATAACTCTACTCTATATGTTGCTTCTATTCCGAGACTATTATTGCATGTTCATCATATGTCACACGTTTCATTTTTGAAAAATTTGATGCTTCTAATGAATTGAGATGAATTCTATGATAAACACTACTTGTGAATTAAGTTGATAACGATTGCATGCTTGAAAGGATAGTAATTCGGAAGGAAATTGAATGAATAGATTTTACCTCTCTTGCAAGTTTTATAATGTGAAAATGTTACCTAAATTATGTAAGAAATCGAAGTTGAAATCACATTATAAGTTCTTATGCTTCTTTTTGAAATGATTAAGGCAATTCGATACTTTCTTTCTTCTTTCCTTTGATCATCTAACCCTTCATTGAAATATTAGCCTCCCTTACCCATCCGGGAACTTGGAAAGTGAATGAGAAAAAGGCATGTTTGATGTGGGAGGGCCATGAGAGCATATATTTGCAATCAATTGAATAGAAAGAAATTATAGGTTTGGGGAAGTCAATCATGACGATGAGTAACTCGGCACCATTCACATAGCCGGGTGTTTGTGTCTTGCCAAAGTCGGATTGAGCGATATTCCTAGCGGATTATGGTATGTGCGCTAAAGGTTTGAGGCATCTCGCAAAAATGAGAAACGCCAATCTCCTAGGCTTCGGTTTTTGTGCACCTCTATCCATAACTCCAAAAGTAAGGTCGAAAAATGAAAAGTAAGAGCGAAGCTCTAAGTGAAGAGTTGCGGAAACCGCAAAAGAAGAAGAAGGTAGTAGTCCATTTTCCCGGATTTATGCACCACTCTCCCTTAAAGTTTCCCTTCCCTTCCATGCTCTAGACCTTTTCCTTTGAAAAGTCCTTAAGATCAAAAGAATGTTATATGGCTTGGTGATCTAAATTGAAGTTCTTATGATTGATTTTGATAATGTTTGAAGGTTATAATGCTTGCTTGGAAGTTAAATTGTTTCATGAGCTTTCTTTACCTCTTACTCTCTAATTAAGTGCGTGAAAGTTTGAAAACGAATGAAGCAAGGTTTGAGAATGATCTATTCTTTAGAAGCCACTTTCATCCAAAAGAAGGTACACATATTTCATCCTAACTCTTGTTTAAAGCTTTTTGAAAGACCTTGCTTAGGGACAAGCAAGTGTTAAGTATGGGGTTATTTGTTAGCATGAAATATTGTGATATTTTAGGCACGTTTTATAATCGCATTTGATTCATATTGATAGTCTTTGATGGAGCTTTATGCATATATGAGCTAGTATTGCCTATATTGTCGATATGGATGTCTACACGAGTTCTATGTTGATTATAGGTGATTTGGAGCTATTTCCGAACGAAATCGAGCGAAGGAGAGTTGAGTTGATGTACCTCTAGATCAAGGACACCTTTTGGAAGCAATTTGGAGTATTAGATTGAGGAATGCACGAATGAAGGCAAAAATCACGGTTTGACCCAAGATTACGGTCGTGGATTGTGATGCAGAATTCGATGTTCATTCCAGGGGATATTACGGCCGTGGAATCTACCCGTATTTGTTTCCACGCCTCAGAATTACGGTCGTGGAATCTTCCGCGACCGTGATCTTGGCGAATCCTTTCGCCACGTTTCGAAGCCATGATCTTTTGAAGATCGGGTCGGGCCGACGTTTTGCCCTGCATTATAAAAAGGACGGATGAAGCAAGATTCCGTCACCGGGCTTTACCTCGTTGTCTAGCTTACGACCTTTCAAAAACCCTAAGTTTGGCGGCAAGAACGCAAGCTTAGCAACACACAAACCTTCATTCTTGAAGGTGATTTTGGGAGATCTCATTGAAGATCGAAGTTCGTGATTGGAGAATTGCTGTTAGTGATCTTTGCGTTGAAGAAGATCGAAGTTCTTGGAGGATTTTGCAAGAAAACTCCTCTTCTTGCTTAGGTTTGATTTAGGATCGGATTGACATCCCGTTTCCTTTCTTTCCTAAGATTGTGATTGTTTATTCCGAATTGAATCTTTTGACAAACATTTGTTCTTGATTGTGATTCTGAGATTCGTTCGAAGATTATTGAAAGTTCTTGAAAGTTCCCATCTTTTATCTTATAAATCTTGAATTGCTATCAAATGACTGTTATTGGCTAAAAACCCTTAACAATTCTAAGGTGAAGGGTTGATAGTTGTGGCTTAGATGATGATAGATCGATCGCAAACAGATTAGACCCTGAGAGTTAGAGAATTGTCGCCGACAACCCTAAATTACGGGCTGTTCTTGAGTTCCACGGTCGTGGAATCTCAAGATCCAACCGTAATTTCCATGAGTTTACGAGCCTGCTTTTACCTTAATCTAAAGTTAAAGATTTGCTTTAGCTTAGTTTAGATTTGTCTTTTCTAGGTGGTAGTGAAGCCTCAACAACCTCTACCTCGATTGTGAGCCTCAATAACCTCAATCAGATAAGTTAGTCTTGACCTTTAGATTATAGGTTTGGGTATTTGATACTAATCCTTGCTTTTAGAACCTCTTTATATTGAGCCTCAACAACCTGTATAAGGAGTATCTCTTAGGTGAGTTACATAAGGTTTTTGGAACCTCAACCGTACGATTGCCTTACATTAGTGTACCTTTGCATATCTCTACTCTGTCTTTATATCATTAGTATATCTTGAATCTGTTGCCACAACTGAATACCCGGATCTTTAGGATTGTTGTTTTCCCAATATTTGCAAAACTCTCATATTTACTGCTTGATAACCTGAAATCGAATTTGTTCCCACCCAAATCCCTGTGTTCGATACTCTGGAATTCTTGCTTAGCTACCTCGATCCGTACACTGCGGGTTCGCTGCTTGATTCTAGTTTTATAAATTTAAAGCTTATTTGCACACACCTCTAGGGGCGAACAAGTTTTTGGCGCCGTTGCCGGGGATTTGGTTTAGGCCAAATTCGGTTTTCGGTTGTCGGGCTTGAGAGCTTTTTGCTTTTAATCTTTTCGGAATGAGTTTTTGAGTTTTTAGGTTCACCAATGGCTGCATGGAGCAATGAACCTGCATTTGATCCAGCCTGGTTTGCATGGCAAGGTGCTAGGGCGGACCATTATGAATATTTGGAGGAGAAGTATGCCTATTATTGTGTTAGCGACGAAAAAGAAAGAGAGGAAGCCATTGAGGATGAGCTCGCATATTGGGATGAACTTAATCCCCTTCATACGTTTTATGATCAACCTCCTCAAGTGCAAACTCCACAACAACCATCCGAGGATGGCACACAAATGATGTTGGAAGAGATATTAAAAGTGTTGGACAAGATGGAAGACAAAATGAAGGCTATTTCTGAAGCTCAAAAATCCTTGGAAAATCATTTGTCCTGCGAGGAAGAATCCCAAGTCTTAAGCCTTCCTCCTATTGAGCTTGAAGCCCCTCTTGAAGTCCTCATTGAAGAAGAGGAAGAAGTGGAGAACCTTGGCCAAATCACTAAAACTGTGGCCAAGGTTGAAGAGGATCTAGCTGAGTTGGGAGATATTTCATGTGTGGATCATCATCCTAACATGAAACTTGTCCCAAGCCTTGATGAACTTTACAAGGTACATTCTCTTACTTCTTTTGAAATTCCTATTAAAATTTCTGATTTTTTCAGGAATGCACCGGAGAGTTGGAGGTCTCTTCCAAAAGAACCTCCTAAGGTGAAGATGAAACCTCTATTGAAATTGCTGGAAGAAGATGCTCCTTGGACTACAAGGAGTAAATTTGGCAAGCGCTTCAACGTCAATGCCAATAAGTGTTTTTTGTTGAAGTATGGGGTCATTCACATGACGAAGACCATACATTATCCCCAAGCTGGAGATGGGGAGGCTAGGAGGATTCTCGAGAAACTGATTTCTCGGTCTAGGAAAGGATGGGATGCAAGGCTGAATTATGTCCCATTAAAGCATAGGAAAGCTAGGAGGATTCCGGTGAGAATCAAACCGTACAAGCTTGTACGTGGGAGATCTTACCACTTGCCGGTGAAATTAGGAACCGGAGATTTTTTGGAGGAATTTTATGATGGATTTGAAGAGCAATCCAAGATGTTCAAGGTGCATTGAGTCATCTATGGACATAGGTCCAGCTAGCGACCTTAAACCAAGCGCTTCTTGGGAGGCAACCCAAGGTAATGAATCCTTTTCCCTTTTCTTTCTTAGATTAGAGTAGTTGTTTTTGCTTGTTTTTCTTCGATACCTTCCGGTATGTTTGTGTTTTTGGATGTCAGGAATAAGGAATAAGCAAGAGAAGATGAGAAAAGTCGAAAAGATTGACGAAACTTGGACTCTTGTCGAGAGCAACAGAAAGTTCCACGGCCGTGGTTTTGGCCGTGGAAATTCCCGACCCAAAAAAAAAAAAAAAAAAAAATTTTTTTTTTTTTTCGAAAAAATTTTCGGCGGAAAAACGTTCCCTTTCTTCGTTCTTTGACAATGATTGGAATATTCAGAATTCCCTATTGAGCTTCTAAAGATTTCCACCACCGCCCGATTGATGATTCGCCATCTTACATTGTGAGTATCCTTTTCTTCCTTTTCTTTTCTTCACATTGGGGACAATGTGAGTTTTAAGTATGGGGTGGAGGTATTTGCAATACCATTTACATGTTTTATGTCTTGCATCATATGATTTTGAAAATTTTGAAAATTTTTAAAAGTTTTGTGCTTCTAGGATGGATATGATCTCTATGATAACATTTATTTTGTGGAATAGCTATGATAATTTTGATATGCTTGAACTGATTTATGACATATGTGGGATTTGAATACTTTGTTAGAATTTCATGCATGTTTGATAATTTGCTTTCATTCTAAATCATGTTGAGTGTTGAAGGTTGAAACCGCATATAAGTTCTTACACTTCTTTATGAAATGATTAAGGCAATTCGACACTTTCTTTCTTCTTTCCTTTATTCATCTAGCCCCTCAATGAAATAATTGCCCCCCTTACCTATCCGGGAATTAGGAGGAGTTGAGTATTTGGCATATTTGATGTGGGAGGGCCATGAGAGCATATATTTGCAATCAAATGAATAGAAAGAAATTATAGGTTTGGGGAAGTCAATCATGACGATGAGTAACTCGGCACCATTCACATAGCCGGGTGTTTGTGTCTTGCCAAAGTCGGATTGAGCGATATTCCTAGCGGATTATGGTATGTGCGCTAAAGGTTTGAGGCATCTCGCAAAAATGAGAAACGCCAATCTCCTAGGCTTCGGTTTTTGTGCACCTCTATCCATAACTCCAAAAGTAAGGTCGAAAAATGAAAAGTAAGAGCGAAGCTCTAAGTGAAGAGTTGCGGAAACCGCAAAAGAAGAAGAAGGTAGTAGTCCATTTTCCCGGATTTATGCACCACTCTCCCTTAAAGTTTCCCTTCCCTTCCATGCTCTAGACCTTTTCCTTTGAAAAGTCCTTAAGATCAAAAGAATGTTATATGGCTTGGTGATCTAAATTGAAGTTCTTATGATTGATTTTGATAATGTTTGAAGGTTATAATGCTTGCTTGGAAGTTAAATTGTTTCATGAGCTTTCTTTGCCTCTTACTCTCTAATTAAGTGCGTGAAAGTTTGAAAACGAATGAAGCAAGGTTTGAGAATGATCTATTCTTTAGAAGCCACTTTCATCCAAAAGAAGGTACACATATTTCATCCTAACTCTTGTTTAAAGCTTTTTGAAAGACCTTGCTTAGGGACAAGCAAGTGTTAAGTATGGGGTTATTTGTTAGCATGAAATATTGTGATATTTTAGGCACGTTTTATAATCGCATTTGATTCATATTGATAGTCTTTGATGGAGCTTTATGCATATATGAGCTAGTATTGCCTATATTGTCGATATGGATGTCTACACGAGTTCTATGTTGATTATAGGTGATTTGGAGCTATTTCCGAACGAAATCGAGCGAAGGAGAGTTGAGTTGATGTACCTCTAGATCAAGGACACCTTTTGGAAGCAATTTGGAGTATTAGATTGAGGAATGCACGAATGAAGGCAAAAATCACGGTTTGACCCAAGATTACGGTCGTGGATTGTGATGCAGAATTCGATGTTCATTCCAGGGGATATTACGGCCGTGGAATCTACCCGTATTTGTTTCCACGCCTCAGAATTACGGTCGTGGAATCTTCCGCGACCGTGATCTTGGCGAATCCTTTCGCCACGTTTCGAAGCCATGATCTTTTGAAGATCGGGTCGGGCCGACGTTTTGCCCTGCATTATAAAAAGGACGGATGAAGCAAGATTCCGTCACCGGGCTCTACCTCGTTGTCTAGCTTACGACCTTTCAAAAACCCTAAGTTTGGCGGCAAGAACGCAAGCTTAGCAACACACAAACCTTCATTCTTGAAGGTGATTTTGGGAGATCTCATTGAAGATCGAAGTTCGTGATTGGAGAATTGCTGTTAGTGATCTTTGCGTTGAAGAAGATCGAAGTTCTTGGAGGATTTTGCAAGAAAACTCCTCTTCTTGCTTAGGTTTGATTTAGGATCGGATTGACATCCCGTTTCCTTTCTTTCCTAAGATTGTGATTGTTTATTTCGAATTGAATCTTTTGACAAACACTTGTTCTTGATTGTGATTCTGAGATTCGTTTGAAGATTATTGAAAGTTCTTGAAAGTTTCCATCTTTTATCCTTTAAATCTTGAATTGATATCAAATGACTGTTATTGGCTAAAAACCCTTAACAATTCTAAGGTGAAGGGTTGATAGTTGTGGCTTAGATGATGATAGATCGATCGCAAACAGATTAGACCCTGAGAGTTAGAGAATTGTCGCCGACAACCCTAAATTACGGGCTGTTCTTGAGTTCCACGGTCGTGGAATCTCAAGATCCAACCGTAATTTCCATGAGTTTACGAGCCTGCTTTTACCTTAATCTAAAGTTAAAGATTTGCTTTAGCTTAGTTTAGATTTGTCTTTTCTAGGTGGTAGTGAAGCCTCAACAACCTCTACCTCGATTGTGAGCCTCAATAACCTCAATCGGATAAGTTAGTCTTGACCTTTAGATTATAGGTTTGGGTATTTGATACTAATCCTTGCTTTTAGAACCTCTTTATATTGAGCCTCAACAACCTGTATAAGGAGTATCTCTTAGGTGAGTTACATAAGGTTTTTGGAACCTCAACCGTACGATTGCCTTACATTAGTGTACCCTTGCATATCTCTACTCTGTCTTTATATCATTAGTATATCTTGAATCTGTTGCCACAACTGAATACCCGGATCTTTAGGATTGTTGTTTTCCCAATATTTGCAAAACTCTCATATTTACTGCTTGATAACCTGAAATCGAATTTGTTCCCACCCAAATCCCTGTGTTCGATACTCTGGAATTCTTGCTTAGCTACCTCGATCCGTACACTGCGGGTTCGCTGCTTGATTCTAGTTTTATAAATTTAAAGCTTATTTGCACACACCTCTAGGGGCGAACAAGTTTTTGGTGCCGTTGCCGGGGATTTGGTTTCGGCCGAATTCGGTAACCGGTTGTCAAGCTTGGGAGCTTGCTCTCGTTATTTGATTCTTTTTGAGTGTATGCGCAGATCTAGAAACACCGAAGATCTCTTACCTCTTGATCAAGAGCTAGAGAAAACCTTGCGACAAAAACGCAAAGAAAAGAGGATGGCTCAAGAAAACGAAAACGATCTTCAAACTAAGTTAGCGGAGAAGGAAGCTCAACTCCGATGGAATGAGAATCTCCTCCAGGATGAGATGGATCGTCATCAAACTCAAGTTAACGGTCTACAAGACATGATCGTTCAAATGAAAATAAAGATGAGCGATCTTGAAGACAAGGTAGGAAAGAAGTCCTCAAGAAGAAGGACAAGGTCTAGAAGAAGAGGTAACTCATCCGCTGATGATAGTGATTCTTCCATGCCTGCGCTAGAAGAGATTGATCCCACGATCAACATAAATCCTTTCAACACACAAGGAGCTGCTAACCGTCGCATTCCACCTAGGAATGCGAGAGTCGAACGTGTGGATAATGAGCCAAGAACTCTTGGCCAGCGGATGGATCCAACACAACAACCGCGCCGCTTGGGCGTGAACTTTGATGCTGAAGACGTACAAGGGTTTAGTTTCAACCCTCAAGTTATCACTCTTGTTCGCCAAAGTCAGTTTGGCGGTACAAGTGCTGAATCTCCACACCAACACTTGCAAAACTTTGAGTGCATGATGGAGACAATGAGACCAAAGAGCGCTACTACCAACAGCTATAAGCTCAAACCTTTCTTTTTCTCTTTGAAAGGGAAAGCGCTATCTTGGTACCAAGCTCTTCCTAGTGGAAAGCTAGAGACGTGGGAAGACCTCTCCGCAGAGTTTCTCACCAAGTTCTTTCCGCCCTCCAAAACGGCAGAACTTAGAGGTAAGATTAATGCTTTTTCTATGAGACCTAACGAAAGTTTGTTTCAATCTTGGGAAAGGTTTCAGGATTTGCTCTTGGATTGCCCTCATCACGGCATATCCAAGCTTGCCTTGCTGGAAATTTACTACAAGGGGCTGGATGCGGGAACGCAATTCAACCTTCAATCCCTCTCATGTGGAACGTTCATGGACATGAGAGAAGATGACGCTTGGGACTTCATTGAGAAGCAAGCAAGAGTCATAGAGAAGTATGGGGTGGGATGTACTAAATGTTTGTAATAACTCTACTCTATATGTTCCTTTCTTTCCTAAGATTGTGATTGTTTATTCCGAATTGAATCTTTTGACAAACATTTGTTCTTGATTGTGATTCTGAGATTCGTTCGAAGATTATTGAAAGTTCTTGAAAGTTCCCATCTTTTATCTTATAAATCTTGAATTGCTATCAAATGACTGTTATTGGCTAAAAACCCTTAACAATTCTAAGGTGAAGGGTTGATAGTTGTGGCTTAGATGATGATAGATCGATCGCAAACAGATTAGACCCTGAGAGTTAGAGAATTGTCGCCGACAACCCTAAATTACGGGCTGTTCTTGAGTTCCACGGTCGTGGAATCTCAAGATCCAACCGTAATTTCCATGAGTTTACGAGCCTGCTTTTACCTTAATCTAAAGTTAAAGATTTGCTTTAGCTTAGTTTAGATTTGTCTTTTCTAGGTGGTAGTGAAGCCTCAACAACCTCTACCTCGATTGTGAGCCTCAATAACCTCAATCGGATAAGTTAGTCTTGACCTTTAGATTATAGGTTTGGGTATTTGATACTAATCCTTGCTTTTAGAACCTCTTTATATTGAGCCTCAACAACCTGTATAAGGAGTATCTCTTAGGTGAGTTACATAAGGTTTTTGGAACCTCAACCGTACGATTGCCTTACATTAGTGTACCTTTGCATATCTCTACTCTGTCTTTATATCATTAGTATATCTTGAATCTGTTGCCACAACTGAATACCCGGATCTTTAGGATTGTTGTTTTCCCAATATTTGCAAAACTCTCATATTTACTGCTTGATAACCTGAAATCGAATTTGTTCCCACCCAAATCCCTGTGTTCGATACTCTGGAATTCTTGCTTAGCTACCTCGATCCGTACACTGCGGGTTCGCTGCTTGATTCTAGTTTTATAAATTTAAAGCTTATTTGCACACACCTCTATGAGGTTTTCCTTAGAGAACTTGTGATTTTCCTTAAATACTCTGCTATGGGCTCATGTAATAGAGGCAACTGCAAATCATTTTATTGAGTCATCCATAGAGAACTTGTGATTTTCCTTAAACACTTTTCTATGGGATCATGCATTAGAGGCAACTGCAAATCATTTTATTTAGTCAGGGAATTTCTATTTGACCAACAAAGAAAAGCTAATAGGTTCATGGATCTTATTGATCCTTAAAACGAGTAATCTTGTGTGCATTAGGCATTTTTATATTGTCATTTCAGCCAACAAGTTCAAATGATCTTGTTCACACTGATAAAATTCAAGTAATCACACAAAAATATCGAACAAAAACAAGAGACATGAGTATAAGGGATTTGAGGTAGAAAGCTCCTATTCCTTAAACTGATTAGCTCCTCTTCTGCAAGCTATGACTAGTACTTTGTTCTAAGGAAGGCTTATCGGTCTTTGCTCTGAGCTTAACTCCAAGGTTGAGTGGGGACGCACTAGACAACCCATTGAGGCCGAAATTATTCTTCTTGTTTATGGTAGACTTAGAACGATTAGGTTGGTGCCTCGATTCTGGTTTCTTTATTCATTCTCATCCAGGGTTCCGGTTGGATGCTTAATCGAGTCCAATATTAATTTGTGCTTAAAGTTGTATCTTGTTCAGTCAAATCCCTAACATTCTTTGAATCACATGAGGAGAATTGAAAATTAGCCGTTATCAGAACGACACTTGAAAAGATACCAACCCTCCCTTCTAGACACGTCGTCGCCAACTTGCGACCCTTGGACCGACTCTTATCCGACGGAACAAAATGAGGGTTTTTTTGCTCTCCTTTTCCTTTATAATATTTTGTTTGAAGATTTTGGGCAAACCACCATCATGAGCATCTTGGGTTTCTTTCTTCCGGATCCAATGAGGATGACCTTGATACACATTGTAATCGAACATCGCTTGTGAACTTTGCGCTCTTTCAGAACTTTTGTGATGAATAACGGTGGTGGAGGGATATCGGTTATGCCAGAAATGGATTTGTTCTTGTTTTGAGAAGCACACACAATTTGCAAAAATATTGGGCAAAGGAAGGAGACACAATCGTTCTTTTTGGATTTAGGTTTTCGGACGGAAGAAGGGGAAGGGGCGCGTTCTTAAGCGTGTGGGTCTTGATATGTAACATTTTGAAAATTATGAACTTGTGAGGAGATAGGCTACTTGATTTTTACTTGATATTTTGCAGGCAACATGCAGGGTCTTGAGACGAACTCTCTCATGCACAAAATGATAGTCAAGCGAAAGGTGTTTGATTAGATGATGTAGCACATGGTTGATTGTCAAATATGTAGCAATGATGTTGTCATACCATAGATTGGGAGGATGTGGTGCAAATCGTAGTTCTAGAAGCAACGATTGTTATCAAATCTCTTCACAAGCTGCTTATGCGAGAGATCAACATTCAACTTATGTTGTCGATCTAGTCACCAATGTCGTGTTTCTTTAGACTCAAGAAAAGAAGATTTGGTCCATGATAAACACAATAGGCACCAATAGACCTACATCCATTCCGAGTTAGAGAATGCGGAGAATTGATGATCTAGGGTAGAAGAGATGTGGAACTAGATCTCTACAATGACATTGAGTCACCTTTAGATGCATTTGACTACTTGTCAATGATGAAGTGGAGAATCATGCATGTTTCGGTAGACTTGTTCATGGCAAAGAACACAACTAGTCTTGTGAAAGCGAAATATTAAAGTCCTCCGACATATTACGGAATAAAGCTGGAGAAATTTGTAACTGGGGAAGGAGGATAAAAAAAAGGACTTCAAAAGGTCTCTTGTTTTCAAGATTTGGAGTAGAGAAATGATTTTGAAGATAAGTGGCGGTTTCAAAAAGAAAATTCCCAAAAGATTAATGGAAGATACATGGACGGATTTTGACATTACCGTTTTGTTTTTAAGAATATGGGCAAGTAAGGCGGTGAGAAATCATTCAGGATCCTCTATGGCCTTTTATGTAGCCTTCTCTATTGCCTACTTCTAATTGGCCGAATTATTAATTTTACCTATTTTCCATAAATTAAAATTAAAGAGTTAGATTATTAATTTAACTATACAAAATATCTTTTATTTTCTACCAAAAAACAAAATATCTTTATTTCAGTAAACAATATATCAAATCTTATTCTCTCTCTTCCTCACATTAAAATTAAAGAGCGCAACCATCTATCCGCCAGAGAAGATCAACCTCCGTCTAGACGAAACGCCACCGTAGCTATTTCAAGAGCACTCATACTTACATATTATAATTTATACAGGTGTCTCCTTGTCCATGCTATTCTTAGCTTTTCTTCTTTTCCTTGTAGCTATTTCAAGAGCACTCGTGCGCCTTTTACTTGACCGACTTTCAGAATTTGGCTTTGACTTCATGCCTTTTATTGCTGCAGTCACGCCATTGCGATTCATAGGCATATCTTGACTTGAATAATTCATTTCCGTGTGACAACTTGGTAACGATTCAACAGGTCTTTCTGTGGAGTTTGAATCAATTTCTTTTAGCAAGCTAGTGAGACCCTCTTTCACAAGGGTGTACTTATCTTCAAATTCAGCAGCTCTCGTGACCAATCGTGTAGACAGACGACCCAAGTCTCTATACCGCCAACCCCTTGCGCTTTTAGGATCCGGATCAAGATTCTTACCACCGCTAGTATTTTGAATTCTACCTTTTTTGGCATTGTTTGTCCATCTTTTCAAGATATACTTGTTGGGAGCTTCAGCAATACCTTTGAGAGAGAAAACCTTTAGTATATGACTGCATAGTAGGCCAGCGAACTCAAACTTTCTACAACCGCAATGTACAACTTCTTCTCTTTCATCATAGGAGACAACATAGTTCAATTGCTTCTTATGAGGTGTAAGAGTATACGTACAATTGTTCCCGTCTCACTATAAGCTTCAAGTTGATAGTCAAATGTTTTGTACACACAAATGAATATGAGGTCTCATCTTATAGCAATGTCGCACCAAAGATAGTTGTTTGTCTATGATGATTCACACCAACAAATAAGGCAATCGGTCTAGCATCATTAAGCTTTCGATATGTAGTGTCAAAGCAAACAACGTCACCAAAGTCATCATAGTCAGCCATCATCTTTGCATCAGCCCAAAAAATATTAGTTATCATATCTTCTTCGTCCACTTGAATAGCATAATAGAAACTCGGATCTTCAACTTTCATACTCTGTAAGTACTCTAGAACGCCGCCAGTATCACCTTGCTTCATTTGTAAACTACACTTAGTGCGCAAATAATTTTTTAAATCCACATGAGCAAAACCAACATTTTCACGACCCCCTGCCTCTCTAGCCATGAACTCATATGTATTTTTTGGAGCAATACCTGACATGTTAGCCATGTCAACTTGGGATGCTTGAGAGATAGACACATTTTTATGCGATCTAAACAGATGAGTTTTACTTGGGCTTGCCAAATTGTGACCATGGTTAGCAAAGAATTTAATAACACAATATCTTTCAGTTTGACGACAACTAATCATTAACATGGCTAAACAATCAAATCCCGTCTCTGGCCGGTGAGATTTAATATAAGCATCGCGTTTGTCAACTCCTCGTTTACCTTCACATGAACACACAAACTTTCTATCTAACACTATCTTTGTTCGCTTGTCTTTATGAAGCAAACCTTTTCGAATTGAAAATTCAACAACTAAAGTATAAGTATTGTAGAACTCATAAGCTGTATCCTCATTTTCAAACTCCATACCAATCTTTGGAATAATTTCCTTCGATAACATAGAATGTAACGGTTCCATCATATCATCATCTTGCTCAAACTCTGAAACCATTGTCATCCTCAAATTCTAAACGTCGACATGACAATGTTTGTTGTAAATCTATAACCTTTTTAACATAATAAAAATATATGAAAATATATTCTAAAGTAATATAACGAGATAGCAAAAATCATTATATCACTACAATAGAAATTGATCAGAGTATACACTGAATAACAGTACTACGTATACATTCTAAATTAAAATCAATATACAGTCATGATTCAACCATTAAGGAAATAGGATTCGATGTACTGTATCATCTAATTGCTTGAAATTCAGCATCAGTAGCCTCATTAGATATGATAGAATCCAAAATTAGAATGTAAGTTAACCTAATTACATAATTTAACATGGCTATAACCTTCTCTTCCAGTTCTATGGCAAACCAACACCAACAGACTAGACCTAAATTTCATAAAAGGCATAAACTAGGTTCTCACATAAACGATTTGAAAAAACTTTGCTTCAAACCTGAGTGTTCATGGTCGGCGTCCGATCTTCTTTAGCGGAGAAAGGTATTGTATTCGATGGAAGCAAAAGGCAGCGATACAATAGGAACGAAAAAGGGCAATTGTTCGCTCACCCTCGTGAGAAAGAAAGAGAGAGGAATCTGCGCTCCGTTTGTGGACGGCCGATCTACGGCGGCGTTTTGTCTAGACGGCGGCCGATCTTCTCTGGCGGATAGATGGTTGCGCTCTGGCGGAAGCAACGAAAATAGAAGTATAGAGAAATCTGATTAACGTGAGGAAAAGAGAGAATACGATTTGGTATATTAATTTTATTGAAATAAAGACATTTTGTTTTCTGGTAGAAAATAAAAGATATTTTGTATAGTTAAATTAATAATCTGACTCTTTAATTTTAATTAATGGAAAATAGGTAAAATTAATAATTTGGCCAATCAGAAGTAGGCAACACAGAATGCTACACAAAAGACCATAGAGGATCCTAACTGAAGATAAATACCTTTATGGATTTTGATTTGAGCAATCATCAACTAGGGATAAAAAGTATTTGAATCCATTAAAAACACAAGTGGTGGGTTGAGGCCAAAACATCATTAAAGAGAAGTTGGAGGATATTTGTAGATTTAGATGAACTAAGGGAGTGGGCCTTAGCCCAACTACAAGTCTTTAAGATGGATAAGGGGGATTTATTGTGGGCCGACTTAGGTTTAGGAGATGAAGTTGCTTCAATAGAGAGGTGATAACACCATTTAATGGATCTCCTCGATGGCTATGTCACAATGTTTTTTTTGAAATGTTAATTGTATTGATTGGGGTGGAGGGAATTTACAAGTGCAGAGTGAGGCTTACAGCTCAGTACTACAGATCAAGCGACATAGTTCAGAATGAGGATAAACACAACATCAGCAGCAGAAACAAATAGGATAAGAAACCGGTGCAAGGGAGCTAGGCGAGGCTCCTGAGGATGCGAGTGATGCCAGCCTTGTCAATAGTGCTACTCTTCCAACAAGATTCCAGGTGGTACTTGGTGGAAGCAATGATCTCCGCAGCGCAGTCAACAGCCCTGGTGAAGGAGTTGTTAAAAACCATGTTGTTTCTAGCCCTCCAAGTGTGGTAGATGAATGAAATGATAGACCCGATCCTAATCGCATCCATGGGACTGACCTTACGGTCATTCCATGAATCCAGCCAAAGCCAAATGTTATTGATGTAAGGAGCAGGGTAGGGGGTTCGTGTCCAGCGCGAGACAATGTCGAGGACAAGAGAGGAGTAGCTACAATGATGCCAAAGGTGGTCGTCATTCTCGCTAGAATTAAGACAGAGCTTACAAGTGTCATTAGTAATCAAGTTCCAGGATCTGAGCTTGTCCAATGTGGGGAGGCGCTTGACAGCAGCAAGCCAGGCAGTGAAGCAGCATCTGGGTTGATTGGAATGACGCCAAATAGCCTTAAAGGGGTTGGGGTTGGGAATGGGCCTGCTGGGAGTGAAAATTGCAAGAGCCTTCCTCCTAGAAAAGGAGCCATTAGGGTTCGTAAAGGCAGCGTTCCTATTGGGGCCGATACTAGGGAAAGTGATGGAGTCCCTAACCCGGAGTAGGGCTTTCCAGAAGGCGCTATGGTGGGGCTTTGCAGTGCAATTCCAAATCGAATTAGTTCTGCTGAGGAGATGGCGTTTAACCCAGGAAAGCCAGATGTTTGAATCACCCCGATCGAGCTCATGAATAAGGCAGGCAAAGTCAACCTTGTTCTTGACAACAAGGTCAGGAAAATCAAGGCCACCCAAGCTCTTAGGGGAACAAACGGATTGCCATGCCACCAGGGCCCTCGAACTACTATCCTTTCCAGACCAAAAGTATGAACGAATTAGCCTATTAATCACTGTGATTACCTTTGCTGGGATCAAAAACATTGAGCTCCAATATTGGCTAACAGCGAAGAGAATGGATTTAGCAACTTGCGCTCTACCGGCATAGGAGAGGGCTTTTGCGTTCCATGAGAGAATGCGTTTTGTGATCCTGGAAATGAGAGGAAAGTAATCGGAGCAGTGCAATCTTCTACTGCCAAGAGGAACGCCAAGGTAAAGGAAGGGGAGAGATCCAACACTCATGCCAGTAATGTTTGCAGCGTTCTCAATCTCATGGCTCGTCATTCCTCCCAGGTAAAGGCAAGATTTGGCAGAATTGATGATGAGGCCCGAGGCATTACCGAAAGAGTGGAGAGTATCCATAAGGATTTTGATGGAATGCGTATCACCTCTACACAGAAGGAGGAGATCATCAGCGAAAGCAAGGTGAGTAATTTTAGGGTTTGTGCATCGAGGGTGAAAATTGAAATCTGGACAGGAGGTGCTTGAAAGGAGCATTCTTGTGAGAAACTCCATGGCAATTGAGAAAAGGGGCGGCGACAGGGGGCAACCTTGCCGCAGTCCACGCGTGCTCCGGAAATGACCCCTAAGGGAACCATTTATGTTGATCGAGTAAGAGACAGTTTGAATGCATTCTTTGATCAGCTTAATGAAGTGTGCAGGGAACCCCATCTGGTGGAGACAGTGAAGGATGAAATCATGATTAACAGTATCAAAAGCCTTTGATATGTCAACCTTAATAGCAGCTCTTGGGGAGATATTCTTCCTGCCATATTTGTGAAGCAATTCCTGGCATAGCAACACATTGTGTTTAATCGATCTCTTAGAGACAAAGGCGCTTTGGTTAAAGCTGATCAGATTAGGGAGCACAGCGTTGAGGCGAGCAGAGAGGATCTTAGCTATGGCCTTGTAAATGGTATTACAGCAGGAGATGGGTCTATAATCTGCAGGGGTTTGAGGGGAATCACATTTTGCAATGAGGGAGATAGTGGTGTGATTAATCTGTTTCAATAATCTGCCATGGATGAAGAAGTCCATGATGGCATCGTTGCAGCTCTTGTGAATGATATTCCATGCAGATTTAAAGAAAGATGAGCTAAAACCATCCGGTCCAGGGGCTTTGTTGCTACCAATGTTGAAGAAAGCAGCCTTAATCTCCTCAGGCGTGACCAGCATATTTAAGGAGATAGAGTCCTCATGAGTAAGGGTGGGAAGATTAACTGGAGGGATCGGATGGTGAGTTTGGTAATTTGGTGGGTTGAGAGTAGTTTTGAAGTGATCAACCAGGATGTTGTCAATAAGAGTCGGGTCAAATGTGATAGGACCATCATTGGTACGGATAGACTTAACAAAATTTCCACACCTTCTGTTCTTTATACTTCTAAAGAAGTAAGATGTGCATTGGTCACCATAGGAATACCATTTTGCTTTGGAGAGTTGTGCCAGGGTGGTGTGAAGCCTCTTATAGTTTTCGTTAAGTGTTGTAAGGTGTTCCTTCTCTTCAGCATGAGTGGTGGGATTGTGAAGGTTCGTTTGGAGGTTGGCTTGGGTGACAAGAAGAAGCCTACGATGCTCAGCAATATTGGACTGAAGGTCTTCCAATTTTGCACTTGGGAACTTTTTGAGAAGGGGCTTGAGGGCCATCAGCTTTCTGGCAAGCTGAAACATCGCATTTCCCTCAACAGTAGTATTCCAGGCGCCACTGACAGTGTCAAGGAAGGCTTCATGATTGGTCCACTCATTATTAAAACGGAAGGGAAAACACCTCCAGGGAACGACCTCTTCAGTGAATAATAAAGCAGGTGAGTGATCAGAGACATCCGCAAGATCAAAATGAACTTTTGTAAGCGGGAAGGCGTTGAGCCAAGGCGAGTTTGAGAGTACTCGGTCAAGTTTGCTCCAGATACGTAGATTAGATTGTTTGTTGTTCCAGGAGTATTTGCATCCGGTGAATGGTAGGTCATCAATTCTGCATTGCTCAAAACATGTCTCAAGTTCCGTTGATGTTTGTGAGTGATTTGCAATGCCATTTGAGGTTTTCTCGTCAGGAGAAAGCGTGACATTGAAGTCACCAAGTAGTGCCCAGGGGATGCTGGTGTTGAGTTGGCTTAGTGTGGCAATAACATTCCAAAGGTCCTCTCGAGCCTCTGGAGCATTGTGGGCATAAATGAACGATGTTTCAGCAGTAATAGCCTGGTCAGGGTTGTGCAGAGGGTTTGTAACATGGCAGTGAATAATTTGGTCTGTGACAATAGAGGCGGTGAGATTAAGCTTCATCGGGTTCCACCAGACCCAGATGCGGCAGTTATGAGATACTGAAGAGTTGGACATATGATTCCATGAGGGGAAGAGGGACTTGGAGATTTTAGCTTCATTCTTGGACCGCAGTCGAGTCTCAAGAATGGCGATCACGTCAAGGTTGTGCCTCTTGGCAAGAAGTTGAATAGCTCTTTGTTTAGAGGGTTCATTAAGCCCTCTAATGTTCCATGTACCCATGCGTAGTACAATCATTAAGAGGATTTATTAGAGTCATTGATAGCACTAGCAATCAATGTGGGGGTTGGGGAAGTTTGAGAAGTTGAGGAGGGAATAGCGGTTTTTTCAGGAGAAGTTAGAGGGACCTTTTCAACTGATTCATTACTGAACGTGGTTGAGGTGGGAGGAAAAGTGGGAGGGTGGGGTTGATGGGATATATTGGGAGTGGTATCAAGGTTGCTGGGCCTTTGTTGATCAGAGTGTTGGGAGGGATGTGGATCGATGGATGAGGAAGGTGGTTGGGTATTTGCAGCCTTACACGAGGGGCTAATAGGATTTGTGAGTAATGGCTGGATCCTCAAAGAGGGATCAGGAGTGGGCAGTATTGGAATAGGGTTGGGGTCAGGGGGAAGGGTATAGGCCTTACGCTTCTCTTTGTGAGGAGCTCCATCAGAGGGCATGGTTGATTTAGGCTGGGGGCAAACATGACCGAAAACCAAGCAGGAGTCACACCTGGGAGGAATCCAATCATAGGTGACCTTCTGAATAAAAGAGACACCGTCAGGGCCCATCAGCGTGAGCTCCCTCAAGAGAGGTCGAGAGGCATTGATGTCAACAAGGATTTTGGCAAAACCCATCCTTTCATGATTAGCCGAGCATGCATCAGTGAGTATTGGGGTGCCCAGGGCAGAGCCGATCTTGGAGAGCATATGCTTTGACCAAAACCTATAGTTTAGGTCATGAAGCGAGACCCATATGGGGACAGAGTTGAGGCTGGAGTAATCAAGCGGGAGGTCCTTGGACCATCGCTTGAGAAGCAAAGTAGTGGACCCATTCACCATCCAGGGACTACCAAGAAGAATGGAATTCAGATCATCTTCACATGAGAATTGAAAGACGAAGATGCCCTTATCATTCCGGAGTATCTTAGGAGCAGGGATAGTGTTCCAGAGTTGAGCAACAATCTTGGTCATACGATGGAACGAGATTTGATTTCCCAGGGGGAAGCCAACAATGGAGAGTTGCCACTTCTTCATTGAATCAGAGACCTCCTCCTCAGTGAAACGAATGACACCATTCTCAAGGCCAGGCGTAAAGGCCAGGGGAACATGATTCCAGGAGAGACCTTTAGCAGCGATATCCTTGTAATTAATCGTAGTGGAAGGTGCCTGGAGCCTACTGGCAGAGCATGCATGGCTCATAGGGGGTGAAGGTGAAGAGACGGGTGCATGGGGACGTGAGGGGTCGGGAGGTGAAGTGCTTGTAATTGCATGCTTTTGGGGGAGTTCGGGAACAGTGCTAGCAGCATGGGAAAGTGGAGGGGCTACTTTTATTGCATGCTGGGTAGCTAAAGGGTTGGCGCTAGGTAGGTGCGGCACCATGGTTGTTGAAAGAGGCTCAGGGACAAGCACATGCCCTAAAGAGTCAGGAACCTCCACCATGACGTGGTTTGTCCCTGTCTCGTCAGGGAGAGGGTCCATTAGAGGGGCTTGAGGAGTGCTCGGGCATAAGGGGGGGAAGGCCAGCACAGAAGCTAGGGTGGGGGGTTTTGATGCGAGCCTGAGATTATTGGACCGGATTAGATCATCAGGAATTGGTAGGGTCTTTTTTTCCGATGAGGTGGGTGATGGTGGTGGTGCGTGCTTACTGGGAGGCGTGGTGTGTGGAGGGGGGGGGGCGGTGCAGTTCCGAGAGCTTGATGGTGTGCCTCCGAGCTCTCCGTGAGCCAGCCATGGTGAGGGGTGAGTGGAGAAGGGCGGGGCACAGCCGGGGAGGCCGCACTGGGGTGGTGCACGTAGAAGCTTACACCGAGGGAGAGGAGAGAGAAGAGAGCATTTTTTATGGAGTCGCCTTTTTTTTGTCAAAAAAAACTACCGCTTTTGTTGCTATGTCACAATGTTGATGAAGGAGAAACAAAGGTAATGGTGGGAGATTGTTGTCAGTGCAAACAAATATTTTGTAGCCTTTTTAGTTAAGCTTGATTAGCGCTTAGTCTGTGTATATTAGGGTTTGCTTATGCTTGGAATGAGATAGAACAAACAAATATACGTTGAAGCCGGTGGATGTTTTGCTAAGGTGGCTAAATATGAGAGGGTTTGGGTTGAAAATCAACATTTGTTTCTTCGGTTCGCTTTTGACACTTTTGATTTTCTTGTGTTTTATGTCGTTGAAGTTCTCAAAGGGTGCAACGGGTTTTGCATGGTAACGCTATGTCCCCTAAGTCTTATAATATTATTTTTTTAGGAGGATCGGTTTTGTTATTCAGAAAGGATTGACGACATAGATACGACAATATCGGTTGTTGCCCTTTTTATTGAATTTTTAGTGTTGTTTTTCTATAACGCAGACAAGACGAATATGGTCGAATGGTTATGAAATTGTTAGGATGTAAATAATGTTTATGGATGTAAAAAACCTGTTTTTTGATAGGCAATAAGCACACTACTAATAATAGTGGGCCATCAGCTCCAATCTCTTAATAGTCAAAAGACTTGTAACATATGATAGATATATCTAATGATAGATTGATCTATACAATAATGCAAAACAATGTGAGGGAGGTGATATATGTATAGTGGTTTAGAAGGTAATGTAACGGTAGACCAAACGTAGCACTAAAATATCTCTCATCGTCTAAGTCCAACATTGAAGCTCTAGCTAGAGTGAAGTGCATGTCACATCTACTCCACAAACAACGTGTAAAACATCAATTAGTGGGTCACTAACCCTTAGTTGAGATCTCAGATTTCGTACCTTTTTAGTACACTACCTCTCGAGTCTCGACTACAACAACATCAATAATATGATACCATGCTACCATATTGATTCATGTCCATACGTAGTCGCCTAATGAAAAGAAAATTTTATGGGAGATCTAGCCAATACAAACATTGTATTGAAAATCTTTGTATATAAGATGGTTGATGGGAAAACTTGAGGTCAAAATGCCGTTGGCACCGATAAGTACAAGGGTTAATTGTGTGGAAATCAAAAAAGAACGATATTTACGGAAAGAAAAGAAAAATATCGTATGGATTCATAGTCGTCCGTCCAATATACATTCATTTAGAGGTTTTTATTTAGGAGTTTCAGATTAAATATGCATAAATAATTGGAGGAATGGAAAATGTTACAATATATAGAGCGACGAAATTTTAAAGATAATACTTAACGTTCAAGTATTAGACTGTATCAAACAATATAAAGTCTCAAACAGTTCAACCAAACGTCATGGGTGTCCAAAATACGCAAATATCATATTATTTGGCGAAGACACCTGACCCAAATATCCATTCCGGATCCAATCCGTTATATTTTCTTGGATCGTATCGGATTCGAAAAAAATCCAACGGACTCGGAATTTGTCGGATCGGAATTTCATGAACACCCCTAGTCTTCACCCCACCCCCAAACAAGGAATATATCATCCCCTCGACCCAGACTCGCTAACCGGCCACTGCGACACCCATTTTGGACCCGTCTTAGAAGCCGTTACAGGGCTGATCCAAGTTGATCAATTATGAAGGTGTGGATAGTTGATTTCTACTTCGGGTCAAATCATCTTTCATTTTCGAACTCCTATACGTAATGAACCGAAAAAAATTCAAACTCCCTAATTATATAATATTTCATTTTTATGGATATGTATTCGTCTATCGATCATCAGTACAACATTAAATAGAAGGTGAAATATTGTTTTCGTCATGACCTTTGTAGATGGCTGAAAATGAATCATAACAAAACTGCATGGAAATTGGAAACTCACTCATCATTAGGTTAATGAAAAATAAGTAGGAGCACATATTAGACTGTAATAATATTTGTTCATATATTGCTTCAAATAACGCTAAAAGGTTGATTGTTATTTTCAATGAAAAGATCACTTCTTATAACGTCTTGCCGACAATCACAACCCTAATCCTAGATTTTGTTGTTCATTTCATTGATGTATTGTTGCCCATGCTCACCTTTCATTCCTAGGTCAGGAACCATACACACAACATCAATCTTAATTCATAACATTATAACTTTGGAATTCATAACATCAATCAAGTTGTAATCCAATTACTTCAAGTCACAAGGAATGATTCCAAAAAACTTCATGAACCAGAATATATGTATGGACTAGATTCATTTTCATTATGTTTCCATTTTCGGAGTTTAAACCAAACGGGCCCTTAAGCTCTATGAAAATGTTTACATAACTATACCACATTAATGTAAACTATATCACATAATATGTGGTATCACGTAGTGGTGAGCAAAAATATCCGATCCACTAATTTGAAGATTTGACAGGGAAATCCAAATATGAAAATATTTGGTAATTGATGATCAGATCCAAAAATATTTTCGAATCATCGAATTGGATACGGATTGATGTTTTGACAAAAAAGTCAGATGGGATATATTCAAGTGGTCTAGTAATAAATATTCGGTTCGGATATCTGGTTCGAATAAAAGTATAGGATATTCGAAAATGTGCACCCTAGTATCATGTATACTATTTTACATAAATATATGTTACAAATAACTATTAATATAATTATTTTAAAAATTGGACTATATACGAGTGGGCATCTAGCATGACTAAAAACCAGGCTCGAACCGAATGAACAGACGTGACTTTTAATCAAATTATATATGTTCGGATCTATATTCGAATAGTATGCTGGGAAAAATACATCAAAATAATCGATTGCATTTAAACCTTGTATATAAGATCGATGATTTAATTAACGGACTACTACTCATATGAATCGAGTTTAGGATAGGTAAATTAATGTATAAGACTTCCAAAGTAGGTTCCCGTTCATTTAATCTTCGGATAATAAGTACATAAGCTCAAAAACACATCATATATGTAGACAAATATTAGGTTCCATGATTTTTCTGAATTCTAACCAAACGATCATTACTTGACCACTTTGGAATAAACAACTACAAATATAGTAACTTTTTCCACTCTATCTATACACGTACATACTTGCTTACTTTTCACTCAAATAAGTTGAGTATATACAAAGAATTTCCTTTCAAAAAGAATAATATTGGAAGGAAAGAAATACCCAAAATATAGGATGAAATTTAAGGCCCCGTTTGGTTTAAACTCCGGAATTGGAAACGGAATGAAAATGAATTAAGTTCATACGTATATCCTTATTCATGAAAATTTTTAGAGTTACTCCTTGTGATTTGAAGTAATTGGAGTCGAGTTTGATTACTTTTGATACCCTATAGGAAAACAAAATGTGGGAAAATAAGTGCATTTTGCATTAAACCACAAGAAATCATTCCATAAAATTTCATGAATAAGGATATGTATATGGACTAAATTCGTTTTCATTCCGTTTCCGGAGTTGGAACCAAACGGGCCCTAAAGATATAAAACATACAAATATGTTGGTTTTTCTCCCAAGGGAAGTATATTGGAGGAAAAAAGAAGCTAAGAAAATTCTTACTATTGTGTTAATATTTCATCTTAAAATACAAGTATATTAAACATTTTACAATAAATAAAATAGTTAAATTTAGTGTGACCAAAACATTATTGTATAGTTGTATATGTCTACTTCCATATTACTCAATCTTATAACACTATTTTTGCTATCCTTTTCTTATGTCTTTCTCACCAAACCAATAAGGCTTTTTCATAACCTAAATTATTCTAACTTGATAGTAAAGCCACTCTTCAACAAACCTACTATAACAACCGTTACTCCCATCTTCAATACTTCACAACTCTTTTCTACACGTTACATTCTCGCCTTTCATTAGGGTACCAAACTTGTCTTGGCCAAGATGAGAGAGCGGATTGAAAGATTCGCGGTTTTGCCCTTTTCGTTTGGTTGTGTCTCTCAAGCTAGCATCGCTGTAGCCGGAGATAGGCCTAGGAGACCAAAGTCGGCCTTCAAATCGCCTCCTTTTGGTACATATAATCTTACTTTCCTTGATTTATTGCATTGAGTATGTAGTTTCTTAGTCAATTGTTTGTCGTTCTTAGGAAACGAGGATGCGGATGATGATAGTTTGTCCGAGGACAGCATGAAGCATCATTCGTCGAGATTCTTGACTCTTCCAAAAGCCAACTTATCCACCGGGGTCAATAAGCTTGTTAAGGGTATCAAAAGTTTGTCTCAATTGTTCGGTGAGTATCGATATCTCTTCCATCATATCCATAAATCATTGGTCACTAAACATTAAGGTTGATGGATTACTCTTATTGTCAATTGAAAATCATTAAAACTATGTGCATATATGCTATTTTATTAAAAAAAAAACGTTTGACTATTGTGTGTGAGTACACCCAAAGTTGGGTTATTCTCCCTACTTATCCAATTCGAAAACCAAAACAAGTACATTTTCACAACTTTTTCATTCGAAAACCAAAACAAGTACATTTTCACAACTTTTTCTTTATATTGGTAATTGATGTAGTTTATGAGGATGAAATGGAGGAGCTAGGGATGGAGATGGAAATAGGGTGTCCAACGGACGTGAAGCATGTGACACACATCGGATGGGATGGAACCACGACCACCAACCTAATCGCTGACAACGACACCAAAAATTCGAAATGGCAACACCTTTTTACAAATGAGCTTCTCTTTGACCACCCTACGCCGCCTCTTCCACCACCGATCTGCGCGGACAAGATTGAACTTCCGAGTCCAACCATAGATGAGTCTAAATCACCACAACCACAGCCAGTTCCTAGTATTTAGACTTAAGAGGTTCATGCTTCGAATGTTATTATACGTATAATGTAATTGGTGTTGGATTGTGTACGTGTTCACTTTGGAATGAAATGAATGAATGTACAATTAATCATGTTTTATATTTTTATGTTAGTGAAATTAGCGTGTAATCATCAATTTATAATGGCAGGTAATGTGATGATTTTAGTTTCCATGAATTTTTCCTCACAGACCCTGATTTCAGAGAAACAGATACAAAAGACTTAAAGAGATGCAGCAAAAGCAAGCATACTTTGAAAACTTCGAAATTTGACATATTTTCCTTTCTATTAACTTAAGGCAGCTATAACTTCAAGAACATATACGAATGTAAACATCTATAATACAAAAAACATTACCTACACAAGAACATTGCAAATACATCCATGGAATTGCTGTTGTGCAAGAATGTTGTAGCGCAGCCCCCGTAAATACTGGAGGTATACTGACCTTTTCCCAAGCTGCGTGATCGGAAAAACTCTAAACTTCTGAGGTCCTATTCTGTAACACATATCATAGTGTTTTAACAGTATGCAACATGAGCCTGTCTACTTAATCCTGCATAGGCTTTAGAAGCTTTACATCTCCGTCTATCGGTGGTTGTCCGAAAAACATAGGGTGAATCATACCAACAGGTCTTCCTTGACTGTCGGTTTGGATAGTCATCATGTTAGAAGACATAGTGAATCCCATTGGAGGGGGAATGGATAGACTAGGAGCAGTTGGGCCAACTGGTGCCGTGGAGGACTCACAGTTAGGATTTACACCAAAAGCACCATAAACCATGTTGTTAGGCAACGATGGGATTTTCATCTGATAAAGGGATCCAGGTCCACCGGCAAAATTTCCGATATAGTTGGGTTTTATGAAGTCTTTGTTGTATTCTGCTCTTCGATTGGAATGAGTAGCGAAAGACTGTGGTTCAGACTTGGGAAAATGTGAGGTTTGAGACAGGGTTCGGGCTTCCTGTGCGGTTGAGCTTCCATGGCTGTTGTTTCTTGCTGACGGAACTTCGTGATTATGCTTCCCTTCATACGTTGTGAGTACAAATTTTAAGTTGTGTGACGCCCTTTCCACATGTTTTCGTACTGGGCATCCGGGATGTGTGCATTTGTAGTAACTCCTAAAGTATTAAGTGAAATATTAGTTTATCTGACAGAGTGAAAATAACACAAGAGGGATTGAAGAATAATGAACCTTGGATTTGGATTTCCCTTGACCACTTTCTGTCCATATTTACGCCATCTATAACCATCATCGAGTATGTCCACTTCACTCTCTATTTGGACAATGACTCTTGGTTCTCGGATTGCCCTTGTAGCCAAAGCTGTTTCAATCATAGAGTTCTCCATCTTCCTGTGAAAAATAGTGATAAAAAAAAGTAATTAACAACTATTTCAGGAAAAAATGCATCCCTGTAGAAATTTGTCAGCATACCTTTTTTTCAAGTCAGGTTCATCATCATCGTCATTGACAGCAATTTGCAAGTTTCCTTCAGTTGCAGTGTCATCCTCATTCTCTTCATTACTTGCAAGCGTTGAGGAGCGTTCTGGTGTTCCTTCTGATTCAAGTGCACCTGGTGATTTTCCTTCATTTACTAGTGGCAGATTGGAATTTTCAGTTGTTATAGATGTTGAGCAAGTAGTCTCCAAGCCATCAAGTCTCCTGTCTGGTCCTAATTTCAGATCATCATACCCAATTGATGATTCGCAACATGACATTGATGAGCCAAACGTGGATCTCCTGTTAGGCTGAGGCTTTGGATGATTATGTGCCCCTTTATAGACAATTTCCGTGATCAGACCATCACCTGAATGTTCAACCTTCTTTTTCACAGGACAATTCGGATGAGTACATTTGTAATAACTGCGAGGGAATTCGCTAGCCTTGACCTGCTTCTGTCCATACTTTCTCCAATTGT
The DNA here is from genome assembly GCA_033239045.1 of Fagopyrum esculentum. NCBI lineage: Eukaryota > Viridiplantae > Streptophyta > Magnoliopsida > Caryophyllales > Polygonaceae > Fagopyrum > Fagopyrum esculentum. The sequence continues at coordinate 18,806,220 of BSUD01000004.1, read as the reverse complement.
ATCCATCTTCTGAGTTACCAACACTTCCCGCTGAAGATTCCGCAACTCTCTGATCACCCTCCATAGGGTGATCCATTCCTGAATTTCCTGTATCGTCCCCTTGATTGCTAGAATCAGTCTTCACAGCCACGTCATTTGTCATTTTGGATTCAGGTGATGAGTTTAATTCAGAAATGTTCCCAGTAGCCTCACATAGAAATTGGGTAGGAAACTCGAAATCATCAGTCACTGGAGGGAGAGTAGCAGCTGGATGCTGAAAGTCAAAGTTGAGCCCTGAATTCTGAGCCGAGCTACTAGGAGGATACTGATGTAACATGCATGAAACAATTCTGTTTAGTCTATAAGACTATGACCGAAGTAAAGGCAGCTGTCTATCAACAATATTAGTTAATTTAGTTTTATTAAGACTAATTATACTTTATCTACTTTTCCAAGCATTATTTTCATCGCACAACCATGTCCGACATCATGCCTTATGAAGGAAGACCTCGTCAAATTAGCCTAAAAAGAAAGAACCCATGAAGAACAAACAGGAAGGGGGGAGACATATATACGTTATTGACTACTTGAAAATTGTATTTGATGGTATTCATTGTTGACTACTTAACATATTTCATCACAATTTTCTCCACAACAAGGTTTTTTCCTTTTAGTTGTAGTATTCGGATAGTATGATGATTACAGAACCTTAAAATGCAAAAACCATAATCATTTGAAAAGAAAATCGAAGATCCAAGTACTAACCTGATTCTGCATAGCAGAATAGGATGACAAAGGAACAGATATTCCATGAGGATTAAAAGTGAAAGAAGATTTATCAACATGGTCCTTTTCTGCATCAGATGATTCTGACTTGATCACTCCACCATCACAGGGCAGATGAGGTAAAGCAAAAGCTCCTGTGGTTGGAGATGGCTGAGAGAGAGAAAAGGAAAAGCGCATTATACAAACTTACTTTTGTGGCCTCTAGGGAGACATAAGTTTAAATAGATAAAAATATATGTATATACATTGACCAGTATAATACAACCTGAAAATAACATCAGCAAAGGTATATCAATAAAGAACAGTTGCATAATCCTCAAGATACAATGACTAACTTGTTGGATTTGTTAAGTCTAATATATTACAATGACTAACTTGTTGGATATCATTAAAGAACAGTTGCATAATTCTCAAGATGCAAAACCCTCCGGCTTCAACTGAAAGAGGTCTTGAAAGACCTATTCATTATTCGTTTCCCATCTAACATTTACTATCATATGACCGTGATTCTGCTAAATCAGTTCACTAAGATGCTGCTAATTCTAATCTATTTATCACCAGCACATGCTGACACGACCTCCCTAAACTAAATCAACAACTCGGCATTCCCATGTATAGTGACGAAGCTTCTGGCAATAGCATATTTATCATTTGTAGCAATCAGTATGAAGTTAGCAGAAAATTCCAACAGCTTAAATCACTTTCGCAATCCATTAAAAGAAAAATTGGTGTTTGGAAGAAATATCTCATTGAAAAGAAAAATTACACAGCCACCATAAGAAACAAGACATGTATTATCCCAATAGCTATGAAAGGCAAAACAAGAATATTGAAAACAATACCTGAAGATTTGGCAGCATCATAGGAGACTCCGACAATGCACCTGGGCTGATACCAGGTGTTCTAAGAAGATATGGCGATGGAGAAGCCGGGGAAGTCAACAATGCACTGCTAGATTTGAACCTAGATGTATTAATCTTTGATGCATCAAACCCGAACTTAGCCGCTCTTCTCTCAGCTATACTGCCGCCACATTTGACACCCAAATTGTCTCCGGCCACCACAGAACTCGATCCATTCCCGTCATTCTTACAGTAAGATTCTACCATAGGTTCCCCACCACTAGAAACATCAGCAAAGGATTTACTCAAGCAAGGATCGGACACAAACCCTGGAAATAATCCCTTAGCGGGAACCCTGAGACTCGTCCATGCATCAATTGCATTCTCACTAACTTCCATATTCCTAACAGGAGCTAAAAATTCGATACTTGAACCAGAATCAGAACACTGATCAGGTGACATAAGTCGCAAATTCGCGAGCGAGAATATAGATTAACCGTCACCGCACCCAAATCTCGCATAAATTAAAAACCTAGGACATAAATTTAAGACATCAAATCCTGATTTCCACCCAAGTTTCGTGACCAGATTTGTACAATTACCTCAGGAGCTTGATTTAGAACAAGAAACTTCTATCAATTTTCGAAATATCAAGCTCCAAAGGACGGCATACAACGAAGTACAATACTTCAATTCACCGATCACTCGCGAGATTTGAACCGGCTAATGGACAGGAACAGAAGAATGCCTCGAATTAAACCGGAAACCTTAAAGTAAACAGAAATCGATGAAACCTGACGATCGAGGAGAGTGAACTGATCGATAAGGCATTTACGGAGAGTGAGAATCGATATACATAAGATGGGGAGAAAGCGACTTGGAAGAGAAATGGGTACAAAAAAGACAAAACATGTATGATTAATGTATCTTATGGCGTACCAGCTCAGCAGTGCCACGTGCCTGACATTTTGTGGACCAGTAGGACGTATTACGTAGTACGTAGTACGTAGTACGAACTACGAAGGTTTATAAGTTTAAACGACTTGTTCGAATACTTGTCATTAAAATTTAAAATTTTGTATCACAATATTTGGTATTATAAATATTTAAATTTTTTATAAAAATAATTTTAGCTATCATATTATTTATTATTTATATTTTTTAAAACACTATTCTCTATTTTCATATAACGTTCATATTCTACTATATTTTTTATACAAAAGTTTTAAATTATACTTAATCAACATATAAAATATTAAAATTGTGAAAAATTTTTTTATAATTTAAGTTATTAATCAATGTTTTTTGACGACTACTACGTTATAAATAGTAAAAATTGTCTAAATAATAGACCATCTTTTAGGCTGACTAAACTTTAGTACCTTGTCGTTTAAATTATCAGAACGGTATCTCACCTATTGAGCCCGACCAAAGATTAGTACATCGATCACTGTTCACATGTTAAACGAGCTGAACAATGTTAAATATGAGGGGCAAATTTGTCCTATTACTTTAGATATTGTATTGTTCCTTTTTTAATTTACTTTTTTCTTTTTCCTTTTTCGAGGGCCTTTTTTGCAAAATTCCCAAAAAAAATTTCTCAAACCCTAATTTTCTCTCTCCTCAATTTCACCGCCTCTATATCCCCTCTTCTTTGATTTCTTTAGCTTCTCCTTCTATTTCTCTTCGATATGTCTCCCCTAATCTATTCAATGGCCGTCTTCTCAACTTCCTATGCTCTCACAACCCTCAATCTATCTTCAAACCAGTTTGACTCTTTGGGCCAAAGTTTGACCGCCTCAAACTACTCTCTAAAGCTCCAAATCCTCGATCTTTCTTCCAATCGACTTGCGGGGAGTTCGTTTCTGCCATGGCTGCTTGCCGGAGGGTTTTCTCATTTGACCAATTTGACCCTCAAGGGTAAAAACTGAAGGGTTCCTTCTCATTGCATGGATGTGATGAGTTGCAGCATTTTGATGCGTCAAGCAACAATTTCTCATCTCCAATGCCTAAATTAAGGAAATGTACTCAACTGAAGCATTTGGATTTGTCTTCAAACAAGTTCAGTGGGCCCATTGGTGATGAGGTGTTGGTTTGAGCAGCTCACCTACTTGAACATAACCAGGTGCACGAAGTGCTAGTCGATTCACTTACGGAGTCATTGAAGGATACTCGGCAAAGAAGGCCATGGATACTCAACAACTTGTAATTTGTTCTTCTTACTTCTAGTTCAATATGTTGATTCCAAGCACAACCTGTAATTTGTGGTGGTTCATCGAGATAAGCTATGGATACTCAACAAAAAAGGCCCTCAAAAAAGGGAAATTAAAAATGAAATAGTACATGGACAATTTTGCTCATGATATTTAACACCGTTCAGATGGTTTAACGTGTGGATAGTGAACAAGATACCAATCTTTGTCGAGCTCAATAGATGAGGTATCGTTATGATAGTTTAAACGACGGGTACTAAAGTTTAGTCAGCCTAAAAGATGAAGCAATGTTTAGACAATTTTCTCTTATAGATAATAAAAAAAAAACTAGTCACTAGTCATGTTTGGGCTAGCTATCAAATGACAGAGGCCAAGGCACGGATATGTTAAAACTAATTTTGACGCATTTAGAAACTCAAGTGACCCGTATGTCTTTGGATATATCATTCTTAACCACAACGCCGTCCTTTTGCTATAGGTAAGGGAATATGTGATGTTAAATATGTCCTTGAATGAGACGTGTTTGCTCTAAGAGAAGGCCTCCAAAAGACTGCAAGTTTAGGATTCACAATAATTGATATAGAAGGAGACAATATCGTGCTCATTAACATTATCAACCAAGTTTGAAGACAATCTTGGGAAACATGCATGATAATTTTTGACATCCTCTCATCATTGGGTTCACTCAAGCTAGAGTTCAACACATTCTAGGAAAATCAACATTGTTACAAATAGACTCGCATCTTTCGGTGACTAGGTCACGACTTAGATGTAGATGATGAGAGTATTTATTCGCTCCAAACGGTGTGTGCAAGCTTTAAATTTATAACCCTAGACGTAAGCTTAAAACAAGGATGCGAACCCGCAGTGTACGGGTCAATCGTAGTAAAAAGTAAGGAATTCCAGGGGTCGATCACAGGGACTCAGTGAAACAAAGTCCGATAACGGTAAGCTTCGTAATTACTAACCACAAGAGTAATTAAAACAATCAAAGATGAATAAGAAGTCAATAAAACAAACATGCAATTCTAGGGATTAAAGCATCTAGTTGTGGTTCCAACTCAAGATCTAAAGATAAGCGGACAAAGCTGAGGTTTTTTGCGTGGGGAAGGTGTTACTAAAGTGGAATAGATCACCGGGTAAGTCTCACTACTCACTAATCCAAAACCGTAACTCCTATTACCGGGTAAGTCTCAAGGAATTAAGATAAAGAACTATAACCTCAAACTAACACACCATCTAAGGGAATAGAATCAACCTTTACCGGGTAAGTCTCATGCTAACTCACAAAGATGGGATGAAAGCACACTCAAACCCCAAAGGATAAACCTTTATTACCTACACTTATGATCTTAGGTACACAAACTAAGGAATTACCGGGTAAGTCTCATCCTAAGCTTGCATTGGACCAGGAAAGGTGTAATAAGAATAGGATTTGACAAACTCTAACACTTAACTCTCAGTTTCGGATTAGATAAGTCACCTCGGTCAGCCAAATTCCACCCCGGCCGAGATGTTCATCGACTGAACGAGATGCTTAGGGTTAAGGTTAAAGACTCGAACTTTCAGGATCCTACTGGAATCTAAGATTATTCTATCATTGTTTTTCCCACAACCTTCAGCCAATCACCCTAGAATCACACAAGGAAATTAGCCACTCATCATCATGAAAGCAATAATCAAATATATGGGAAGAAGGTGAATATTTGAACAAAAAGAATTTGATGAAAAGACTTCAATAACTGAATCAAATATCACAACAAAAGCGTTCCTTGGATAGCAATCCAACAAGACAAGACAACAAGGAAGGGAATCTAAGATAATCTTACAAAAACCCTTCAAAAAGCTATAAAAGCTATGATCTTCAATCTTCCTTCAACCTTCAAAAAGGTTCTTCAAATCTCCCAACTGGAGTATGGCTGTTGTGGTGTAATGAGTGTTCCGCGTATAACAGGGTGTCGGATTTGTGGGAAATCTGACCCTTTTTATAGGAAAATAACCCTCCAAAGATAAGATATCTTAGAGAGATCTTTTCCCATAAAAATAGGTAAAATATATGATCTAGCATATCTTCTTCCTTCCAGGAGCCAAGCCCAAAAAATATAAGATCTCTTTCCAAAGATAAAAGATCTCAGCCAAGAATAAAATATTCTCGCCGCGTCCAGGTGTTCGCCTCGGTCGAGTCGACTTCTCTGGATCACCTTGGTCGAGATGAATCTGTGGCCAACCGAGGTGAGTCACAACTGAATGTGAAATCTCTCAAATCTGGTTCAACGTGAATCTTTAATCCATGGCTATGCTTCCTGGATGGTTCCTTATGTTCCTGAATGTAGCTCCAATGACTTCATAGCTCCTTTTGCTCCTTTTTGATGCAAAACGTGCCATTTTACCTACGATTACAACAAAACTAGGTGTAGACCTCGATTCTCGCAAAGGTAGATGAAATGGTAATATAATCACATAATGTACATACAAACATGCAGATTATTGAAGATAAAACGTCCAAACAAGCCCCAAAATATAGACTATAATTCATGCTATCAGTATTCCACAAGATGTTGAAGACTTTATCCCCAAGAATGCTTTAAGGTGGCTGACTTCCAGAAGTTGACCCTCATTTCCATTTACTGTGCATCAAAAAATTCTAACCTAGTCGGATTCAGGTTGGACTTTGGGGGGAAAATTTTTCGTTTTTTCAGGCTGGTGTCGGGTCGAGTCCAGAATTCGGACTTAGAGTCTTGTTCATACCTTTCGAGTCGGGCCATACGGATATTTTTTTCATAAAAGGAAAGAATATTCATATTAAATATAAAAAAAATAAAATTATTACACGTCTATCAAATTAGTCTAATGATTGCAGATATATCTTCACATTAATAACTATACTTAAAATCTTTTCTTATCATAAAATAACTAACAAGTTAGTTTTTCTTTTTTTTACAAATTCCATTATATTGGGTGAACTTATGTAAATAAATATATTTATTAGGCTTCTTCACAACTTTCCTTAAACCAACTTTAAAATTTCTAGTTATGCACTTGTTTTGTAGGGTGATACAGATTAATTATTGCACCTTCATTATCTCTTCGCAAATAAATCATTTTGGACCAAAGAACAATAATTGCGTACAAACAAACGATAGGGAGCAATTGAATTTGTTATGATATGACTCAAAACACAAAACAAATAATTGTTATTTTAATCAATTGGTGTATCATTATTTCATATACGAATTCAAATTCTCTAGACATGATCATTACAATTTTAATACCACAAAATCATAATTAAATTTCTGGAACTTTTCTTAATATATTCAACAAAATTAGTTATAATAAATATTTTAAACAAAATGTTATTACAAGAAATTGAAAAAGAATTCAAGCTTAATTACATTAGATATCATAAAATATTTTTTAGAAAATTACTCATAATTTATAATATTGCACAAAAATATTATTAAAAGTTGTTTGTCATTAACTCTTATATTATAAAGAAAACAAAATTTCAAAATCATCTATAGCAAAGTTATAAATAATTGACCTTAAATTATTTTATTTATTTAGTGATTTAAAATATTTTATTCAATAAGTACCTTTTAGTTCACCTTTTACTTCTCAAGCATAAAGAAAATTTAATTGGGATTCATTTTTGTTAACAACCGATTTTTAAGGATAGATTTGTGTGATAGTATATTTTAAGGGAATGATATTAGTACTCACTTAGGTTGATAATGACACTATAAATTGGGAATTGAAGCTTTGCCTCTCGTACACCACGTGCGAGAGAGTTCACATAGCGAGTAAAATTAGGTAAAAAAAATAAAAATTGAAGATTTCTCTCGCACCATATGCGCGAGTGAGTAAAATTAGGTAATTTTTGAAACGTAAATTTTATGTTACGGTTGGGGTTAATGGTTGGGGGTTAAATTTAATATTACGGATGAGAAGTTTTAGTATATATATATGGGTTTGAATATGGAAGATGATAAGAGTTGAAGAGAAGTTTGAAGAAAAATTGGAGAGTATAAAGAGAGGTTTGAGAGAGTTGTTAGTTTTTGTTCTTACAAAAACATGTCTTAAGTTCTTCGGATGAAGGGGATATCAAGTAGGTCAATTTGAGGTACGCTTTTATTATTTCGAAATCTATAAATTTCGTTATGTTATATTTTTTAATTGTGCGAACCTTATTTTGTTTTTTATTTTATTTTTTTTGATTTACGATGGTCCTTCATTTAACCAATATGAGGGACCCGATTATTCGGGGATATTCGTAACGGACGGATGGTGGAATGATAGAGATTTCAGGTGCTCGGGCTTGGGGCGAGGCGATGAAATATTTTATGGTGCTTACAATAAAAAGGTCATGGAAAGCGTCAGATTCACGGAGTTACGGTATAGTGCAGTTAGCATGTGAATAATCCCGGAGCAAGAAGGTTGGAAAGAAAAAAGTTGTAGATTTAAACGATGTCCTAGTGAAGACTCGACGCAGTCATTCGAAGAAATGCAATTGTCCATTTTTGCTAAATGGGTATGAACAAGCAAAAGATGTGTGGCGGTTGGCGGTTGTGTGTGGATTTCATAACCACGTGTTGCCAAAACACCTAGAAGGTCACGCTTTTGCCGGTCGTTTGACCAGTGAACAATTTCAAGATGTGGAAAGGGCAACAACTATCGGAACGGCACCGATGATTGTTCAAAGGTTAAAGCAAGGAGAAATGAGTCCGACGCAATTGCTATTCAACATGTTGGTGGAAGGAAATTTCATTTTTAGTTTCAGGAAATCTCACGATGGAAGCTTGCAAGACATTGCATTTGCCCATGAGCAATCGATCAAGTTATGAGAGAAATATCATTACGTCATGATCATGGGCACCACCTACAACACTAACATGTAAGCTTTGAATACGATAATTTTCACCATTTTAATCAATTTAGTTATTAATGTAATTAATTAATTTTTTTCTTTTAGGTTCAAAATGCCATTTTTGGAGATTGTTAGTTAAACATACACCGATTTGACACAAAATTCGTCTAAAATTTACTAATTTAAATTACTAACTTCATTTTACTAACTTACATTTCATCTAAAACCTACATATATACCAACACAAATTTCATCTAAAATTTACTAATTTACTTTTTATCTAAAATATAGTAATACAAATTTACTAACTTAAATTACTAACTTACTAACTTAAATTTTATCTACAATATATTAATTTAAAATAAATTAATATAAATTTATTAATTTAAGGTTAACGGATTTTACTAGCTTAAATAAGCTAACATAATTTAACTAACTTTCATTTCACCTAAAATCTACAAATACAAATATACCAACATTAATTTCTTCTAAACTATATTCACGTAAATTTACTAATTTAAATATCATCTAAAATATGCTAACTTAATTTGATGTAAGATATACAAATATAAATTTGCTAGTTTAAAAATGTATATGTATATTTTGTGTAATTTAGGCAATAATTTATTGTAATTGAGAAGACAATGAGACAAAAAGCAGTAAAGCATTTGAACTACATTTAAGGTGCTGGCTAAAGACGAGACAGTTGTTAGTAAAAGAAAATAAACGTAATTATGATTTTTGGTATTTTCCAATATTTTGTGTTCAAACCCTCTTTTTATTCTTTTGATGGAAAATCCTCATCTGTAACTGCAACTCTTTGATCCCTAGATGTCATAATGACTTGCCAATGCCATATTCCCTTTGCTATTATTATTATACGGAACTCGTATTCGCACGGTTCAAGATTTACAAAATGCACGACTCATTCGCAAAGCGTGAACGTAAGATCACGTTCACGCTTTGCGAATGAGTGACCCTTTCACGCCCTAAAAGCGCTTACGGAATCTCATTCCGTAAGCGCTAACATTCAAATCCCAATTTTCGCAACAGGTGACGGCGAAGACGAAGAGGCACGAAGAGGCGAAGTACGAATCAAGCAACAATCGACACAAAATCAGCAATGGACAAAGACGGTAACGAAGGAAGGCCATTTCAGAAGCGGAAACACGACCCGAGAGAGGTATCGTTCGGTTTTTGTTCGGTTTTTGTTCGGTTTTTGCTCGGTTTTCGTTTTTCACTTTTCGGTTCGTAATTGAGCATGAAATGGACATGAATAGGTTAGATTGTTGTTGAATTAGTTAGATTTAGGTTGATTGGAAATAGATTGGTGAAATGGTGGCCGTATGACCTTCGACAGTCCGCCATTGAAGGCGGACTGTCGAAGAAGATGAACAGTACTCCCACGGTCACGCATTGCGAAACCGTGGGAGTACTGTTCATCTTTTAATGCATTGGAATTATAATTCCAATGCATTAAATTAAATAAAAATATATTAAATATATAATTAATTTTAAAAAACTTAATTTAATTAAAGAATAATAAATACAAATTAAATTAAATAAAAATATTTTTATTTAATTTAATTGTAACATATTAAATATATTAAATTAGTTTATCCAATTTAATTTAAAATAAAATGGATTAAAAATATTATATTAAATATATTAACATTATATAATCTTAATTAATGTATATTAATTCAAAATAAACGGAAAAAAATATATCTAATTAATTTAATTGTAATATATTAAATATATTAAATTAGTTTATCCATTATACTTTAAAATAAGATGGATTAGAAATATATAAAATAAAATAGATTAAAAATATATAAAATTAAAATCTCTACCTTTACTTTTTCCCCCTAATTTTATTTATGTAATTATAATTTATTTAATTTATTTTAGTTTCTTTTAAATTCAATTTAAATGAAAGTAAAGGAAACTAAATAAAAGAAAATTAATTAAATTGGCCTGTAATATCAAATATAGATATTACAGGCCATGCAAAGACATAGACGGAGGCGTCCCACGGCCTCGGCTCGTAGAGATGGTCTCGCCACCGCGAGGGCTACGATGGGGAGGAGGTCCCACGTAGCTGGTTCGGCTGCCGACACACCACCACCACAGCAGCCACAGAGACCATGCATCTCAGATGCATCTCCGGCTCTCCCTCGGGAGGTTCTTCCACCACTGACGTATGGATCTGACTCGGACCAGGATGTGGCCCGTCCTTCTGTACAGGCAGGGGAGATAGATCCCACAGCTGGCGAGCGCGTTGATACTACTGCTGACGAGCAGGTTGAGCCACCTACTGATATTACTGCTGACGAGCACATGGAGACAGCTGCAGATATTCCTGCTGAGGAGCAGGTAGAGCCACCTGTTGGCGATCATACCGAGCAGCGAGATTTTGACTTCGATGCTCCAGCTGCAGATCCTGTAGTACCGCCGCAGCATGAGCCATTTGTACCGGCTGATCGAGGCCGTGTAGTTGCTGATACAGGGGCACCATTGATCAGCGATGTGCTCACTTGCTATGCCGGACACCGTGCTCGAGGTGTCTGGATGGGAGAGGTAGATAACTAAACACAATTACAACACATTATCTTACAAAAAGTAAATTAATAAAACGTTTAATTGAATATTCGTTGTGTTATGAAGGAGGATTACAGGAGGCCGATGACAGCTTTACGGCGGATAGAGCACATTCAGACACTCAGTAGATGGATTTCCGACGCTGATAGAGCGGACCCCACTTCCTGGTTTGCTTTAGCATCTCAGAGTGGCTTCCAATAAGGGTGAATCTGATCCAAACGTATTGGCTCCCGATGCCTAATAACAATATAGAACTCGTGCGTACAAGGCAATCCATGAGCTTCCCTCCAATATGAATCCTTACATGTTGTCAAGCTTCTAATTTGCTTTGCCTTCTCGTAGATCTCCAACAACTCCAAAAAGCACTCGTTGCTTACTTTGTTTCAGAGCAAATCAAATATAGGCACACGCACAACCAACAACATCCTCTCACGTGACATCTCTATTGACGCTTGAATCTTATCAATCTGATCATTTACCATCAAGTCAATGTTCTCCATCACCAACTGAAATCCTTGAACGGTAGAACGCAATATACCCTTCAACAATGAGTGTGCTGACTCACACCTAACAACCAATATCAATTTAATAAATTAATCTACAAGACAAACATTAGAAAACAATTGCAAACAATATAGAAATAAGTTCTTACACATTCGTTGTCCTCGTGCCAAAGTGTAGATGCAAGTCGCACCAATATCGAACAATTGCTTCCTTGTAGGGGATTAGCCATGTAGTTTCCAAATACTCCATCAACCTCGGATAAGCTTGCCAATGCACTTTCATTTCACCCAAACGACGCTCGTAACTCTCAGGAGATCTAGATTCAATAAGAGCATGGTAGTGTGCTGCAAAAACAGCTTGTAATTCCTTTGACCGAGTCACCGCCCAAGATCTATGTTGGATGTTGCACTTTATATGAAAGGTGCAAATCATGTGCTTCACATCCGGAAAAACAACACCGAGGGCACTTATGAGTCCTAGCTCTCTGTCCGTCACAATCACCCCCGGTGTAACATTTCCGCACACATGTCGGAGTCTCCGTAATGCCCACTGGTAATGATTGGCGTTTTCCTTGGCCATGAAAACAAATGCTATTGCAAACGTCAACCTCGTGCTAGTGATACCGACAATCTCTAACAACGGCATCTTGTACCTATATAGGATATATTATGAGTTTACATTTATATTAAACTAAAATCATAATAACATGTATATTAAAACTTACTCGTTCGTCTTGTACCTCGTGTCCATTATGATGACATAAGGAAATAGGTTGAGGAGATGTCTTGAATCCGGATGCATGATGAAAAAATCTGAAATTTCTTCCGATTCCAAGCATCTTCTCACATTTACATAATAACAACGCTCCTCTAAAATATGTAGGGCTTGTTGGAGAGGACTCCGTCCTTCGGCTTGTAGCTTCCTAATCTTCATTCCAGCATTGTATATTTGTTCGATTGTGCTGACGTTGTATGGATCATCTAACTTTATTGACTTCAATATATTTCTCGGCTTGAAACCCGACCCAAGCTCACGTCCCACCTTCCGAAATTGTTTCTCCGTCAATCTCCCAGCATATGTGTGTCCCTTCAACTGCTCGGGAAGTGTATGATTGTGCACTCCATTTATAACATGCAACGTCCACTTCTCAGCCTCGCTTTGTACGCCCTCAAGCTCAAAACAACATCCGTCCTTCTTCGATTTCTGTGCTCGACTAGAAGATGACTCGGTATCAGGATCCACATCTTTCTTCTTACGAGGGGCTCCAAAACGTTCGCATGTCAAACGAAACGTAACGAACCCCCAAGAATTCTTCCACGACCTACTAGTAACCAACACCATGTTCATGGTTCCACCCATGAATCGAGCCCAATCCACCATCGTCTCGCGATCATGGAATAAACCGCGAATTTCAAACATTCGCGAATAATCACTCCCTTCGTCACGAGAATAATTCGGAAGATCCTAGTTCACATAGAAAAAAAAACTATAAAATTTCTAGTTTTCGGTTTTCTAATCTCCAAATAATAAAAACACGAATTATAATAAATGTTTCCTAATTAATTGCAACTATATCTAACTTAAAAATACATTATATACAACAATTCTAGTTTTTCTATATTTTCGGTTATAAAGTACTTACCTCGAAATGCCGAAGAAACTCGTCTGGATCACTAAATTTTGTATCGTCGAACGGAATCATCACTTCATCATCCTCGTGTGTTGACATTCTCGCAGTTGTTCTCCAGAAAACGTTGTGTTGTTTTTTTGAAGATGTTGTGAGCGTTTTTCACCTCTTCTATTACTACCTTTATATAACCAAATGAAATCAATAACGTTCAAATTACAACGGTCACTTTTACAACGTTCGAATTACAACGGTCACTTTTCAACGTTCGAATCTCAACGGTCATAAATCTACGTAGACGTGATGCGTATACGAAATCGACCGCCGTGCCCTTAATATCCCCCTTATTATAACTATTCTTTCACAACTATCGGATATCAATGGAATATACGGATACGGGTACCCATACTTATAACCCGTGTAAACCCAGTATGGGCAGTAATTACATCGACCCGTTATAGAATTTGGGCCTTAATCCAGTACAGCTACTATTCGGATTTGTACACTCTCAAGGGTTGGGCTGGACCCACTTCCACCGGCCATAAAGTTTGGGACCCATACGTCACCTCAATTTAGGTTTTACTCGAATCTCGAGACTAATCACAAACTCTAGCGTCACATTCCACTAGACCAACTGAATATTGGTGAATTTAGGTTTTAATTGATAAGTAGGAAACCATTCTTCTCCTCTCATTTTTTTCTTAGTATTTTTGATGGGTGGTTCGGTTTTACTGTTTGGTGAATCAGGATATTGAAAGACAAATATAAATAACACTAAATATTGGGTTTGTACAATCGAATGTTAATTACTTGTGATTTACCTCGTTCATCGCTGGTTTTGGACGATTTTTTTAATGACAAAAATAAAAAGTAAAATAGAAATCAAATAAAAAGAACTTCATTGTTGGCCATTTCTTACATATCCTCTAATCAAATTATCAACATCCTAAACGACCCAATTCGTGGGTTCAAACAACAACCTATTTAACAACTCTAATCGTGGGTTAAATTCAATAAATGGTTAGCAAATGTTTTTGTTGTAGATAAGTTTCCGTTTTCTAAATGTTTTTGTTGACTAAGTAAGATCGTGTACGAGGTAGTTTTGCGTCTCGTTTACGAATAAGCAATTCGTCTAAGTTCCATTTGTTGTATAACTATACGGGCTTTTACACATGGAAATTGAGTTACAAGAAACAATTGTAATGTAAAACATGGTGTGCTAGTGGAGATAATGGAATTGCAGGCTGCTTCTGTTGTTTTCTAAGTGTCTTAAGGGGTTTAACTTTTACCATATGTAATTGTATGAGCGTCTTTGATTATTTAAACATGGTCTTTACACATCAAGAGGTGGTAAATGTTATTTTTGACAGTTACCTATATTTTTCACAAATTGATGTTCATAATATTCACATACTTGGTCTTTTGTCCTTCGACAAGATAAAACCCAAAAACCCAAGATTTTCTACCATTACTCCCTTTCTCCTCTTCACTTAGTTGAATCGTCTATTGTTATACCTGATAGAATATGTAATTAATGTAAATAGAGGGTTGCCTTTTGTAATTATGTAAAGTCATATTGTTATTAATATGAGCCGTCAAATGAACGGAAACCATAAGGGAAATTTATCCAATCTCTCTAATTCTCACATGGTATTAGAGGGTTCAGATCCATAATTCTCTCTTCACCTTATTCACACTTCCGCTGCCCTTCTCAACCACCGGTGCCGCCCCCCTCTGTGGCCGCTGCGTGCCCTTATTTCTTTTCCTCACACGTACAATGTCGACAGAGAAGAAGCCAACGTTTCATTCCGCTCTTGGGATCTCCAACATCAAGAACAACATCGCTCTTGTTCTAGATCATGACACACCATATGCGTCTTGGGTAACTCTCTTTCGCGTCACCGCCAAGGCATATAATGTCTTGGATCACATTGATGCCAAAGTTCCTCGCCACACAGACATTGATGATGCTCTTTAGAACCAAGTTGATGCAACCGTTCTTCAATGGATCTACAGTACGGTCTCTAAGGATATTCTTCTTCAAATTCTCGATCCTGACGACACCGCTCTCAAATCTTGGGGTCGTATTTAGGATATATTTCAGGATAATAAGCACACGAGCGCAGTCTATCTGGAGCATGAATTTTCCAACTACAAATTGGCGTCTTTTGCTTCCGTTTTTGCTTACTGTCAACACATGAAAGCCTTGTCTGATCAACTCAAGGGTGTTGACTCACCAACCTCCGATAATCGGTTAGTCCTTCAATTGTTGTCAGGTTTGCCTTCTGAGTATAACACCACTGCTAGTTACATTCAGCAATCGGATCCATTCCCAATAATTCACAAAGAACGTTCGCAACTTATCCCTGAAGAAACTAGAATGGCTAAACAACAAGTCACCGACAAAGACTCGACGGCGCTTACCGCAGCTTCTGGGGGTCCGGCCAAGCCACCATCCACCGACAACCATGGTGCCACCACCACCAGCCACCAGGACGGCGGTTCTCGCAACCGCAGCAGGGGACGGAAGGGCCGAAACCGCACCAGCGGCGGCGCACAACCGCCCCCCACAAAGTTCGTGTTCCGCCCCAACATTGGCTGGACTCCTGTGCATCCCAGCCCACAAAGCTCGCAAGCCCACTGGAATCCGGCCCACTGGCCTGCTTTTCACCCAGCCCAGCTACATCGCCCTCCCTCTCCTTATCCGTCTCAACAAGGTCTATTGGGCCCGTCCCCACTATAGCCCAATGGCCAACAAGCCCATGTTGCTACTGCTGGACAGTTTCTGCAGCCCACATCCGATCCGTTGATCAAGCCTTTGCATCAATGACGTTAAATCCCGCAGACAATCTATGATACATGGACACCGGTTCTACTTCCCACATGACGAATAATTCAGGTAACCTCTCCTCCATCTCGTATAATGATACATTAAATTCGATAATTGTTGGAAATGACATGCATATACCATCTACAGGTCTTGGTGACGCTAACATCAACACCACTACCAAACCTCTCCATTTATCCCAAGTCCTTATAGCACCTCAATTAGTCAAAAACCTTGTATCTGTTCGTCGATTCACAACCGATAACCAAGCCAGTATTGAGTTTGACCCGTTTGGTTTTTCTATGAAGGATTTACACACGGAGATAATCCGTATGAGATGCAATAGCTCTAGGGATCTTTATCCAGTTACCAAAGGTTCTGCGTCTGCTCATGCTCTGTCTGCTCAGTCATCGAGTCTCTGGCATGCTCGACTAGGTCATCATGGCACGCCGGTTCTAGATGTTCTTAAGAAGTTTTCTTTTCTTAGTTTTAATAAGGATCACACCTCCTGTCTTTGTCATGCTTGTCAACTTGAGAAACACCATAGGCTCTCGTTTGAACGTTCTATCAATAAAACTTTTACACCTTTTGACATAATCGCAGTGATCTTTGGACCTCTCCGGTTCCTAGTCGGGAAAGTTTCAAATATTACTTGCGTTTTCTTGATGATTTTTCACATTTTCTTTAGGTTTTTTCAATTAAATATAAATCTCAAGTCTTCGATCTTTTTGTGCAATTTCATAAACTCATTCAAACACAATTCAATGCGCCTATTAAAAATTTCCAAGGTGACATGGGTCGCGAGCTTAATAACCATCAATTGTACTCGTTCTTTGCCCTCTATTGCATCAATTTTCAGTTTTTATGTCCTCACTCCTCCCCCCAAATTGGCAAAGCTGAATGTGCCATCCAGACCATCAATAACATGATGCGATCCCTTCTTTTTCATGCTTCCTTACCCATCACGTTTTGGTCTCATGCCCTTGACATGTCATGTTTTCTTCTTAACATTCTCCCATCCGCCACAATCCAAAATAGATCCTCCACCCAAGTGCTGTATCTTTCAACACCTTCTTTTCATCATCTCCGTGTTTTTGGGTGCCTTTGCTACCCAAATCAAAGCGCCACAATTCCCCACAAATTAACTCATCAGACAACTTCTTGTGTCTTTTTAGGATATCCTAATCCTCACCGCCGATATAAATGTTTGGATTTGAGGTCAAAGAAGATTATTATCTCCCGTCATGTAACCTTCGATGCATACACTTTTCCCTTCTTCAATCCTGAGCATTTTCGTCCTTCTTCTAAGGTGCTGGAAAATGACCCCCGAAGCTCAATTTACCATCAGGCCCAATAGTTGCATTCCCAGGCCCATTCTCCACTTGCTGAAGCCGTCCTCATTTCCCCAACCCGGCCTAGCTCTACAGAAGTTTGCCTTTCCCCGCCTAGCGTGTCCCCCTTTTCCTGGGCCTTCTCCCCTACCTGGCCCATCCTTCCATCAGGCCCACCTTCCTCCCAACCCCACGCTGGCCCATCCCTGGCCTCCACTACTACCGATTTCCAGTTGACCCATCTCCCTCCCACATCCACTGCCATAACTTCTTCGCCACAACCCTCCACCCATATTAACTGCCCTAATACTCGCTCATTAAGCGGTATTTTCAAGCCCGTCAAATCTTCGACCTCCATACCGCCACCACATCCGACTTATCTCCTATACCCACATCCCACAAATTAGCTCTCCAGGATAAAAAATGGTCCGTTGATATGCTCGACGAATATCGAGCCCTTATACGAAATGGTACTTGGATTCTTGTTCCTCATCCTGAGCAGACTAATATTGTGCGGTGTGGATTTTTCGTCATAAGTTCAGATCCGATGATTCCCTTGAGCGGTATAAGGTGCGCCTAGTAGCAAACGAATGTTCCCAGCAAATTGGAATAGATTGCGACGAGACTTTCAGCCCTATTGTTAAGCCGACTACCATCAGGACGGTTCTCAGTTTAGTTGTAGCTCGCTCTTGGCCTATTCACCAACTTGCCGTTAAGAATGCCTTTCTCCATGGGCGTCTCAATGAGACTGTTTACATGTTTCAACCTTTTGGCTTCGCTGACTCCACACGCCCGTCTCACGTATGCTTATTACAAAAATCGTTATATGGGCTAAAGTAGGCACCCCGGGCTTGATATCAACGATTTGCAGGATCTTTGCTCAACATTGGCTTTATAGGCAGTAAGATTGACTATTCTCTGTTTATCTATCGGCATGGGAATCATCTTGCTTATTTGTTATTATATGTTGATGATATTATTCTCACTGCCTCATCCGATGCCCTACGTAACACTATCACTGCTTCACTTAGTAGGGAGTTTGCTATGTCTGATCTCAGACCCCTTTCCTATTTTTTGGGTTGTTCAATGATCCTCTTCAGGTCTATTTCTGTCCCAAGACAAATATGCTCGGGAAATTGTTGCACGGACTAAGATGACTACTTGTAAGCCCACAGTCACACCTACTGAACCCTCTATTAAGCTCAGCGCTTTCTCTAGACCACGTGTCAGTGATCCCACTTTATATCGGAGCTTAGCAGGGGCACTTCAGTATCTCACTTTCACTAGACCTGACATCAGTTTCGCAGTCAAACAAATTTGCTTATTCATGCATGACCCGCATGAGCCACACTTCGCTGCCCTCAAGCGCATTATCCGCTACATCTCTAGCACATCTTCATTAGGTATCACCATTTCTCCCTCCCCGAATCGGATCTCATTGCCTATACAGATGCCGACTGGGCCGGATGTCCGGATACACGACGGTCAACATTAGGCTACTGTGTCTTCTTCAATGACACTCTGATCTCATGGTCTGCCAAAAGGCAATCAGTTGTTTCCCGGTCAAGTGTAGAAGCCGAATACAGAGGAGTTGCCAACGTTGTCTCTGGATGTTCATGTCTACGCAAATAGTTACTTGAACTTCATTGCCCCCTAGCCAAGGCGTCCATCGTCTACACTGACAACATTTCTGCTACTTACCTAGCCAACAACCTAGTTCAACGCCAGCGGACTAAACAAATTGAGATTGACATCCACTTCGTCCGTGATAAGGTTGCTCAAGGTCACGTTCGAGTTCTTCACGTACCTTCAGCTTTCAAGGAAGCAGATGTTTTTACAAAAGGCCTCCCACGATAATTGTTTCTAGATTTTAGATCCAATCTCACTGTTATTCCACCTCCAGTTTTGACTGCTGGGGTATGATAGAATATGTAACTAATGTAAATAGAGGGTTGCCTATTGTAATTATGTAAAGTCAGATTGTTATTAATATGAGCCTTCTGATGAACGACAACCCTAAGGAGAATTATCCAATCTCTCTAATTCGCTCACAATACCACCAATACAAAAGTAGCTTCGTGTTTCGACACTTGATTACGACAATTGCTCCCATCATACTTGCAAGGTAGGCTTTAGCCTATCAAGTTTTTGACGCGGTTGCCGGGAACAACGGATAGTATTGGTTGTTTTCGATAGCCAATTTCTCAAAGTATTTTCTTTATAACTGATTTGGTTTCTTTTTGCCTTTGTCTCTAAGTTTAGATCATTAAATGTAAATAGTGTGTGATCCAAGCAATCTAATCCCTCTATACCACGAGCTTGAATGTGGTGGAAGGTGGTGGTTTACCACTTGGAAAACAATCATCAACACACTCCTCCGAATTTGCGTTAGAAGACTATGATCACTAGTTTTATGTAGCTCAGGTGGTGGAGCAAGTAAGTCCCCTTTTGAATACATAATTAACGATATGTCTTATTGTAAAGTTGGATTTTTTTTGAAGTAGTTTATGGATGTCTTGTTGTTACTTTGATAAGAGTTTGGTTATATAATCTGTTTGGATTTGTGTTCTCTCTATTTAGTATTACCCGTTAGTAACTAATTATCAAACAACAAGCTCTTTCTTTTGTAA
>BSUD01000004.1:18740447-18768361 GCA_033239045.1 Fagopyrum esculentum | reverse complement strand
TAAGATGAATCACTTAAATAATAGATAATAAACGGTTGAGTGCCAGCATGATGTTTGTTTAATTTTTGTTTCTGCTTGTGTTTGTGCTGTTGTCATTCTACTTATATTTGGATTGTTAGCTAACGGTTTATCCGTGTTGTAGATCTGTAGAGATAGACAGTTGCATAGAGATCCGGAACGGATGGTCAGCCGGGTCCACGTACTCATTAGATGGGGACGGGGAAGTCTTCCATACGTCATGCATGTTATATATCTTTATGTATGTTTGTAAGGCTGTCACATGTGTACTTTCATACCATTAAAAATATTATGTTTTGGAAGTTGTTGTAATTACATTTGTGCCTTGTTGTAAGATCTTAGTAAAGTTGTTGTTAAACCAAGGTCGGGACCCATTGTGAGGTCCTAACCAGTAGCTCCCCGAGTTCCGAGAATTTGGGGTGTTACAACATGGTATCAGAGCTCTGGGTTGGCAACAATGGCACTTGAAATCTTCTAAAAGACCGAATGTATAAATTAACTAGAACCCGAAAGGGGTCTAGGATTTTCAAAACGGATTTTTGTTTTTACACACGTGCATAGTCGGGTTGTTGGGTTAGTAGTACGTCGGACCACCATTGTTCTCCGTGAATCTCTGCAGCTTAGTAGATGAGAAATAGTTTGTGGACTTATAGTATTGTATGTTTATGTAAGTTATATGTATATCTATACGCATGTAACTTTTAGTACCTTAAAGGATAGGAAATATACTTTAGTTGAGTTAATATCATGCGATCATCGCCTTATGATAAAATTTTAGTAGATCGTAAAGAGTATCTCTATAGGAAAATAATGGGATCAGACTCGGAAGAGATTAATGTGTTCTGGTGGACAACCGGGCAATCCCAACAATTTTCCGAGGAAGGAATGGAGAAGAAGATGAAGACTACGAGATGGTTGTAAAACCAGAACAATCGGACAAGAAGGAAATCTCAAAATGACGCAAATAGAGGTAATAGGAGGCCGTAAAAGGAACTCAACGATATGAAGACGATAGATGAAACTCAAGGATGCATGTAAGGCCTGATAACAGTGCAGATTAAAGACAAACATTGGAACACAAATCAAATAAGGTAGAATACACCTACACTTGGCAAATAAAATGACACTGCAACTAAGGAGGATGCCGCCATAGGCAAGTATGGGCCTGAGAGTACAAAGAAGATATGGTGTTGACCCCGATGTGAAGAATTAAAGAAGTACAAAGACAGAAATTGAAAAATAAAAAAGAGTGTTACAGACGAGAAATAAATCTCTTCATCATAGAGATGGCTTGACTTCCTTAAAGATTCAAGAATTTTGAAAGAAATCATGAAACAAGTATCAAATACAATAGAAGTTTGAAATTTCGACAACATATTTCTATAAAGGTGGAATCACAAAACTACACCAACCAATTCGGAAGAATGTGAGAAAATGAGATTGGTGGACTCAAGGGTCCGCAATAATTTCTCATTCAGAGAGAGACTTAAAGTTACCAACACCAACAATTCGCACCGGAACCTCACAAGCAGCTGAGGACCGAGGAATCGCGAAGATGTAATTACGAGCTAACATGGAAAATCTGATGAGTCCATTGACGATAGATGAATGATGCAGCTAAACTAGGAAAGAGTATAGTGGCCTTATAGTGAGAAATAGAAGTGCAGACTGTGGAAGAAACTAAAAGAGTATTAACAAAGAAACTAGAGGAGATAGATTTTCACCAAGTCTATGAAACTTCAAAAGAGATAGAAGAACAATAAGTCTGTGATCTTATGGAAGGTCAACTACAGACTAATAGCGATAACGTGCGGGTCAACCAGTGGTGACTGGTTATCAGATAAGGAGGATAACCATAGAATGATGAAAGAATTTTATAGACGTCTAGAGGACCCTTCAAGAGATCAACAACGACAAATGTGAAGCTAAATCGATCCGCGTGCTAGTACCTTAATAATAACATGGAGTGAGTTCGAGCAAAGAACCCTAATTAAGAACTTAAGAAGAAAGACTAGACGGTCAGAAAGGACCCCCTTTATGTCATTGAAGACCAAGGGAAGCGTGTGAGGGATTTACTACCTACTGGCTAGGAAAAGGGTGCATATCACAGTTAGTACAGATGGATTATAAAAGAAGAACTAGAGGAGTAAGGAGTATATGCTTTTGATAAGGTTCTATGTCAATCAAGACAGAGTGTGTGTAGCATTCCCTACTAGATAAACCGCAAGTAGAGGGAAGTTAAGGTCATGAGAGTCGCGTAGACGTGCTTACAAGCTATAGTAGAAGATCTAGAAAGGACCATTGATATCAGATGGATGACACAGTTGGACTCGAGAAATGGAGTTAGTTCACGGAGGAACTGGAAGTTTGTAATGTAGAATGAGCTAAAGGAGTATAAATTGATGAACTCAAGTAAGTAGTGCTCGCCAGGAAATTCAACGGCAAAAGAGGTATGAGAAAAGTAAGTACCGGAAATGGAGATAAGTCAACTATTGACTGACCGACATCAACTGAGGACGTGCAAGAGTTGTTTGGGGATCGACGAGCTATGTACTGTTAAGAAGAGATATCTGTGATTGAGGATTATTGAATTAACTATACCGATGCTTTGGAGGAGTTCCTCAAGTAGACAACGAAAATCTACTTAGACAACTAAAGGTATAGAGAGAATCGTGTTAGAGGTTACTTCTCGGTTGGTTAAGATCAAACTTCAGTCGAGTCAGGAAGTTTGGATCCGTGTTAGAAGAATTCCAAAAGTAAACGGAAGAGGTCGTCTTCCAACCGTTATCTTAGTCCCTTAAGGCAAGTAAGGAAGGTACCTGGTATTTCATCCGGATAGGACTTATGGTGTAATTGAGAGGGAGAGTTTTGGGTCCATCAATTTGGACTCACGGAAAATGTCCTTACGATTAGCGGGTGACAACATAATTATCAAAGTAGCGCAGCGAAAGCGTGATGAGTCCTAACCCACAGAACCGGAAACTCGAGAGTACAACAAATGACGTGTCGAGTTTAAGACGATGATAATTGGTGAAATGAGTTTCGTTTAGAAGGAACGTGAAATAGGCTACGTGGAGTGACAAGAATTTTTGTCGAGGAACTGTATCACCAACTAGATAGACGAGAAAGTATGTGCACGTAGAAGTATAGAAAGAGAGTGGTACCCCATTATAGATCCAAGTGAAGCATGCCGACCTAGTCACATGTTGAAAGACCAGTAAATTTGGAATTTAATACCTAGCATGGTACTTTAAAACGAGTTTCTTGATAAAATGAGAAAGGAAGTAACGAAGTAATAAAGGTGTTGTGTAGGGCCTGCACTAACAAGCTCAAGGGGAGTAACTATCAAGTTGAATCGAAAGACAGATAAGAAAAGGAAGCTACGGGAGTGTACTTACAGACCAGTACTCGTACATATAGAAAACATAATCTCAAGAATGGAGTATAAGAAGAATTTTATCTTGGAACGGAGTCGAGTTGCGTTTTGAGTAAGAGGAATATTATAGGACACAATACAATGTTAACAACTATTAAGTAGTGTGAGCAAATGACGGTGATGTGAGATCACCTTGTATCTAATACCGTCATTCCGGACATATTGTATGTCACTCAAGACAAAAAAAAAAAAAAAACGTGAGAAGCCTAAGGTTGAGCTAACAATATATTAGATATCCATAAATATTATAATAATGCCAAGTGAATACAGATGATGACCACTAGATTGTGTCTCCACTACTAGACCGGAAAAGGGTAAAGGGATGACTCCTTACCTGAGGAATAAGATGACCGAGCCATATTAAAAGACAAGTGAGTCGTGATACAAAGAGCATTAGACACTTGGTGAAGTGCTGGCGGAGGTCCAAGACCTTTGGCCTGAGTGTGTAGTCAAGTAAACATAACGAAGGGAAGAAAGTTGACTAGGTTATTTTCTGTACGGTCATCAAAAGACCTGGAGGTGAGTTGCGAAATGTGACCACTCGAGGCTGTAAAGTGGTTTATAAGTGATTGATGGACTAGTAAACCTCACCCTATTGGAGAGTGTAACCCTAGTTTCTACGGTTTCAGTTAGAGGTATACTTACCAGACAAAAGTTAGGACATCGGCTTAGAGAATCGGGCAATGAAGCCGGATGATACCGGTGAGATATCTAGTTACCACACTAGAACGTGGTAGTAGGCACTGGTGAAGTCTGTACATGAAAAGATTTCAGAGTTAGTGGTTTTATAAAAGCCGACGAGGCCACCTTGGATACTATGGGTAGTATGAGACATAACCTTTCAGAGACCTTTGTGGAGATAGTGTAATCTAGGGAGCGACGAGTTAGGGTTTGGCCTTATATCTGTGTTATATTGTGTGACTACTTGTTTATTTTCATGCTCGAGTGCTTAGTCGGGATGTGTGTTATTGGTGACCTTAATATGCGGGATACTTATATGTGGAAACGATGACTCTTGTACGGTAATAAGTAGATACACTAGATTCGTACCTTGAGGGCTGACCTTATGACTGACATACTTTAAGTTTCGGGGCGAAACTTATCCTAAGGGGGGATTGATGTAATACCCGGGAATATTTCTTCCAGCTATTTCAGAAACAAATCAGAACTCGACCGTTGTGACCTCTTTCCGGCGCTTAAATTCGTTTGCATGGACTCCGACATTACGAGTCTTCTTTTAAGTTTCGGGACGAAACTTATTTTAAGGGGGTACTGATGTAATATCCGGAATTTTTATTCCGTTTATTTCTGTAACAAACCCGATCTCGATCAGTTGACCCATATCCGTCTACTTAGTTAGACACATTATTATAAAATTTATCATTTTATGTAGCTTCCCTTCACATAAAATGATAGGATCTTTATAAAATTTTATCATTTTATGTAGCTTACCTTCACATAAAATGATAGGATTATTATAACCAATCCTAAACTATAACATGATCCGTATCCGTCTATTCCGTAGCCTACCAGTTCCGATCCCTTGACTTCACATAAAATAATAAGTTTAGCCCCAAACCCTAATTTAGAATATGACTCGTCGTTGACAAGTCTGTGACGAAGCTGTGACAAGGCCCAGACAAGTCTGTGACGAAGCTGTGACAAGGCCAGACAAGGCTGTGACGAGTATGTGACAAGGCCCAGACAAGGCTGTGACGCGTCTGTGACAAGCCCAGACAGGCTGTTGACAGCCCAGCGCCAGTGTGCCCAGCAGCGCGTTCAGCCCAGCGTCCAGCCTTCCAGCTTGCCAGCTTCAGCCCAGCGCATCTTCAGCTCCTTCAGCCCAGTGCACAGCCCAGAGAGGAGCCTGCTGCTCTACCTCGCGCAGCCCAACAACACTTCGAGCCCAGCCAGATGAGAAGAGCAACAGGCCTTCACGTTTCTTCTGGACTCAAATGTAACGGTTGCTGAGCTGGAGAGTCATTTAACGCCCCTGGAATGACGCTGCTGCATATTTTGTTTCCTTTCTTCTCGGTCACGTCCAGGTGCACGTACAACGTTCCAAGATCATCATCACCGCTTCTGCACCAACCCAACAGCCTCCCTCATCTCCTCTCTAGTACCTAAGCAACAACCTTGGCCGTCGTCTTCTCCGTCCAGGATCGTCCTACCCTCGTCGACAGCAATGCTGGAGCCACAAGCGGCTCGTTCCCTCCCTCCGACTGCATTGAGTCAACAAGCTGAGGCTCCCCTGATGCCTCCTCCAGCGATAACAAGCAGTAGGAGAAGCCTAGATCTCCTGAGACGGAAGTAACAGAAGATCGCCTTCACCCTTCTTCCTCATCCACGCGAGCTTGTCGGGTTTTGATTGACGGGTAAGGACCCTACTTCACTTCACCTCCGTACCCTATGTATATATATATGTGCTAATTAGAATTCCGTTGGGATCTTAGAACAGTCCCTGACAGCCTCGAAAAATGACTTGAAAAGCTGAGGCGTTTTCCGAGTTTCAAGAAGTAATGAATAGCCAACTTTGAGTCTAGATTTGGGTACGTTAGACTATCCCTTTTCTGCTGATTTTCGGATATGCCATAGTCGATATTGCATAGTAGATCATATTAAAATTTTGGCTTATTCTGAATTATGGTTTGAGAGATATGGGGTTTCAAAGTTCAGTTTTATAAATGTGCTGAGTTGAGAAAAACAGCATGGGATGCTGTTTTGTGAAATAAATTTGAATAGGCTTTTGATCTCTGTTAGGCTTGAATTTTTGATATGATATAGTTGACATCTGGTTGTAGATCATATTAAAATTTGGGAAGAATCGGAGTTACGGTTTGAGAGTTATTGTGTTTCAAAGTTGACGTTTTTATATATGTGCTGAGTGTTGGGGAAAACAGCAAGTGATGCTGTTTTGTGAGATGATTTTGAATAATCTCTTGATATCCTTTCCGGCTGAATTTTGGATATATTATAGGTAAGATTTTATAGTAGAACATATCAAAATTTGGGATAAATCCAGTGAGTGGTTTAGGAGTTATGATTTTTCAAAGTGTACTCAGATTTTGGCTAAGTATAGGAAACTTCAAGTGTTGTAACCAACTTTGGAATTTTTATAAAAATGATGGATGAACAGTTTTGAGAAATTCTTGCTCCTAAGGGTAGAGGGAACATCATAGATGATCTAGAGAATTGTTTCGGAATTTTTATAAGCTTTTACGAATTTTATATTTGAAACCGAAGTTAGACCTTTACGATCTTTCGGAAAATAGGAAAATAGGAAAAATGCCAGTTTGTAACCAAACTAAACTTTAGGAGTTAGAATATGATTTTCGAGTCTCAAATAGAAGTTTAGACATGAATTTTGGAAATTCTGGGAGTTTCGGGACCAAGGGTAAAATAGTCATTTGACCCTAAATTAGTACTGTAACTAGTTATGTTTTACTACGTTCTTTTATCTTAGAAGTCTTAGACTTCTAATTACGTGGGAGTGTGCTAATGCACTCATCTCCTTTGACAGGCAACTGAGTTGCTACAGTTTACAGAGCGAGTTTGGTTTACAGAGAGTCGAGCTTTATACCAGGTAAGTCCTTTGGGCTTACTTAGCTGACTTCTAAATATGAGCATGAATGATGATAGTGGTGTGTGATTGAGATGTTAGAGTTATAGGTTGTGATAAATATTTACCGACCTATACTTGGCCTAAGAGTAACGGGCGGTGGCATTCTGCTCAGTTAGCTTGCGAGCGCTGGGGGTTTCTTTAGGGACTAGTCCATACTCGTTTTGTAGTGATGCTACCGGCGGAGGTCAGCTAGACCTACACCCAGTTGGATAAGGAACGGAGGCGAGAACTGTTAATAGCTCTCGTGCCACAACTGTAAATTGAATAAGATGAATCACTTAAATAATAGATAATAAACGGTTGAGTGCCAGCATGATGTTTGTTTAATTTTTGTTTCTGCTTGTGTTTGTGCTGTTGTCATTCTACTTATATTTGGATTGTTAGCTAACGGTTTATCCGTGTTGTAGATCTGTAGAGATAGACAGTTGCATAGAGATCCGGAACGGATGGTCATCCGGGTCCACGTACTCATTAGATGGGGACGGGGAAGTCTTCCATACGTCATGCATGTTATATATCTTTATGTATGTTTGTAAGGCTGTCACATGTGTACTTTCATACCATTAAAAATATTATGTTTTGGAAGTTGTTGTAATTACATTTGTGCCTTGTTGTAAGATCTTAGTAAAGTTGTTGTTAAACCAAGGTCGGGACCCATTGTGAGGTCCTAACCAGTAGCTCCCCGAGTTCCGAGAATTTGGGGTGTTACAGAAGAAGTCCAAGGTGGCGTTTGAGAAATCATCACCCGTGGTATTCCAAGTAGTTTTGAAGAAGAAGGCGTTGTAGCCGTCCGGACCAGGGGTTTATGATCACCCATGCGAAAGAGCATCTCTTTAATATCATCTTTTGTAAAGGTTCTGTAGAGAGCGATTTTGTCCTCCCGGGATATGGATGTTAGGCGACAATCAGGAAAGAGGTTACGTGGGTTATGATTTGTAGAGGGATGCAGGATCTCAAAGAAGTGCTTGAGAAGGATAGTGGCAATATTTGAGGGATTGTGGGTGGGCCCGCTGGCGGGGTTGTTGGAATCATGGAGAAATTTGATCTGATTTGCTGCTCTTCTAGCAGAAATATTCTTAAAGAAGAATGAGGTACATTGATCTCCGTATTTAGACCAGGAGGCCTTATAGAGTTGAGCAAGGTTCGATATGAGCAAATTCATCTTTTGGTTGAGATCAACTGTTAAGCGCTTCTCGGCATCACGAAGGGCGTTGTCAAGAGGTGAGTTTAACAGGTTTGTTTGAGTAGAGGAGAGGGAGGATTTGATGGCTTAAACAAACGAATAGAGGACCTCCAGACTCTCACTTGAAAACTTCTTAAGGGAGTATTTAAGCCGCTTAATCTTTTCGGATAAGATGTTCATACTACCACCATGGTCGGGTGAGTAGGCAGGTTCCAAGAGTGAGAGATAGTAGATTTGAAGAGCTCGTGGCAAGCCCAAATGTTGTAGAATCTGAATTGGCGCTTCGGTTGTATGTGGTTTGGGATGAGGGAGAGAATACCCGGGGAGTGATCATATTTTTTTTATAATATTTTTAAAAAATGTTTGGGACACAAGTTTTATTAGTATATTTTTATTATAGTAGTTGTTAGGTCAAAAGTTTTTATACTATTAGTTCACATTGTTTATTCTATTAATTCAAACATTTTGTAATATTAAGTCATACTTCATTGTATTTTTTTTTGATACTTATGCTTTTTGTCAAAAAAAGTTTTCAATAAAAAGGTAATAATTTTTAATTTACTTCTTAAAAGTTTTTTTTTGAAAAACAAAAAGCCGTTAGGTTGGACTATCTCCTAGAGGTAGTCCACCCGAAAGCATCCTTGCGGATGAGAACACCAAGTTTGGGATCATCGGAAAAACAAGTGTTGGGGTTCGATATTCTCATACGGGTCAGTCGTTCAACAACACAGATTATTGTAACACCCCAAGTTCTGGAAACTCGAAGCGTTACGGGCTAGAATCTCACAATGGGTCCCGACCCTCAGAGTAGCAACGACACAACAAATCTTATTTACAACAAGGCACAAACAAATGAAAACCAAAACTCAATATAGAACCAAAGGTTTAAACAAAGGGAAGCGTAAAATACTCGCACCTGAGTTCAAAACAAGGAAAAGACAACAATAGAAACATAAACCCGATCCCGTCCTATAATGTACGGGAACCCCGTCTGACCACACCATCCGGATCACTCAACATCACCTATATCTTGCAAGCCATCTATAACATTGGTATAAACCGTTAGCTAACATTCTATATATCAGAAAGATTGTAAAGGCACCAACACACATAAGGTAAAATAAACACATAGCATGCTCACGCTCAGCCAGTTATTATCTTTCATTAAGTTAATCACTTTACTAATTCACTTATGTTGTCACACCAGAATTACTAGGATCTCGCCTCTGTCCCCTTTCACTAACAGGAATAGAGAGGATGTATCCCTCTGTCACTAGCTAGACTGGTCGCAAGAGCACTTCCCAGTTTCCCCTTTTTGAACTTGACAAGCGGTCACCGCCCGGTTATAATACACTTGAGCCAATTAAGGTATAACAAGGTCAATCCTAGTTCCGATTATCAGTTATAACAATAAACAACATAAATAAGCCAATACAATCAAACCAATAAGCGAAATGAAGCTAAGTAAGTCCAAGGGACTTACCTCACTCACTACTACAAAATTGGGTTTATATTCCATAACATATAATCCGGGCGTGTAATATATGGATTATAAAATGAGAAATGAGATGAATAAATTATTATAATCCGGATTTGGTTACGATTCGGAATATAAAGTTCGCTAAATTATGCGATACGCGGTACAAATACACCATAATATGAACGCCCGGATTATTTGATAACCCAAATAACCCGGTTTTATGACAACCGGATTATAAAAGTATATATTTTTTTTCCAATAAGACACGCCCGGATTAGTTTGTTTCAATAAACTCTACCGATCTTAGAAAAAACCTCTCCCGCTCTCCTTTTCTCCCTGCGCACCTTAGCTATTTTCATCTATCTTTGTTCTTCCAATTTGCCGGCGCTTAGAAAAACTTGAGAAGTGCTTCGCAGATCTCTCTTTGGTATGTTTATCAATTTCATTCCTTCTTCTTGTTATTGTATGATTTCGTGATGAGATGACTACTCGTCTCTCTTTGTGCCGTCCGATTTCAATGGGACGCAAAACCTAATTTTAGAGTTGGATCTTCCATCTGGTTACTGTTTTTCTCTTTGTATCGTCCGTATACTTAGTCATTTGACTCTGATTTGGGTGTGATAAACCTAATTCCAGAGTTGGATTTAAGGTTTATGCTTCAGTCATATGTGCTTGATATTCTCTTTGTACCGTCCGATTCATATAATTTATTGAATATTGGTCTTTAACTTTGTTTGGATAGGTGCTTGATATTGATTGAGCATTTCTGGATTTATATGAAGAGATAGTACATATGCAAATTTTCCTATTTTATAACATAAACTAACTATTATAATCTAACTAAAATCCCTAACCAACAATTTTTGTAGTCATCTTAATATGCTTTCAAACCTTTTATATGTAAAGCTCTTATTTTTGTTAAAGACTGAATTTGATGACTGGTCAGTAAATGAAGATATGAGTAGAACATTGTGGAGAAGCTACGTTGTTAAAACTCACTCAACTGACCTAAGGTTGTAAATTTGCATTGAGCACTCTTTAGCATGTAACTCAAAGCTCCTACACCCGGACAAACAAAAAAAAGGAAGGAAATAGTAGGTTGTGTAGTATATATCTGACATATTCCATTTTCATTGACAACTCTACTGATGAAAAAAACATTCACCTTGGTTATCAGAATCATAAGTTGCTAAGCCTACTTTGACGGAATAACTAAATAAATCAATTTGAATTTGGAAGCTTCATTGGACATACCAATCACTGTCAAGCAAATGCAACTGAGTAAATAGAGAGATATTAATTTAGTATATAAAACAATAGCAATAGTTAACCTGAAATAAAGAATAATTAGACATCATTTATCTGAAACATTTGGATCTCAACATATGTAGAAGTAACTACAGAACAAACCATTTGTAGATGAAAGAATTGTTTGTGGATTTTGCAGGGCCATATGGTTATGTATTTTATTGATTTAGAGGAAAGAACTTGAAAGAAGTAGACCTATCAAAGTTCAAGTTTAAGTTATGCACTATAAAATGTCAAGAAATAGTCTACTAATTTATTGCTCACTTTCTGAGATAGAAGTCTATTTGTAACACCCCAAATTTTACAACTTGGGGAGTTACTGGTGAGGACCGCACAGTGGGTCCCGACCTTAGTTTGACAACAACTTAACATGATCTTACAACAAGGCACAGATAAGGGAAACCAGAAATCATAAAATAATTCTTAAAAATGTATGAATGTGACCAGAACAACTAACAGCCGGAAAACGTAGTACAACAAAGTACGGAAAGAACGACAAGAAACAAAGTCCAACTGAAAACCCACAAAAGGAGAAACTGTAAAATGTCCTAAAGTACGACACCCCGGCTGACCACTACCGTCCGGATCACTCGGCATCTGCTCTAACCTGTGGCAAATCTACACAGCATATCAACAGTTAGCTAACTATCCAAAAATAAGTAGAATGACAACAACACAAACACAAGCAGAAGTAAAAATAAACAAACATCATGTTGGCACTCAACCGTTTATTATCTATTAATTAAGTGATTCACATTATTCAATTTAAGTTGTGGCACGAGAGCTATTAACAGCTCTCGCATCCGTTCCTTATCCAACTGGGTGTAGGTCTAGCTGACCTCCGCCGGTAGCATCACTACAAACCGAGTATGGACTAGTCCCTAAAGAAACCCCCAACGCTCGCAAGCTAACTGAGCAGAATGCCACCGCCCGTTACTCTTAGGCCAAGTATAGGTCGGTAATTATCTATCACAACCTATAACGCTAAACACCTCAATCACACACCACTATCATCATTCATGCTCATATTCAGAAGTCAGCTAAGTAAGCCCAAAGGACTTACCTGATATAAAGCTCGACTCTTTGTAAACCACTCGCTCTGTAAACTGTAGCAACTCAGTTGCCTGCCAAAGGCGATAAGTGCATTAGCACACTCTCACCTAGTTAGAAGTCTAAGACTTCTAAGATCGAATAATGTATTAAAACATAAGTAGTTATAGTATTAATTTAGGGTAAAATGACCATTTTACCCTTGGTCCCGAAATTCCCGAAAATTCTAAATTCATGTCTAAACTCCTATTTGGGATTCTAAATTCATATTCTAACTCCTAAAGTTTTGTTTGGTTCCAAACTGACATTTTTCCTATGTTTTTATTTTCCGGGAGATCGTAAAGGTCTAACTTCGGTTCCAAATATAAAATTCGTAACAGCTTATAATAATTCCGAATAAATTCTCTAGGTCATCTATGATGTTCCATATACCCCTAGGAGCAAGAATTTCTCAAAACTGTTCAGCCATTATTCTTATAAAAATTCACAAAGTTGGCTATTTCACTCACAATTCCTATACTTAGCCAAATCTTAAGTTTACTAAAAACTGCTCAACTACCTAACTTCGGAAGCTTATAACTTCTAATCCGACCGTTCATTTCTTCCCAAATTTTAATAGAGTAAACTACATACATCCCTCTGTCATCTATCAAAATTTCAACGGTGGTCTTCATCCAAACGCTCAAACATTGGTCGGCAAGGTGGCAGTTTCTAACTTAAAAGCTGAGGGAAAAATGAATTTACAGCAGCCCCTTATCTATTGTTCATAATTACAGCAGCCCACCTTCTTATGGTCTCTAGCTCGACTTTCCTTAACACATTGATCTATACTTCCTAATACATACATTCTAGGTTCTAAACTTATGAAGATAAAAATTCTATATACATACGTTGCATCTAGGAAAAAAAATAGGAGCAGGAGGTAGTGGTTCTCTTACCGGATTGGTGTGTGTCTTATCTCGTTTTATCAATGATCCAAGGGCAAAACTGCAGTCTATTTCACTACTGCATCGATGGAAAACAGTCCAGTACAAGCAGGGGTGTAAGATGCAAAATTTAACTAAGGAAGTGACGGAAGGGATGGAGAGGTATCTAGATCTTTACCCGGCTATACCACACACGTTTGGACGCAGTTTGATTCAGAAGAGGCAACGTCGTCCGCTACTTAGGATGGCTTCGCTTTATAGTGTTTTCTCTGGGGTTAATTTCTCTCCAGTTGCTGTGACGAGAGGGCTCCCTTCGCTTGGCTTCTCTGGACCTTTGTATGCAGAAGGTTGGCGTTCTTTGTGCAGTGAAATTCACGCCTGTTGATAGAGTCTCGGAATGGAGGGAGATGGTGCTGAACGTTTGTCTACGAGTGAAGGAATGAAAGGTAGGTGTTTGTGTGAATCTGGACAGAATTAGCGTGTGATTATCTGTTGAACAGAAGGTGAGTTCCCTTCCTAATTAAACGGCTGTTACGTAGGAATTTATGGCCAATTAATTGCTGCAGATTACTCTTCCAGCTGGCTTAACTTGTCGTTGGGTATGCAGAAGGTAAAGAGCTGCTCTTCCTGGGCTGGAGTAGGCGTGGGCTGGAGAGAGCAGCAGATGCGCTGAGCAATGGGCTGGAGCTGGCAACGTTGGAGGCTCGGCACTGGGCTGGAGGAGGCAGTAGGCGCTACTGGGCTGTAGCAGCTGGGCTGCAGAGGCTGAAGTTGGCAAGCTGCTGCTGTTGGGTTGAACGTGCTGCTGGCGTTGCTGGCGCTGGGCTGTCAACAGCCTGTCTGGGCTTGTCACAGACTTGTCACAGCCTTGTCTGGCCTTGTCACAGACTCGTCACAGCCTTGTCTGGCCTTGTCACAGCTTCGTCACAGCCTTGTCTGGCCTTGTCACAGCTTCGTCACAGACTTGTCTGGACCTTGTCACAGCTTCGTCACAGACTTGTCCGGGCCTTGTCATATTCTAAATTAGGGCTAAACCTTATTATTTTATGTGAAGGTAAGCTACCTAAAATGATAAATTTTATAAAGATCCTATCATTTTATGTGAAGGGGAAGCTACATAAAATGATAAACTTTTAAAGGATTCCATCATTTTATGTGAAGGAAATCTACATAAAATGATAAATTTTATAATAATGTGTCTAACTAAGTAGACGGATATGGATCAACTGATCGAGATCGGGTTTATTACAGAATAAACGGAATAAAAATTCCGGATCTTACATCAGTACCCCCTTAAAATAAGTTTCGTCCCGAAACTTAGAATAAGGTATCTACCCAAACATTTCCCCTCAAGAGTTATATTCTAGCATGCAACTACTCACGCCATTAAGCACATAAACATAAACAATCATTTAAACATATAATCACAGAAATCATATAAAGTATCGTCTCAGTACTAACCCGTCGGTACTGAGGTAGCGGCTAACTCCGCAAAGAACTCAGGGTAGTTACGTCTAATATTCTCCTCTGTCTCCCAGGTAGCCTCATCGGCTCCTCGTCTAGACCACTGGATCCTCAGCATCGGTATCTCCTTAGAACGCAGGCGCCTAATACTACGCTCTAGGACGGCTACTGGATACTCCACAAAAGTGTGGTCTGGCTCGACTATCAGGTCCTCATGACTGATGACGTGTCTGGGATCCGGTATGTACTCTCTCAGTTGAGATACATGAAAAACTGGGTGGACTCCTTCCAGTCTCGGTGGCAGTGCTAGTCGATAGGCAACCTCTCCGACTCTCTCTAAGATCTCAAATGGACCGACATATCGGGGACTCAGCTTCCCCTTAATGCCGAAACGTCTAACTCCTCTCGTAGGTGACACTCTCAACCACACCTGTGCACCTACTCTAAACTCCAAAGGTCGACGCCTTTTGTCGGCGTAGGACTTCTGACGACTCTGAGCTGCTAACATCCTCTCCCGGACTAAGGCAATCCGGGCGATGTCATCTTGTATCTGGTCTGGTGCTACCCCTTCAGCCTTGCTAGGCTCATCCCAACACAACGGTGTACGACATCTCCGCCCATACAAAGCCTCATAAGGTGCCATCCCAATAGACGCATGCCAGCTGTTATTATATGAAAACTCTACTAGTGGGAGATGATCTGGCCATACCGGTCCCCAATCTAGCACACATGCCCGCAACATATCCTCTAAAGTCTGAATGGTCCTCTCGGACTGACCGTCTGTCTGTGGGTGGTAGGCAGTGGTAAAGTGGAGACTCGTCCCCAGAGCAGTATGTACCTGCTGCCAAAACCTTGAGGTAAAACGTCCATCCTAGTCGGAGACGATAGTCCTCGGTACTCCATGGAGTCTCACAATGTGCCTGGTGAATTCCTCTGCTAGACGACTTACCGGCCACGTTTCCTTAATCGGAATGAAACGTGCAGTCTTCGTCAGACGGTCTACCACTACCCAAATGGCATCAAAACCTCTATTGAGCCTCAACCCTGTGACGAAATCCATAGATATATCTTCCCACTTCCAATGTGGTACTGGAAGTGGGTGGAGCTCTCCTCCGGATCTACGATGCTCAATCTTGACCTGCTGGCAGGTCGCACACTGGGCTACATATCGGGCCACATCAGGCTTCAAACCACCCCACCAGAAGGAACGTCTCACGTCCTTATACATCTTACTTGCTCCTGGATGTACGGAGTAAGGGGTCGCATGAGCCTCACCTAGTATCCTCTGTCTCAACTCAGTGTCTGCTGGCACACAGATACGATCCTGCCGTCTCATCACTCCATCGGCACCGATAGTAAACTGAGGTGCCTAATCTCGTGACATCCGGTCTCAGATCCGGGTCAAAGTCGGACAGGTCTCCTGCTTCTGTCGGATCTCACCCAACAGGTCAGGAAGTAACTCTAACGTGGCTAACTGATGAGCTGTATCAGGAAACTGGATCTCTATCTCCAACCAAGCTAAGTCTCTCTGCAACTGTGGTTGTACGGTCAACTGAGCTATCGCCTTCTCCTGAGGCGTCTTCCGACTCAAAGCGTCAACAACTACATTCGCCTTTCCGGGATGGTAAAGAATCTCAAGGTCGAAATCCTTGATCAACTCTAGCCACCGCCTCTGGCGGTTATTCAACTCCCGCTGCGTGAATATGTACTTCAGACTCTTATGGTCTGTGAAGATCTGACAGGTCGCTCCATAGAGATAATGACGCCAGATCTTAAGAGCGTGCACTACTGCTGCTAACTCCAGGTCATGAGTGGGGTAGTTCTCCTCATACGTCTTCAACTATCGAGACGCATATGCTATGACCTTACCCCTCTACATCAAGACACACCCCAAGTCCAGCTTGGATGCGTCACTGTACACTACAAAGTCCTCTGTACCCTCAGGCTGTGATAAGATCGGAGCAGACGTCAATCTCCTCTTCAGCTCCTCAAAACTCTGCTGACACGGCTCAGACCAGACGAACCGAGTAGTCTTCCTTAGGAGAGAAGTAAGTGGTCGGGTGATCAGGGAAAACCCTTCCACAAACCGACGGTAATAACCTGCCAATCCAAGGAAGCTGCGAACCTCCTTAACATTCTTCAGATGTTGCCAAGAAGACACTGACTCAATCTTCGCCGGGTCGACCTTAATCCCCTCCGTAGTCACTACATGGCCTAGGAAAGCCACCTCTGACATCCAGAACTCGCACTTGGATAGCTTAGCATATAGTTGGCTATCCTGTAGAATCTGTAATACTGTCCTCAAGTGTCCGGCATGCTCCTCTCGACTTCTAGAGTAAACTAGAATGTCGTCAATGAAGACCACTACAAACTGGTCTAAGAAGTCGATGAAAATCCCATTCATCAACTCCATAAATACTGCTGGCGCATTAGTGAGCCCGAATGGCATCACTACAAACTCATAGTGGCCATACCTAGTCCGGAATGCCGTCTTAGGTATGTCCTGGTCTCTCACTCTCAGCTGGTGATAACCCGATCTCAAATCTATCCTCGAGAACACTGACGCTCCATGCAGCTGGTCCAGCAGATCATCTATGCGAGGCAGTGGATACTTATTCTTGATGGTGACCTTGTTCAACTCCCGGTAATCAATACACAGCCTCATCGATCCATCCTTCTTCCTCACAAATAATACTGGTGCACCCCAGGGAGAAACACTAGGGCGTATAAAGCCCTTCTCTGCTAACTCCTCTAACTACTTCTTCAACTCAAGCAGCTCTATTTGTGTGGAATGCTAAGTAACCTCTATCTGATCTGACGTAGGATCTGATCAAAATTATCTACTTCTTCTTACTCCTCTCGTGCTTCTAATACGACTTTATATGTACTAACTATGATTTGTACCCTTTCCTTAGCCTGTAAGTGAACAACTGCTCGCAACCATTCTCTTTATATCATTAATGATATAAGGGGTCATTTTTATTTTTGACCGTCAATTCTTCCTTTACCATTTTAATTAGATTTACTGACTTGACTTATTCGGTGTTACTTGTACTTGTATCGATTTGACTTTACAATTGTCGTATTTGATCTCTTTAAGGACTTCTCCACATGTCGATAAAATTCATTTGTCACCATGTGGTCATTCTTCTTATATGCCAACCCGTCACTACTAATTAACCCGCACATGTAAAGGCTCCGTTGTTACCATTTAGTCTATAGTTGACCTTCTACAATATCATAGACTTACTTTTCTTCTATCTCTTTGAAGTTTGATTTACTTGGTGGAATCTATCTCCTCTAGTTTCCACGTTTATACTCCTTTAGCTTCTTCTATAATCTACACTTCTATTTCTCACTATAAGGCCACTATACTCTTTCCTAGTTTAGCTGCATCATTCATCTGTCGTCAATGGACTCATCAGATTTTCCATGATAGCTCGTAATTACATCTTCGCGATTCCTTTTACCTCGGTCATCAGCTGCTTGCGAGGTTCCGGTGTGAATTGTTGGTGTTGGTAACTTAAGTCCCTTTGAGAGAGGGAAGTTATTACGGCCCTTGGGTACGCCAAGATCATTTTCACACACTCTTGTTCCTTAGTTGGTGTTAAATTATAATGTTGTCTTTATAGTGATCCTTTGACTCCGCTTTCAGGATTATATCATTTGGATATATGTATCACCATCTTTCTTGTAGCTCACTTGTCTTATAGAAAGTCACTCTGCCTCCATGCTTATGAAATCCACCCTCCACTTTCTGGCTAACCATAAGCTTCAGTTGTGTGGCTCTTTAAGTCTTCATAGTTGGTTTGACGACATATCTCTTCTTAATTCTTAGGTTATGAGTGTCTAGGTGGGACCCGCTTGATTAGGATGCCAACTTACTTTGCCAATAGTGGCCATATTCCGCCCTGCTTCTAACAGCAACCTTCATATTTTGGTCCGTCGGTAAGCGTAAATTTAATGTCTTTTGTCTGGATTGGTTCTATATCTTACTTTGACTTTCATTACTATGACTATTTCTGACGGCATCCACATTGTTCATATCGTCACACCACACTTGACAAAATTTATGTGATGTCCCTCCCAATTGCATAATTGTCGCCCATCCAATACTTTTCCGGTACTACTCTCATGTATAATCTTCATTTGATCCTGTTAAGTTGACTCGGGATCCCCTTCTTGCCCTGCTCGTTGGTGTTGTCCTTCAGTCTTCACTTTCCCCCCTCGACACTCCTCAACAAAGTCGAAGGAGTTGTCCACCTTTCGTCTACCCTAATGCACATAAGATGTGCATACTAATCCTCACGTTGACACCCTTCAAAATCTACTTAGATGTGTCCACGGAGTGAGAAACTCCCTATGTTATCTCCGTTAAGGACATAGTGTAACTATTATGCTACTAACCTTCGGCATAAACTTATCTATTGCACATATCTTTATAAGCAGATACTAAGTTAACATAACATTTCTAAAAGTACTAAGCTGCCGAGATCCGCGGAGGTAGTGGTGGTCATCCGTACTTTCTATCTCATCCCGACTATGCATGCATTTTAAAACCAAAATTTTCTTTGGAAAACTCAAACCCTTTTCGGGTTCTGTTTATTTACTTATATGACCTTTTAGAAGATTTCAAGTGCCATTGTTGCCAACCTAGAGCTCTGATACCATGTTGTAACAATCCAAATTTTACAACTTGGGGAGTTACTGGTGAGGACCGCACAGTGGGTCCCGACCTTAGTTTGACAACAACTTAACATGATCTTACAACAAGGCACAGATAAGGAAAACCAGAAATCATAAAATAATTCTTAACAATGTATGAATGTGACCAGAACAACTAACAGCCGGAAAACGTAGTACAACAAAGTACGGAAAGAACGACAAGAAACAAAGTCCAACTGAAAACCCACAAAAGGAGAAACTGTAAAATGTCCTAAAGTACGACACCCCGGCTGACCACTACCGTCCGGATCACTCGGCATCTGCTCTAACCTGTGGCAAATCTACACAGCATATCAACAGTTAGCTAACTATCCAAATATAAGTAGAATGACAACAACACAAACACAAGCAAAAGTAAAAATAAACAAACATCATGTTGGCACTCAACCGTTTATTATCTATTAATTAAGTGATTCACATTATTCAATTTAAGTTGTAGCACGAGAGCTATTAACAGCTCTCGCCTCCGTTCCTTATCCAACTGGGTGTAGGTCTAGCTGACCTCCGCCGGTAGCATCACTACAAACTGAGTATGGACTAGTCCCTAAAGAAACCCCCAGCGCTCGCAAGCTAACTGAGCAGAATGCCACCGCCCGTTACTCTTAGGCCAAGTATAGGTCGGTAATTATCTATCACAACCTATAACGCTAAACACCTCAATCACACACCACTATCATCATTCATGCTCATATTCAGAA
Source organism: Fagopyrum esculentum (assembly GCA_033239045.1). NCBI lineage: Eukaryota > Viridiplantae > Streptophyta > Magnoliopsida > Caryophyllales > Polygonaceae > Fagopyrum > Fagopyrum esculentum. Next base: position 18,748,451 of record BSUD01000004.1, on the reverse strand, counting down.
GTCAGCTAAGTAAGCCCAAAGGACTTACCTGATATAAAGCTCGACTCTTTGTAAACCACTTGCTCTGTAAACTGTAGCAACTCAGTTGCCTGCCAAAGGCGATAAGTGCATTAGCACACTCTCACCTAGTTAGAGTATTAATTTAGGGTAAAATGACCATTTTACCCTTGGTCCCGAAATTCCCGAAAATTCTAAATTCATGTCTAAACTCCTATTTGGGATTCTAAATTCATATTCTAACTCCTAAAGTTTCGTTTGGTTCCAAACTGACATTTTTCCTATGTTTCTATTTTCCGGGAGATCGTAAAGGTCTAACTTCGGTTCCAAATATAAAATTCGTAACAACTTATAATAATTCCGAATAAATTCTCTAGGTCATCTATGATGTTCCATCTACCCCTAGGAGCAAGAATTTCTCAAAACTGTTCAGCCATTATTCTTATAAAAATTCACAAAGTTGGCTGTTTCACTCACAATTCCTATACTTAGCCAAATCTTAAGTTTACTAAAAACTGCTCAACTACCTAACTTCGGAAACTTATAACTTCTAATCCGACCGTTCATTTCTTCCCAAATTTTAATAGAGTAAACTACATACATCCCTCTGTCATCTATCAAAATTTCAACGGTGGATCTTCATCCAAACGCTCAAACATTGGTCGGCAAGGTGGCAGTTTCTAACTTAAAAGCTGAGGGAAAAATGAATTTACAGCAGCCCCTTATCTATTGTTCATAATTACAGCAGCCCACCTTCTTATGGTCTCTAGCTCGACTTTCCTTAACACATTGATCTATACTTCCTAATACATACATTCTAGGTTCTAAACTTATGAAGATAAAAATTCTATATACATACGTTGCATCTAGGAAAAATAAATAGGAGCAGGAGGTAGTGGTTCTCTTATCGGATTGGTGTGTGTCTTATCTCGTTTTATCAATGATCCAAGGGCAAAACTGCAGTCTATTTCACTACTGCATCGATGGAAAACAGTCCAGTACAAGCAGGGGTGTAAGATGCAAAATTTAACTAAGGAAGTGACGGAAGGGATGGAGAGGTATCTAGATCTTTACCCGGCTATACCACACACGTTTGGACGCAGTTTGATTCAGAAGAGGCAACGTCGTCCGCTACTTAGGCTGGCTGCGCTTTACAGTGTTTTCTCTGGGGTTAATTTCGCTCCAGTTGCTGTGACGAGAGGGCTCCCTTCGCTTGGCTTCTCTGGACCTTTGTATGCAGAAGGTTGGCGTTCTTTGTGCAGTGAAATTCACGCCTATTGATAGAGTCTCGGAATGGAGGGAGATGGTGCTGAACGTTTGTCTACGAGTGAAGGAATGAAAGGTAGGTGTTTGTGTGAATCTGGACAGAATTAGCGTGTGATTATCTGTTGAACAGAAGGTGAGTTCCCTTCCTAATTAAACGGCTGTTACGTAGGAATTTATGGCCAATTAATTGCTGCAGATTACTCTTCCAGCTGGCTTAACTTGTCGTTGGGTATGCAGAAGGTGAAGAGCTGCTCTTCCTGGGCTGGAGTAGGCGTGGGCTGGAGAGAGCCGCAGATGCGCTGAGCAATGGGCTGGAGCTGGCAACGTTGGAGGCTCGGCACTGGGCTGGAGGAGGCAGTAGGCGCTACTGGGCTGTAGCAGCTGGGCTGCAGAGGCTGAAGTTGGCAAGCTGCTGCTGTTGGGCTGAACGTGCTGCTGGCGTTGCTGGCGCTGGGCTGTCAACAGCCTGTCTGGGCTTGTCACAGACTTGTCACAACCTTGTCTGGCCTTGTCACAGACTCGTCACAGCCTTGTCTGGCCTTGTCACAGCTTCGTAACAACCTTGTCTGGCCTTGTCACAGCTTCGTCACAGACTTGTCTGGACCTTGTCACAGCTTCGTCACAGACTTGTCCGGGCCTTGTCATATTCTAAATTAGGGCTAAACCTTATTATTTTATTTATTATTTTATGTGAAGGTAAGCTACCTAAAATGATAAATTTTATAAAGATCCTATCAATTTATGTGAAGGGGAAGCTACATAAAATGATAAACTTTTAAAGGATTCCATCATTTTATGTGAAGGAAATCTACATAAAATGATAAATTTTATAATAATGTGTCTAACTAAGTAGACGGATATGGATCAACTGATCGAGATCGGGTTTATTACAGAATAAACGGAATAAAAATTCCGGATCTTACACTATTGCTGTTGAACATCCTCTGACCAATTATTTAGGATCCCTGAGAACATTGCCGTTCAATTTGCAAACGCATTAGCTTAAGCCTAGTCTGAATATAATAATCCGAGGTTTGAATTTTGTTTAGTTAGCTTTTCTTGCTTAACATCACTTGCCCATAGTATTGCTTTCAGTGTTGTGCTTTAAGATATCATATGTTTTTGGTTGTTTCCGTATAGGGAGGCTGTACTGATTTTTATGCAACCTGAGGAGCGCAACATGTATGACCAGCATTGGCTTGCTTTTGTCTTGAAGGAAAAATATCCTTTTTAATTTGCTTTTGCATTCATTATTATAATGCATTATTGAAAAATAAAGTAAAAGGAAAATGGTTCTCAAAGGTACAATCCACAAAGTTAATATAATTCCTGAACCTGTATTTCAGCTGTATTTTTAATGCTTACACTTAAAGTTTTAGTCTTGGAACTTCTGAATCTTGAGATTACCTTGAAGATCGTTTTTTTATTAGACTGTTCGTTATTAGACGAAATTATATAACTCATATTGTTATTTTTCATAACTAAAGATTAAACATGGCATTTCAAGCATGGAAGACATTGGCACAAATTAATGCTGACGGAGAGCTTTTGGCCAATAGAACACTTTCTGTGTATGTGCAAGCGTATTACTTTTCCTTGATTCTTTTTTCTTTTATGTTTATTTTTGTGGCAACCACAATTGTCCTTTAATATTTGATTATCATCACTCCTTTATGTTCTTGCTGAATTTGCATTTCGGTGCTGACCCCCTTTGGCTATAATTCATGGCTCTCAGGTAAATCATAGCACAAACCTCTATTTGTTGTAACTTCATTTTATGTCTGCACCTGAAGTTGATTGTTAAGATAAAGTTTACATGGTTTGATTGCTCTTAACACTCTAGATGACTAATTTAATTCCTTAAAATTACGCTGCTATATCAGGAAGTTCGAAGCTCACAAGCTGCTCAAAGGAAGTAAGAAGTTATTGATGTATGCAACAAAAGTTGAGAGTTGCAGTTTTGGTATCACAAGTTGCTCTTCAATTTATTCTTGGTACAAAAACTTTCTTATGTCTGTAGTTAGATAGCTATTGAATGGACATCTTTCATTTTTCTCATTTCATCAATGAATTTCTGCAGGTATAGCGTATACCCCTCCAAATTGCTTCCTCAATTTGATATCTTCAAAGATGAAATTCGGTTTATTTAGCTCTAAATTACTTGCTGACTTTTATGTTAGCTGATTGGTTTTGGAATCTTTTCTACTCTTGATGACAGTATTTTGAGAGTGTTTGGTGTGAAATCTCTTTTTTTATTCGGTTCTACCGTACCAATTATGGTATGGCTTTTCTACTACTATGTATTTGTGTATTTATTGACTGATTCTTTTATTTTGTTTGCAGTTTCTGGTCGCCACCAATTGAGGCCTGTCTTCCTAATGCTACCAAGGGTAATTTTCTACCCTGGACCTGAATTTATAAGCATATTAGGCTTCACCAGCATGTCCTCCAACAACAGGCACATTAGTAATGAACTATTGATTTTATATGTTAAAGTGTATAGTTTTTGTTGCCCTGTTAAACGATGACGTATAGTTTTGTTGTGATGACGTATATTTTAAAATCTCAGAGGCTGGTTATGAACTCATCAAGAGGTTTCACAGTCTCATAGAAGCATCCGCAATCCGGTCTATGTCATCTGCTTATATGAAGAAGAACAAATCTCATGATTTTGGGGAGTTTCTTCGCGATGTGGGTTTGGCAAGACGAAATGTAGGTAACCTCCTGTGGAACCTTCTTCTTTTATCTTATGCTGTGAATTTCAAGATGAAAAGCTTACTGAGGAACTTCTTGGCTATGGTGTAATTCATTTGGTTAAAAGCAACTAAATTCAAGCTAAAGCCAATTCTAACAAACTGAAATGCTCTAACAAAGCATCCACTAAAGCAAACATACAGTATATAAACTTTACATTTATGCCTTATATGATGGTTTCAAATTATGTTCATGGCATTAGGTTCCAGTATGATTTTCTTTGTGATATCTTTCTTGCAGGCTCTTATTCAAGATTATAATTGTGCGTTGCAATACCCTAAACCATAGTGACAAATTGTAGTGTTATTCTTCAGATGTAAATAATGCAAACTGATGCTTTTAGAACCAGGGTCAATTACAGTGTGAATTATGCCGAATGTGGAAGTTTGGAATACCCTAATCTATGTTATTTGTTTTGTTTTTGACATGGTTTCTATGACCTATGTAGGTTTTTAATGAACAGAAACCAATGATATTTATCAACACAGGTTTCTATACATCTGCATAGTTTCTTTTCTTTTCGTGTATCTTAACACAAGCCTCTTATCATATGTCTTCTTGTACAATCTTTAGATATATCATTTTTATTCGGAAAATCATGCTCAAGTTCTATTAACGATTCTATTGTCCCTGTATTATTGCAACCATGCGCGAAACTGATAGCATGAATTATAGTCTATATTTTGGGGTTTGTTTGGACGTTTTATCTTTCATAATCTGCATGTTTGTATGTGCATTATGTGATTTTACTACCATTTCATCTACCTGTGTGAGAATCGAGGTCTACACCTAGTTTTGTTGTAATTGCAGGTAATTTGGTACGTTTTGCATCAAAAAGGAGCAAAAGGAGTCATGAGTCATTTGGAGCTACGTCCAGGGAGCATAGCCATGGATTAAAGATTTACTTTGGAGCAGATTCGAGAGATTTCACATTCTGTTGTGACTCACCTCGGTTGACCAGAGATTCATCTCGACCGAGGTGATCCAGAGACGTCGACTCGACCGAGGCGAACACCTAGGACGCGGCGAGAATATTTTATTCTTGGATGAGATCTTTTTAAATTTGGAAAGTGATCTTATATTTTTGGGCTTGGCTCCTGAAAGGAAGGAGATATGCAGAATCATATATTTTACCTATATTTATGGGAAAATATCTTTCTAAGATTTATTATCTTTGGGGGTTTATTTTCCTATAAAAAGGGTCGGATTTCCCATAATTCCGACATCCGCTTACAGCTGGACATCTCGCATACAGCCCGCTTACACCGCTCACGCAGCAGCAGCAGCATACTCCAAGTTGGGAGTTTTGAAGAACCTTTTTGAAGGTTGAAGGAAGATTGAAGTCTATAGCTTTTATAGCTTTTTGGAGGGTTTTGTAAGATTGTCTTCAATTCCCTTACTTGTTGTCTTATCTTTTTGGATTGTTATCCAAGGAACGCTTTGTTGTGATATTTGATTAAGTTATTGAAGTCTTTTCATTAAATTCTTCTTTGTTCAAATATTCACTTTCTTCCCATATATTTTAATACTTTCATTATGATGATGAGTGGCTAATTTCCTTGTGTGATTCTAGGGTGATTGGCTGAAGGTTGTGGGAAAAACAATGATAGAATAATCCTAGATTCCAGTAGGATCCTGAAAGTTCGAGTCTTTAACCTTAACCCTAAGCATCTCGTTCGGTTGATGAACATCTCGGCCGGGGTGGGATTCTTCTGACCGAGGTGACTTATCCGACCTAAAACAGAAAGTTAAGTGTTAGAGTTTGCTAAATCCTATTCTTATTACACCTTTCTGGTTCAATGCAAGCTTAGGATGAGACTTACCCGGTAATTCCTTAGTTTGTTTACCGACGATCATAAGTGTAGGTAATAAAGGTTTATCCTTTATTGGGGTTTGAGTGTGCTTCCATCCCATCTTTGTGAGTTAGCCTGAGACTTACCCGGTGAAGGTTGATTCTATTCCCTTAGATGGTATGTTAGTTTGAGGTTATAGTTCTTTATCTTGATTCCTTGAGACTTACCCGGTAATAGGAGTTACGGTTTAGGATTAGTGTGTAGTGAGACTTACCCGGTGATCTACTCCACTTTAGTAACACCTTCCCCACGCAAAAATCTCAGCTTTGTCCGCTTATCTATAGATCTTGAGTCGGAACCACAACTTGATGCTTTAATCCCTAGAATTGCATGTTTGCTTATTTGACTTCTTATTCATCTTTGATTGTGTTAATCGCTCTTGTGGTTAGTATTGACATAAGCACACCGTATTGACTTTGTTTCACCGAGTCCCTGTGATCGACCCCTGGAATTTTCTTGCTTTTATTACGATTGACCCGTACACTGCGGGTTCGCATCCTTGTTTTAAGCTTAAATCTAGGGTTATAAATTTAAAGCTTGCACACACCGTTTGGAGCGAACAAGTTTTTGGCGCCGTTGCCGGGGACTTGGTCTAGACCGAGCCGGTACGGTTTGCTTTCGGGGCACTTGCCCCTGTTGCTACTAACTACTCTTTCTATGAGTTTTGTAGTTTTCAGGATTTCCGATGACTACATTTGATCCAGCCTGGATAGCAAGACAAAGTGCTAGGGCGGACCATTATGAATACTTGGAGGAGAAGTACTCCTTCTATTGGTTCAACAATGAATGGGAAAGAGAAGAGGCCATTCAACGTGAACTTACGATGTGGGATGAACTGAATGTCCCTAAAAAGATTTGTGAGCAACCTCTTGAAGATTCTCTTGAATCAAGATGGGAGAGGTTGATGAAGAAGGTGGAGGAGCTCAAGGAAAGCACCCTATCCTATGCTAAGCCGGAAGAGGAGCATAAGGAAGTGTTGCACGTTTCGAGCATACCTCCAATCGAACCAGAAATTTCTCCTGAAACTTCTGAGGAAGAGGAGGATATGGAAGGTCTCGATCCAACTGTTGAGACCCCGGCCGAGGTGGAAGAGATTTCGGCCGAGATGGAAGAATCTGCAAAACCAGAAGTGGAAGATGCAAAGAACCTTGGCCAAATCACTGAGATTGTTGTCAAGGTGGAAGAAAGACCAGCAGAACTGAGAGAGATTTCGTGCATGGATCATCAACCCCACACGAAACTTGTCTCAAGCTTTGGAGAACTTTACAAGGCACATTCTCCTACTTTGTTTGAATTCCCTATTAAAATTGCTGAATTTCTCAGGAATGCACCGGAGAGTTGGAGGTCTCTTCCGAAAGAACCTCCTAAGATCAAGATGAAACTTCCCCTGAAACTGTTGGAAGAAGATACTCCTTGGATTATAAGGAGTGGAGTTCGCAAGCACTACACCGTTAAGGCGATGAAGTGTCTCTTGTTCAAGTATGGGGTCCCTCGCATGCTAAGGACCTTGCGTCATCCCCAAGCTAAGGATGGGGAAACTACTAGGATTCTCGAGAAGCTGTTTTCTCGATCAAGGAAAGGATGGGACAAAATACCAAGTTATGTCCCACGGAAAAAGAGGAAGACCGGTAGGATTCCGGTGAGGACCAAACCGTACAAGCTTGTACGTGGGAGATCCTACCATTTGCCGGTGAAGTTAGGAACCGGAACCTCTTTTGGAGAGTTTCATTATGGATCCAATGAGCACTTACACTTGTTGGAGCGTTTGATGGATCTACTTACTTCACCCCACGATGGAGGTGAAGTATGGGGTGAGGGCACCTCCTACCTCATTTGAAACACGTCATGGTCCAGCTAGCGACCTTAAATCAAGCGCTTCTTGGGAGGCAACCCAAGGTATTGCTTTCTTTTCCCGTTTTCTAGTCTAGCTTAGATAGTTTTTGTTTTTGCTTCGCTTGCTTTGTTTTTGGCGTTCTGGACAGACAACAGGGAATATCTAAGGAAGGAGCACAACTGGAAGGACAGAAGTTCGAGATTCTGAGAAGACAGAAGCACCTCGGTTACTGTCAAAGCACCTCGACCGAGTTGATTCTTGAGCAACCGAGGCGACTAGGGTTTCTGCAGAACCACCTCG